>CM057345.1:512816986-513416986 GCA_030015575.1 Agapanthus africanus
GAGATTTATAGGTAGGCATTCCAGTAGTATCTCAGGGTGTTCTGGGCTACACTCCGACACGACTTGTACCGCTTTTGGGGGTCTGACTTTTACCAACCCCCTACGTCCGCTATGCGATGCTCATAGACGAACGGACCGGACTGTATGGATATTGTCACTGACAGGCTCAGTAGGGTGTCAGGATGAGTTCGCTCATCGACTTCCCTTTTGGTCAATACCTGGTAGCCCGTTACGCACGGCTAATACGTCTGACGTGCTAGTGGTTAAATCCACAGCCAAAGTATTGAAGAGTCTTTAGAGTCCCCCACAGACAGTTTTTTAAGTTTCGGGCGAAACGCTGTAGAGCCCGTATGGATATATGGCAGGGTTCGATCATATACGTGCGGTATTGCACGGATCATGATCAGACGGATAATACTAGCGGGCTTTAGTTTAAGCCGGATCCTAGTATTGTACAGTGTAGATTTTGTCTCATTGCATTTGTATTCGGTCGGAATACAAATGCGGATATGTATATACAGTCGCGGGGGTTTCCTGTAATTTATTACGGGATCGCTTTTTTGAATTTGCCAGTTTGCATTCCGTTTCGGCCATTTTTCTTTCTTCCTTTCTTTGGCTGAAAATTGATGGGAGGGGCTTATTTGCAAATGTGCAAATTAGCATTGTGGAAGGGGTTTTTTGTAATGGAGGGTTTACATGATGTTTCTAGCATCATTTGATTCCTTTTGCATCATTTCCTTTGCATTAAATGAGATGGGATTTGGATAGGAAATGAGGGTGACATATTTTTCTCTTTATCACACATTTTCCCCACTTGCTTTATTCCATCATTTTTTCCCTTCTCCATATTGCTTGGCCGGCCACAGAAAATGAGAGGGCAATTCATTTTGTGTGGGAAATATATTGATCTCATTTGGCTTGCAACAAAATACATTACCCATCTCCAAAGTTCATATCTCCTTCTCCACTCCATTATGGCAACTTCACAAACCCCTTAAGACAAACCATTCTACACTCAGTCTACAGCAATCTTGGACACGTCGGCTTGCCAACTTCGTGTCCGAGTTGCCTCGGTTCAGAGCTGGGAGCCTGTAAAAAGACTCAGAGATGTGGTGCCCTTTCCGACGAGGAGATCGAGCCCGGAGATGCCGCGGGGAGATCGGGATGGTGGCCGAAGACCGAAGGACACGGATCGCTCGGTATAGCGCTCTACCCTTTCTCTAGTTTGCTAGTAGTAGGTTAATGGCCCGATCCGGGATTTTAGTATGCGGTAGCGCCGGTTTAAAGTTAAATAAAAAGTTTCGTTTCCGCATTTTGGCCTCGGACAGACGGCCGGGGCGCTACCGTAGACTTACATGGTATCAGAGACACGCCGTTAACCTTTACTAGCTTGCTCTAACGTGTTTAGAACTTCGATCGAACGAAAATTCCGAAAATCCGATTTCAAAAGTGCACTTTCTGTCGAATTTTATTTGTGCTCAAAAAATTATTTGGTGTATTGCAGAAATATGTGAAGGCTTTTTGAAGAGAACTGAAGAAATTTAGTCGGCTGATTTTACTGTAGCGCGGCGGATCCGCTGCCGTAACCCCCTTTTGGCCGCGGATACGCCGCCATACTGTAGCCAAACTGCACCAAATTTCTTCAGTATGTCTCTTTTTTGATATTGGGGGTTTTGGTATATTCTGTTTGGGCCCAGATTTTTTTGAGTACTGGGTATTGTGCTTGGGGCCCACTTCGGGAAATTTTGTCGATTGAAAATTTTAAACATGTTAGTTCACAGTATTTACATTATATCTGCGACCGTGAATGTCACTTGATCGGTAAATCCTGTCTAACTGCTATAGCCCTTTTAGACGGATTTGCGAACGTGACATTCAGGTTGATGTTCTGTGTTGTGCTGTGATGTTGCGGATTTGTCATGGTGGATAGCCTGGATGCAATGGTAGTACAGTTTCGTTATTTATGTACATTTGATATTGCGGGGCGAGCGTCCGACATGTGGACTGCTGTCACTGCCTGTTTGTATATTATTCTTTTGGGGCACGACCTGGCTGAGGTCGATGTACCCGTTGTATATATATTTTTACTTTCTGTACTAGGATTACCCCGCGGAGGGGTGCACGGGTAGCCGAGTTCTAGAGGGCAATGGGCCCGCATCTCATGGTTTTGAGACGAAGGGGGCTTCACTCTAGAATTGGCGGGCTATTCGCCGCACTCGTAGAGGGTATAGGTTGACCCAAGGAGGGGTGCTCAAGTTACCGGATTCCGTGAAGTGCTGGGTGGTCCATTCACGTTGTTGAAGGGGGCTGCCTCGCTTCAGGTTTTGGCGGGTAACTTGCCGCGCCCGTAGGGGTCTAGGATTTCATTGCACAGGCTATCCACACGACCAGGGGAACGTCGGGTTTCAGTAGCGGCTCTGTGAAACCCGGAGATCCCAGATATCTGTATTGTTCTGTGATACTTATTACATTTCTGTGATGTTGCATTTTATCACGCCTTGAGCAATTATTATATATTGATATATATACTAGTAGATGTTGTATATGTTTTGCATCCGCGCTAGTCCAGTCCCCGCTCTGTCGTTAGCTAAGTAACCTAAAGGGTGATGACGGGACCCAGTGGCGAATGCGGATGGCATATACGTACATTATTATTTTCGTTCTTTATTGGTGTGATCAATTGATGGGACTGCGTTGATTCGGATCAATGCAAGCTAAACAAACCTGTTTGATGTTGTTGGAACATTTTTCAAAAAGTTGTTATTGCAAGGACGTTCTCTTTTGTTTTGCACAGTGGTATTCGGTTATGAATATCCAGCACCTCAGTCGACGAGGCAAGGGCTGAGATCCCTTCACCGGGAGTGACCCCTTGGACAGAAGTTTGCGTCAGGGTAATAACTTCACTATAGCCGATTACTTTCGCTTTGCATCGTGGTATTCAGTTGGAATATCCTGCACCTCATTCTACGGGGAAAGAGCCGAGATCCCTTCACCGGGAGTGACCACTTTAGCAAAGGTTTTCGTCACTATATTTTTATAAAAAGCTATCCGGTTCCTTCAACGATATCAAGTTCATTAGGTTAAAGGTTTTTCGCCAAAAACCATTCGTAGCCCTCCGTCATTTCAGTGAGGTAGCACTTAGTATTCATGCTATGTATGCTGGCTTTCGTCAAGGCATAGTGTATGGTAGCTATTTGTTACTTTTCTGCTGCATAGATAGATGCGTTGGTTTGGGACAGTCGTACTACTATTTTGGCATTTGTCAAGGGTATGTACGGGTGGGTTCAAATTAACCTGGGCAATGACGGGTAGAACTTGACATGTGACTTATGATATGTTGGCCTTCGTCAAGGTTATAAGAGCATGGGGTAAAATTCACATCAGGAGTTTCTAAAGAAACTGAAACTTTCCAGATATGCGCATACCTTCTGGAGTGTGATAACGTGAGTGGATTCCATCACGTTATCATGCGATGATAGTTGGATCCCGATTCCCACTGATGAGTTGGTTTACTCCTCGGGTGATCCCGACTAATTCTTCTTTCAGGTTTGGAGGAGAATTTAAGGATACAGTGGGAGGTTTCCTGATTAGATAAAGTGATAACCATTCTGATCTAAGTTAGAGTGCACGCTGAGTGTTTCTTTTCTCTCTCTCTTTGGCAGCAACCATGACCCGACCTTTGACTATGACTCAGTGACCAAGTTAACCGAACCTTCTTAAAACATTGGCTTTTGGATTGTCTGAGTTGCAAACCTCATTGCCACTCCTACTTTTACCCTTTTCTCCAGAACACCCCGTATTACTACGAACGTCCACTTCCATTGGATAAAACCATCGTATGGTTATATACGAACTCGAAGGAAATTGTTCCAGATTCGAGGATGGTTTTCGGTTCTGGAGAAAACGAATAGGACTATTCAGTTGTCTTTTCCTTTCACCTTCTCTCAGGTTGCGAGTGCTCCTTGGATTAGGACAGTACACCTATTACGCTAATTGGATAGTCTTCTTCCAAACCATAAGCTGGTGCCGAATGGTAGGGAATGAAGAAAACCATTTAGCCTAAACGGTGTACAGAAGGTATTAAGTAAAGACAAATAAAGAGATTAGTAAGAGGGCAAAGTAAATTGCGACTGCTATTCACGACCAAACCAAGTATTTCTTCGCCAATCCTACATCACCTTTGTATTTCTCCAGAACACTCCATATCACTACGAAGATCCACAGTTTATTGGATACTCTATCATATGGTTATATACGAACTCGAAAGGACTTGTTCCAGTTCGGGGATGGATTCTGGTTCAGGAGAAATAGGAATAAGGTTTATTCAGTTGTCTTTTATCTTCACCTTCTCTCAGGTTACGAGTACTCCTAGGATTAGGAGAGTACACCCATTATGCTTATTGGATAGTCTTCTTCCAAACATAGGCTGGTGCTGAATGGTAGGGAAGGAAGAAAGCCATTTAGCCTAAGATGGTGTACAGAAGGTAATGACTAAAGACATATAAAGGGATTTGGAGAGATGGCAAAGAAATATACGGTTACAGTTGTGAATCTGATAATGGAAGAGGCATTACTAGGAATACCCGGATACCCCTTCGAAACATTTACATGTTTCAGTTTCACTGTGCATTGTTAATAGAAAACTGATTTTCCAATCAGTACTTACTCCAGGATATGTATTTACCAGGTGTGATTCTCACATCTGTATGGTTTTACAGATGATGAGTGGGAGTAAGTTATTGGGAATTGGGTGATCATCCTCATTATATCGGGATTCGTTGTAATTGATGATATTTAAGGAAGTCACCTGGGTTGTTTGCCGGACGGCAAATATTTGGTTTTGAATATCCGTTGTTATGCACCAATTTCAAATCGATATATCTGTACGTCTATTTTTATAGAGTGAGATATACCTTTTTGAAATTATGTCTTTGACATTTACCTATATCAATTGATGATTAGGTAAGGAGCATTAAACAGCGGTGTAATTCTTCATAACCATAGTACAGTTTTCAACCTACGACGCACAGGGTTTGGGTTATTCGACTCAGGGGACTTATACAGAGTATTGTATGTTGTCCAGTGTTCATTAGGACAGAGGGGTTGGTCGCCGTACTATATTTTGTTTACTTGTGACTTCTCTAGTTCTTAGACGAGTGTTTTCTAGAAACACAAGGTCCAAGTTTTGAGAAGTTATAGGTATAAGAATAAAGTAGAGAACCAGGTGTTGCAAGTATCAGGATTTTTCAAGGTGATCGAAGATGTAGATACTTGTGTATGGTATTCAGTTGATAGTAATGATTATGAGAACTTGCTTCTCTTTCAGGTTACTCATAATTGGAAGCACTCCTAAGTTGAGTAATACTGATCGGCCTCTCTCCATTTAGTTGACATGCACTGGAGACAGCTGCATGATTTGAATCTGGTTCCAATTAAATCAGTGCCTCTGTTTCTATATTGGATATAGAATAGTTTATATCTTAACAATGTTAAGGTACGGGGAGTTGTCCGGCTTATGCTTAAAACCAGACTCTGGATAACTCAAGGCACGTTTTCTGTAATGGCAGTTTGTGGGTTGACTAGGGCTATGACGAGGGTTGACTTTCTACCATCTGGAAGATCAATAGTGATATTGTTCTAAACACGCCACAGTTTTAGTAAAATGGATTTTTTCAGAAAACAGTAGTGGGAGTATGGTAGAACTGAAAGAGATTCCAAAACCGCAAACGATTACTGAAAATTTGATAAGAACCTAAAGATTCAATCTAGCTTGACATTCCATTGGCCACTCCGCAGATATGGCGGGTAACCTCAGGCACCCAGAGGTACTCCGGTAGCCTCAAGGACGGTGACAGGGAGGTTCTTGTTTACCTAGACTTACCATTGCTGTTGTTCCAGACTGTGAGACCCGGCAGGAGGATGACTATAGCGTCGTTCTAAACTAGCTTTAGAAGTGCACGTGTATATTATTCTGCCAGAGGGTTGTCGTAGTCAGTGGGAGCAGCGGAAGCATAGTGGACAAGTGGCTTATGTCTATTTATAGACTAAAGCGGTAATAGCGGAGATAGATCATCTAATTCTGATGTGACAGTCATAGTTTTGACTTCATCATAGTAGGGGATAGATCTGTTAAGAAGGTAGTAGGGTGTGATGTCCTGGTATTTGGATGACATACACAGAGTAGGAAGTGAAGTTCCTATACTACGATCGGTTATACTTTGGTTATCACACAGTGGTTTCTCCACATAGGATATGGATATTACATCAGATATTCTGGTTACTAGATCTATGGTTTTTGATCTAGATTTGGGTAGTTTCCCAATCTGGATACTTAGACAGCATTCTAAAGGTGTTTTAGAATGGACGACTCCTGGCACGGTAGTGTACCTGCAGGTGATGGAGTCACCCTCTCTAAAGGTGTCTTACAGACTAAAGAGGAGAGGGATGTGCATGATTGGCAGATCACTTGCTCAGGCAATTGAGTTAATCATGAGATGTCAAGTACCACACCAGATGTTGTTTTTGCACTAGATGCAATAAGTTTATATTAATCCAATCCTGGAGAAACGTTCGGAAGCAGTTTTAGAACATAAGTGGATGTTCTAGGGATATGATAACGGCAGCCTCTTTCCGGGGACGGTTATCATTCCAGGCTTCTAAGGTAACCTGGATGACAGAGTGACTGTCAGAGTTATAGTTTTCCCTCTGACGAGGGGCAGTATTTTGGACAGGTGGTCCAAGCGGATACTGAGGGAGGCATGGCGCAGGATGCTGATTAAGTTCAGTTGACGATACAGTCTAAGAAGTTTGGATTTGGAGTTCATTTTTGAACTAGGTCCCATCAGATATCCAGACATATTCTAAGACAGGTATTTCTCATTTCGAGAGATGGCTTTCTCCGTGAACTCGAGAAAAAGAGAGACATAGAAAGAAACATCAGAGCGGATCCACTCACTAAGGCTATTCCTCGAATGCAATAGTTCCGCAAACGTGCTTTGTGAGACTGATTAGTAGAGGAGTTGGGTGTTCGGTATCACATGGACTGTGAGTATGCGACATCGCAATAATTAGCCTTGAGTGCAAGTGGGAGATTGTTGGATATAGTGCCCTCAGAGTCAATTATTGGACCACAGGCACGTGATTGTAATGATTGAGGGAGGACCTATGCCGGTAGGACAGTCTTACTCGAGATGATACCATGCTATCTGGTTTATCTTTATCAACGTGCACAGCTTTAGGTGACCTTACAGGTCACTATTGCGCGTTGATAGAGCCCTTAGGATTCTTGCTTGACTACCAGCAGTATGATGGCGATCATATACGTGGGAGCTGGAGTCTATAAGCACATCTTTAAAAGGTCCCTAGTCGTGGGAGTTTTCGAGACAGGGCATCGATACTCCAGAGTAGACTAGTGTATACAGTCGAGACCCCGACGAGGGGCGGTGGCCGGTCTCACAAGCCATTGGTGTCAGTTAGATCACCTAAGATGTATACAGGTGCTCATTGGGTTATGAGTACACCGGACAGGACTCGCCGGGAACATGCTAGTTGGTATTATACCTGACGTCAGATAGCAGTTCCCTGGTGACATGTGTACAGGTTAGTTCATCGACCTGAGATCGTCATTTGCCTCGTGTGAGTTCCCACTGTGCTTTGATTACTACCCTACCACGGCTCAAAGGAGTCGTGCAAATAGGTTTTAGTTGGGTACAGTCCCGAGCCACATGGAGGCAGTGAGCGGATCTACAGGGGTTCGTCTCTCCCGGTATTGGGGGTGAGGTCGCGCTATGTCTTGGAGAGCCATTACACGAAGTCCTTGGCCAAGGAAGGAGATTTACTGGTAGGCATTCCGGTAGTATCTCAGGGTGTTCTGTGCTACACTCCGACACGACTTGTACCGCTTTTGGGGGTCTGACTTTTACTAACCCCCTAGGCCCGCCATGCGATGCTCATAGACGAACGGACCGGATTGTATGGATATTGTCACTGACAGGCTCAGTAGGGTGTCAGGATGAGTTCACTCATCGACTTCCCTTTTGGTCAATACCTGGTAGCTCGTTACGCACGGCTAATACCTCTGACGTGCTAGTGGTTAAATCCACAGCCAAAGTATTGACAAGTCTTTAGAGTCCCCCACAGACAGTTTCTCAAGTTTCGAGCGAAACGCTATAGAGCCCGTATGGATATATGGCAGGGTTCGATCATATACGTGCGGTATTGCACGGATCATGATCAGACGGATAATACTAGCGGGCTTTGGTTTAAGCCGGATCCTAGTATTGTACAGTGTAGATTTTGTCTCATTGCATTTGTATTCGGTCGAAATACAAATGCGGGTATGTATATACAGTCGCGGGGTTTTCCTGTAATTTATTACGGGATCGCTTTTTTGAAGTTGCCAGTTTGCATTCCGTTTCGGCCATTTTTCTTTCTTCCGTTCTTTGGCTGAAAATTGATGAGACGGGCTTATTTGCAAATGTGCAAATTAGCATTGTGGAAGGGGTTTTTTGTAATGGAGGGTTTACATGATGGTTCTAGCATCATTTGATTCCTTTTGCATCATTTCCTTTGCATTAAATGAGATGGGATTTGGATAGGAAATGAGGGTGACATATTTTTCTCTTTATCACACATTTTCCCCACTTGCTTTATTCCATCATTTTTTCCCTTCTCCATATTGCTTGGCCGGCCACAGAAAATGAGAGGGCAATTCATTTGGTGTGGGAAATATATTGATCTCATTTGGATTGCAACAAAATACATTACCCATCTCCAAAGTTCATATCTCCTTCTCCACTCTATTATGGCAACTTCACAAACCCCTTAAGACAAACCGTTCTACACTCAGTCTACAGCAATCTTGGACATGTCGGCTTGCCAACTTCGTGTCCGAGTTGCCTCGGTTCAGAGGTGGGAGCCCGTAAAAAGACTCGGTGATGTGGTGCCCTTTCCGACGAGGAGATCGAGCCCGGAGATGCCGCGGGGAGATCGGGATGGTGGCCGAAGACCGAAAGACACGGATCGCTCGGTATAGCTCTCTACCCTTTCTCTAGTTTGCTAGTAATAGGTTAATGGCCCGATCCGGGATTTTAGTATGCGGTAGCGCCGGTTTAAAGTTAAAGAAAAAGTTTCGTTTCCGCATTTTGCCCTCGGACAGACGGCCGAGGCGCTACCGTAGACTTACAAGTGGCATGAAGGCCGGTAACTTGGCACGAAGGCCGGGAATATAATCAACAGTTACTAAATTACTCTAAAATACCCTTACCTATTGTTTTTTCACTAAAATACTCAAACCCTAACCTTAACAAAAAATTTCAAATTTACACAAAAATGATATATAGGCTTTAACACATTTATAAACTTTAAGAGTAGTCAAATTTAACAAGAATTGCTTAAATATTAAAGAATTGAAGAATCCACCTACACCTAAGGCTTCATCCGTTTACAAACTTCAACCCTACCTAAAATATATGTTAAATTAAACAAAGTAAATCATCTTAATCATTTCCATCTCTTTACAAACATCTATCGTAGCACATACCTCCCAATCTCAAGAACATCATATTTGAGAAATTAAACTAGTTAACTCATTATCTTAATCATCAACAAATTAAACTTAACATTCAAAACCAACTAATTTAAAAACCTTAAAATAATTTGTTCAAAAAAAATCATTAACTAGTGGAAGGGACTCGGGGCTCGGCACTGGAGGGGGAGGCTCAGTGCTGGGTATCAGCGGTGAAGGGGCTTGGCGTTGGACGGGGAGGATCGGCGCTGGAGCTCCTCGAGATCGATGGTCAGCGAGGAAGAACTGAGGCGTTAGTCAGCGAGGGCGTTGGTCAGCGAGGGAGATCAATGTCCGGGTTCAAGATGGGTTGAGAGGCGGCAGTGGTTGAGTTGAGAGGAGCTCGGGCGACGAGCAACAGAGGGGGATCGCCGACGAGCGAGGATTATGGTTATTTTTCGAGCGGCGACGAGAGAATTGGGAAAGCAATTTCTGTTTTATTTTTTAAAAAACCCTGACAATCCCCCTACGGTTCTCATAGTAGGGGTTTATCTGCCAATATCATAGGGGCAACTTAAATTTATCACAAAAGTTAATTTTTTCTGTAAAATACCCCTATGATGGTAACCTCTATGCCGTAGGGGCAATCTAATGTAGCCCCTACGGTTTTTCTGAACTGTAAGGGTAAACCATCTTTGTACTAGTGAGATCTCCAGATCTACTTGCTATAGGGCTATAAGAATAGCCTTGGATGAAATAGAAGGAAAGCATACGGTGCAGTATTGCAAAACTATGGGATTATGGACATATTCTACTAGAGAGAAATCTTATGAGCCATGTGATTGTTGGGTGGCTTATGCTCGAGCCGCGAGAGCCGCGGCCATTGCGGAATGGATTTTAATAATTTTAAAGAAAGCACAAATCACAAATACCTAAGAATTCATCCATACACTAAAACTAGCAACTATAACATTCAAGGTTGCGAACATACTGTAAGTCCACGTTACCACTCCCGGTTCTTACGGGCTTGCGGAAATGGTGAAAAACGATTTTTCGGGTCATGGTAACATGGACTAGAAAACACGGATCTTTGCTAAACTACACACTAGCAACTAACAAGAGTTTTACCTACTCGGTTAGGGGGTTATACCTCAACTTGAACTCTTTCTCTTGGACTCCTTGTGGTGGTCGGATGGTTCTCTCCTCGTCGCCTTCTCTTGCCGAAGATGGATTCACCTGAGGGTCTCTACCTTGAGCTTCTTCCTCAAACTTGAGAAAACTAAAGTGTCCGGCTTGCTAGACCTTCAACCTTAGGATGAGTAGAGATTGGCTTTGGTGTTTTATCTCCAAGGAAATGTTTCTCAACACATGAGATGAATTTTCCTTGAGCTAGAGGAAGAGGAAGAAGAAAGGATGAGAGAGAATGAATATGAGAGAATGATAATAGTTTTACAACCATAACCAAATATATGTGAATTAATCAATTAACAAAATTAATCAAAATGAAAAAGGTGATGGTATGTTGAAATGACCATTATCATTTCACATTAAATGAGTTTTGCAAAGATCAAAGAGTATCTTTGCTCGAAATGATGATGGTCAACTTTTCAACCTTGGTCAACAAGTCAACAATCCCTAACCATAACTCAATTTCCTTTAATTAATATTATTAATTGATATTTCACATATTCATTAGGGTTTGGTAAACGACAACCGTCAACTGTGCATACACACCCGTACCAAAATCCTAATGAGAATCATCTTCCTCTGCCTCATTCAACTGTGCATACACACCCGCATTCGTGTTCCGAGGAGCACGAATACAATGAGATAAAACTAACCCCAAAGCATATACTAGGATCTGGCTCAAACAAGAGCCCGCTAGTAATGACTGTCCGGACACCAAACGTGCACAAGTGCGCGGATGTGAACGAACCCTGTCGCAAAACCATGCGACCTCTACTCTGTTTTTCCCAAAGGCGAATAACCCTCTGTGTGGGACTCTAAACACTCGACACTACGCTGGCAGTGGGTTTAACCACAGAACGCAAGCGGCACTAGCTGTACGTAACGGTCCCCAGGTAGATGCCGATGTGAAGACTGATGAGGTGAACCCATCCGAACTCCTACTGAGCCTGTATGTGACAATCTCCATACAGTCCGGTCTGTTCGTCTGAGAATATCGCATGGCGGGCTTAGGGGGCGGTAAACGTCAGTCCCCTAATAGTGGTACAAGTCGTGTCGGAGTGTAGCCCAGAACACCCTGAGATAACACTGGAAACCTACCAGTATATCTCGCTTGCCCTGGCCAAGGACTTTGTGTAATGGCTCTCCTAGACACAGCACGATATCAACCCCCAATACCGGGAGAGACGAATCCTGTCTAACCGTCACTGCCTCCAAGTGCTTCGGGACTGCACCCAACTACTACCTGTTTGCACGACTCCTTTGAGCCGTGGTAGGGTAGTAATCAAAGTATAGTGGGAACACACTCGAGGAGAAGTGACAGTGTCAAGTCAGCGGACTAAGCTGTACTCATGTCACCTGGGAACTGATAACAGACGATAGGTATAGTACCAACCAACAGTTCCCGACGAGTCCTGTCCAGTGTACTCGTAACCTAACGAGCACCCGCATACTATCTCAAGTACGACGTACTGACGGCTGTGGGACAGATCGTCTCCCATGCTGGGATGAGAAGCATATACGCTAGTCTACTCCGGAGTATCGATGCCCTGTCTCGATAGTCCTATGACTAGGGACCTGCATAAGGATGTGCTTGTGGATTACCCAGCCCCCACGAGTGTGACTGCCATCACAACGCTGGTAATCAAGCAAAGATCCTAAGGGCTCCACTAATGTGTATAGGTGATATACTAAAAGAAACACATGTACACATTAAAGTAGAAACAAACCAAGTAGCATACTACTATTTTGAGCAAGATTGTCTATACAACTGTGAATATCCCAAGCTTCCATTAAGTAATATACAAACCAGTATGATACAGTAATGGCCTCTAGGGCATATACACTAACAATCTCCCACTTGCACTAAGGCCATGAACTGGCGTATCGAAGACCTATCATCTCGATCAGCCGCTCGAACTGAGTCTTGGGTAAGGCCTTTGTAAATGGATCAGCAGTGTTATCTTCCGTAGCAACTCTCTGAACCTCGATCTCCTGGCGACCCACGATCTCCCTGATCAGGTGATACCGCCTCAAGATGTGTCTGGACCTCTGGTGGGACCTGGGTTCCTTCGCTAAAGCTATAGCCCCGTTGTTGTCGCAATACAGAGGTATTGGATCAACAATGGACGGAACCACCTGAAGTTCTGTCAAGAACTTCCTTATCCAGACAGCTTCGTTTGCGGCATCTGCAGCAGCGATATATTCCGCTTCCATCGTCGAGTCAGCAACGGTTTCCTGTTTGGAACTCTTCCAACACACCGCCCCTCCATTGAGGGTAAAGACATAACCCGACATGGACTTGGAATCATCCTTGTCACTCTGGAAGCTGGAGTCAGCAAAGGCCTCGATCTGGAGGTCTTTTCCGCCATACACCAAGAACATCTCCTTAGTCCTTCTCAGGTACTTGAGAATGTTCTTTACCGCTATCCAGTGCTTCTCCCTAGGGTTTGACTGATACCGGCTTACCACACTCAGTGTATAAACTACATCTGGTCTGGTACACAATATGTCATACATTATAGAGCCTACCGCAGAAGCGTAGGGTATAATAGACATGCGATCCCTTTCTAAATCAGTCTTGGGAGACATCTCTTTGGAGAGGGTGATCCCGTGACAAGCCGGTAGATTACCGCGCTTGGAATCTTCCATACTGAATCTTTTCAGTATGGTGTCGATGTACCTGGACTGTGAAAGCCCTAATATCCTCTTGGATCTGTCACGATAGATCCGGATCACCAGAATGTAAGAGGCATCACCCAGGTCTTTCATGGAGAACCTGTGTGACAAGAACCCATTGACAGATTGTAGTATAGGAATGTCATTTCCTATTAAGAGAATGTCATCCACGTATAAAACAAGGAATACGACAGTTCTTGCTACAAATCTACTATAGATGCATGGTTCATCTGGATTTTTGATAAATCCAAATTCTTTGACCGTCTCATCAAAACAGATGTTCCAACTCCGCGATGCCTGCTTTAGTGCATAAATGGACTTAAGCAACTTGCACACCTTTCCGCTGCTCCCACTCTGAATGAAACCCTCTGGCTGGTCCATATAAACACACTCCTCTAAATTTCCATTTAGAAAAGCGGTCTTTACGTCCATCTGCTAAATCTTATAATCGTGGAAGGCAGCAATGGCAAGAAGGATCCGAATGGATTTCAGCATAGCCACTGGAGAAAAGGTTTCGTCATAGTCCAAACCAGGTATTTGACGAAAACCCTTTGCAACAAGTCTAGCCTTATAGGTCTCAACCTGTCCATCTACACCAATCTTCCTTTTGAAGATCCACTTGCATCCTACGGGTTTTACCCCATCTGGAGCAACGTCCAACGTCTATACTTTGTTGGTGTACATGGACTCCATTTCGGTCCGCATTGCATCCAGCCATTTTACCGAGTCAACGCTTTGAATGGCCTACTGGAAGCTAGTCGGCTCATCACTATCAATGATGCAATCCTCTCTATCCCCGTCTATGAGAAAACCGTAGTATCTCTCAGGCGGATGAGACTGCCTACTACTCCTGCGAAGTGGCGCAGGAATGTCCTGATCTTTCGAACCCTCTGGTTCTACTAAGCTTTCAGTAATAGCTCGTGGTTCTGGAATTTCTTCCAGTTCTATTGCGCTCCCACTTATCTGATTTTCCAAAAACCCAGTTTCCAAGAAGTGGGCATGACGAGAAACAAAAACCTTTTGTTCCTCTTCGCAATAGAAGAAATATCCCTTGGAGTTTTTTGGATATCCCACAAACCTGCACTGTACTGAGCGTGCCTCGAGTTTGTCCGCATGCTGCTTTTTGACAAAAGCTGGACATCCCCATGTCTTAATGTGCTTAAGATAGGGTTTCTTCCCACACCACATCTGATATGGTGTGGTAGGCACAGTCTTAGTTGGAACTCGGTTCAAAAAGTATGCAGCTGATTCTAGTGCATATCCCCAGAATGATCGCGGTAACTCAGCGTTACTCATCATGGAACGTACCATATCCAATAGGGTCCGGTTCCGTCTCTCCGATACACCGTTATGTTGCGGAGTGTATGGAGGAGTAAGCCGAGAGAGAATTCCATTCTCTTTTAAGTAATCCAGGAACTCGACACTTAAGTATTCACCACCTCGATCAGATCTCAGTGTCTTGATACTTTTGCCTGTTTGTTTTTCTACTTCATTCTTATATTCCTGGAATTTTCCAAAGGCTTCGAATTTATGTTTCATTAAGAAGACATATCCGTACCTTGAAAGGTCATCCGTAAAAGTAATGAAGTAAGAATAACCGCTTCGCGCATGCGTAGACATTGGACCGCACACGTCGCTGTGTACGAGTCCCAAGAGCTCGTTCGCTCTTACTCCGTGTCCAGTGAACGGAGTCTTTGTCATCTTTCCTTTGAGACAGGATTGACAAGTTGCATATGATTGATATTCGAACGGATCCAAATATCCTTCTATATGTAACTTCGTCAACCTTCTCTCATTGATGTGACCCAGTCTACAATGCCATAAGAAAGCCTGATTTGTTTCCGGAGACATTCTTTTGTGTGTATTCTGGACATTGAAAATCTGTGGTTGGTTTAATACGTATATACCATTGCTTAATGTACCTGACCCAATCAAAACTTGATTAAGGCAAATGTTCACAACATTACTTACAAATGCAAATTCATAACCTTCTTTAGATAATAAAGATACATATATGATATTACAGGTTGCATTGGGTACAAAATAACAATCACGCAAAACCAAAACGTGTCCATCTGACAATCCCAGGTGATAGTCCCCCACGGACTCAGCATCCATGCCGGCTCCGTTTGCAACTCTGAGGGTCATATCACCTGCCTTCAAAACCCTACGCTTTCTTAGTGCCTGCAAAGAATTACAGATATGAGATCCTGATCCGGTATCCAATACCCAGGAAGTAGAGCTTATTGATAGACAGTTTTCAATAACATACACACCTGAAGCTAAAGCCGCAACTTGCTTCAGATCCTGGTTTCTGGCCTTCCAAGCCCTGCAATCCTTTTTCCAGTGTCCACTCTTGTGACAGTAAAAGCATTCTTCCTTTCCCACAAGCTTTCCCGCTACCTTTGTTGCCTTTGTCTTTCCCTTCGTATCCACTTTACTAACACCGCCCCTTGGTTTGGTGGGGGTTTTCTTCTTCTTTCCCTTGGCTTTCGCCTTGGACCTAGAAGAGGAAGATCTTCCTACAAACAAAGTGGATGTTTCCCTACCTTTCTGTAGGGTGCCCTCTGCACTCCTCAGCATGTTGAGGAGTTCTGAAAGTTCAACTTCTTTTTCTTGCAAGTTGAAGTTCAGGATAAACTGGGCGTAAGTGGAAGGAAAGGACTGGAGAATCAAGTCCGTGTAGAGCTCGTTCTCTAACGTGGTCCCAAGGTCCGTGAGCTCCTCAATGAAGCCAATCATCTTAAGCACGTGTTCCGCTACCGATGATCCGACGGCCAATCTCGCCGAAAACAGCTTTTTCGAGACTTCGTATCTGGCGATACGGGATTGCTCTCCATACAGTTCTTTTGTATGGAGAAATATGGATTCAAGGTCCATATTCTCGTGCCTTCTCTGGTGTTCATTGTCCATAGAGGCAAGCACGAGGCACTTGGCCTTCGCGCAGTCGATTTCCCAGGTCTTACGGATTTCCTTATCCGCGACGCTGGTTTTGGGACCTGGGACAGGATGAGCTTTGGTGGTAAGGAGATACCCCAACTTGTCATAAGTGATTTCCATTTTGACATTCCTGAGCCAATCTTTGTAGTTTGGCCCTGTCAGTATGTTTTTATCTAGTAGTAACTTAAGTCCAGTCATGATGTTTGGTCGCTGCAATTAGGAGAGAGAGAAGAAACACTTTAGCATGATGCTCTTGCAAGTTTAGAGTGGTTTTTAGTTTGTCTAAACAGGATGGCTCCCACTGTCTTTCGAATCCCTCCTCAAACCAAAAAGGAAGAATTAGTCGGGATCAATCTCACCGTACAATACTTGCTTAACCGTTCAGCCAGGCCAGTGTTGGTACTTCGAGGGAGGTTTTCCAACGCTTTCGTGAAGTTCCTTAATTAAATAACCTCTTTTGCCTGGGGGCGTAGCCCCGCTAACACCTTTCTAGACACCTACTAGGTTTATAGCATTGATCGTTAAGTGAGAAATTTCCCGAGGAGTAGCATATACTCACAGTAGGATCGGGATCCAAATATCATCGCGTGACAAAACTGAAGGAATCCTACCAGAATCATCACACTCTAAATGGTATGCAGCGCTAGCAAGTTTCAGTTTCTTTTGAAACTCCCGATGTGGATTTTTGCCCTATGCTCTTATGACCTTGACTTTGGCCAACAAATCACAAGTCACATGTCAAGTTCTACCCGTCATTCTCCAGGTTAATTTGAACCCACCCATACCTACCCTTGACTTTGGCCAACAAGGCAGTACGACTGTCCCAAACCAACACATCTATCTATGCTGCACATGAATACCCAATAGCTACCAATCACTATGCCTTGACTTTGGCCAACAAACATAGCTTGAATACTATTGACTATCCATGTGAAACGACGGAGGGCTACGAATGGTTTTGGCGAAACCGTGAACGTAGTGAACTTGATATAATCGATGGAACGAGATAGATTTTAAAAGGAGTGGCTTAAGCTCCGCGTTTAAAAGTTGTTTTTGAAAAGAAACCGAGTGGTTTTGAAAGTGTTCCAACGACTTTTACTTTGGTTTATTTTTCTTGCATTAATTTTAATGTATCCCATCATTTAATCCTACCATTGCAGAAAACAACGAAAATATGACGTACGCTTATGCCATCCGCATTCGCCATGGGGTCCCGTCATCACCCGTTAGGTTACTTAACTGACGACAGAGCGGGGGCTGGACTAGCGCGGATGCAAAACATAAGCAACGCCTAAATAGATATCTACATATAGATATATACATTCGTCAGATGCAATGATAGCCATTCCAGATCACAGATGAATACATTGGATATACTAGGAATCCGCGTTTCGTTCGAGCCTGCAACGAAAAACGGATTACACGGTCGCGATGAATAGCCAATACCCCACCCTAGACCCCTACGGGTGCGGCAAACTACCCGCCAAGTACCCAAAGTGAAGCAACCTCCCTCAACGACGTGAGTAGGCCACTCGGCACTTAGAGATACCCGGTAGTTTGTGCACCCCACCTTGGGTCTATCCTAGGAGCAAAAACAGTAAAAAGAAATTATACAATGGCGGCTACAACCTCATCCCGGATGTGCGGCCATACAAATAATATTACATGAATTGAAAGATAAAAAAAACTCTCATCTCACAACTCCCCGGCTATTTATCCGCGACAATCCAATGAATTCATATACACATACCATCAACATTACAGATCACAGATATGTATAACCCCCACTAATCGACGTATAGCGATTAGCAGACGTTCAATACATATATAACATCACAGATATAACCCATTAGCCAAAGTCTACATAAATTCGATCAAAATACGGATTTTTAACCACCCGAAAAACAAATTTGTTCTCTGGAAATTCTGGGAAGAAACAAACCATCCAAAAAATCCCAAAACACCAACACAAGAACACTGCAGGAGAAACGATCCACGGCCGAGTCAACTCGGCCGCGGATCCGCGGCAGGAGCAAGCTCATGCCGCGGATCCGCGGTGAGTTGGTCGACTCACTGGATCATTTTTCTTGCCTGTTCTTTAAAAAGCCTGAGCCGATTTTTAGTACAAGATTTATTATTTTTTGGGAAGAAATAAAAATCGGCAGAAACTTGATATTTTTTAACGTGTTTTGCGGTTTTTCGTCCGATCGAAATTCTAGATACTTTGCTAACATGCTAGGGTGTGTTTAGCCTGGCTCTGATACCACTGTAAGTCCACGTTACCACTCCCGGTTCTTACGGGCTTGCGGAAATGGTGAAAAATGATTTTTCGGGTCATGGTAATATGGACTAGAAAACACGGATCTTTGCTAAACTACACACTAGCAACTAACAAGAGTTTTACCTACTCGGTTAGGGGGTTATACCTCAACTTGAACTCCTTCTCTTGGACTCCTTGTAGTGGTCGGATGGTTCTCTCCTCGTCGCCTTCTCTTGCCGAAGATGGATCCACCTGAGGGTCTCTACCTTGAGCTTCTTCCTCGAACTTGAGAAAACTAAAGTGTCCGGCTTGCTAGACCTTCAACCTTAGGATGAGTAGAGAGTGGCTTTGGTGTTTTATCTCCAAGGAAATGTTTCTCAACACATGAGATGAATTTTCCTTGAGCTAGAGAAGAGGAAGAAGAAAGGATGAGAGAGAATGAATATGAGAGAATGATAATAGTTTTACAACCATAACCAAATATATGTGAATTAATCAATTAAAAAAATTAATCAAAATGAAAAAGGTGATGGTATGTTGAAATGACCATTATCATTTCATATTAAATGAGTTTTGCGAAGATCAAAGAGCATCTTTGCTTGAAATGATGATGGTCAACTTTTCAACCTTGGTCAACAAGTCAACCTTGGTCAACAAGTCAACAATCCCTAACCATAACTCAATTTCCTTTAATTAATATTATTATTTGATATTTCACATATTCATTAGGGTTTGGTAAACGACAACAGTCAACTGTGCATACACACCCGTACCAAAACCCCAATGAGAATCCTCTTCCTCTGCCTCAGTCAACTGTGTATACACACCCGCATTCGTGTTCCGAGGAACACGAATACAATGAGATAAAACTAACCCCAAAGCATATACTAGGATCTGGCTCAAACCAGAGCCCGCTAGTAATGACTGTCCGGACACCAAACGTGCACAAGTGCGCGGATGTGAACGAACCCTGTCGCAAAACCATGCGACCTCTACTCTGTTTTGCCCAAAGGCGAATAACCCTCTGTGTGGGACTCTAAACACTCGACACTACGCTGGCAGTGGGTTTAACCATAGAACGCAAGCGGCACTAGCTGTACGTAACGGTCCCCAGGTAGATGCCAAGACTGATGAGGTGGACCCATCCGAACTCCTACTGAGCCTGTATGTGACAATCTCCGTACAGTCCGGTCTGTTCGTCTGAGAATATCGCATGGCGGGCCTAGGGGCGGTAAACGTCGGTCCCCTAATAGCGGTATAAGTCGTGTCGGAGTGTAGCCCAGAACACCCTGAGATAACACTGGAAACCTACCAATATATCTCGCTTGCCCTGGCCAGGGACTTTGTGTAATGGCTCTCCTAGACACAGCGCGATATCAACCCCTAATACCGAGAGAGACGAATCCTGTCTAACCGTCACTGCTTCCAAGTGCTTCGTGACTGCACCCAACTACTACCTGTTTGCACGACTCCTTTGAGCCGTGGTAGGGTAGTAATCAAAGTACAGTGGGAACATACTCGAGGCGAAGTGACAGTGTCAAGTCAGCGGACTAAGCTATACTCATGTCACCTGGGAACTAATAACTGACAATAGGTATAGTACCAACCAACAGTTCCCGACGAGTCTTGTCCAGTGTACTCGTAAGCTAATGAGCACCCGCATACTATCTCAAGTACGACGTACTGACGGCTGTGGGACAGACCGTCTTCTATGCTGGGATAAGAAGCGTATACGCCAGTCTACTCCGGAGTATCGATGCCCTGTCTCGATAGTCCTACGACTAGGGACCTGCATAAGGATGTGCTTGTGGATTACCCAGCCCCCACGAGTGTGACTGCCATCACAACGCTGGTAATCAAGCAAAGATCCTAAGGGCTCCACTAATGTGTATAGGTGATATACTAAAAGAAACACATGTACACATTAAAGTAGAAACAAACCAAGTAGCATACTACTATTTTGAGCAAGATTGTCTATACAACTGTGAATATCCCAAGCTTCCATTAAGTAATATACAAACCAGTATGATACAGTAATGGCCTCTAGGGTATATACACTCACACATACAACCTTTGTAGCGTGTCCACTCAATCGTGGAAGACTCCTCCAAACCTATAACTGTCGGGAACGCGCTTGAGAGGTGACCGCCCTTGCCGAAAATGATCCATCCGAGGAAAACCGATCCAAGCTCCAACCAATGCTCTAAGCTCGTTCGGAATGGAGTGAGGGTGATGTAAGGATTTTTCATTAATCTTCTTTCTTTTTCCAAGTTCAAGTGACCAATCAAGGAGAAGGAAGGAGATGAAAGCTGACATCTCATGGAAAATGGCTTAGTGTTGTAAGAGAGCAAATGAGGGTGTAAGGCTTATTATTTTCTAACCATTTCCTAAAATGTGACATACCATTTTAGCCATTTAAAAAAGAAGCCCATCCCTTTCTACATGTTTTCCTTTCCACCTTACCATGCCATCTCATTAACTTTAATTTCGGTAAAGGAAAAACCTATAATGAGGTGTCCTCCTAGAAGTATTCCGTATAAATACGGAATACTTCACCCGGTACATATATCGCTACATATACGTGTATCCGTATAAATATACGGATAGCTAAAATAGAGAATGAATGGTGAACAATAATACTAGAATTAATATATATATATAAATTATTAAGTCAAAACTTGATTTAATAATCCGGCTTAATCCTAAGCCAGCCAGTATTATCAACCGTTCGATTAAAGTCTGTGTAGCATGTACACATTTAATCGGACACCTGCACGTACCAACGTACGGTCTCTACATCTATCACCTGAACTGGGTAAAACTCTGTGTGTGGGACTCTAAACACTCGACAATACGCTGGCAGTAATTACGGGATAAATCCATAACCACAAGCACGTCAGCGGCACTAGCTGTACGTAACGACTACTCAGGTATATGCCAAAAAGGGAGGTCGACATTCAAGTCCGTTCGTACCCTACCGAGCTTGTCCATGACAATCTCCGTACAGTCTTTTCTGTTCGTCAAAGAGTATCGCATATCGGGTCTAGGGGTGGTAAACGTCAGACCCTTAATAATTCTATAAGTCGTGCCGGTGTCAAGCTCATCACCTTCCGAGAAACTACTGATCCTCAATCAGCAAATCTCATCCGCTCTGGCCAGAGACTTATGGTGATAGCTAACCTAAACACAGCGCGACACCGAGTCCTTATACCGGGAGAGATGAATCCCTGATGATTGCTTACTGCTTCCATGTAGCTCAGAACTGTACCCAACTAAATCCTCTTGCATGACTCTTTTAAGCCGTGGTATGATAGTAATCTAAGCACAATAGGAACTCATACGAGACAAATGACGATCTCAGGTCAAAGGACTACTCTGTACTCATGTCGCTTGAGAACTGCTATCTGACGATAGGTATAATACCATCTAGAAGTTTTTGTCGAGTCCGTCCGGCGTACTCACCTCCAGTGGGCACATGTATACTATCTTAGGTGACTCAACACCAATGGCTTGTGAGACCGGCCATCGCCCCTCGTCGGGGTCTCGATACATATATACTAGTCTACTCCGGAGCATTGATGCATAGTTTCGATACTATCATGTCAGATAAGACTGTTCTATGTGTATAGGTCCTTCAATTATTATAGTCGCTTACATGCAATTACAATAATTGCCTTGAGAGCGTTATATCCAACCATCTTCTATTTGCACTTAAGGTCAATTATTGCGGTATCGCATACTCATAGGTCGTGTGCTACCGAATACCCAACTTCTCTACTAATTAGTTTCTCAAAGCTTGTTTGAGAAACTTATGTGTTCGAGAAATAGGCTCAATGAGTGGATCCGTTATAATGTTTCTAACTTTATCTCTCCATATCTCAACTTCACGAAGGCCAACAATCTCCTGAAATGAGCGATACCCCACCACAAGAATTTGTCTGGATACTTGATGGAACCAAGTTGAACATCTCTATCCAACAAACTTCTTGAACTGTATCCTCTATTGAGTCATCCCGTGCCATGTCTACCTCGGTATTCCTCTTGTAATCCATTCTAACATATTGCCCCTAATAAGAGGGTAAACTTATAATTCTGACAGCTACTCTATCATCCAGATCATTTTTGGAAGCCAGAACCGGTAACCGCCTCCTGCAGAGGCTGCCATTACCATATACCAAGAACATTCTTTTATGTTCTTCATTGTTTCCCTTTGTTTCCTCATGATTGGATTAATATCCGCATGCTACAGCAAATGCAAACGCAATTTCTGGTCTGGTACATGACATTGAATGATTGACTCAATTGCCTAAGTAAATGATATGTCATTCATGCAAGTCCCTCTCCTTATTAGTGTAGAAGATTTTTAGTGTATAAGACATCTCTTTAGAGAGGGGTGAATCTGTTAGTTATATGTATGCCCTAGAGGCCATTACTGTACATTGGATGTATATTGTAGTGGATGCTGGGACATATATAGGGAGGACTTTCTTGCTCGACATGATAGTGTGCTATCTGGTTGATCTTTACCTTAACGTGTACACTGATTGTCTCTCTGTTACATGTTGGTAAAGCCCTTAGGATGTGTACTTGACTACCTGGACTATGATGCGGATCATACTAGTGGGGACATGGTAGTCTATAAGTACATCCTTCAAAGTCCCTAGTCGTGGGTGTATCGAGACAGGGCATCGATATACCAGAGTAGACTAGCGTGTACCTTCTCGACCCATACAGATGGGCGATGGATGATCCCATATCCATTGGTGTTTGACATCAGAAGAGATATACGGGTGCTCAGTAGAGACTGGGTACACTGGACGGACTCGCCGAGAACTCCCAGATGGTATTATACCTCACGTCAGATGGCAGTTCTCTGGTGACACTGGTACAGAGTAGTCTGTTGACCCGAGATCGTCATAGAGTCTTGTGTGGTTCCCACTGTGCTTTGATTTCCATCTTACCACGTCCAAGAGGGCGTGCAAAACGGTGGTTTTTGGGTACAGTCCTGAGTCACATGGAGGCAATGAGCGATAGGAGGGGATTCGTCTCTCCCGGTATAGGGGGTTGATGTTGCGCTGTGTTCGATTGGCTATAATAGGAAATCCCTGGCCAGGGTTGCTGAGATTTACTGGTAAGTGTTACCAGTAGTTTCTCGAATTGTTATAGACCTCATATCGACGCGACTTATCGAGCTATTGGGGTCTGACGTTTACCACCCCTAGGCGAGATATGCGACATATCAGACGATCAGACCGGACTGTACGGTAGTGTTACTGGTTGGATTCACTGGAATGTGAGCGGGCTTGCTCGTCGATCTTCAGATCGCTCAATACCCGAGTGGCCGTTACGTTTAGCAGACCGCTTGCGGCTTGTGGGTGCTTGATATGATCATCACCTGCTGCCGGCGTATTGACGAGTCTTTAGAGTCCTACACAGAGGTTTCCTGGTTCAAGCGAAACGAAATAGGAGCGCATATAAGATATGTGCGGGACCGAGAATAATACGTGTATGTGATACCGTATTCCATTCTCGCGATGAATGTGTCGAATGGTTGTATGCGATATAACCTAGTTATCGAATCAAGGATTGATTCGATAAGCCGATACATTGTATACTAGTCGGTTGTGTGCGACATGACCGGATCATTGAATCAAGTGTTGATTTAATTATTTAATGCATAATTATATATTTGATATATTACTTTGCATTAACTAGTATCGGTTCACTTTAAATGGATTTTCTCACTCGGATGTGCGCATTGCATATGCGATATGATTTTGTGCACTTGCTTGTATCATGTTTGATGATACATGCCTTTTGGTTAAGTGTAAAGAATTAAACCTTGGTTAATGAAATGGTTAGGGTTTACTATTTCCTTATTCATTTTATTCATTTATTTATTCTTTTGGAAAAAGAAAAGGAAATGATAAAATGGTGGCATTCTTTGTTCTTTCATGAAGCTTCATGAATACTTTGACCAAGTCACCATTTTTGTCTCATCCTTAAACCTAACCATTCCATTTAACCATGATTCATTCTCTACACTAAACCATGGTTTGAATATGATAAGGTTTGATTTTCTTTTCCTTTTTTAATCAACACTTATCATATTCTTCATCTTCTTCTTCTTCACTTCAAGAAAAAGCTTGAAAGCTTTAATGGCAAAGTGAGAAAAAGAGTGAGAAATCCAATTCTAAAATGAACCCACTTCCTATGTCTCCATCCTCTACCTCTTGCCAAGTAGTAGAGTGTGTTTCCTTCATAAGTTTTTATGGCTTGGTGAAGGTGGAGCTTGATCTAGCGATGCCTCGACGTAGATCATCTTCGGCATGGACATCGACGACCTAGCTCGCCATTTCTCCGACGAAGCCGACGCTAGAGCCCGGGAATTCATTTGGACAGCAAGGGGACTTCGTTGCGGAGCTATGGAGGTGGAGCACCGGATCTACAAAGGTTGTATTTCCGTTTACTTGTAGTTAAGTGTTAACTAGTTTTTTGTTTCGCCTAGAAATCTAGCCAACGATCCGTATTCTAGGGTTTCTCGGCACCGTAATTTTTGAAATTGGCATGGTTGATGCCTTGTGAGACCTCTTGAGAGTGCCTAGGAACCCTACAGTGGTATCAGAGCATGGGAAAAATGGGGTTTTGGGTTCGATCGGGATGTCTAATTTTTGTCGATGTGCTTTTCCGGGTATTTTTAGAATATATTAAAAAGTTCGACCGGATATAAATACCCAATTTTTCCCCTGTCGGGAAATTTCCAAGTGTTGGATTTTTCCGTAGTTTAATGACGTTCTAAGTAGTGCAAGTAACGCGATGGACCCTCTAGAAGACAACAAACCTTAACTCGATTATGTGACCGTCTTGAACTGCCCTTTGAACCTTCGGGTTTGGGACAGTACGGCGTGCCACATGTGAGGCCTTGGCTTGACCTTTCTACGGCTGGACCGTTGGTACTGAGGCACGAACTGAATGTTGTTAGACTTATTTCATGTGTTGACCTGTTTCGGGAAAACTTGGGTGTTCGAATATTCAATCGGAAAGTTTAACATTTTCTGTTTATCCGGAATGGGATACAATAATTGGAATTCACAATAAGTTATGAGATAACTGAATGAATGTTGTAAATCTAGCAATTTAGTCTCACTTGATCGGTTGCCACGGAATTTTGATGTGATCAAAAGTTCGTCGCAATCACGTAGCGTACGCGGATACTCGCCGGGTAAACTTAATAGACAGCCTCACTCCATAGCCCCGACCAAGTGACTGTAGGAGAACCCCGTCGCCGAAAGCATCCGTTCGGGTGCTCACGGTAGCGGTGTTCCGCCTTGGTGCACTTCGTCGACGGTATCAGGGGTGCAGCCGTCTATTGAAATTTGCGACGAGCATTCGATCAGGATGTCGGGAATCTTGTTGAATTACCCGACTTGATATTGAAAAGAGTTTTCGATAATGAGACTAAAATGCGGGGTTTATAATTGTTAGGCATGCGATGTCTAAGGAATTCATTTGGTCAGGCATGCGATGTCTGAGGAGGTTGCGGATTCCAACTGTTGTAGTTTTACACTTTCTTTTCTATGACCGTAAGTGTAATATGTGATATCGCCGGTTTCGTTGCTATATGTCAACGACAATTGGGATGGACATATTTACTTACGTTGATGACATGTGATGTTATGTGTTGCTGGATATGTTATATTGGATCGTCGTGTTTGAATAGCCGGGGGTTTTTATGTGAGATGAGTATTTTTCATTTTCATTCATGTAAAAACTTGTATGTAATATTCTTTTATTGGGGTGCTTCCAGGTTGCGGAAGTTGTCACCCTTTGTATATTATTTACTTTTCCGCACTAGGATAGACCCAAGGAGGGGAGCACAAGTAACCGGGTTCTGGAGTCCAATGGGAGACCAACTCGAGGAGTCGAGTCCGGGTCTCCTAACTCTAGAATTGGCAGGGTTGCTTGCCGCTCTCGTAGGGGTCTAGGGGTGTGGGTTTGGCTATTCATCACGACCGTGGAATCCGTGTTTTATACTGGCTCGTATTGAAAACACGGACGTCCTAGTATATCCAATATTTCATATGTTTCTTCTGCTGCGATATCTGTGATGTGATCATGTGATGTTCTGTGATAGATACAGTATATAGTATATATGATATATTATATAGACGTTACTTATGTTTTACACCCGCGCTAGCCCTGCCCCGCTCTGCCGTTAGTTACCTAACCTAACGGTGCACGAGGGGACATCGAGGCGAATGCGGATGGCATAAGTGTACGTCGTATTTATCTGTGATGTTTAGGTACCTTAAATGATGGGACTTCATTAATGTGATTAATGAAATAAAAGAAACCTATGATGTTGTAGAATCGAATTTCAAAATAAAACAGGTAGCTACAGTTCTTGCTTTGCACAGCGGTATATGTGATATATCCTGCACCTTATTCGATGAGGAAAGGACCGAGATCCCTTCACCGGGAGTGACTCCTTTAGCAATAACTGGCAGATGCTACACACTCGGTTTGTATTTTGATTGCTTTTAAGAGTATTTGCTTTGCACAGTGATATATATGATATATCCCGCACCTCATTCGACGAGAAAAGGACCGACGATCCCTTCACCGGGAGTGACTCCTTTAGCAAAACTAGAAAAGCCTCAAAAACACTCCATTTCAAAATTCATTCGATCCTACAACGATATCAAGTTCATTACGCAATAGGTTTTCAGAAAAACCTGTCGTAGCCCTCCGTCATTTCAGATAAGTTGTATATAGTATTCGTGCTGCATTTGTTGGCTTTCGTCAAGGTGCAGTGTGCGGTAGCTATATGCTGCTTATCTGCCAGCATACGATGCGATTGGATTAGGGTAGTCGTGGGACTTTGTTGGCTTTCGTCAAGGGTCGTGCGGGTGGGTTTAATTCAATCAAGAAATGTACGGGTTGAACTTGACTAGCGGGCTATGGTTTGTTGGCTTTCGTCAAGGTCATAGCACGTTAGGGGCAAAATATTATCGAGAATTTCAAGTGTTGAAATTTGCAATGAGATTGCATACCTTCTATGAGATAGTTGGATCCCGATACCCGCTGCGAGTAAGAGTTACTCCTGGGAGAGTTTTACACATTACAATTAGCCGATCAAGTAGGTGTCTAGAAAGGTGTTAACGAGGTTACGCCTCTGGGAAAATGAGGTTTACATTAATTAGGTTCGTGCAAAAGCACGGGGGACCTCCCTCAAAGTACCGACACTGGCCTGGCTGAAAGATTGGCGAACTTGTAGTGTGTAATTAATCCCGGCTAGTCTTTCCTTTTAGGGTTTGAAGGAAGATTTGATAAAAAGCAGTGGGAGCCATCCTGATTAGATAAAATAATAACCAATCTATTCTTGCAGAGCGCACGCTGAGTGTTTTCTTCTCTCTCTCTCCTGGTAGCGACCATATCACGCCTTAATCAAGATAATAATACGGATTATTGACCGAACCCGCTTGTTATTCTGAGCTGGGGAACGTTGGTCCCGTTCCAACTTATAATTGTTATAAGACAGAGCAGGAAATAAGGGGAATACCAGATTTCCCGTGCCGCCCAAACGAAGAGAGTGCATACTGATGCATCATCTTCAGGTGTGTTCATTACAAAGAACTGTTTCTCTGTATCCTTTACGTCCTGGGTGTATGATACCGGATCAGGATCTCGCATATGTAATATGTTACATGGGCTACAGATAGGTAAAGAACTGAGAACGGGTGATAAGTTTCATGAGGCAGAAAACGGGGCAAGTATTGCAGCCAAGTCTGTTGGTCACTGTCACCCTGTATTACCAATACATTGATTCTGAACGAATGTTATTAGATACCGAACCTGATATACAAAATCATATCAGTCTCTTTATTAGTAAAGAAATGATAAAATTTTGTATAGATGGATAATGTTTTGAACATTTCCTATATCAAAAGTTGATCGGTTCAGGCACGTTATCTAAAAGCATTGATGTTCTAAATCAAACTACAATTCTTAGTATACGGAACACACACAAGAGGAAAAGTTCAGAAATGAACGGATCCTTCTTAAGGCATTGTAGACTTGGTCATATCAATGCGACCCGACTAGCTGAAGTTACATGTAGATGCATATTTAAATCAGTTTGAATTTACATCTTATGAAACTCGCCAGTCATATCACAAAGATAAGATGATCACAGCTCTGTTTATTGGAAACAGAGAAAGAGTTAGTGAAATCTTGGGATGATACATGTTGATGTATGTAAGGTCCCCTGTCTACACATGCCAGGACTGGTTCTTTGTACTTCATTACATTCTCTGATAAATCTCTCAAGATTCAGACATATGTTCCTGTTGAAACACAAGTCCGAACCTTTTGAGATATTCACAGAATATAAGTTAGAAGTAGAGAACCAAAATACGGGTATAAGTATTATGTCCTTTGATGTGATCAAGGAGGAGAATACTTGAGCACGAAATTCTTGGACTTTTCTAAAGGAGAATGAGATTCTCTCTCGGCATTACTCCTCCGTATACACCATAGCACGATGGTATATCGGGGCGGAGCAATAACACTCTATATGATAAGGTGTGCTCTATGATGAGTACTGCTGAGTTACCTATTTCCTTTTGGGAGTTATGCACTTGAGAAGCTGCATACCTATTGAACAGGGTTCAAATCAAATCAGTTGCTTACCACTTCATATGTGATATGGAATGGGAAGAGCCCATGTCTTAAGCTAGTTAAGATTTGGGGTTGTCCGACCTACGTCAAAAAGCAAAATCCGGACAAGCTCGAGGCAAGGTTTGTAATGTAGAACTGGAAAGGTTCCAGCTATACAAACTACAGCAGATGATTTGATAGAACCAAAGGATTCAATAGTTACCAACGAACCTCAGCATCTCCGCCGATCTAGTGAGGTTCCTCACCCGCCTGAGAGATACTTCGGTTTCTCTATGACAGTGGGAGCGAGGATTGCATCATGAGATGATGACCCAACTAATTTCGAGCTGGCCATCAGGAGTAAGACTCTATAAGAATGGCTGGATGCTTAGCGATCTGAGATGGAATCCTTATACACCAACAAAGTATGGACTTTGGTTGCTATATCTGAAGGGTTAAATCCCCATCAGGAGCAAGTATATCTTGAGAAGATTACTTGGTGTAGATGGAAAAGTTGAGACTTTCAAAGCTAGACTTGTTAAAGTTTGCATCATTAACCAGGTGTGGATAATGATGAAACCTTTTCAAGCAACTATGCTTAAGTCCATCCAGATCCTACTTGCCACGGCTACATACCATGACTACGATATCTGGCGGTTGGGTGCCATGACTGTTTTTCTAAATGATGTTTTAGAAGAGAACGTCTATAAGTACACAGCCAGAGGGCTTCGTAGACAGTGGGAGCAGCGGAAACGTGTGCAAGATGCTTTATTTGATAAAGCAGGCATCGAGGAGTTGGAACATCTGTTTTGATGAATTAGTCAAAGAAGTTGACATCATCAAAATGGTAGATGAACCTTGTATAAACAAAAAGGTAGTAGGGAGTATGGTGACGATCCTCGTAGAGTACGTGGATGACATACTCTTGATAAGAAAAGAGTTTCTTATGCTACGCTCGGTCAATCTCCGCTTATCACAATGATTCTCCACATAGGATCAAAATGATACCTCCTAAATCCTGAGTTTTGGATCTATGAGATAGATCTAATTGGATGTTAGGATACTCACTAGTTGCAGTGAGATGGTATCAATCGATCCTGGGGAGAATCACTGGAAGTGTTCCAGGGTGATAAAGACGACTGAATGTCAGTCACAGGCATTGTCTTTACCCTCAGTAAAGGGACGGTATGTTGGAAGAGTTCCAAACAAGATACCGTGACAAACTAGACGATAAAGGCTGGATACATCGCTACTCAAGATGCTACCAAAGAGGCAGTCTGGGTGTATATTGGTTCATGAGATGAACTACGTTCCAACCATTGTGAGACAATGGAGTTGTGGCTTATGCCAAGGGACGCAGGTCCCATCAGTGATCCAGACATATTCTAAGGCAGTATCACTTGATCATGGAGATGGTTGATCTCCAAGGAGATCGAGGTTAGGAGAGTAGACTCAGAGGACAACACAGCAGATCCACTCACAAAGGCCTGTTCCCAGAGAGAGACTTTTATGGGATGGTTGAGTATGAGATACTACAACCACTGCTACAGATGGCCCTAGTGCAAGTGGGAGATTGTTAGTTATATGTATGCCCTAGAGGCCATTACTGTACATTGGATGTATATTGTAGTGGATGCTGGGACATATATAGGGAGGACTTTCTTGCTCGACATGATAGTATGCTATCTGGTTGATCTTTACCTTAACGTGTACACTGATTGTCTCTCTGTTACATGTTGGTAAAGCCCTTAAGATGTGTACTTGACTACCTGGACTATGATGCGGATCATACTAGTAGGGACATGGTAGTCTATAAGTACATCCTTCAAAGTCCCTAGTCGTGGGTGTATCGAGACAGGGCATCGATATACCAGAGTAGACTAGCGTGTACCTTCTCGACCCATACAGATGGGCGATGGATGATCCCATATCCATTGGTTTTTGACATCAGAGGAGATATACGGGTGCTCAGTAGAGACTGGGTACACTGGACGGACTCGCCGAGAACTCCCAGATGGTATTATACCTCACGTCAGATGGCAGTTCTCTGGTGACACTGGTACAGAGTAGTCTGTTGACCCGAGATCGTCATAGAGTCTTGTGTGGTTCCCACTGTGCTTTGATTTCCATCTTACCACGTTCAAGAGGGTGTGCAAAACGGTGGTTTTTGTTAGTTATATGTATGCCCTAGAGGCCATTACTGTACATAGGATGTATATTGTAGTGGATGCTGGGACATATATAGGGAGGACTTTCTTGCTCGACATGATAGTATGCTATCTGGTTACCCTTTCCCTTAACGTGTATGCTGATTGTCTCTCTGTTACATGTTGGTAAAGCCCTTAGGATCTGTACTTGACTACCTGGACTATGATGCGGATCATACTAGTGGGGACATGGTAGTCCATAAGTACATCCTTCAAAGTCCCTAGTCATGGGTGTATCGAGACGGGGCATCGATATACCAGAGTAGACTAGCGTGTACCTTCTCGACCCATACAGATGGGCGATGGATGATCCCATATCCATTGGTGTTTGACATCAGAGATGATATACGGGTGCTCAGTAGAGACTGGGTACACTGGACGGACTCGCCGAGAACTCCCAGATGGTATTATACCTCACGTCAGATGGCAGTTCTCTGGTGACACTGGTACAGAGTAGTCTGTTGACCCGAGATCGTCATAGAGTCTTGTGTGGTTCCCACTGTGCTTTGATTTCCATCTTACCACGTCTAAGAGGGCGTGCAAAACGGTGGTTTTTGGGTACAGTCCCGAGTCACATGGAGGCAATGAGCGATAGGAGGGGATTCGTCTCTCCCGGTATAGGGAGTTGATGTTGCGCTGTGTTCGATTGGCTATAACAGGAAATCCCTGGCCAGGGTTGCTGAGATTTACTGGTAAGTGTTACCAGTAGTTTCTCGAACAGTTATAGACCTCTTATCGACACGACTTATCGAGCTATTGGGGTCTGACGTATACCACCCCTAGGCGAGATATGCGACATATCAGACGATCAGACCGGACTGTACGGTAGTGTTACTGGTCGGATTCACTGGAGTGTGAGCGGGCTTGCTCGTCGATCTTCAGATCGCTCAATACCCGGGTGGCCGTTACGTTTGGCAGACCGCTTGCGGCTTGTGGGTGTTTGATATGATCATCATCTGCTGCCGGCGTATTGACGAGTCTTTAGAGTCCTACACAGAGGTTTCCTGGCTCAAGCGAAACGAAATAGGAACGCATATGAGATATGTGCGGGACCGAGAATAATACGAGTATGTGATACTGTATTCGATTCTCGCGATGTGACATTGATCGGTTATATGCGATATAGCCGGGTTATCGGATCAAGTGTTGATTCGATAAGATGTTACTAATGATACCAGTCGGTTATGTGCGCATGACCGGATCATTGAATCAAGTGTTGATTTAATGATTTAATGTATAATTATATATTTGATATATTACTTTGCATTAACTAGTATCGGTTCACTTTAGACGGATTTTCTCACTTGGTTCGTGCGCATTGCATATGCGATATGTTTTTGTGCACTTGTATGTATCATGTTTGATGATGCATGCTAACTTGAGTTTGTGTAAAGACTAAACCATGGTTATTCAAATGGTTAGGGTTTTGTTTTTCATATCTATTTATTTATTTATTTATTTTCTTTTTGGAAAATGAAATGAGAAGAATGGTGGCTTTCTTTGTTTGTAGTTGAAGATTCATGAACCTTTGACTTTGTCCACCATTCTTATCTCATGCTTAACCTAACCATTTGATTTAACCCTAGTTCAATCTCTACACATAACCATGGTTAAGTTATGATAAAGATTGGATTATTCTTTTCTTTTTCTTTTATCTTATCATAATTTTTTTCTTCTTCTTCTTCCTTGACTTCAAGAAGAAAAGCTTCACCTCCATCAATGGTGAATTGAGCAAACAAGTGAGAAATCCAATTCTAAAGTTAACCCACTTCCTATTTCTTCATCCTCTACCTCTTGCCAAGTAGTAGAGTGTGTTTTCTTCACAAGTTTCATGACTTGGTGAAGTGAGAGCTTGATCTTGCGATACTTCGACGTAGATCATCTTCGGCATGGACATCGACGACCTAGCTTGCCCATTCTCCGACGAAGCCGACTCTAGAGCCCGGATTTGATTTGGACAGCGGAGACGACCTCGTTGCGGAGCCGTGGAGGTGGATGACCGGATCTACAAAGGTTGTATTTCCGTATTCTCATTAGTTAATTTGTTAACTAGTTCTTTTCGCCTAGACATCTAGCAAACGATCCGTAGTCGGGTTTCTCGGCACCGTTAATATTTTAATATGGCATGTTCGATGCCTTGTGAGACCTTATTAGGGTGCCTAGGAACCCTACAGTTTTTGGGTACAGTCCCGAGTCACATGGAGGCAATGAGTGATAGGAGGGGATTCGTCTCTCCCGGTATAGGGGGTTGATGTTGCGCTGTGTTCGATTGGCTATAACAGGAAATCCCTGGCCAGGGTTGCTGAGATTTACTGGTAAGTGTTACCAGTAGTTTCTCGAATTGTTATAGACCTCATATCAACGCGACTTATCGAGCTATTGGGGTCTGACGTTTACCACCCCTAGGCGAGATATGCGACATATCAGACGATCAGACCGGACTGTACGGTAGTGTTACTGATTGGATTCACTGGAGTGTGAGCGGGATTGCTCGTCGATCTTCAGATCGCTCAATACCCGGATGGCCGTTACATTTAGCAGACCGCTTGCGGCTTGTGGGTGCTTGATATGATCATCACCTGCTGCCGGCGTATTGACGAGTCTTTAGAGTCCTACACAGAGGTTTCCTGGTTCAAGCGAAACGAAATAGGAGCGCATATGAGATATGTGCGGGACCGAGAATAATACGTGTATGTGATACCGTATTCCATTCTCGCGATGAATGTGTCGAATGGTTGTATGCGATATAACCTAGTTATCGAATCAAGGATTGATTCGATAAGCCGATACATTGTATACTAGTCGGTTGTGTGCGACATGACCGGATCATTGAATCAAGTGTTGATTTAATTATTTAATGCATAATTATATATTTGATATATTACTTTGCATTAACTAGTATCGGTTCACTTTAAATGGATTTTCTCACTCGGATGTGCGCATTGCATATGCAATATGATTTTGTGCACTTGCTTGTATCATGTTTGATGATACATGCCTTTTGGTTAAGTGTAAAGAATTAAACCTTGGTTAATGAAATGGTTAGGGTTTACTATTTCCTTATTCATTTTATTCATTTATTTATTCTTTTGGAAAAAGAAAAGGAAATGATAAAATGGTGGCATTCTTTGTTCTTTCATGAAGCTTCATGAATACTTTGACCAAGTCACCATTTTTGTCTCATCCTTAAACCTAACCATTCCATTTAACCATGATTCATTCTCTACACTAAACCATGGTTTGAATATGATAAGGTTTGATTTTCTTTTCCTTTTTTAATCAACACTTATCATATTCTTCATCTTCTTCTTCTTCACTTCAAGAAAAAGCTTGAAAGCTTTAATGGCAAAGTGAGAAAAAGAGTGAGAAATCCAATTCTAAAATGAACCCACTTCCTATTTCTCCATCCTCTACCTCTTGCCAAGTAGTAGAGTGTGTTTCCTTCACAAGTTTTCATGGCTTGGTGAAGGTGGAGCTTGATCTAGCGATGCCTCGACGTAGATCATCTTCGGCATGGACATCGACGACCTAGCTCGCCATTTCTCCGACGAAGCCGACGCTAGAGCCCGGGAATTCATTTGGACAGCGAGGGGACCTCGTTGCGGAGCTATGGAGGTGGAGCACCGGATCTACAAAGGTTGTATTTCCGTTTACTTGTAGTTAAGTGTTAACTAGTTTTTTGTTTCGCCTAGAAATCTAGCCAACGATCCGTATTCTAGGGTTTCTCGGCACCGTAATTTTTGAAATTGGCATGGTTGATGCCTTGTGAGACCTCTTGAGAGTGCCTAGGAACCCTACAGAATCCATCACTTGCGGGTTCACCAGCACGTCAAGAGTCATCCATTCTCAACACTTTAGAATGGTGTCCAAGTACCCAAATTAGGACAGTTCCCAAATCTAGATCTAGAGAAATAGATCTAGTTACCAGAATTCTTGATATATTGCCTATATCCTATGTTGAGAAACACATCGTGATAACCAAAGTTTGACTGATTGGAGTATAGAAACATCACTTCCTATTTGGAGTATGTCATTCATATATTATATGATGCTACTTCCTATACTTTTCTTACTAGGTTCATCTGTTGTTTTGATGAAGTCAATTTTAGTTATGTATATGCTCTAGAGGCCATTGTTGTACATATGATATATATTATAATGGATGCTTGGATATATATAGAGAGGACTTTCTTGCTCGTCATGATAGTATGCTATTTGGTTTCACTTTATCTTAACATGTTGACTTGTATTGGTTTACTGTCTTACTCTCACATGTTGATAAAGCCCTTAGGATCTGTACTCGACTACTGGGACTATGATGAGATCATACTAGTAGGGCCACGGTAGTCGATGAGTACATCCTATAACTGTTCCTAGTCGAGGGTGTGTCGAGACAGGGCATCGATACACCAGAGTAGACTAGCGTATACGCATCTTGACCCATATGACGGGCGATGGATGATCCTATATCCATCGGTGTTTTGACATCAGAGATGGTGTACGGGTGCTCAGTGGAGACTGGGTACACTGGACGGACTCGCCGAGAACTCCCAGATGGTGATATACCACACGTCAGATGGCAGTTCTCCGGTGACACTGGTACAGGGTAGTCTGTAGACCCGAGATCGTCATAGAGTCTTGTGTGATTCCCACTGTGCTTTGATTTCCACCTTACCACGTCCAAGAGGGCGTGCAAAACGGTGGCTTTTGTGTACAGTCCCGAATCACATGGAGTCAATGAGCGATAGGAGGGGATTCGTCTCTCCCAGTATAGGGAGTTGATGTTGTGCTGTGTTCAATTGGCTATAACTGGAAGTCCCTGGCCAGGACTGATATAGAGATTTACTGATAAGTGTTACCAGTAGTTTCTCGACCCATTATGAGCCTCACATTGACACGACTTATCGGTTACTGGGGTCTGACGTATACCACCCCTAGACTTGATATGCGACATATCAGACGAAGAGACCGGACTGTACGGGAGTGTTACTGATTGGATTCACAGGAGAATGTACAGGCTAGCTTGTTGATCTTCTGATCGCTCAATACCTGGTTAGCTGTTACGTTTAGCTGACCGCTTTCAGCTTGTGGGTGTTTGATATGATCATCACCAATTACCGGCGTATTGACGATTCTTTAGAGTCCTACACAGAGGTTTCTTGACTCAGGCAAAACGAAGTAGAAGCACATATGTGATATGTGCAGGACCGAGGATAATGCGATATGAGATACCGTATTATATTCTCGCGATATTTAGATATGAACCGGGTCATCGGATCAAGTGTTTATTCGATGAATCGGTACATGATATATTAGTCGGTTATATTCGATATAGCCGGATTGTCGGATCAAGTGTTGATTCGATAATTTAATGTATAATAATATATGTGATATATTGCATTACATTATCTAATATTGGCTCGCTTTATTATTTCATTTTCTCACCGGGTAATACATTGATATATATGCGATATATATTAATTGTATTATTTTCTTTTGTTACAAATATATAATATATATGTGATATATATTATTGTAACATGATATAATTACTAATGCAACTTGTTTAGTGGCGATTAATCAAGGTTAGGGTTTGAATTGGGTTAGTTTCTTCTTGCACCTTCTAGAAGCTTTTCTTTTGTCACGGGTTAGATATTATGGTTGATATTTTCTTATGACTCATTGTTTTAACTCAACCCAAACCCTAACCTTAGTTAATTCTCTACAGGAGTTATCCTTGTCATCCTTGACCATGGTTGCATTATTATTCATACATCATTTCATTATTCATCACACAAGGAATTAACTCATTTTTAATCTTCATCTTCAGCCTTGAGCTTTGAGAAAGCTTACTAGATTTTCCTTTTGTGATGTTTTCATGTGAGAATTTGATATAAAAAGAAAGCATAAATACCACTCCATCATCCTCATCTAATCTTGCCAATTAGATTAGGGTGTTCACCTCATTAGAGTGAGAGAGCTTGAGTTATAGCAACTTCGACGTAGATCATCGGAGAAAAGGAACACTACAAGCTAGCATGGATCGTTCGAGTCGTGGAGCCTCTCTTGAGTCCGGGAGATCGTGGATCGCAGCAAAGGGACTTCTACTCGGAGCTTATGAAGCGAAGGATCGGACTACAAAGGTTGTAATCCCTCACTTTTAGTTGTAAAGATGTTTACTTGCATGTTAAACCCTAATAATCTAGCAAAGATCCCGGCTTTGGGTTGTTCGGCACGTCTAAAATTTTATTCGGGCATAGTTGATATCTTATGAACCCTCACAAGAGTGCCTAGGAACCCTACAGTAGTACCAGAGCCTAGCTAGAGCATTAGGCGACGTGTATACGAAGTTAAAACTTCGAACGAACCCCGAAACGTCAAAATGACCCCCTCTCTGGACAATTTTTAAAAATGTGATTTTTTCTGAATTAAAAATACCAGCAGGGAAATATAAGCATCACTATGAAAAACGAGGCAATAAGCCGTACAAACTGCCGCGGAACCGCGGTAATATCTTGCCTTTGCCGCGGATCCGCGGCCGTACAGAAGATTTATTGACTCGTTTTGCCACAGTTATATCCGAAGGTGATTAAGTATATTTCTGGGTATTTTTAATCTGACTCAAGTGTTGAGTGTTCTGGGGATTATTTTGTATTCGTTGATTCGATCGGAAAATTTAATTTCGTTATGTTTTCCGGATATTTAGAAACTGTTAAAATGTTCGAACGGATATCATTAACTCATTTTTTCTCGGCACGAAAAACTTTCAAGTGTTGAATTTTTCTTGGGTTTAAATCTTTCGGAAAAACGTGCAAGTAACGCGGTGGACCCTCTAGAAGAACACAAACCTTAACTCGATTATGTGACCGTCTGAACCGCCTTTAAACCTTAGGGTTTGGGGCAGTACGGCGTGCCACATGTGAGGCGTTGGCTTGACCCTTCTACGGCTGGACCATCGGTACTGTGACATATTCTGGGATTATTTGAACTCCGCTCAAGTGTTGAGCTATTTCGGAAATCTTGGGTATTTGATTATCCGATCGGAAAGTTTAATACTGTCTATTTATCTAGAATGTGATACAATATGTGGAATTCATATAGTTAGGCATGAAATACGAAGTATGTGATATTTCGGATTTATGATGTCTAAAGTGATTGTGGATTCCAAATGTTGTAGTTTTACAATTTCTTTTCTGTGACCGTAAGTGTAGTATGTAGTTGTATTGCCGGTTTTCATTACTATACATCAACGATGATCGGTGTATGCATACTTACTTACGTTGATGATATGAGATATTATGTGTTGCTGTGATATGTTATATTGGATCGTCGTGTTCTGAATAGCCGGGGGTTTTATGTGAGATGAGGGTTTTTAGTTTCATTCATGTAAAATTCATTTGTATGTAATATTCTTTTATTTCGGCACTTCCGGGATGAGGTTGATGTCACCAGTGTATATTATTTACTTTTCTGCATTAAGTAGACCTAAGGAGGGGAGCTGATTGGTGTGGAAAGAGTGTGTTTTGTAGTTTAACCGCAATCAATAACGGTGTCACACATAGCTAGACCGAGATGAGTACGGGTCGTCCTCTGGGAAACGTGGAACCTTTTACTTTTACTTTAGATGTGTTGAAAAAGAGAAAGAAATAAGAATTTTGTGGAATGGTTTCTAGATCTACGTTAAACAAGAATGTAAAATATAGATCTAGATTATTTTAAAGATGTAATTAATATAATAAGAGGGCTTGTAGGGTTCGTTAGGATTTAGTAGTTATGGACGATTAATTAAAAGTTACCCTTTTTATCCATTAATAGATTTAGAACTAGAACGAAGGTGATACGTGTAGATTAGGGTTTCTGGAGGGAAAAGGAATTCCACTCTTAACCCTTATCTCGACACGGAACTCCGTTCATATCTAGCCTTTACCAAAACAATCATTAATCTAATCTCTAATCGCGGTCGGAACTAGCAAAGAATTCCTAGCGCGCCCGATTAGGATGTTAATGATTCTTTTGATAAAGTTCCTAAACTTTATAGGACTTAAAAAGGGTTTAGGGATTTTTATCGTTCATTAGCCTACCCTAATCCTACGAACCCTAACAAGCGGAGAATTACTCGCGCATGTTGGGAAAAGAAGATGAAAAGACAGAGAGGGAAAACATAATGTAAATGCAAAAAGAATTAAATAAAATAACTACCTTTATTAATCAACTTGAACAAACTACACTTTAATCCATAGAAAATGATTACAAACTAGTTGCTTCTCGATCTTTCCTAAGGAGGTAGTCGAACAGTCGATGATCAGCCTGGATGCGTGAGCGTCTGGAGCTTCGTGATCTCTTCGGCTTGATGATTTTTCCAAGAGGCTCTCGGTGCCTTTTTATAGTGCAAAGCCAGAATCATTTGCTTCAAAATTAGGTAAAATATAGTAGAGATTCATGCCACAAAATTTCATCACCTAACTCCATAATATTGCCGTGGATCCGCGGCCCAAGGGGGGTACGGCCGCGGATCCGCGGCCGTTTAATCTCATCTCTTCATCAAAATTTCTGGGGCTCTGTCTTTGTGACATGTGGACTTCTCTGGAACCTTTGTATTTCAGAAATCTTCTCGTGGTTGCTGCCAGACTTGGTCTTCAAGTTTTGATTCTTAATTAGGCAAGTCTTCTTCAACAACTTGATTTGCTTGATTCTAGTCTTGAAAGATTCTACACAACTTGGAAAAATTCTACACAACAACTCAAATAAGATTTAGTAGACTTTGTTCTACTAGGATTAGGTCAATGAATTTATTTGCACACATTTTCGTACCAAATGCTAATTAAAATATATTAACACATGGAAAATAGTGTTTTTACACATAAACCCTCATATGTATAATATATTATAATAAAGTCCTTTTTTAATATGGAAATGGTAGGAAAAATGTAATACAAATGTGCAGTTTTATCAACCGAACAAATACCCCCAAACTTATCTTTGATCATCCCGAGCAAACTAGTTTATTCAAGAGAAGAAGAAAAAAGAAAGGATAAAACTAAGCACACTTTCGTAGGCAAACACGATTGCACTGAGCACGTGCAACAAGCCGTTAAATCTCTAGGTGTCCCTAGTAAGAGGAGTGTTGTCTCCTGAGGGTTTTCAGCGGATTACGCCCACAAAATCCTATAACAAAAGAGAGATGGTGAAATTTACATATAAAGATAAGAACCATAAAAGAAAAACTTTGAAAATAAGAGTCTCCAACTTTACTAGCTTTTCAGTTGTTATGAGCCCTATCTTAATAGTCATGAAAAAATGTTAGAAATCACATCATCCCTTAATAAAACATCGTCTTTATTCTTCATTCCTACCTTTCATCCAAACATTGATCATATACTCCTACGTGTGTGTAATGGACATCCCTACACTCAGAGAATTCAATTCAAGCTATCATACTCTTGTCCATCTACCTCGGTACTTTTTAACTTAATGAATATTTAGATTTGCTCACATATTTTCATGCGACCGTTAATACTTCTTAAGGTACTAACCGACCGATTACTCATGTGCTTGCTGATTCGGTGATAATATTTTCCTCGTCTTACACCACCTAAGGCTTAGCAGTGACTCCCAGACCAGTTGGCCTTAGGGCACTAGGTGAAGAGGCACCCTCGCTATATTTTTTTATTGCTACCTTGGCGATAACAAAACCAGTGTTCATTTTTCTTTTCATCATTTTTATATTTTCTTTATACATTTTTTTTCTTCATACTTTGGCTTTTAGACAAGAGCATTTCAAGGTATCCTCTACTATCCCGAGTTTCAAGACGTGTGTAAGTGCATATAGTAGGGTATCAACATTCAAATGTTTGGCTTCCAGAATAGAAACTATTTTCCAGACTTATTTTTATCCTCAGATTAGTGATTTCCTTCATCTTACTAACCCTTGGGACAACAGCTCATAACTACTTATTACTAGTTCGTTTAAGAAAACTTGTAATTTTCTTGGTTTTCTTAAACTATTCCTATCTTTTGGATGTAATTTTTCACTTTCTACTCTTTTTTTATAAAAAAAAAATTGTGCTTATATATAGTATAACGCAAAGTATGTGTAAATAAGCACAAACCTCCCCCAAACTTGTTTTCAACAGTGTCCTCACTGTTGCTATCTGCTGGATCACAAGAACCTGTAAGCTTGGAAGGACATTATTAATGGGGGCAAGAATATATGAAAGTGAAAATGCTCCCCCAAACTTATTTTTGGCTCACAAATTTGAGGACAAAAGTTATGTTCAAGAGCCAAAAATATACCCCCCCTCAAACAAGAGTTAGACAATATGAAGCATTTTAAGAGGGGGTGAGTCATTTGGTCAAAGTAAGACTTTACAAAGACCAAAAGTTAACACCAACCATTCAAAGATTTTATCAGTATATCGTATAGGTTAGTGGAAGAATGTGTTGTATCGAGTCAAGAAAAAGTGGGGAAGGGATAAGAGGTGGTCTGGAAAGGGTTTGAAATTAGAGAAAAGAAAGAATGAGGATGAATGTGAATGATTAGGAAGAAGGAATGGTGACGGTCCAACCTCTATAGGTGGAGATTGATCAATCCAAAATCCGTATTGTTTAAAAATTCAAGTTCGTCAGCAAAAAGTTCTTCAAAATTTTTATCAATGGTATGATTGAACATTTTGCTGTCAAAGAGTTTTGTGCCAGAATTTATCCTACTTGATTCATCAAAAATCATTGAGGTAGAGGACTCGAAAAACTCATCTACCTCATTTTCAAAAGTATCCAAATCAAGTTGAATTTCTGGTATTATTGAACTTGAATTAACAGATTGTGATTCATCAAAACTCACTGAAACTATAGGAACAGAAGAAGAACCGGAGAAAATGGAAGGTGAAATAGGTAAACAAATTGGTGTGTCGAGTGTTGCTGAACCAGATGTGGAAGATGGAGGCTGTATTTCGGTCTGATCTTCGGGTATACCATTATCATCAACTTCAAGACATATTTGGAGTCCGGGAAGAATTAAAGGCTCAAGATGATGACCACAAGGAAGTGAAAGGATTTGATGAATTGGTGGGACAAATTCATCCAAAATTTCGAGTTCATCAATCAAATTATCCCCAATGTCAATCACCTCATTCAAGTGAAGGTTAAAATTCTCAAACTCCTCATCGAAAGTATGGTTTTCAATCAGTTTTGGTTCAAGAGTGGAGGTGTAGAGATCACAAGGGTTGGGTGTGATTTCACCTGAAATGGACCCTTCACAGTTGGGTATATCAAACACTACAAAGTCACACAACTTATCAGACATTGTACTTGATGAATCTATGAAACTGGAGTTGTAGATTTCAGTTTGGAATGGGGAGGTTTGATTAGGAAGGGTGTACAGTTCTGTCTTACTACCCAAATCCTTCATAATTTGATTTGTCTGTTCCATAAATTTTTCTAATGTCTGCTCCAGACTAGTCTTGGGTTGATAAGGGGTTTCAGTATAAGATTGAAATTCCTGCGGATAATTAAAACTCCCAAATGACTGATTAGAAGAACTGTCTAGAGTAGGTGGAAAAGTCGGATTGGATTGATAGGAACAGAATGGTTGCTGAACTTGGGTAGGAGTAGGTTCAATATTATGATAAGAAGAATATTGATATGGGTTGGTTGGTTGGCTATATACAAACCGCATATCAAACTCTTCTCCGGACAGTGGTGGTGATGGTTGATATTGGTCCATGTTGAAACTTTGGCCTCTAGACCTAGCTATGTGCTCAACAATGGACATTCGTCTAGGGGCTTCCTCACTCTGGGTATGAACTGAAACAGGTGTCGGATTAGGATACGGTTGATAAGACCTAGACTGAGGTGGCCAACTGTTTCTTCCTGCTTGTTCTATATGATCTCTTAAGGACATGGAAGAGCCGGACGGTATACCGAAGGGATTTCGAAAACAAGAGATATCTGGTTGTGGACAGCAAAGCTCGGCGAGTGTTCTTCTGTTTAGGTCACCCATTATAAGAATAGAAGAAGGGGGAAGGGGTAAAAAGGGGAGAAAATAATTGGTTTGTTTTGAAAAAGGACGGATTTAGACAGATCACACAAAAATTCACAAACAACCCTAGAACTATGGTTACCTAGGTCCAGTCTCTAGACCGCTCCTAGACTTCCAAAGGACAAGCCGCAGGATCAATCTTCTACCGCCTCCGTACTACCCTTGTAGCCAGGTAAGTGCCAGGTAAGTGGGAAGGAACCACGGTCGTGGGCCTAATTAAAAACCACTAGCCTTCGACACACTTGCCTAGGCACGACAAAAGTAATGCGGATAAACGATAGATTACCCACGACCTTCCTCTGTCCTTATTGAGCGCGACAGTCCTTAGAGTCTGGTCTAGATATTTTTTAAATTAATGAAGGATTGATCTATATGCTCAGTTTGTGATTTGTGTGGCTTAGGAAGGGTGATGAAATCCCTACCTAATCTGGATTTTGGTCTTGCCTCTTAAAAATCCGTATTAAAATATGCAAAAACAAACCACAAAACAAAACTTTGCAAAAAGATTTTTGAGCGGCGCTATTTTGCAAAGAATCCTACAGAAAATAGATTTTAGTAGATTTGAGAGGAGAGAGAAAGAGTTAAGAAAGATACCAGAGAAGTGTGAAACCCTAGATCTCCTGTTTTCTTAAGTCCGTGACTCTAGATTCCCTCGCAAAATTCACACACAAATCGTTAAATATGCAATTTGCAGTTTTGTTTTAATAATGATATGAATCGTCTAAGAATTCAACACAAATAGCAAGAATAAAAAATTACGCACGTTTCCCCGGCAACGGCGCCATTTGATTGACATGAAAGAGTGTGTTTTGTAGTTTAACCGCAATCAATAATGGTGTCGCACGTAGCTAGACCGAGATGAGTACGGGTCGTCCTCTGGGAAACGTGGAACCTTTTACTTTTACTTTAGATGTGTTGAAAAAGAGAAAGAAATAAGAATTTTATGGAATGGTTTCTAGATCTACGTTAAAAAAGAATGTAAAATATAGATCTAGATTATTTTAAAGATGTAATTAATATAATAAGAGGGTTTGTAGGGATCGTTAGGATTTAGTAGTTATGGACGATTAATTAAAAGTTACCCTTTTTATCCATTAATAGATTTAGAACTAGAACGAAGGTGATGCGTGTAGATTAGGGTTTCTGGAGGGAAAAGGAATCCCACTCTTAACCCTTATCTCGACACGGAACTCCGTTCATATCTAGCCTTTACCAAAACAATCATTAATCTAATCTCTAATCGCGGTCGGAACTAGCAAAGAATTGCTAGCGCGCCCGATTAGGATATTAATTATTCTTTTGATAAAGTTCCTAAACTTTATAGGACTTAAAAAGGGTTTAGGGATTTTTATCGTTCATTAGCCTACCATAATCCTACGAACCCTAACAAGCGGAGAATTACTCGCGCATGTTGGGAAAAGAAGATGAAAAAACAGAGAGGGAAAACATAATGTAAATGCAAAAAGAATTAAATAAAATAACTACCTTTATTAATCAACTTGAACAAACTACACTTTAATCCGTAGAAAATGATTACAAACTAGTTGCTTCTCGATCTTTCCTAATGAGGTAGTCGAACAGTCGATGATCAGCCTGGATGCGTGAGCGTCTGGAGCTTCGTGATCTCTTCGGCTTGATGATTTTTCCAAGAGGCTCTCGGTGCCTTTTTATAGTGCAAAGCCAGAATCATTTGCTTCAAAATTAGGTAAAATATAGTAGAGATTCATGCCACAAAATTTCATCACCTAACTCCATAATATTGCCGCGGATCCGCGGCCCAAGGGGGGTACGGCCGCGGATCCGCGGCCGTTTAATCTCATCTCTTCATCAAAATTTCTGGGGCTCTGTCTTTGTGACATGTGGACTTCTCTGGAATCTTTGTATTTCAGAAATCTTCTCGTGGTTGCTGCCAGACTTGGTCTTCAAGTTTTGATTCTTAATTAGGCAAGTCTTCTTCAACAACTTGATTTGCTTGATTCTAGTCTTGAAAGATTCTGCACAACTTGGAAAAATTCTACACAACAACTCAAATAAGATTTAGTAGACTTTGTTCTACTAGGATTAGGTCAATGAATTTATTTGCACACATTTTCGTACCAAATGCTAATTAAAATATATTAACATATGGAAAATAGTGTTTTTACACATAAACCCTCATATGTATAATATATTATAATAAAGTCCTTTTCTAATATAAAAATGGTAGGAAAAATGTAATACAAATGTGCAGTTTTATCAACTGAACAGGAGCACAAGTAACCGGGTTCTAGGGTCCAATGAGAGGCCATCTCGAGGAGTCGAGACCGGGTCTCCTAACCCTAGAATTGGCAATGTTACTTGCCGCTCTCGTAGGAGTCTAGGGAAGTGGGTTTGGCTATGCATCGCGACCGTGAAATCCGTGTTTTATACCAGCCCGTATTAAAAACACGGACATCCTAGTATATCCAATATTTCATATATGTTCTTCTGCTGCAATGTTCTGTGATGAGATCATATTACTGCCTGAGACGAATGCTTATACTATATATATATGCTGATATATAAATATTACTGCTTTCGTTTCTTCTGTGATGCTTAGGAAGCATAAGCTGATGGGATTTATTAATGAGATTAATAAAAAGAAAAGAAACCTAAAAGATGTTGTAGAATCAAAACTTTATAAAAAGGGTAGCTACAGTTTTGCTTTGCATAGCGGTATATATGATATACCATGCACTTTATTCGATGAGGAAAGAGCCGAGATCCCTTCACCGGGAGTGACCTCTTTAGCGAAACTGGCAGATACTACAAACTCGCGGTTTAGTTTTTGACAACTTATATAGTTCTTGCTTTGCACAGCGGTATATATGATATATCCCGCACCTTATTCGATGGGGAATGAGCCGAGATCCCTTCACCGGGAGTGACCTCTTTAGCAAAACTAGAAAAGCCTCAAAAACACTTCTTTTCAAAAATCACTTGTTTCTACAACGATATCAAGTTCATTACGCAATAGGTTTTCAGAAAAACCTGACGTAGCCCTCCGTCATTTCAGATAAGTCCTACTTAGTATTCGTGCTACGTTTGTTGACCTCCGTTAAGGCGTAGTGTGCGGTAGCTGACTAGTATTTATCTGCTTATGCATATGATGCAGATTGGATTAGGGTAGTCATACGGCCTTGTTGACCTCCGTCAAGGGTCGTGCGGGTGGGTTTAATTCAATCGGGAAATGACGGGTTGAACTTGACTAGTAGACTATGGTTTGTTGACCTCCGTCAAGGTCATAGGACGCTAGGGGCAAAACAATATCGAGAATTTCAAATGTTGAAATTTGCAATGAGATTGCATACCTCCTATGAGATAGTTGGATCCCGATACACACTGAGAGTAAGAGTTACTCCTGGGAGAGGTTTACACAAGATAATTAGCCGATCAAGTAGGTGTCTAGAAAGGTGTTAACGGGGTTATGCCTCTGGGAAAACGAGGTTTATTTTAATTAGGTCCGTGCGAAAGCACGGGGAACCTCCCTCAAGTACCGACACTGATCTGGCTGAAAGATTGATGAAATTGTAGGGTGTAATTAATCCCGGCTAATCTTACCTTTTAGGGTTTGAAGGAAGATTTGATAAAAACAGTGGGAGACATCCTGATTAGATAAGATAATAACCAATCTAATCTTGCAAGAGCATACGCTAAAGTTTTTTCTTCTCTCTCTCTCCAAGTAGCGACCATGTCAGGCCATAATCAAGATAATAATATGGATATATTGACTGAACCTGCTTATTATACTGAGCAGGGGAACGTTGGACCCGTTCTATCTTATAAGTGTTATAAGACTGAGCAGGAAACAGGAGAATATCTGGATTCTCACGCCACCCAAACGGAGAACATGCATGTTGATGCACCTTCTTCGGGTGTGTTAGTTATTGAGAACTGTTTCTCAGTTCACCCTACGTCCTGGGTATTAGATACCGGATTGGGATCCCACATATGTAAATTGTTACATGGGCTACGTAAAGGTAGAGAACTGGGAAAAGGTGATCATTCCGTTCAAGTAAGGAATGGTGCAAATATTGCAGCCAAAGCAGTTGGCGAATATCACCTAGTATTACCAAGCAGTAGTACACTGATTCTGAATGAGTGCTATTATATACCGAACATGATGTGCAACATTATATCAGTTTCTTTATTAAGTAAAGAAGGATATAATTTTGCAGTACAGGATAATGTTATGAACATATTCCTGAATCAAAAGTTGATTGGATCAGGCTCGTTACATAATGGCATATTCATTCTCAATCAAAATACAGTCCTTAATATACAAAACACACACAAGAGGAAGAGTTCAGAAATGAATGAATCCTTCTTGTGGCATTGTAGACTTGGTCATATCAATGCGACACGACTAGCTAAGTTACATAAGGATGGATATTTGAATCCGTTCGAATTATCATCTTATGATACTTGCCATTCATGTCTCAAAGGAAAAATGACCAAAACTCTGTTTAGTGGACACGGAGAAAGAGTTACCGAACTCTTAGGACTGGTACATAGTGATGTATGCGGTCCCATGTCGACGCATGCCAGGAACGGTTCTTCCTACTTTATTACATTCACTGACGATCTCTCAAGATTCGGACATGTGTTCCTGATGAAACACAAGTCTGAAGCTTTTGAGAAATTCAGGGAATATAAGCACGAAGTAGAGAACCAAACGGGCAAAAGTATTAATACTCTTCGATCTTATCGAGGAGGTGAATACTTAAGCAATGAGTTCCTAGATTATCTAAAAGAGAATGGGATTCTCTCTCAGCTTACTCCTCCTTATACACCACAGCACAACGGTGTATCGGAGCGGAGGAATCGCACCCTATTAGATATGGTGCGCTCTATGATGAGTGATGCTGAGTTGCCTATTTCCTTCTGGCGATATGCGCTTGAGACAGCGGCATACATACTGAATAAAGTTCCTACCAAATCTGTGTAAGTGCACGGCGGCGCCCCGGCCGTCAATCCGACGCCGGAATGCGGAAACAAAACTTTTCTAAAAACTAGAAACCGGCACCACCGCACTATAAACCCAGATCGGGACATTAACCTAACTCTAGCAAACTAGAAAATGAGTAGAAAGCTATACCGAGCGATCCGTGTCCTTCGGTCTTCGACCTCCACTCCGATCTCCTCGCGGAATCTCCGGTCTTCATATCCTCGTCGGAATGGGCACCACATCGCCGGGTTCTTTTACGGGCTCCCACCTCTGGACCGAGGCAATTCGAGCACGAAGTTGGCGAGTCGATGTGCCCAAGGATGCTGTAGATGAAGTGTAGAATAGTTTGTCTCTTGGGGTTTAAGTTGCCATTTGATGGAGAAGGAAAAAATGAACTTTGGAGAGGCGTTAGGAATTTTGCAAGCAAGCAAATGAGATGAATGATTTTCCCTCACCCAAAAATGAATTCCACCCCCTCACAATTGTGGTCGGCCTCACTAGAATGGGAGAGTCCAAGAATAAACATGAAGGGAGGTAAGTGTAGTAAAAGGAAAAAGGTGACCACAACCCAAAAGCAAGCCTCACATCATAATCTTAATCAATCTAATCTCCATCACCATTAATGCAAACCATCATGAAGCAAAAGGAATCTAATGATGCTAGAAATATCATAATGTCACCATTTCACAAATAACCCCTCCACAAATGCTAATTTGCAAATATGCAAATTAGCCCCTCCATCAATAATCAGCCAACGAAAGGAAGAAAGGAAAACTGGCTGAAACGGAATGCAAACTGGCAACTTCAGAAAACTGATCCCGTAATAAATTATAGGAAAACCCCACGACTGTATATACATACCCACATTTGTATTCCCACTGAATACAAATGCAAAGAGACAAAATCTACACTGTACAATACTAGGATCCGGCTTAAACCAAAGCCCGCTAGTATTATCCGTCCGATCATGATCCGTGCAATACCGCACGTATAAGATCCATACGACCTCTACAGCGTTTCGCCCGAAACTTGAGAAACTGGTCTGTGGGGGACTCTAAAGACTCGTCAATACTTTGGCTGTGGATTTAACCACTAGCACATCAGAGGTATTAGCCATATGTAACGGGCTATCAGGTATTGACCAAAAGGGACGTCGATGATCGAACTCATCCTGACACCCTACTGAGTCTGTCAGTGACAATATCCGTACAGTCCGGTCCGTTCGTCTATGAGTATCGCATGGCGGGCCTAGGGGGTGGTAAAAGTCAGACCCCCAAAAGCGGTACAAGTCGTGTCGGAGTGTAGCCCAGAACACCCTGAGATACTACTGGAATACCTACCAGTAAATCTCCTGCCTTGGCCAAGGACTTCGTGTAATGGCTCTCCTAGACACAGCGCGACCTCACCCCCAATACCGGGAGAGACGAACCCCTGAAGATCCGCTCACTGCCTCCATATGGCTCGGGACTGTACCCAACTAAAACCTGTTTGCACGACTCCTTTGAGTGTGGTAGGGTAGTAATCAAAGTACAGTGGGAACTCACACGAGAAAAATGACGATCTCAGGTCGATGAACTAACATGTACACATATCACCAGGGAACTGCTATCTGACGTCAGGTATAAGACCAACTAGCATGTTCCTGGCGAGTCCTGTCCGGTGTACTCATAACCCAATGAGCACCTGTATACATCTTAGGTGAACCAACTGACACTAGTGGCTTGTGAGACCGGCCACCGCCCCTCGTCGGGGTCTCGACTGTATACACTAGTCTACTCTGGAGAATCGATGCCCTGTCTCGAAACTCCCATGACTAAGGACCTTTTAAGGATGTGCTTATAGACCCCAGCTCCCACGTATATGATCGCCCTCATACTGCTGGCAGTCAAGCAAGAATCCTAGGGGCTCTATCAACGGGCAATAATGACCTGTAAGGTCACCTAAAACAGTACACGGTGATAAAGATAAACCAGATAGCATACTGTCATCTTGAGTAAGACTGTCCTATCGGTATAGGTCCTCTTTCAATCATTGCAATCACGTGCCTGTGATCCAATAATTGACTCCGAGGGCACTATCTCCAACAATCTCCCACTTGCACTCAAGGCTAATTATTGCGATGTCGCATACTCACAGCCTGTATGATACCGAACATCCAACTTCTCTACTAATCAGTCTCACAAAACCCGTTTACGAAACTAATGCGTTCGAGGAATAGCCTCAGTGAATGGATCCGCTCTAATGTTTCTTTCTATGTCTCTCTTTATCTCAAGTTCGCGGAGAAAGCCATCTCCCGAAATGAGCAATACCTGTCTTAGAATGTGTCTGGATGTCTGATGGGACCTAGCTCATAAATGAACTCCAAATCCAAACTTCTTAGACTGTATCGATGACTGAATTTAATCAGTATCCTACGTAATGCCTCCCTCAGTGTCCGCTTGGATCATCTGTCCAAAACACTGTCCCTCGTCAGAGGGAAAACTATAACTCTGACGGCCACCCTGTCGTCCAGGTCACCTTGGAAGCCCGGAATGATAACTGTCTCCTTAATGAGGTTGTCGTTATCATATCCCTAGAACATCCACTTATGTTCTAAAACTGCTTCCGAATGTTTCTCCAGGATTGGATCAATATTAACTTACTGTAGCTCGTGCAAAAACAACATCTGATGTGGTACTTGACATTTCATGATTGACTCAATTGCCTAAGCAAGTGATCTGCCAATCATGCACATCCCTCTCCCCTTTAGTCTCTAAGACACCTTCAGAGAGGGTGACTCCACCACCTGCAGGTACACTACCATGCATGGAGTCGTCCATTCTAAAACACCTGTAGAATGCTGCCTAAGTACCCAGATTAGGAAACTACCCAAATCTAGATCTAAAACCATAGATCTAGTAACCAGAATGTCTGATATAATATCCAAACCTTATGTGGAGAAACTACTGTGTGACAACCAAAGTATAACCGATTGTAGTATAGGAACATCACTTCCTACTCTGTGTATGTCATCTAAATACCAGGACATCACACCCTACTACCTTCTTAACAGAACCATCCCCTATTCTGATGAAGTCAAACCTATGACTGTCATATCAGAAATAGATGATCTATCTCCGCTACATCTGCTTTAGTCTATAAATAGACATAAGCCACTTGTCCACCAATGCTTCCGCTGCTCCCACTGACTACGACAACCCTCTGGCAGAGTCATATACACGTACACTTCTAAAGCTAGTTTAGAACGACGCTATACTCATCCTCCTGCCGGGTCTCGCAGCCTGGAACAACAGCAATGGCAAGTCTGGGTAAACAAGAACCTCCTTGTCACCGTCCTTGAGGCTACCGAAGTACCTCTCGGGTGCCTGAGGTTGCCCACCGTATCTGCGGAGTGGCTAATGGAATGTCAAACCTGATTGAGTCTTTAGGTTCTTATCAAATTTTCAGTAATCGTTTGTGGTTATGGAATCACTTCCAGTTCTACCATACTCCCACTTCTGTTTTCTGAAAAAAAAATCCATTTTACTTAAAACTGTGGCGAGTCAAGAACAATATCACTATTGATCTTCCAGATGGTAGAAAGTCAACCATTGTCATAGCCTGGGTCAACCCACAAACAGCCATTACAGAAACATGCCTTGAGTTATCCGGAGTCTGGTTTTAAGCATAAGCCGGACAACTCCCCGTACCTTAACATCGTCAAGATACGAGCTGTTCTATATCCAATACAGAAACAGAGGCACTGATTTAATTGAACCAGATTCAAATCATGCATCTGTCTCCAGTGCATGTCAACTAAATGGAAGGAGGCCGATCAGCGTTACTCAACTTAGGAATGCTTCCAATTATGAGTAACCTGAAAGAGAAGAAAGTTCTCTTAAAACCATTACTATCAACTGAATACCATACACAAGTATCTACATCTTCGATCACCTTGAAGAATCCCAATACTTGCAACACCTGGTTCTCTACTTTATTCTTATACCTATAACTTCTCAAAACTTAGACCTTGCATCTCTACGAAACACTTGTCTAAAAACTAGAGAAGTCATAAATAAACCGAATATAGTACGAGGACCAACCCCTCTATCCTAATGGACACTGGACAATATACAATCCTCTGTATAAGTCCTCTGAGTCTAATAACTCAAACCCTGCGCATCGTAGATTGAAAACTGTACTATGGTTATGAAGAATTACACCGCTGTTTAATGCTCCTTACCTAACCATCCACTGATATAGGTAAATGTCATAGACATAATTTCAAAAGGTTATATCTCACTCTATGAAAATAGACGTACAAATATATCAATTTGAAATTGGTGCATAACAATGGATATTCAAAACCAAACATTTGCCGTCTGGCAAACAACCCAGGCGATTTCCTCAAATATCACCAATTACAACGAATTCCGATATAATGAGGATAATCACCTAATTCCCAATAGCTTACTCCCACTCATCATCTGTAAAACCATACAGATATGAGAATCATACCTGGTAAATACATACCCTGGAGCAAGTGTCTAATTGGGAAATCAGTTTTCTTTTAACAGTACACAGTGAAACTGAAACATTGAAATGTTTCGTAGGGGTATCCGGGTATTCCTAGTAATGCATCTTCCATTATCAGATTCACAACTGTAACCGTATATTTCTTTGCCATCTCTCCAATCCCTTTATATGTCTTTAGTCATTACCTTCTGTACACCCTCTTAGGCCAAATGGTTTTTTTCCTTCCCTACCGTTCGGCACCAGCCTATGGTTTGGAAGAAGACTATCCAATAAGCATAATGGGTGTACTGTCCTAATCCTAGGAACACTCGCAATGCGAGAGAAGCTGAAGATAAAAGACAACCGAATAAACCTTATTCCTATTTCTCCTGAACCAGAATCCATCCCCGAACTGGAACAAGTTCCTTTCGAGTTCGTATATAACCATACGATGGAGTATCCAAATAACTGTGGATCTTCGTAGTGATACGGAGTGTTCTAGAGAAATACAAAGGTGAAGTTGGAGTGATAATGAAATACTTGGTTTGGTCGTGAATATCAGTCGCAATTTACTTTGCCCACTTACTAATCCCTTTATTTGTCTTTACATAATACCTTCTGTACACCATCGTTAGGCTAATTGGTTTTCTTCATTCCCTACCGGTCGGCACCTGCCTATGGTTTGGAAGAAGACTATCCAATTTGCATAATAGGTGTACTATCTCCTAATCCAAGGAGCACTCGCAACCTGAGAGAAGGTAAAAGGAAAAGACAACTGAATAATCGTATTCGTTTTCTCCAGATACGGAAACCATCCTCGAATAAATTCCTTCGAGTTCGTATATAACTATACGATGGTTTTTTCCAATGGAAGTGGACGTTCGTAGTAATACGGGGTGTCCTGGAGAAAAGGGTAAAAGTAGGAGTGGCAATGAGGTATGCAACTCTGACAATCCAAAAGCCAGTCTTATAAGAAGGTTCGGTCAACTTGGTCACTGAGTCATAGTATAGGGTCGGGTCATGGTCGCTGCGAAAGAGAGAGAGAAAAGAAACACTCAGCGTGCACTCTAACCTAGATCAGAATGGTTATCACTAATCTAATCAGGAAACCTCCCATTGTAACGTTAAATTCTTCCCCAAACCTGAAAGAAGAATTAGTCGAGATCACCCGAGGAGTAAACCAACTCATCAGTGGGAATCGGGATCCAACTATCATCGCATGATAACGTGATGGAATCCGTTCACGTTATCACACTCCAGAAGGTATGCGCATATCTGGCAAGTTTCAGTTTCTTTAGAAACTCCCGATGTGATTTTTGCCCTATGCTCTTATGACCTTGGAGTGAGGTCAAAATGTCATAAGTCACATGTCAAGTTCTACCCATCATTATCCAGGTTAATTTGAACCCACCCGTACATACCCTTGACGTAGGCCAAAATAGTAGTACGACTGTCCCAAACCAACGCATCTATCTATGCAACAGATAAATATCCGGCAGCTACCAATCACTATGCCTTGGCGTGAGGTCAAAATACATAGCTTGAATACTACCGAATATTTAACTGAAATGATGGAGGGCTACGAATGGTTTCTGGAGAAAACCTTTAACGTAATGAACTTGATATCGTTGAAGAAACTGGATAGCTTTATAAAAATATAGTGGCGAAAAACTTTGCTAAAGAGGTCACTCCCGGTGAAGGGATCTCGGCTCTTTCCCCGTAGAATGAGGTGCAGGATATTCCAACTGAATACCACGATGCAAAGCAAAAGTAATCGACTATAGTGAAGTTATTGCCCTGACGCAAACTTCTGTCTAAGGGGTCACTCCCGGTGAAGGGATCTCGGCCCTTGCCTCGTCGACTGAGGTGCTGGATATTCATAACCGAATACCACTGTGCAAAACAAAAGAGAACGTCCTTGCAATAACAGCCTTTTTTGAAAAATTGTTCCAACAAGATCAGAATAGGTTTGTTTAACTTGCATTGATCCGAATCAATGCAGTCCCATCAATTGGTCACACCAATAAAAAACGAAAATAATGATGTACGTATATGCCATCCGCATTCGCCACTGGGTCCCGTCATCACCCGTTAGGTTACTTAACTAACAACTGAGCAGGGACTGGACTAGCGCGGATGCAAAACATATACAACATCTACTAGTATATATATCAATATATAATATTCGCTCAAGGCGTGATAAAATGCAACATCACAGAAATGTAATAGGCATCACAGAACAATACAGATATCTGGGATCCCCGGGTTTCATAGAGCCGTTACTGAAACCCGACTTTTCCCTGGTCGTGTGGATAGCCTGTGCAATGAAATCCTAGACCCCTACGGGCGCGGCAAGTTACCCGTCAAAACCTGAAGCGAGGCATCCCCCTTCAGCAACGTGAATGGACCACCCAGCACTTCACAGAATCCGGTAACTTGGGCACCCCTCCTTGGGTCAACCTGTACCCCCTACGAGTGCGGCGAATAGCCCGCCAATTCTAGAGTAAAGCCCCCTCCGTCTCAATGCCATGAGATGTGGGCCCGTTGCCCTCTAGAACCCGGCTATCCGTGCACCCCTCCGCGGGGTAATCCTAGTATAGAAAGTAAAATATACATACAACGGGTACATCGACCTCAGCCCGGTCGTGCCCCAAAAGAATAATATACAAACAGGCAGTGACGGCAGTCCACATGTCGGACGCTCGCCCCGCAATATCAAATGTACATATTAAATGAAACTGTACTACCATTGCATCCAGGCTATCCACCACGACAGATCCGCAACATCACAGCACAATACAGAACATCAACGTGAATGTCACGATCGCAAATCCGTCTAAAAGGGCTATAGCAGTTAGACAGGATTTACCGATCAAATGACATTCACTGTCGCAGATATAATGTAAATACTGTGAACTAACATGTTTAAAATTTTCGATCGATCAAATTTACCGAAGTGGGCCTCAAGCACTACTGTAGCACTCAAAGAAAATCTGGGCCCAAACAGAACATTCCAAAAACCCCATTTTCAACTCAGAAGCTCTCTGTAAAATTTTGGTGCATTGAATAGTAAAAGTGGCGGCGGAACTGCGGCCCAAGCATGGGTTTGGCCGCGGTTCCGCGGTGGAAAGGTGACTTCATGCGACCAAATTTTCAGAGAATGCTTAGAAGTCCCTGCACGTATTTCTGCAATGCACTGGAAAAAATTTCGAGCCAAAAACAAATCGACAGAAAACTGATGCACATGAAATCGGGTTTTCGGAAAATCCGTTCGATCGAACTTGTAAACACGTTAGAGCAAGCTAGACTAGGTTAATAGCCTGGCTCTGATACCAATGTAAGTGCACGGCGGCGCTCCGGCCGTCAATCCGACGCCGGAATGCGGAAACAAAACTTTTCTAAAAACTAGAAACCGGCACCACCGCGCACTATAAACCCGGATCGGGCCATTAACCTAACTCTAGCAAACTAGAAAATGAGTAGAGAGCTATACCGAGCGATCCGTGTCCTTCGGTCTTCGGCCTCCACTCCGATCTCCTCGCGGAATCTCCGGTCTTCATCTCCTCGTCGGAACGGGCACCACATCGCCGGGTTCTTTTACGGGCTCCCACCTCTGGACCGAGGCAACTCGAGCACGAAGTTGGCGAGTCGACGTGCCCAAGGATGCTGTAGATGAAGTGTAGAATAGTTTGTCTCTTGGGGTTTAAGTTGCCATTTGATGGAGAAGGAAAAAATGAACTTTGGAGAGGTGTTAGGAATTTTGCAAGCAAGCAAATGAGATGAATGATTTTCCCTTACCCAAAAATGAATTCCACCCCCTCACAATTATGGCCGGCCTCACTAGAATGGGAGAGTCTAAGAATAAACATGAAGGGAGGTAAGTGTAGTAAAAGGAAAAAGGTGACCACAACCCAAAAGCAAGCCTCACATCATAATCTTAATCAATCTAATCTCCATCACCATTAATGCAAACCATCATGAAGCAAAAGGAATCTAATGATGCTAGAAATATCATAATGTCACCATTTCACAAATAACCCCTCCACAAATGCTAATTTGCAAATATGCAAATTAGCCCCTCCATCAATAATCAGCCAACGAAAGGAAGAAAGGATAACTGGCTGAAACGGAATGCAAACTGGCAACTTCAGAAAACTGATCCCGTAATAAATTACAGGAAAACCCTACGACTGTATATACATACCCGCATTTGTATTCCCACTGAATACAAATGCAAAGAGATAAAATCTACACTGTACAATACTATGATCCGGCTTAAACCAAAACCCGCTAGTATTATCCGTCTGATCATGATCCGTGCAATACCGCACGTATAAGATCGAACCCTGCCATATCTTCATACGACCTCTACAGCGTTTCGCCCGAAACTTGAGAAACTGGTCTGTGGGGGACTCTAAAGACTCGTCACTACTTTGGCTGTGGATTTAACCACTAGCACGTCAGAGGTATTAGCCATACGTAACGGTCTACCAGGTATTGACCAAAAGGGACGTCGATGATCGAACTCATCCTGACACCCTACTGAGCCTGTCAGTGACAATATCAGTACAGTCCGGTCCGTTCGTCTATGAGCATCGCATGGCGGGCCTAGGGGGTTGGTAAAAGTCAGACCCCCAAAAGCGGTACAAGTCGTGTCAGAGTGTAGCCCAGAACACCCTGAGATACTACTGGAATACCTACCAGTAAATCTCCTGCCTTTGCCAAGGACTTCGTGTAATGGCTCTCCTAGACACAGCGCGACCTCACCTCCAATACCGGGAGAGACGAACCCCTGAAGATCCGCTCACTGCCTCTATATGGCTCGGGACTGTACCCAACTAAAATCTGTTTGCACGACTCCTTTGAGCGTGGTAGGGTAGTAATCAAAGTACAGTGGGAACTCACACGAGACAAATGACGATCTCAGGTCGATGAACTAACCTGTACACATGTCACCAGGGAACTGCTATCTGACGTCAGGTATAAGACCAACTAGCATGTTCCCGGCGAGTCCTGTCCGGTGTACTCATAACCCAATGAGCACCTGTATACATCTTAAGTGAACCAACTGACACCAGTGGCTTGTGAGACCGGCCACCGCCCCTCGTCGGGGTCTCGACTGTATACACTAGTCTACTCTGGAGAATCGATGCCCTGTCTCGAAACTCCCACGACTAGGGACCTTTTAAGGATGTGCTTATAGACCCCAGCTCCCATGTATATGATCGCCCTCATACTGCTGGCAGTCAAGCAAGAATCCTAGGGGCTCTATCAACGCGCAATAGTGACCTGTAAGGTCACCTAAAACAGTACACGGTGATAAAGATAAACCAGATAGCATACTATCATCTTGAGTAAGATTGTCCTATCGGTATAGGTCATCTCTCAATCATTGCAATCACGTGCCTATGATCCAATAATTGACTCCGAGGGCACTATCTCCAACAATCTGTGCCTACCACCTCATATGAGATATGGGAAGGGAAGAGACCATATCTTAATTTTGTTAAGATATGGGGTTGCCCGGCCTATGTCAAAAGACAAAAACCGGACAAGCTCGAGGCAAGGTCTGTTTTATGTAAGTTTATTGGATATCCCAAGCATTCGCGAGGGTATATTTTCTACCACAGTGAGGAACAAAGGGTGTTTGTTGCTCAACATGCCACCTTTTTAGAAAAGGAATTTCTTACAAAAGAGATTAGTGGCTCTGAGGTAGAACTGGAAGAAGTTCCAGAAGAACAAACTACAACAGAAGATTTAGTGGAACAAGAGGATTCAGTAGTACCCGACGAACCCCAGCCTCTCCGCCGATCTAGTAGGGTTTCTCATCCACTTGAGAGATACTACGGTTTTCTCATTGATGGTGGGAGCGAAGATTGCATCATAGAAGATGATGGCCCGACTAGTTTCGAACAGGCCATCACGAGTGGTGACTCTGTGAATTGGCTGGATGCAATGCGATCTGAGATGGAATCCATGTACACCAACAAAGTATGGACTTTGGAAAATGCTCCTGAAGGGGTAAAACCCATTGGGAGCAAGTGGATCTTTAAAAAGAAAATTGGTGTAGATGGAAAAGTTGAGACTTTCAAAGCTAGACTTGTTGCAAAGGGTTTTCGTCAATGACCAGGTGTGGATTATGATGAAACCTTTTCTCCAGTGGCTATGCTTAAGTCCATCCGGATCTTACTTGCCATTGCTGCATACCATGACTACGAAATCTGGCAAATGGATGTTAAGACCGCCTTTCTAAACGGTGATTTAGAAGAGTGCGTGTACATGACTCAGCCAGAGGGCTTCGTAGATAGTGGGAGCAGCGGAAAGGTGTGCAAGCTGCTTAAATCCATTTATGGGTTAAAGCAAGTATCGCGGAGTTGGAATATCTGTTTTGATGTTGTAGTCAAAGAGTTTGACTTCATCAAAAATATAGATGAACCTTGTATTTATAAGAAGGTTGCAGAGAGTAAGGTTATATTCCTCGTATTGTATGTGGATGACATACTCTTGATAGGAAATGATGTTCCTATGCTGCAATCAGTCAAGCTCTTCTTATCACAAAGATTCTCAATGAAAGATCTAGGTGATGCCTCCTGCATATTGGGAATTATGATCTATAGAGATAGATCTAAACGGATACTGGGATTGTCCCAAACCAGGTACATTGACACCATACTAAAGAGGTTTAGTATGGAAGAATCCAAGCGTGGGAACCAACCCACGATCTCTGGACTCACTCTCTCCAAAGAGATGTCTCCCAAGACTGATTTGGAGAGAGCTCGCATGCAAGGGATACCCTATGCTTCGGCAGTAGGCTCTGTCATGTATGCGATGCTATGTACCAGACCCGATGTAGCTTACTCACTAAGTGTAGTGAGTCGGTATCAAGCAGATCCTGGAGAGAGGCACTGGACAGCTGTGAAGAACATTCTCAAGTACTTACGAAGGACTAAAGAGATGTTCTTAGTGTATGGTAATGGAGAACTCCAGGTGGAGTCCTTTACCGATTCCAGCTTCCAAAGTGATAAGAATGACTCTAAGTCACACTCGGGATTTGTCTTTACCCTCAATGGAGGGGCGGTATGTTGGAAGAGTTCCAAATAGGATACCGTTGCAGACTCGACGATGGAGGCTGAATACATCGCTGCCAACGATGCTGCCAAAGAGGCTGTCTGGATAAAGAAGTTCATTAGTGAACTTGGTGTGGTTCCATCCATTGAACATCCAATACCTCTGTATTGCGATAACAATGGAGCTGTGGCTTTGTCCAAGGAACCAGGTCCCATCAAAAGTCAAGACATATTCTGAGGCGGTATCACCTGATCAGGGAGATAGTTGATCGCCGGGAGATCGAGATCAGGAGAGTATATATGAAGGATAACACTGCGGATCCACTCAAGAAGGCCATTCCCCAGATACAGTTTGAGAGATTATTCGGGATGCTAGGTATGAGATACTCAGCAGCTGGCCTTAGTGCAAGTGGGAGATTGTTAGTTATGTATATGCCCTAGAGTCCATTGTTGTACATATGATGTATATTATAATGGATGCTTGGATATATATAGAGAGGACTTTCTTGCTCGTCATGATAGTATGCTATTTGGTTTCACTTTATCTTAACATGTTGACTTGTATTGGTTTACTGTCTTACTCTCACATGTTGATAAAGCCCTTAGGATCTGTACTTGACTACTGGGACTATGATGAGATCATACTAGTGGGGCCACGGTAGTCGATGAGTATATCCTATAACTATTGATAGTCGAGGGTGTGTCGAGACAGGGCATCGATACACCAGAGTAGACTAGCGTATACGCATCTTGACCCATATGATGGGCGATGGATGATCCCATATCCATCGGTGTTTTGACATCAGAGATGGTGTACGGGTGCTCAGTGGAGACTGGGTACACTGGACGGACTCGCCGAGAACTCCCAGATGGTGATATACCACACGTCAGATGGCAGTTCTCCGGTGACACTGGTACAGGGTAGTCTGTAGACCCGAGATCGTCATAGAGTCTTGTGTGATTCCTACTGTGCTTTGATTTCCACCTTACCATGTCCAAGAGGGCGTGCAAAACTGTGGCTTTTGGGTACGGTCCCGAATCACATGGAGGCAATGAACGATAGGAGGGGATTCGTCTCTCCCGGTATATGGAGTTGATGTTGTGCTGTGTTCGATTGGCTATAACTGGAAGTCCCTGGCCAGGGCTGATGTAGAGATTTACTGGTAAGTGTTACCAGTAGTTTCTCGACCCGTTATGAGCCTCACATCGACACGACTTATCGGTTACTAGGGTCTGACGTATACCACCCCTAGACTTGATATACGACATATCAGACGAAGAGACCGGACTGTACGGGAGTGTTACTGATTGGATTCACAGGAGAATGTACAGGCTAGTTCGTTGATCTTCTGATCACTCAATACCTGGGTGGCTGTTACGTTTAGCTGACCGCTTGCAGCTTGTGGGTGTTTGATATGATCATCAGCTACTACCGGCGTATTGATGATTCTTTAGAGTCCTACACAGAGGTTTCTTGACTCAGGCAAAACGGAGTAGAAGCACATATGTGATATGTGCAGGACCGAGGATAATGCGATATGAGATACCGTATTATATTCTCACGATATTTAGATATGAACCGGGTCATCGGATCAAGTGTTGATTCGATGAATCGGTACATGATATATTAGTCGGTTATATTCGATATAGCCGGATTGTCGGATCAAGTGTTGATTCGATAATTTAATGTATAATAATATATGTGATATATTGCATTACATTATCTAATATTGGCTCGCTTTATTATTTCATTTTCTCACCGGGTAATACATTGATATATATGCGATATATATTAATTGTATTATTTTCTTTTGTTACAAATATATAATATATATGTGTTATATATTATTGTACATGATATGATTACTAATGCAACTTTTTTAGTGGAGATTAATCAAGGTTAGGGTTTGAATTGGGTTAGTTTCTTCTTGCACCTTCTAGAAGCATTTCTTTTGTCATGAGTTAGATATTATGGTTGATATTTTCTTATGACTCATTGTTTTAACTCAACCCAAACCCTAGCCTTAGTTAATTCTTTACAAGAGTTATCCTTGTCATCCTTGACCATGGTTGCATTATTATTCATATATCATTTCATTATTCATCACAAAAGGAATTAACTCATTTTTAATCTTCATCTTCAACCTTGAGCTTTGAGAAAGCTTACTAGGTTTTCCTTTTGTGATGTTTTCATGTGAGAATTTGATATAAAAAGAAAGCATAAATACTACTCCATCATCCTCATCTAATCTAGCCAATTAGATTAGGGTGTTCACCTCATTAGAGTGAGAGAGCTTGAGTTATAGCAACTTCGACGTAGATCATCGGAGAAAAGGAACACTACAAGCTAGCATGGATTGTTCGAGTCGTGGAGCCTCTCTTGAGTCCGGGAGATCGTGGATCGCGGTGAAGGGACATCTACTCGGAGCTTATGAAGCGAAGGAGCGGACTACAAAGGTTGTAATCCCTCACTTTTAGTTGTAAAGATGTTTACTTGCATGTTAAACCCTAATAATCTAGCAAAGATCCCGGCTTTGGGTTGTTCAACACGTCTAAAATTTTATTCGGGCATGGTTGATGCATTATGAACCCTCACAAGAGTGCCTAGGAACCCTACAGTCAAATACCTTGACTATTAATACAGATGATCCGTCTCCGCAATGCCTGTTTTAGTCTATAAATAGACAAAATCCACTTGCACACTTTCCGCTGCTCCCACTCACTACGATAACCCTCTGGCAAGAGTCATATACACATGTACTTCTAAATTACCATTTAGAAAGAAGCTATGACCATCCACCTGCCGGATCTCGTAGTCACGAATAGCAGCAGTGACAAGTCATATCCTGCATCTGGTCGCCTGGAAGTTACCACTTTCTATGACCTGCTGATAACCAGTAGAACCATCATATCCATGATGCTGACCTTCCTATCACCATCTACAAGCATACCAAAGTATTTCGGGTGGATGAGATCATCTACTAATATCCGCGGAGTGGCTAAGGTTTGTCAAGTCTAATTGAATTTTTAGGATCTACTAAATTTTCGGTAACCGTTTGTGGTTCTGGAATCTACCGTACTCCCACAAATTTCTTTGAAAAGAAGTCCTTTTTATAAAATGCGTGGTGAGTCAAGAACAATACAACTATTGATCTTGCAAATGGTAGAAGTTAAACTCTTGCTAAAAGCTTGGAATAACCCACAAACAGACATTAGTGAAACGTGTCTTGAGTTTGTCCGGATTCTGTTTTTAAACAGAAAATGGATAACTCTATATCTTAATATCCTCAAGTTATGCTACCCTTCAATACCCATATAGAATCTAAGACACTAATTTAGATGAAAGCATATTCAATTGGTATGCAGCTGTTTCCAATACATATCAGCTAAATGGAAGAAGGCTAATACAACATTATTCATCAAGGAGTGCATCTACGGATGAGTAACCTGTGAGAGAAACAACATTCTCAATATTATTACGATGAAATACCTAGCATAAGTATCTATATTTTCGATCACCTCGAAAAATCCTGATATTTCCAATGTATGGTTCTCTACTTTATTTTTATACCTATGAACTCAAAATCTTTGGACCTTATATTTTAACGAATGCGTGTCTAAAACAGAGAACTCATTAGTAAACTGAATGAAGTAAGATTGCCAACCCCTTGTCCTAAAGGATACTGGACAACATACGTTAACATGTATAAGTCCCAAGAGTATATTAACTCAAATTCCGTGTGATGTAAATTGATAACTGTCTTTTGGTTAAGAACGTCTATACTATTATTCAATACACCTTACCTTATCCTCAACCGATAAAGGTAAATGTTTAGAACATAATTTTCATAAAGTTATATCCCATTTTATAAAAATAAAGATACAGATATATCATTTTAAAAATTGGTGCAAAACAACGGTTATTCAAAACCAAATGTTTGTCGTAAGGCAAAACCAGGTGATTTAATCTAATATTGCAAATTGCTACGAATTTCGACATTGATGATCAAATTACCCATTTCCTAATATTCTCCTCCTCGGCATCTGCAATGTCATGTAGATGTGATCTAAAACCGGTATATACATACTCTAGAGTCGGAATTAATTGGGAACAGTTTTCAATTACAATTACACAGAAACTGAAACATAAGAATGTTTCGAAGGGATGGTCGGGTATTCCTAGTAATCCTTCCTCCATTATTCAGATTCATAACACTAGCTGCAATTTCCTCTTCCCTCATTTCAATCCCTCTATATGTCTCAACAACTTATCTTTTGTATACTATACTTTAGGCTAATTAGTTTTCTTTCTTCCCTACCTTTCAGCACCAGCCTAAGGTTTGGAAGAAGACTATCTAATAAGCGCAATAGGTGTACTATCCTAATATAAGGAGCTCTCGCAACTTGAGAGAAGGTAATTGGAAGAGACAACCGAATAATCCTATTTAATTTCTTCAGAACCTGTGGCCATTTTGAACTGAAGCAACTCCTTCGAGTTCGTATGTAACTATACGATAGTCGTTCCAAGCAATATAGATCTCTGTAGGGATAAAGAGTGTTCTGGAAGCAAAGGGGAAGTAGGAGCGACATGGATTTTAGTGACTTTGTCATGAATCATGACAATTCAAAACCAAAGTATGTAAGTGTAGGGTTACTAGGCACTCTCACAAGGGTCAATAAGGCATCAACCATGCCCGATTTAAAATTTAGACGTGCCGAACAACCCTAACCAAGATCTTTAAACTAGAGATTAGGCGAAACAAAGAAAGTAAGCAACTTTACTTCTAAGAGTTTGGGATTACAACCTTTGTAGTCCAGTCCTTCACTTCATAAGCTCCGTGTTGTGGTCCCTTCGCTGCGATCATCAAGTTCCCGGACTCTAGAGAAGCTCCACGAAGAGAAAGATGCAAGCTTACTTCCGATCTTCGATAACTAAGATGATCTACCTTGAAGTTTCTATAACACAAGCTCTCGCTCACTAAATGAAGTGAACACCCTAATCTAATTGGCAAGAATAGATTAGGATGATGAAGTAGGAATTTATCTCTCATTTGTTTTCTTGATCTCACTCATTTTCATCACCTCATAAAAAGCTAGAAAGCTTTTTCATGAAAGAAGAAGGAAGAAGAAGAAGAACCATTCTCTTTTGTGATGAATAATGAATCCATGTGAGGTTAGAAATGCAACCATGGATTATGTATGATAACTTAACCCATGTAGAGAATGAACCATGGTTAAAGGGTTGGATTGGGTTAACTAAACATCTACAAAAATATCTTTACAAAATATCTTTGCAAAAACAAAACAAAAGCTTCTAGAAAAATTAACCTAAATCAAACCTTAATCATGTTTAATCTCCACTAATCATGTTGAATTAATAACCCTAACATATTACAATATTATATATCACATATACAATATTTATTGTAACAAAATAAAATAATACAATTAACATATATCGCATATATATCAATGTATTACCCGAGTGAGAAAAAGAATCTTTTAGTGAGCTTATATTAGTTAATGTAATTTAACATATCAAATATATAATTATATTAAATTATCGAATCAACACTTGATCCGATAATCCGGCTATTTCACAAATAACCGACTAATATAATCTGTATCAGTTCATCGAAGCAACACTTGATCCGATGACCCGGCTATATCACATATACCCGGCCGATATCTCATATCGCGAGAATCTAATACGGTATCACATACACGTATTGTTCTCGGTCCCGCACATATCATATATGTGCTCCTACTCCGTTTCGCCTGAGCCAGGAAACCTCTAGGTAGGACTCTAAAGAATCATCAATACGCTGGCAGTAGGTGATGATCATATCAAACATCCACAAGCTGCAAGCGGTCAGCTAAACGTAACAGCCACCCAGGTATTGAGCGATCAGAAGATCAACAAGCAAGCCTGTACATTCTCCTGCGAATCCAATCAGTAACACTCCCGTACAGTCCGGTCTCTTCGTCTGATATGTCGCATATCTCGCCTAGGGCTGGTAAACGTCAGACCCCAGTAGCTTGATAAGTCGTGTCGATATGAGGTCTATAACAGTTCGAGAAACTACTGATAACACTTACCAGTAATTCTCAGCAACCCTGGCCAGGGATTTCCAGTTATAGCCAATCGAACACAGCGCAACATCAACTTCCTATACCAGGAGAGACGAAACCCCTTCTATCGCTCATTGCCTCCATGTGATTCAGGACTGTACCCAAAAGCCACCTTTTTGCACGCCCTCTTAGACGTAGTATGATGGAAATCAAAGCACAGTAGGAATCACACAAGACTCTATGACGATCTCGGGTATACAGACTAACCGTACCAGTATCATCAGAGAACTGCCATCTGACGTGAGGTATAATACCATCTGGGAGTTCTCGGCGAGTCCTTCCAGTGTACCCAGTCTCCACTGAGCACCCGTATACCTTCTCTGATGTCAAACACCAATGGATATGAGATCATCCATCGCCCATCGTATGGGTTAAGAAGCGCATACGCTAGTCTACTCTGGAGTATCGATGCCCTGTCTCGGTACTCCCATGATTAGGAACTTTTGAAGGATGTACTTGGCGACTACACTGTCCCCACGAGTATGATCTGCATCATAGTCCTGGTAGTCAAGTACTCATCCTAAGGGCTTTATCAACATGTGACATAGAGACAATCAGAGTACATGTTAAGATAAAGAGCAACCAGATAGCGTACTATCATGTCGAGCAAGAAAGTCCTCCCTATATATGTCCAAGCATCCACTACAATATATATCGTATGTACAGTAATGGCCTCTAGGGCATACATATAACTAACAATCTCCTACTTACACTAGGGCCATCTGTTGTGGTATCGCATACCCAACAATCAGCTGTGGTTGAAGTATCTCATATTCAACCATCCCATAAAAGTCTCTACTGGGAAATAGGCCTTTGTGAGTGGATCCACGCTGTTGTCCTCTGTGTATACTCTCCTAACCTCGATCTCCCTGGAGATCAACCATCCCCATGATCAGGTGATACTGCCAAAGAATTATATCTGGATTTCTGATGGGACAGAGATTCCTTGGCATAAGCCACAACTCCATTGTCACACAATGGTAGGAACGAAGTTCATCTCATGAACTTATATATATCCAGACTGCCTCTTTGGTAGCATCCTTGGTAACGATGTATCTTGCCTTTAATCGTCTAATAAGTCACGGTATATAGCTTGGAACTCTTCCAACATACCGTCTCTCCAGTGAGGGTAAAGACAATGCCTGCGACTGACATTCAGTCGTCCTCATCATCCTGGAACCTTTCCAGTGATTCTCCTCAGGATCGTTTGATACCATCTCACTACAACTAGTGAGATTCCTAACATCCAATTAGATCTATCCCATAGATCCATAACCCAGGATTTAGGAGGTATCACCTTGATCCTATATGGAGAATCATTGTGATAAGAGGAGATTGGCCGAGCGTAGCATGGGAAACTCCTTCCCTATCAAGAGTATGTCATCCACGTACTCTACGAGGATCACCACCATACTCTCTACTCCTTTTTTGTATATACAAGGTTCATCTACCATTTTGATGAAGTCAGACTCTTTGACTACCACATCAAAACAGACGTTCCAACTCCATGATGCCTGATTTATCACATAAAACATCTTGCTCATGTTTCCGCTGCTCCCACTGTCTACGAAGCCCTCTGGCTGTGTACTTATAGACGCTCTCTTCCAAATCATCATTTAGAAAAGCAGTCATGACACCCAACCGCCAGATATCGTAGTCATGGTATGTAGCCGTGGCAAGTAGGATCTGGATGGACTTAAGCATAGCTTTGAAAGTCTTAACTTTTCCATGTACACTAAGTAATCTTCTCAAGATATACTTGCTCCTGATGGGGATTTAACCTTTCAGATAAAGCAACCAAAGTCCATACTTTTTTGGTGCATAAGGATTCCATCTCAGATCGCTAAGCATCCAGCCATTCTCACAGAGTCCCCACTCCTGATGGCCAGCTCGAAACTAGTTGGGTCATCATCTCATGATGCAATCCTCGCTCCCACTGTCATAAAGAAAACCGAAGTATCTCTCAGGTGGGTGAGGAACCCTACTAGATCGGCGGAGAGGCTTAGGTTCGTTGGAAACTATTGAATCCTTTGGTTCTACCAAATCATCAGCTGCAGTTTGTATAGCTGGAAATCTTTCCAGTTCTACCTCATGACCAATAAGTTCTTCACAAGAAATTCCCTTTCACAAAGGTGGCATGCTGAGAAACAAAACATCTTTTGTTCGTCGGTTTGGTAGAAGATATTCCCTTGCGAATGCTTGGGATATCCAACAAATTTCCACAGAACTGACTTTGCTTCGAGCTTGTCCGGATTTTGCTCTTAGACATAGGACGGACAACCCCAAATCTTAACATCTTTAAGAGATGGGCTCTTCCCATACCATATCACATATGGAGTGGTAGGCATCTGATTTGGTTGGAACCCTATTCAATAGGTATGCAACTTCTCAAGTGCATAATCCCAAAAGAAAATAGGCAACTCAGTAGTACTCATCATAGAGCACACCATATCACATAGGGTGTGTTAGCTCCACCCCGATACACCGACATGCTGTGGTGTATATGGAGGAGTAATGCTGAGATAGAATCTCATTCTCCTTTGGAATAGTCCAGGAATTCCGTGCTCAAGTATTCTCCTCCTTGATCACATCAAAGGACATAATACTTATACCCGTTTTTGGTTCTCTACTTTTAACTTATATTCATTGATTATCTCAAAAGTTTCGGACTTGTGTTTCAACAGGAACATATGTCTGAATCTTGAGAGATCATCAGTGAATGTAATGAAGTACAAAGAACCAGTCCTGCCATATGTAGACAGGGGACCTTCGTACATCAGCATGTATCAATCCCAAGAGTTCACTAACTCTTTCTCTGTTTCCAATAAACGGAGTTGTGGTCATCTTATCTTTGTGACATGACTGGCAAGTTTTACAAGATGTAAATCCAAACTAATTTAAATATGCATCTTTATGTAACTTCAGCTAGTCGGGTCGCATCGATATGACCTAGTCTACAATGCCTCAAGAAGGATTCGTTCATTTATGAGCTCTTCCTCTTGTGTGTGTTTTGTACATTAAGAACTGTGGTTTGATTTAGAACATCTATGCTTTTAGACAACGTGCCTGAACCGATCAACTCTTGATATAGGAAATGTTCAAAACATTATCCAACAATACAAAATTATATCCTTCTTTACTAATAAAGAGATTGATATGATATTGTATATCAGGTTCGGTATCTAATAACATTCGTTCAGAATCAATGTATTCTGGTAATACAGGGTAATAACGGCCAACAGACTTAGCTGCAACACTTGCATCATTTTCAACTCTTGAAACTTATCACCTGTTTTCAGTTCTCTACCTTTTTGTAGCCCATGTAACATATTACATTTGCGGGATCCTGATCCGGTATCTCATACCCAGGACGTAAAGAATACTGAGAAACAGTTTTCGGTAATGAACACACTCGAAGAAGATGCATCAACATGTACTTTCTTCGTTTGGGCGGCACGGGAATTCTGGTAATCCCCTATTTCCTGCTCTGTCTTATAACAATTATAAGTTGGAGCGGGACCAACGTTCCCTAGCGCAGTATAACAAGCGGGTTCGGTCAATACATCCGTATTATTATCTTGATTAAGGCGTGACATAGTCGTAATCAGGAGAGAGAGAGAAGAAAACACTTAGCGTATGCTCTTGCAAGATTAGATTGGTTATCAATATATCTAATCAGGATGTCTCCCACTGTTTTAGTCAAATCTTCCTTCAAACCCTAAAAGGAAAGACTAGCCGGGATTAATTACACCCTACAAGTTCGCCAATCTTTCAGCCAGGCCAGTGCCGGTACTTTGAGGGAGGTTCCCCGTGCTTTCGCACGGACCTAATTAAAGTAACCTCGTTTTCCCAGGGGCGTAACCCCGTTAACACCTTTCTAGACACCTACTTGATCGGCTAATTGTAATGTGTAAAACTCTCCTAGGAGTAACTCTTACTCGCAGCGGGTATCGGGATCCAACTATCTCATACAAGGTATGCAATCTCATTGCAAATTTCAACTCTTGAAATTCCCAATAATATTTTACCCCTAGTGACTTATGACCTTAACTATGGTCAACAAATCATAATCACTAGTCAAGTTCTACCCGTCATTTCTTGATTAAATAGACCCACCCACATGACCCTTAACTAAGGTCAACAAAGTCACATGACTGTACTAACTAATCGCATCATATGCTATATAGGAAGACATCACTTAGCTACCGTACACTGTGCCTTAAATAAGGTCAACAAACACAGCACGAATACTAAGTACTCTACTTCCTAAAATGACGGAGGGTTACGACAGGTTTTTAAGAAAACCTTTTGCGTAATGAACTTGATATCGTTGTAGAATCGAGTGATTTTTAAAAGGAATGTTTTTGAGGCCTTTTCTAGTTTTGCTAAAGAGGTCACTCCCGGTGAAGGGATCGTCGGCTCTTTCCTTATCGAATAAGGTGCAGGATATTTCACAAATATCACTATGCAAAGCAAAAACTATATAAGCAATCAAAAGACAAACCGTGTTTGTAGCATCTGCTAGTTTCGCTAAAGAGGTCACTCCCGGTGAAGGGATCTCGACTCTTTCCTTAACGAATAAGGTGCTGGATATTCTATAAGGAACACTGCTATGCAAAGCAAGAACTAGAGCTACCAGTTTTTTTAAACAAGTTTCTACAACATTTTTAGGTTTCTTTTATTTCATTAATCTTATTAATGAAGTCCCATTTTAATATGCTTCACAAGCATCACATTTGAAACGAAATCTGCAATATAACATATATCTCATATATATAATATAAACATTCGTCTCAGGCAGTAATATGATCTCATCACAGAACATTGCAGCAGAAGAACACATATGAAATATTGGATATACTAGGACGTCCGTGTTTTAATACGAGCCTGTATAAAACACGGATTCCACGGTCGCGATGAATAGCCAAACCCACATCCCTAGACCCCTACGAGAGCGGCAAGCAACACTGCCAATTCTAGGGCTAGGAGACCCGGTCTCGACTGTTACTTATGTATATGCCCTAGAGGCCATTGTTGTACATATGATGTATATTATAATGGATGCTTGGATATATAGAGAGGACTTTCTTGCTCGTCATGATAGTATGCTATTTGGTTTCACTTTATCTTAACATGTTGACTTGTATTGGTTTACAGTCTTACTCTCACATGTTGATAAAGCCCTTAGGATCTGTACTCGACTACTGGGACTATGATGAGATCATACTAGTGGGGCCACGATAGTCGATGAGTACATCCTATAACTGTTCCTAGTCGAGGGGATATCGAGACATGGCATCGATACACCAGAGTAGACTAGCGTATATGCATCTTGACCCATATGATGGGCGATGGATGATCCCATATCCATCGGTGTTTGACATCAAGGATGGTGTACGGGTGCTCAGTGGAGACTGGGTACACTGGAAGGACTCGCCGAGAACTCCCAGATGGTGATATACCACACGTCAGATGGCAGTTCTCCGGTGACACTGGTACAGGGTAGTCTGTAGACCCGAGATCATCATAGAGTCTTGTGTGATTCCCACTGTGCTTTGATTTCCACCTTACCACGTCCAAGAGAGCGTGCAAAATGGTGGCTTTTGGATGCAGTCCCGAATCACATGGAGGCAATGAGCGATAGGAGGGGATTCGTCTCTCCCGGTATTGGGAGTTGATGTTGTGCTGTGTTCGATTGGCTATAACTGGAAGTCCCTGGCCAGGGCTGATATAGAGATTTACTGGTAAGTGTTACCAGTAGTTTCTCGACCCGTTATGAGCCTCACATCGACACGACTTATCGGTTACTGGGGTCTGACGTATACCACCCCTAGACTAGATATGCAACATATCAGACGAAGAGACCGGACTGTACGGGAGTGTTACTGATTGGTTTCACAAGAGAATGTACAGGCTAGCTTGTTGATCTTCTGATCGCTCAATACCTGGGTGGCTGTTACGTTTAGCTGACCGCTTACAGCTTGTGGGTGTTTGATATGATCATCACCTGCTACCAGCGTATTGACGATTCTTTAGAGTCCTACACAGAGGTTTCTTGACTCAGGCAAAACGGAGTAGGGGCACATATGTGATATGTGCACGACCGAGGATAATGAGATATGAGATACCGTATTATATTCTCGCGATATTTAGATATGAGCCGGATCATCGGATCATGTGTTGATTCGATAAATCGGTACATGATATATTAGTCGGTTATATTCTATATAGCCGGATTGTCGGATCAAGTGTTGATTCGATGATTTAATGTATAATAATATATATGATATAATGCATTACATTATCTAATATTAGCTCGCTTTATTATTTCATTTTCTCACCGGATAATACATTGATATATATGCGATATATATTAATTGTATTATTTTCTTTTGTTACAAATATATAATATATATGTGATATAGATTATTGTAACATGATATGATTACTAATGAAACATGTTTAGTGGAGATTAAACAAGGTTAGGGTTTGAATTGGGTTAGTTCTTTCATGAACATTCTAGAAGCTTTTCTTTTGTTATGAGTTAAGATATTATGGTTGATATTTTCTAGTGACTCATTGTTTAACCCAACCCAAACCCTAGCCTTAGTTAATTCTCTACATGTATTAGCCTAGTTATGGTTGACCATGGTTACATTATTAATCATATATCATTTCATTATTCATCACAAAAGGATTAATGCATTATTTATTCTTCTTCTTCAACCTTGAGCTTTGAGAAAGCTTACTAGGTTTTCATTTTGTGATGATTAAGAGTGAGAATTTGATATAAAAAGAAAGTATAAATACTACTCCATCATCCTCATCTAATCTAGCCAATTAGATTAGGGTGTTCACCTCATTAGAGTGAGAGAGCTTGAATTATAGAAACTTCGACGTAGATCATCGGAGAAAAGGAACACTACAAGCTAGCATGGATCGTTCGAGTCGTGGAGCCTTTCTTGAGTCCGAGAGATCGTAGATCGCGGTGAAGGGACTTCTACTCGGAGCTTATGAAGCGAAGGAGCGGACTACAAAGGTTGTAATCCCTCACTTTTAGTTGTAAAGATGTTTACTTGCATGTTAAACTCTAATAATCTAGCAAAGATCCCGGCTTTGGATTGTTCGGCACGTCTAAATTTTTATTCGGGCATGGTTGATGCCTTATAGACCTTCATAAGAGTGCCTAGAAACCCTACATCGACTTCTCGAGATGGTCTCCCACTGGACCCTAGAACCCGGTTACTTGTGCTCCCCGCCTTGGGTCTACCTAATGCGGAAAAGTAAATAATATACAATGGTGACATCATCCTCAGCCCGGAAGTGCCCCAATAAAAGAATATTACATACAAATGAATTTTACATGAATGAAAAAGAAAAACCCTCATCTCACATAAAACCCCCGGCTATTCAAAACACGACGATCCAATATAATATATCACAGCAACACATTATATCTCATATCAACAACGTAAGCAAGTACGCGTATCCCGATTGTCGTTGATGTATAGCAACGAAACCGGCGATACACCACATACTACGCTTACGGTCGCAGAAAAGAAAGTGTAAAATTACAACAGTTGGAATCCGCAACCTTCTTAGACATCTCATGCCTAACCAAATGAATTCCTTAGACATCGCATGCCTAACAATTATAAACCCCGCATTTTAGTCTCGATCTCGAAAACACTTTTCAATATCAAGTCGGGCAATTCAATAAGATTCCCGACATCCTGATCGAATGCTCGTCGCAAACTTTAGTAGACGGCCACACCCCCGGATGCCGTCGACGAAGTGCACTAAGGCGGAACACCGCTGCCGCGAGCACCCGAACGGATGCTTTTGGCGACGGGGTTCTCCTACAGTCACTTGGACGGGGTTATGGGGCGTGGCTGTCACGACCCGAAAGAGCACGTGACTGGCCCTTGAACCATATGAAGTCTTTAGGACCCCATCTGATCCAAGTAAGCCAAAAGCCCAGAAATCTAAAACCATTTAAAGAGTAAATAAGGAAAACTGGTTTTAAGAAGTAAGAAATCATGTTCCGAAAATCAAAGTTTTTAAATAACTAAGCCGAATATGTATTTTTAAAATGTGTAACCTTTCCTGAAAATTTCGGCAGAGTTTCCTTTGTAAAAACTGGCCCCGAACGGGGTACAACAAGAATAATATGTGTGAAATGATAAAATGCATCCCCAAGCGGGAGCTAGCTCTTCGTCAATCGACGGTCACAACCACGCAAGCAATAATAATATACAACGCTAAAGGGCGAGGATCAAAACCCAAAAAGAACTCAAAACAGCCAGAAAACCGTAATACTACAAGCGCGACTCTAAGGTCGAAATAATACAACACTGTTTTCTAAGTCTGAAATAATATACAAGTTTTGGTTGATGGAATTCTAGATACAATGAAGAATACATGAACAATGGCGGTTCTGATACAAAAGAACCCACCTACCCAAGCAAGTCACCCATAAGGAAGCAGTGTGCCAGAAATGCCGCTATGGAATCTGTACGGCAAAACCTGCAAGAACTGTGGCACAACGGGGGTGAGTTGCCAACTCGTGAATAGAAAAATATCTATAAGCAGAGATCGAATGCATGACCCATCCTAGGTCAATACGATCAGATATAAATAAACCTCAATATGAATAAGTCTGAAGCATGCAAAACTGGCAAGGTAATCTCTATACATGAGTGTAGTGCCAAGTGCTCGTGCCAGTGCCTCAGGTAATAGCATAACATAAATGTGAGGTACAATCAATGAAATCAATCTGCATGTACGTGGATCCCGTCCACTCGTCACCCAATGACAATAACCATCATGCATGTAAATATCATCAGCATATGCATGGAAATATGAGGATATAAACCACATGTGTCCCTCGCGACACGTCAAAATCATGGAACCGGAGTGCCCAGCATCGGAACTCGAAAACATCATGAACACTGTGCCCAGCATCGGCACGTAAATCCTCATATATCGGGCTCCGTCAGTCCGGATCGGCCCACGGGCTCTGTCTGCGGTATCGGCCCTCGGCTCCGGTAGTACGCCCATATCCATCTATCGACTCTGGTCAGTATCCTCCGGATAACCGCCAGGTTCAACCAATCACCGGTAGGTACTCGCCACCCTGCCAGGCTCATCGTCTACTCCACGAAAAACATTTCTTGCCCCGGGGAACCATACCGGGTCCACCATGTACCCGCAATCAGCCTCATCCGCCTCCTCGAATCGGGTTTCACATGTCGCTCTCAGCACCGAGAAAACACATGGTGGACGCACTGAAATATCATATCAAGGGTAACCGGGTTTTAAAACAATTCCATATTCTCTTTTTGAAACACCCACTGTTCCCAAAAACCAGAAATATCATGGAAACAACATATCTCAATGCGTATAATCAGAAAGCATGACGTATGCGACATGTAAAGAAATGTAAGAAACATACACTGAATGCAACAGTACTACAGTGTAGTGACATGGCAATTATCGATGATGAAGTGTGTGAGCCGGCAAACAAGTGTACGTGGAACATACGCATCATCGATAATTGTGCTGGTGTCCTAGCAGCATGACTGAAATATATCAACAATATAAGTGATACAATGCAAACAGCATGAATATGCGGAATCGAATAATCAACGCAACAGTAGAGAACCTTCCTCAATAAATATATCATGCAACCTTGCCTTTTGAAATAAGACGAATCAGGGCTTTTGGTAAAATAAGGGCTACGGTGTTTTAAGAAAAGATGCGTCTTTTGAAAATATCCGTATAAACCCTTTTGCCTATCTTTAAAATATCCCCGACTCGTTAGTTTTGAAATAGGTATGACTCGGGTCAATCTAATGTCTACTAAGTAATCTAAACAGGAGGGGTATTAAACCACCTACATCTGAGTCGACATACACATATATATACAATAGTCGGTGATCTCGCCTCAATAGTATCACGTATGATACGGTATATCATATAACATCCTCGAGTCATGAGTGCGGATCTAACATCAATGTAAAGCTCATACGGTAAATCGTCGTACGGCATCCCAATAGCTGGGTACGGGTCAATATCACATTCATCTCATCACGTATCAGGTATCACTACCATCATAACACATAATTTAGGGTACAAATCTAAGTCTAGTACCATCGACACCATCTATATAAATATGAATACGGGGTAAAACACATGCCCAAAGGCCCGCCAAAACCACCATGTCGCATCTCAAATACAAACTCTGTCATATCGCCGAATCTTACGACCTCAAGTCAAACTCATCAACTCATCTCAATCCCGTATATGAACACATAGTCCCATACCCATGTGTAGATATACACCTCCAAATACGCACAGATTACTGAAAGAATGCATGCAAGTATATGTGTATGTGTATGTGTGGGTGTGCAACCCCTACTCTAGGGTTTCGCACTATACTAAACCAATTACATCCTTATCATCAATAATCCATTATTACCATCAATAATCCTAACAACACATAATAATTATATGTGTGTATACGTATTCGTATACATCACCACGGACTGCGGGGGTGTTATACGCCATCCACCCGACTTCTCCCCGTAGATATAATCTACTCACCTTGCTTCTCGTGTGCCAATGCCGATGTTGCTATCTTCATCTTCTTTGCCTCAACATCACGTAGGGTACCTACAAGTATATCACAACGCTAAAGCACATGAAAATCACATCGGAAACCAAAATAGCACACGCTACTCACATAGGTAAAAACCTATCATCTCGCATGTAAACACGTTCAATATCCGCTTGTCGTTGACGTCCAAACGCCACACGACAGGAACGAAACACCAAATACCAAAATCCATGCTAAAACAAGTTGTAAACCATGCACCAACATAGGAAAATCAACCCAGATTTTACCCTAGATGGAATCAGTCAAAACTAGACATACCCAGGGTCAAGAATAGAGGAAATAGGGCCATGCAAAAAAATCGAGACAGATCCCTCCTGCTCTGGCCGCAATTTGCGGCCAGAAGGAATAAATCGGCGGCCTCACTTTGGAGTTGGGGGCTAGGGTTTGGTGTGGTGGTTCCATGGTGCCTGCACATCTCACTGTCAACTCAGTTTTATTTTTGGGGTCTCGGGGTGATAGCAGATTCCTAAATACGATCACAGATTCACAGTTTTCCCCCGACATCGTCTCATAAATCCCTATTCTGTGTTCTAGTCTCTAGTTTAATCTAATAACACATCACCACAGGGTTTCTAAGGTCACAACAAGCCTCAATTTCATCTTTGTTTTCAGTTTTACCCTAAACCCTAACTTGAATTCTTCAAAATCCACAAAACGACACAATATCGATATGAAACTAATATGGATGCAATAAGAATTGAATTACTAAACTAGGGGTGCAGAAATTACCTTCTTTGGCAACTCAAGAAAATTCTTGAGTTGCTCAAAGTTCTCCAAATCCAATCTTGCTAGGTTCAATGTGTAGCTAGTGAGCTCGGGAACATTTTTTGTGAAGTGGAAATGGGGTTTTGGCTTTGTTTTCATGGTGGATCTAGGGTTTCATGAAGAGGGAGAGAGAGGGAAAGGGAGCAGCAGCAGCAACAAAGGGGAAGGAGAGGAGAGAGAATGAGAAGGGGAAAATGATGGGGAGTGGTTCATAAAGTGAGGGTTGACTTAGTCTCTTTCTTTTTCATCATCATACTTTTTCCTTTTCTTTTTCTTTTCCTTCTCACTCTAATAGTGAACCCAAAAGAACAACCATGGCAAAAGAAATGTAACACAAGTGTAACAAGTGTGGAAAATGATATGTGCACATTTTTGCACAAAAAAGCTAAAAGTCCAATTAGCGATTTTTTAATCGCGATTAACACTAAATTAGCATATAACTAATCTTAAAAACTTTAAAATGGCATAATTCCATAAAATACCCTATTTTTAGAATTTTCCATAATTTTCCAAAATTTTTCTCCATTTATTTGTATTTAATTATACCGGAATATTAAAATATTCATTAAAATAATATTAAATTATAAAAATTCCCGAAAATAATATTTTATTATTTTGGAAACGTTACAATCTACCCCCCTTAAAGAAATTCGGTCCCCGAATTTAAATTTAAACCCCCAAATACTAAAATATTTCTATACAATTTCCAAGTCATCGGGGCTCCGAAATCAGCAATACATAAAACGTATCCTAGCGCAATGCATGCGCATGAGTACTGAGCAGATAACTCAAGAGCAACACTCCATCAAGCATCCCGCAATCATCGGAGTCATGGTAAAGACACAAATGTCAAATCCAATACAAAACCAATATGACATAGATCAGAACTATACATGTAGACATCCAATCTATACATGTGAATAGCTGATGTAAATGCATGCCAAATCTTTTTAAGTCGCTGTGCGATGCGCGTAACACTGCACAGTGGCGAACGTTTTTCATAAGAAAATAACTATATACGTATATATATATCCTTTGTTTAATAGGTACGTTCCGTCGTTTTGAAAACAATTTAGAAGGGTTTCCTTGTTTTTAAATGTTTCGTGTCATATCGGACACGTAGGTATATATATATCGAGACCATAGCTCGCTCTTTGGAAATCCCTTCGAACTATCAATGCATGCAAAATATATCCAGGTACTGTCCTCTGACTAGTCCTGCTCAGTATGAAAACAAATATCCAATATCATAAAAATGTACTGCTCCAAAAGGAATAAATCCCAAAAATGCACATAACACCACCATGTGCGTCTGGTGCGCACGGAAATCAAAATCCATATATGTGCCATACAGGTGCACAAAACAACATCTAGGTGCAACGGGTGTGCACGAAGCATCTGTCATAGGCAACGTGTGTGCCTGACAGCCAAAATCCGGTGCATCTGACATGCACGAAGAATCTCGATTTAGTGCATCGGGTGTGCACCAAAATCGTATCTCAAAACATGCGCCCAACATGCGCGAAAATCCAAATCAATGCATCCATCGTGCACGAATGAAATCTAAACCCTGCGCGCTCCACATGCACGGAATCACAAAATCCAATAACAAACGTCGAACATGCATAAGTCCAATCAAAAGCACGAAGTGCAAAAATCATAAATATCAGGGTCAAAATCGACGATATATAATGCAGCCCAATCAAGATCAAGTGTACCGCGATGGAAATCTCACAACCGTGTGCATCAGCATGCACAAATCAAATCAAAACACTAAAAGTTCATGAAAACTACGCTGGAAGCGTAGATCAAACCACCAGCATAAAATAGGCATGAAATCATAAGCAATATCTCAAGAATAATAACTCTGCACAAAATATGAATACCCAGTAAGTGCAACCATGGTGCAAGAAAACAAATACCATGAACTCGGTCATCAAGACTAAATCATGCAGACAGAACGCCCAAAATACCGAAATCCAAGATGACGGATACGTGATAATCAAATCACAAAATCACAAATCATAAATCATAAATCATAAATACCGTCATCGGTATATCGTCCTTCGAGGTAGAGAAGGTACTGGTACATCCGATGCTAGCGGCGCAAGATGTCTACTTGCCTCTTGCTCGCGGCTGGCGTCCTCTGCCTCTGGTTCCTGATCTTTCCTGTAGATTACCAATCTCGCAATCCATCGGCTCATCGGCCCGGTCAGGTGTGCTGACAGGAACGATTCCGTTCTGGCACTTTTCAGGTCATCTCTCGGTCAATCCTCACGACCGCTCGTAAAGCAGCACATCTCTGGCGCCGACCTCGGGTCCTCTGAATGCACATCACGCATTTGCTCCTGGTGCAAATCTTCTTGCAGCAGTGTACTGGAAGGAATCCCTGCTCAAGGTCTCTTCTGATTTTGCTTAGGCCAAACTGTACAGGGCTGGTACTCTGGCATAATCTTTTCTCGCTCTCTGGACGTCTGCGCACTTAGTACAACACCTCCTCGGAAGCTGGTCGCATCCATGTGCCTCTGTATGCATATCCGACCTTTAATCTTAACGGGGTGTAGCACCAGCTCGTCTGCATCTCACACGAACTTCTTGTCCCGCTTGTCTGTATCATCGACCGTTTCGACATCGCGTCTCTATCTGCGCACTGCAATGTCCTCGGCTACGGTCCCTCCGAAGTCTCTAACATGGACTCGAAATCACGAACTCGGTATCTTCGTCACTCAGTAGAAGATATCTAGCCGAACATGTCCTCAACGTGCATATCGCATCTCTAACGTCGGCGTAGTGGAACGTCATCTCGTCGAAATCTCATGCGAACTCTTTACTCCACTCTGCTTCAATATCGACTGATTCGGACTCATCTCACCGTGGCTACAAAGACTGCGCTCCAACGGCTATGCTCGTATCTGGAGTCTCCCAAGCAGTGTCCCATCACAATATCCGAAAGATGTCGAACCATCCGATCGACTCGTCAGAACCTCACAATCCCCCAAGAGCTCAACATCTCGGGTACAGTTTAATAGTATCGAGTACATACCACAGCATCGGTGGTCCAGCCGTAGAAGGGCAAACCCAAGTCTCACTAATGGCGCCGCGGAACTGCCGCAAACCCTAAGGTTCAAAGGCTTTCACACGGTCATTATGTCGAGTTAGGGTTTCATTCTTCTAGAGGGTCCATAGAATCGCTTGCATGTCTTTCCGAATACTTTAAACTTGGAAAATGGGTTCCTGACACTCGATCGTCTCAATCGACTCTCAACGGATCTGCGTGAAGTCGCCTTTAGCTGGAATTAATCTATCTGGTGACCCCGCATCGGGGTAAGCGAACGAACCATATGTCCTAGTCATTAATCCTCGGTGACTAGCGACTCACTATCATATCTCTAAGAATATGCTCATGCTGCAGTAGCTTCAATCATATGGGCGATATCTCATCATTAGTAGCAACGATTGGCTCATTCGTTTATACGCTAAACAGTGCCTTAATCACCCTGGATAAGCGATAATACCAACGGTCATCACATCCTGGCTGGCCTCTATCAGTGGCTCAATCCTCTGGTGCCGATCGGCACATCCGGAAATCTCGTAAAAGCGATCAATCCAACGCTCATGTCACGAAAACACAATAAGACGACTCCTCAATATGCAATCGTATGTCTCGGGAATCATGCCCTGGTCAGTCCTCGTCCACGACGAGCTCATGCTGACGCAACTCGAGCCGTAGCTCACTCTGCCCGTGCAATCGTGGCGGCAAAACCATAACCAGTATCGATGAGGATAGATCATAGGAAGGAACATAATACGGTGCAAGGAAATGTACAACCTAAGGTTTCTTAAGCGGAGTGGCGTGTCGTAAGTATGCCGCGGAACATACCCACGGTACGTCACTCTACTTTAGTCACCTATTCCATCAACCAAGGGTCATCCTACGTGACGAAAGTTCGGGTCTAATACCCCCTCAACTAAGTCTAAGTTCCGTAAGGTCAAGCCTAAGTTCCGTATATAGATAACGCCCTAGGCTCCACATAGTCAAACTTAGACTCGAACTAAGGTCAACCTAGCGCTCTGATACCAACTTTGTCACGACCCGAAAGAGCACGTGACTGGCCCTTGAACCATATGAAGTCTATAGGACCCCATCTGATCCAAGTAAGCCAAAAGCCCAGAAATCTAAAACCATTTAAAGAGTAAATAAGGAAAACTGGTTTTAAGAAGTAAGAAATCATGTTCCGAAAATCAAATTTTTTAAATAACTAAGCCGAATATGTATTTTTAAAATGTGTAACCTTTCCTGAAAATTTCGGCAGAGTTTCCTTTGTAAAAACTGGCCCCGAACGGGGTACAACAAGAATAATATGTGTGAAATGATAAATGGCATCCCCAAGCGGGAGCTAGCTCTTCGTCAATCGACGGTCACAACCACGCAAGCAATAATAATATACAACGCCAAAGGGCGAGGATCAAAACCCAAAAAGAACTCAAAACAGCCAGAAAACCGTAATACTACAAGCGCGACTCTAAGGTTGAAATAATACAACACTGTTTTCTTAGTCTGAAACAATATACAAGTTTTGGTTGATGGAATTCTAGATACAATGAATAATACATGAACAATGGCGGTTCTGATACAAAAGAACCCACCTACCCAAGCAAGTCACCCATAAGGAAGTAGTGTGCCAGAAATGCCGCTATGGAATCTGTACGGCAAAACCTGCAAGAACTGTGGCACAACGGGGGTGAGTTGCCAACTCGTGAATAGAAAAATATCTACAAGCAGAGATCGAATGCATGACCCATCTTAGGTCAATACGATCAGATATAAATAAACCTCAATATGAATAAGTCTGAAGCATGCAAAACTGGCAAGGTAATCTCTATACATGAGTGTAGTGCCAAGTGCTCGTGCCAGTGCCTCAGGTAATAGCATAACATAAATGTGAGGTACAATCAATGAAATCAATCTGCATGTACGTGGATCCCGTCCACTCGTCACCCAATGACAATAACCATCATGCATGTAAATATCATCAGCATATGCATGGAAATATGAGGATATAAACCACCTGTGTCCCTCGCGACACGTCAAAATCATGGAACCGGAGTGCCCAGCATCGGCACTCGAAAACATCATGAACACTGTGCCCAGTATCGGCACGTAAATCCTCATATATCAGACTCCGTCAGTCCGGATCGGCCCACGGGCTCTGTCTGCGGTATCGGCCCTCGGCCCCGGCAGTACGCCCATATCCATCTATCGACTCTGGTCAGTATCCTCCGGATAACCGCCAGGTCCAACCAATCACCGGTAGGTACTCGCCACCCTGCCAGGCTCATCGTCTACTCCACGAAAAACATTTCTTGCCCCGGGGAACCATACCGGGTCCACCATGTACCCGCAATCGGCCTCATCCGCCTCCTCGAATCGGGTTTCACATGTCGCTCTCAGCACCGAGAAAACACAAGGTGGACGCACTGAAATATCATATCAAGGGTAACCGGGTTTTAAAACAATTCCATATTCTCTTTTTGAAACACCCACGGTTCCCAAAAACCAGAAATATCATGGAAACAACATATCTCAATGCGTATAATCAGAAAGCATGACGTATGCGACATGTAAAGAAATGTAAGCAACATACACTGAATGCAACAGTACTACAGTGTAGTGACATGGCAATTATCGATGATGAAGTGTGTGAGCCGGCAAACAAGTGTACGTGGAACATACGCATCATCGATAATTGTGCTGGTGTCCTAGCAGCATGACTGAAATATATCAACAATATAAGTGATGCAATGCAAATAGCATGAATATACGGAATCGAATAATCAACGCAACAGTAGAGAACCTGCCTCAATAAATATATCATGCAACCTTGCCTTTTGAAATAAGACGAATCAGGGCTTTTGGTAAAATAAGGGCTACGGTGTATTAAGAAAAGATGCGTCTTTTGAAAATATCCGTATAAATCCTTTTGCCTATCTTTAAAATATCCCCGACTCGTTAGTTTTGAAATAGGTATGACTCGGGTCAATCTAATGTCTACTAAGTAATCTAAACAGGAGGGGTATTAAACCACCTACATCTGAGTCGACATACACATATATATACAATAGTCGGTGATCTCGCCTCAATAGTATCACGTATGATACGGTATATCATATAACATCCTCGAGTCATGAGTGCGGATCTAACATCAATGTAAAGCTCGTACGGTAAATCGTCGTACGGCATCCCAATAGCTGGGTACGGGTCAATATCACATTCATCTCATCACGTATCAGGTATCACTACCATCATAACACATAATCTAGTGTACAAATCTAAGTCTAGTACCATCGACACCATCTATATAAATATGAATGCGGGGTAAAACACATGCCCAAAGGCCCGCCAAAACCACCATGTCGCATATCAAATACAAACTCTGTCATATCGCCGAATCTCACGACCTCAAGTCAAACTCATCAACGCATCTCAATCCCGTATATGAACACATAGTCCCATACCCATGTGTAGATATACACCTCCAAATACGCACAGATAAATGAAAGAATGCATGCAAGTATATGTGTATGTGTATGTGTGGGTGTGCAACCCCTACTCGAGGGTTTCGCACTATACTAAACCAATTACATCCTTATCATCAATAATCCATTATTACCATCAATAATCCTAACAACACATAATAATTATATGTGTGTATACGTATTCGTATACATCACCATGGACTGCGGGGGTGCTATACGCCATCCACCCGACTTCTCCCCGTAGATATAATCTACTCACCTTGCTTCTCGTGTGCCAATGCCGATGTCGCTATCTTCATCTTCTTTGCCTCAACATCACGTAGGGTACCTACAAGTATATCACAACGCTAAAGCACATGAAAATCACATCGGAAACCAAAATAGCACACGCTACTCACATAGGTAAAAACCTATCGTCTCGCATGTAAACACGTTCAATATCCGCTTGTCGTTGACGTCCAAACGCCACACGATAGCAACGAAACACCAAATACCAAAATCCATGCTAAAACAAGTCGTAAACCATGCACCAACATAGGAAAATCAACCCAGATTTTACCCTAGATGGAATCAGTCAAAACTAGACATACCCAGGGTCAAGAATAGAGGAAATAGGGCCATGCAAAAAAATCGAGACAGATCCCTCCTGCTCTGGCCGCAATTTGCGGCCAGAAGGAATAAATCGGCGGCCTCACTTTGGAGTTGGGGGCTAGGGTTTGGTGTGGTGGTTCCATGGTGCCTGCACATCTCACTGTCAACTCAGTTTTATTTTTGGGGTCTCGGGGTGATAGCAGATTCCTAAATACGATCACAGATTCACAGTTTTCCCCTGACATCGTCTCATAAATCCATATTCTGTGTTCTAGTCTCTAGTTTAATCCAATAACATCACCACAGGGTTTCTAAGGTCACAACAAGCCTCAATTTCATCTTTGTTTTCAGTTTTACCCTAAACCCTAACTTGAATTCTTCAAAATCCACAAAACGACACAATATCGATATGAAACTAATATGGATGCAATAAGAATTGAATTACTAAACTAGGGGTGCAGAAATTACCTCCTTTGGCAACTCAAGAAAATTCTTGAGTTGCTCAAAGTTCTCCAAATCCAATCCTGCTAGGTTCAATGTGTAGCTAGTGAGCTCGGGAACATTTTTTGTGAAGTGGAAATGGGGTTTTGGCTTTGTTTTCATGGTGGATCTAGGGTTTCATGAAGAGGGAGAGAGAGGGAAAGGGAGCAGCAGCAGCAACAAAGGGGAGGGAGAGGAGAGAGAATGAGAAGGGGAAAATGATGGGGAGTGGTTCATAAAGTGAGGATTGACTTGGTCTCTTTCTTTCTCATCATCATACTTTTTCCTTTTCTTTTTCTTTTCCTTCTCACTCCAATAGTGAACCCAAAAGAACAACCATGGCAAAAGAAATGTAACACAAGTGTAACAAGTGTGGAAAATGATATGTGCACATTTTTGCACAAAAAAGCTAAAAATCCAATTAGCGATTTTTTAATCGCGATTAACACTAAATTAGCATATAACTAATCTTAAAAACTTTAAAATGGAATAATTCCATAAAATACCCTATTTTTAGAATTTTCCATAATTTTCCAAAAAATTTCTCCATTTATTTGTATTTAATTATACCGGAATATTAAAATATTCATTAAAATAATATTAAATTATAAAAATTCCCGAAAATAATATTTTATTATTTTGGAAACGTTACAGTGGCTATCTATTAAGTTTACCCGGCGAGTATCCGCGTACGCTACGTGATTGCGACGGACTTTTGATCACATCAAAATCCCGTGGCAACCGATCAAATGAGACTAAACTGCTAGATTTATAACATTCAAATTAGTTATCTCATAATTACCTGTTGATTCCAAATATTGTATCACATTCCAGATAAATAGACAATGTCAAACTTTCCGATCGAATAAACAAACACCCAAGATTTCCCAAATAGCTCAACACTTGAGCGGAGTTCAAAAAGTTTCCATCACATGCCACAGTACCAATGGTCCAGCCGTAGAAGGGTCAAACCAACGCCTCACATGTGGCAACGCCGTACTGCCCCAAACCCTAAGGTTTAGAGACGGTTCAGACGGTCACATAATCGAGTTAAGATTTGTGTTCTTCTAGAGGGTCCACCGCGTTACTTGCACGACTAATAACGTTCTTAAACTACGGAAAAATCTAACACTTGGAAATTTTCCGGCAGGAGAAAAAGTGAGTTATTGATATCCGTCCGAACTTTTTAACACGTTCTAAATTATCCGGAAAAAACTTAAACGAAGTTAAACTTTCTGATCGAATCAACGAATACAAAAGATCTCCAGAAAACTCAACACTTGAGTATAATTAAAAATTCCCAGAAACATCAAGAAATACCTACAGATTTTGCTTTAGAAAAAGCAAACCCTATATCCACTGTTTGGCCGCGAAACCGCCGCGCAAGGCATGGTCTTGCCGCGGTTCCGCGGCGCTTTAAAAGAATTAATGGTTCGTTTTTCACAGCAATCCTTAGAATTCCCTGCTTATTTTTTGAGTATTTTTAATATGAAAAATGTCAACTTTTGAAAAATTTCCAGAGAAAGGGTTCGTGTCGGGGTTTCGGGGTTCGATCGGACTTTAAACTTCGCCTAGACTTCGCCTAAAGCTCTAGCTTGGCTCTGATACCACTGTAGGATTGCTAGGCACTCTCACAAGGGTCTATAAGGCATCAACCATGCCCGATTTAAAATTTAGACGTGCCGAACAACCCTAACCAAGATCTTTAAACTAGAGATTAGGCGAAACAAAGCAAGTAAACAACTTTACTTCTAAGAGTTTGGGATTACAACCTTTGTAGTCCAGTCCTTCACTTCATAAGCTCCGTGTTGTGATCCCTTCGCTGCAATCATTAAGTTCCCGGACTCTAGAAAGGCTCCACGAAGAGAAAGATGCAAGCTTGCTTCCGATCTTCGATAACTAAGATGATCTACCTTGAAGTTTCTATAACACAAGCTCTCACTCACTAAATGAAGTGAACACCCTAATCTAATTGGCAAGAATAGATTAGGATGATGAATTAGGAATTTAGCTCTCATTTGTTTTCTTAATCTCACTCATTTTCATCTTCTCATAAAAAGCTAGAAAGCTTTTTCATGAAAGAAGAAGGAAGAAGAAGAAGAACCATTCTCTTTTGTGATGAATAATGAATCCATGTGAGGTTAGAAATGCAACCATGGGTTAAGTATGATAACTTAACCCATGTAGAGAATGAACCATGGTTAAAGGGTTGGGTTGGGTTAACTAAACATCTACAAAAATATCTTTACAAAATATCTTTGCAAAAACAAAACAAAAGCTTCTAGAAGCTTCTACAAAAATTAACCCAAATCAAACCTTAATCATGTTTAATCTCCACTAATCATGTTGCATTAATAACCCTAACATGTTACAATATTATATATCACATATACAATATTTATTGTAACAAAATAAAATAATACAATTAACATATATCGCATATATATCAATGTATTACCCGAGTGAGAAAAAGAATCTTTTAGTGAGCTTATATTAATTAATGTAATTTAATATATCAAATATATAATTATATTAAATTATCGAATCAACACTTGATCCGATAATCCGGCTATTTCATAAATAACCGACTAATATAATCTGTATCAGTTCATCGAATCAACACTTGATCCGATAACCCGGCTATATCACATATACCCGGCCGATATCTCATATCGCGAGAATCTAATACGGTATCACATACACGTATTGTTCTCGGTCCCGCACATATCATATATGTGCTCCTACTCCGTTTCGCCTGAGCCAGGAAACCTCTGGGTAGGACTCTAAAGAATCGTCAATACGCTGGCAGTAGGTGATGATCATATCAAACACCCACAAGCTGCAAGCGGTCAGCTAAACGTAACAGCCACCCAGGTATTGAGCGATCAGAAGATCAACAAGCAAGCCTGTACATTCTCCTGCGAATCCAATCAGTAACACTCCCGTACAGTCCGGTCTCTTCGTCTGATATGTCGCATATCTCGCCTAGGGCTGGTAAACGTCAGACCCCAGTAGCTTGATAAGTCGTGTCGATATAAGGTCTATAACAGTTTGAGAAACTACTAATAACACTTACCAGTAAATCTCAGCAACCCTGGCCAAGGATTTTCAGTTATAACCAATCGAACACGGCGCAACATCAACTCCCTATACCGGGAGAGACGAAACCCCTCTTATCGCTCATTGCCTCCATGTGATTCGGGACTGTACCTAAAAGCCACCTTTTTGCACGCCTTCTTGGACGTGGTATGATGGAAATCAAAGCACAGTGGGAATCACACAAGACTCTATGACGATCTCGGGTATACAGACTAACCTGTACCAGTATCACCAGAGAACTGCCATCTGACGTGAGGTATAATACCATCTGGGAGTTCTCGGCGAGTCCATCCAGTGTACCCAGTCTCCACTGAGCACCCGTATACCTTCTCTGATGTCAAACATCAATGGATATGAGATCATCCATCGCTCATCATATGGATCAAGAAGCGCATACGCTAGTCTACTCTGGAGTATCGATGCCCTGTCTCGGTACTCCCACGACTAGGAACTTTTGAAGGATGTACTTGGCAACTACACTGTCCCCACTAGTATGATCTGCATCATAGTCCTGGTAGTCAAGTACTCATCCTAAGGGCTTTATCAACATGTGACATAGAGACAATCAGAGTACATGTTAAGATAAAGAGCAACCAGATAGCGTACTATCATGTCGAGCAAGAAAGTCCTTCCTATATATGTCCAAGCATCCACTACAATATATATCGTATGTACAGTAATAGCCTCTAGGGCATACATATAACTAACAGTAAGAAGGTTCGGTTAACTTGGTTTATGAGTTTTAGTTTAAGGTAAGTCATGGGTCACTGCCAGAGAGAGAAAAGAAACAATCAGCATGCACTTTATCAAAAGATTAGATTGGTTAATCATTTTATCTAATTAGTATGTCTTACACTGTTTCTTTGAATTCTTCTTCAAACCCTAAAAGGAGAATTGGTCGGGAAAATCTCCTGAGGATTAATACCTACTTATCAGTGGGAATTAGGACCCAATTATCATTGTGTGATAATCTTGAGGGAAGCCGATCAAAATTATCACACTCCAAAAGGTATGTATATACTCGTCAAGTTTTCTTTATTTTTGAAACTCCCGATATGATTTTTACCCTTAGGACCCTAGTGACCTTGACTAATGATCAACAAATCAAAGGGTCCTAGTCAAGTTCAACCCGTTATTATCTTGATTGCGTTAAACCCACCCGCATGATTCTTGACTAAAGATCAACAAAGTCACACGACTGTCCTTACCACTTGCATCACATGCTACAAAGAAGCATTACTTAGCTACCGTACACAACGCCTTGACTGAAAATCAACAAACGTAGCACGAATACTAAGCAATACTCGTAGGAAATGATGGAGGGCTGCGGCTGGTTTTTGGCAAAAAACCTTTTGATGTAATAACTTGATATCGTTGAAGGAATTCGAGTGGTTTTGAAAAGGAGTGGTTTAGGTTCCGCTTTTAAAACAAGTGGTTTTAAAGAAAACCAAATGGTATAGTAATATAAACTTTTGCTTAAGAGTGAACTCCCCATGAAGAGATCAAGGCTCTTTCCTCATCGAATGAGGTGCGAGATATTCCTAACTGAATACTACGATGCAAAGTAAAAGAATATGACTATAGTTTTATAAAAAAAATTGTTCCAACAACATCAATTAGGTTTGTTTTAACTTATAATGCGTCCCATCATTTTATGTTTCTAAACCACACCAGAAACAACCAAAATAGCATACTTTATATGTCATTGGCATTCGCCACAGGGTCTCGAGTCTTCACCGTAAGATTACTTAACTTACGGTAGGACGTGGGCATGATTAGCGCGGATGCAAAACATATCAATGCATCTAATATATATATATATATATATATATATATATATATATATATATATATATATATCAACGTCACAGAAAGATAAAAATCATCACAAGCAGATAAGAATCATCATAGGCATGCGACAAACAATATAGAATAGCGAATTAACTACGAACCCCGTATTTCGTTTGAGTCACAAACGAAAACCAATGTTTCCCGGTTGTGTGGATATCCTGTGCAATATCTAACCAAGACCCCTATGAGCCAAACCTAGAAACGAGGTACCCCTCCCTCAATAACATGAATGGGTTCTTAACGTGCTTTCTAGAATCCGGTAACTTGTGCACTCCTTGGGTCAGAGCTACACCCTCTATAAGTGTGGCGAGCAACCCACCAATCCGAGAATAAGATGGCCCGGTCTCGACTCCACGAGATGGTCATCCGCTGCATTCTTGAATCCGGCCGTCCGAGCACTCCGTCGCGGGGTATCCTACTACAGAAATGAAATATATACAACGGTGATATCGACCGCAGCCAAATCGAGCCCCAGTAAAAGAATATACATAATACGGAAACGGCGGCCATATGTTGGAGCTCGTCCCGAACGAATGAATATACATTAATTCTCAAAACAATACTAATAATATCGCACGAGGGGCTATCCACGACGACAATCCACTCAAACCATAAACAGATATATACATCACACCAACAAGTAACTACAAGTGTGCAACCCTGTCCAATCGAACATATAACATTTAGACGACGTTTAACAACATATATATATCACAATAGCAAGTATAACGAAAATCATGACCGTAGAATTCATCACCCGCGAAGCTAACACTCATATTGTCCAACCGATGAAAATTGAATGCACTCCGCCATCCCAAAACCAATCACTTTGCCAAAACCAAGAGTCCGAACGACTCGAAATGTGCCCGAGTGCCCAATGGGGCGCTCGGGCACAACCTTAAAGAGCTCTAGGGTACCCCGATCCCTCTCGCGCACTCTTTGTTCGAACCGAGAGCCCGCGGGGATCGGATTTATGGCAATTAGTGCAATTTTGGACAGCCAATAAAAAACAGTTCGTAGCTTCAAAAAACAGCGACAATTCTTGATATAATTTTGAAAATTTTGCTTCCCGAGACTCTACGGGTCACCCAAGATCCCCTATGGAGTTCCCATTCCGAAACGAAAGCTTCGGGGATCGAGTACAAGTACGAAAACATGAAATTTTTCGTTGATTTTCTTGGCTGTCCAAACTGTTTGTAAAACAGTTTTCAACTCTGAAAAAACGGCCACTTGCTTCGAAACAGTCATGAAAAATGACTTTCCGAGACTTTACGAGTCGCCCTCGATCCTATACGGAGTCCCCATTCCAAAACGAGAGCTCCGGGGATCGAGTACAAGCTTGAAAACATCAAAACATAGTGGCTGAATTTTTGGACAGCAACTTGCTGATTTTGAAAAACGTTTCTGTGATGAATTGTTACGTCATGTGATCTAGTTTTAGCATATGGTTGGCTCTGATACCATGTTCGGTGGCTTGTGCTCGCGCCGCGGCCATTTCGGAATGGACTTTAATAATTTTAAAGTAAGCACAAGTCACCAATATCTAAGGATTCATCCATACACTAAAACCAGCAACGATAACATTCAAGATTGTGAACATACAACTTTTGTAGCGTGTCCATTTAATCGTGGAAGACCCCTTCAAGCTTATAGCCGTCGGGAACGCGCTTGAGAGGCGACCGCTTTTGCCGAAGATGATCCATCCGAGAGAAACCAATCCACGCTCCAACTGACGCTTCAAGCTCGCTCGGAAGGGAGTGAGGGTGACGTTTGGATTTTTCACAAATATTTTTCTTTCTTTTGCCAAGCTCAAGAGAGCAATCAAGAAAGAAGAAGGAGATGAGAGCTAACATCTTGTAAGAGAGCAAATGAGAGTGTATGGCTTCCATTTATTTTCCAACCATTTCCTAAAATGTGACGTACCATTTTAGCCATTTAAAAAGAAGCCCATCCCTCTGCACATGTTTCCCTTTCTATCTCACCATGCCGCCTCATTAACTTAATTTCCATAAAGAAAAAACCTATAATGAGGCGTCTTCCTTTTAGAAGTATACCGTATAAATACGGAATACTTCACCCGGTACATGTATCGCTATATATACGTGTATTCGTATAAAAATACGGATAGCTAAAAGAGAGAAAATGAATAGTGAACAATAATACTAGAATATATATATATATATATATATATATATATATATATATATATCAATATATCAATATATATATATATAATTATTAAATCAAAACTTGATTTAGTAATCTGACTTAATTCTAAGCCGGCTGGTATTATCAACCGTCCAATTAAAGTCTGTGTAGCATGTACACATTCACCTGCACGTACCAACGTACGGGCTCTACAGCTATCACCTGAACAGGATAAAACTCTTTATGTGGGAGTCTAAGGACTCGAAAATATGCTGGCAGTGATTACTGGATAAATCTATAACCACAAGCACGTCACGGGCACTAGCTGTACATAACGGCTACCCAGGTATATGCCAAAAAGGGGGGTCGACAATCAAATCCGTCCGTACTCTACTGAGTCTGTCCATGACAATCTTCGTACAGTCCGGACTCTTCGTCTAAGAGTATCCCATATCGGGTCAGGGGTAATGTCCGATTAAAGTGTGTAGCATGTACACACATTTAATCGGACATCTGCACGTACCAACGTACGGTCTCTACATCTATCACCTGAACTAGGTAAAACCCTCTCTGTGGGTCTCTAAAGACTCAACAATATGTTGATAGTGATTACTGGATAAATCCATAACCATAAGCACGTCAGCGACATTAGCTGTATGTAACGGCTACCCAGGTATATGCCGAAATGGGAGGTCGACAATCAAGTCCAGCCGTACCCTACTGAGCCTGTCCATGACAATCTCTGTACAGTCCAGACTCCTAATCCGATAAGTCGTGCTGGTGTCGAGCTCATTACCTCTTGAGAAACTATCGACCCCCAATCAGTAAATCGCATCCGCTCAGGACAGAGACTTATGGTGATAGCTAACCTAAACACAGCGCGACACCGACTCCTTATACCGGGAGATACGAATTCTTAACAATCGCTCACTGCTTTTATGTGGCTCGGGACTGTATCCAACTAAAACCTGTTTGTACGACTCTTTTGAGCCATGGTAGGATAGTGATCTAAACACAGTGGGAACTCACACGAGACAAATGACGATCTTTAGATCAAAGGACTACTCTGTACTCATGTCGTTTAAGAACTATTATCTGACGATAGGTATAATACCATCTAGAAGTTCTCGTCGAGTCCATCCGGTGTACTCACCTCCAGCGGGCACATGTATACTATCTTAGGTGACTCAACACCAAAGGCTTGTGAGACGACGGGCCACTGCCCCCGTCAGGGTCTCAAAACGTATACACTAGTTTACTCCGGAGTATTGATGCTCAGTCTCGATACTTTCTCGACTAGGGACATTTAAAGATGTGTTTATGGACTACCCAGCTTCCATGTATATGATCGCCATCATAATACTCGTAGTCAAGCAATAATCGTAGGGGCTTTATCATTATGTATTAGCGACACGTAATATCGAGTAAAACGTATCCACACAATGATAAAGACTAACCAGATAGTGTACTATCATGTCAAGTAAGACTGTTCTAATTGTATAGGTCCTCCTTCAATTATTATAATCGTCTACCTGCAACTATAATAATTACCTTGAGAGCACTATATCCAACAGTGATAATCAAGACCAAGCAAATTGCTGGAGGTTACTGATGCAGTTGGCTTTCAAGGGATCTTCATATGCTTTTCAGCTTGTATCAAGGGAAAACCAAGTGGATGTAGACCAATTATTGGTCTGGATGGATGCCATTTGAGGGGTTCTTTTAGTGGAGTATTGCTTGCTGCCGTATCTAGGGATCCAAACAACCAAATGTTCCCTGTTGCTTATGCTGTTGTGGAGATTCAGACCAAGGAGGTAATTTCTTTAGCATATAGAGTAATTGTTTTCATATCTAGTTTGTTCACTGTATAGAAACTGATATTTGGTTATTCCAACATACCAGAATTGGACATGGTTTATCACAAATCTACTGGAAGCAATACAAGTTAAACAATGTTGGGGGTTGGACCTTCATCTCTGATTGACAGAAGGTAAATTTTAGGATTTCATCTTTCTTTTACTCACAGTTTAAGGTTTTGTCCTCCACATTGTCCATAACATGTATATTTCTCATTGTTAATAATGTATAGGGTCCGGTAGAGAGCTTGAAGGAGCTTGTGCCATCTGCATTTATGAGGTTTTGTGTGAGACATTTATGGAAATTTTGTTAAAAATTACAAAGGGGTAAAATTGAAGAATTTGTTGTGGGAGGCTGCATTTGCTATTGAGGCAAGTGACTTTAACACTGCAATGTTGAAGGTCATAGTCATGAATGAAGGTGCATGCGAGTATTTGAACTCAATAGGTGATGATATGTGGACTAGAAGCCACTTCAACTTAGGAAGTAGGTGTGATTTGTTGTGTAACAGTATGTGTGAGGCATGGAACAAGTGTTTACTTGAAGCTAGAGAGAAGCCAGTCATCACCATGCTTGAAATGATTAGAAGATATCTTATGAAGATATCTTAGAAGATATCTTATGAGAAATAAGCATGAAGTGGAGAAACGCTATATGCCCAAAGATCATTGGGAAGTTGAAAGTAAGAATCAGTTATTGTAGACACCAAAATTGTCTAATTCATTTAATTCGGACTGCATCAGTATTAATTGTGCCGCACTTTTATATTATATCAAAACCATAGTAAATGAAGTCCAAATTATATGTTATTAGGCTCGTTGGATTTGTAATTCGATAAGGAACAATTCCAATGTTGAACTCAAAGACCGAATTTAAATGAAACATGAAGAAAATGATCGATTATTATCAGTCTAATACATACTACGAATCTTTACACAACAATTTTATGACTTTGACACAATGCATATTGATGTAAGCGTACCAAACCCATAAACTCACTTAATATCATAACTTGATATATTTTATTTTTAACCATGTTAAAAATGTAATAACAAAATTTGAATATATAAAGCAAACATAAAATCATATGTGCATTGATACATATAATTTTGATAAGGAGAAATGTAGGAGGAAGTTATGATAAGTTGTTTTGATAACTTATCGTCTCCTTATAACTTCCCTACTAATCACTTTATGCCACATGCCCGCTAACCAACACCCCCTTCCCTATAAATAAAGGCCTTCTCTTTCATTATGAGGACACAAGAAAAGATGAAAGAAAAAAATATTGAAAAGAAGTTAGAGGAAAGAAAAATGAAAGGAACAGTGAAAGGAGTGAAAAGAGCAACCTTTTAGGAAAATTAGTCCTAATTAAGGTCAGGGCTTTAGGCATCAACGCCTAAAGACCTAAGACCCTATTTTTTCTCTTTTCAATACTTTAACATTCTCATTGTACATTTATCATGTTTTATATTAATGAAAAGATTTCATACATGTGTTGTTTTAATTAATTTTGCCTTTTCTCTTAATCGGGTGTGTTCTTTCTTACATGTAATTAATAAGGGATAGATAGTTCCACTATTTGATTGTCGGTCTTTTGACCCCTTTCTTAGACATATAACGTTCTAACCTTGGAAGTGTACCAACCCATCATTTCTATCAAGTAAACGGTTAATGGCTTGTTCGAATCATTGTCGAATAAGAGAATCATCTTTATGATTTCCTGTTTCGAGTAATGGTTCAATCACATCCATACCGAGTTTTATAATGTAAATAACAATTTTGGTATGGGAAGAATGAGTCATGGTTTGTTCGAGTATTGCCGAATTGGACCATTCCTTTATATTTCTCTATTTCGTGTAATGACTTAATCACCGCCGTGCCAATAAAATAGGTTGTGTGTGTGTATTGTACGTGCAATGCACACGTGTACGCATAGTTACTATTTTACAGATTGTTTTTTATGAGGAAAACATATCCTTTTAAAAAAACCCTTTTCTCTCTCTCTCTCTCTCTCTATATATATATATATATATATACATGGTATATTTTAGGTCAAGTGGATATGTTGCATACAATTAAAAAAATTCATGTAATGTCTAAACAATTTATATGATGATCATTGATCTAATCATAATTAATTTTTTTTAGATTGGATGAAAATAAATACGATAAATCCTTCATATATATATATATATAAGGTTTGTGATTAAGTTCTTTATATATATATATATATATGAGAATAATGGAGGAAAGATGTTATAAGAGGGAATTCCCTCCTATGACGTCGAAAAATACAAACTCCATCGTGTTTTCCAACGATCGGCACCCATCATCTTCATCGTTATCATCTAAGATGTGGGTATGCCAAATTTCATATGATTTTACAACATTTTCACCGTTGAATTAATGAGTTCAAAATTAACGGTTTACCGAAAATAGAACTTTTTACATTGCTAAATCAACGGTGAAAAGGTTGTAGAATTACATAAAATTTAGTGTACCCAAATCTTAGGTGATAACGATAAAGATGATATATTCCGATCGTCGGAAAATATGATGGAGGGCGTATTTTTTCGACGCCATATAAGGAAATTCCTTCATATGTCCTCTTTCCTCCATTATTCTCTCTCTCTCTATATATAAAGAATTTGACAATAAATAATTCTTTCCTCCATTATTCTTTCTTGCACGGCGGCGCCCCGGCCGTCAATCCGACGGCCAAATGCGGAAGCGGTGATAAACTTTAATTTTGCGAACTTTGCAAACCGGCACCACCGCGCACTAAACCCCAGATCGGGCCATTAAACTAGATCTAGCAAAGTAACAAGATGGGGAAGAGATATACCGAGTGATCCGAGTCCTCCGGTCTTCTCGCCATCGTCCCGATCTCCCGCGGAAACTCCGGTCGTCGCCTCCTCGCCGGAAGGGCACCACATCGCCTGTATCTTTTACGGGCTCTCGCCTCAATACCGAGGCAACTCGGGCATGAAGCTGGCAAGTCGACATGCCCAAGATATGCTGTAGAATATGTGTAGGGTTGTGTCTCATTTGGGGTTTTGTTGCCTTTGAAGATGATGGAGGAATCAAGATAAGAAAAATGGTGCTTGCATTTTTCTAGCATGAAATGAGATCAAGAATGCCACACTCCAAAATGAAACTCTCTCATTTTTTTTTTCTCAATGAAGTGGCCGGCCATTCTCCCTTTTGGAATGGTGGTGGAGTGTGTACATAATGCAAGAAGGGGGTGATGGTAGGAGATGAGAAGAGGTGACCATAAACAAAACATCATGATAACAAACATACATCCAAACCATAACCCTTTCCAATCACAATTAATGCAAGTGATGGAAGAAAGATGCTTAACATATCATAAAGAATACAATTGCAAGAAACCCCCTCCACAAATGTTATTTGCACAATTGCAAATAACCCCCTCCATCGGAAAAGGCCGACCGGGAAAGAACAAAGGAAAACCGGCCGGAACGGAATGCAAACTGGCAACTCCAGAAAACTGGTCCCGTAATAAATTACAGGAAAACCCCGATACTGTGCATACACACCCGCATCTGTATTCCGTCCGGATACAAATGCAAAGAGACAAAATCTACACTGTACAAAACTAGGATCCGGCTTAAACCAAAGCCGGCTAGTAATGTTCGTTCGATCCTGATCCGTGCAATACCGCACGAATCTGATCGAACCCTGCCATATAACTATACGGCCTCTAGTACAAACCGTCCGATCCTGATCCGTGCAATACCGTACGTATCTGATCGGACCCTGCCATATCTCCATACGGCCTCTACAGCGTTTCGCCCGAAAGCCTGAGTAACTGAAAGTGTGGTGGACTCTAAAGACTCGTCAATACTATGGCTGTGGATTTAACCACTAGCACGTCAGAGGTATAAGCCAATACGTGACGGGCCACCAGCTATTGACCAAAAGGGACGTCGATGAGCGAACTCATCCTGACACCCTACTGAGCCTGTCAGCGACAATATCCGTACAGTCCGGTCCGTTCGTCTATGAGCATTGCATGGCGGGCCTAGGGGGTTGGTAAAAGTCAGACCCCCAAAAACGGTACAAGTCGTGTCGGAGTGTAGCCCAGAACACCCTGAGATACTACTGGAATACCTACCAGTAAATCTCCTGCCTTGGCCAAGGACTTCGTGTAATGGCTCTCCTAGACACAGCGCGACCTCACCCCCAATATCGGGAGAGACGAACCCCCGAAGATCCGCTCACTGCCTCCATGTGGCTCGGGACTGTACCCAACTAAAACCTGTTTGCACGACTCCTTTGAGCCGTGGTAGGGTAGTAATCAAAGCACAGTGGGAACTCACACGAGACAAATGACGATCCCCAGGTCGATGAACTAAGCTGTACACATGTCACCAGGGAACTGCTATCTGACGTCAGGTATAAGACCAACTAGCATGTTCCCGGCGAGTCCTGTCCGGTGTACTCATAACCCAATGAGCACCTGTATACATCTTAGGTGAACCAACTGACACCAGTGGCTTGTGAGACCGGCCACCGCCCCTCGTCGGGGTCTCGACTGTATACACTAGTCTACTCTGGAGAATTGATGCCCTGTCTCGAAACTCCCACGACTAGGGACTATTTAAGGATGTGCTTATAGACTACCAGCTCCCACTTATATGATCGCCCTCATACTGCTGGCAGTCAAGTAAGAATCCTAGGGGCTCTATCAACGTGTAATAGCGACCTGTAAGGTCACCTGAAACAGTACACGATGATAAAGGTAAACCAGATAGCATACTATCATCTCGAGTAAGACTGTCGTACCGGGATATGTCCTCCCTCAATCATTGCAATCACGTGCCTGTGACCCAATAATTGACTCTGAGGGCACTATCTCTAACAATCTCCCACTTGCACTCAAGGCTAATTATTGCGATGTCGCATACTCACAGCCCGTGTGATACCGAACACCCAACTCCTCTACTCGTCAGTCTCACAAAGCTCGTTTGCGAGACTATTGCGTTCGAGGAATAGCCTCAGTGAGTGGATCCGCCTTGATGTTTCTTTCTATGTCTCTCTATATCTCAAGTTCGCGGAGAAAACCATCTCCCGAAATGAGCAATACCTGTCTTAGAATGTCTGGATGTCTGATGGGACCTAGCTCATAAATGAACTCCAAATCCAAACTTCTTAGACTGTATCGTCAACTGAACTTAATCAGTATCCTGCGCCATGCCTCCCTCAGTATCTGCCTTGGATCACCTGTCCAAAATACTGCCCCTCGTCAGAGGGAAAAATTATAACTCTGACAACCTCCTTGTCGTCCATGTCACCTTGAAAGCCTGGAATGATAACTGTCTCCTAAATGAGGCTGTCGTTATCATATCCCTAGAACATCTACTTATGTTCTAAAACTGCTTCCGACTGTTTCTCCAGGATTGGATCAATGTCAACTTATTGCATCTAGTGCAAGAACAACATCTGGTGTGGTACTTGACATCTCATGATTGACTCAATTGCCTAAGCAAGTGATCTGCCAATCATGCACATCCTTCTCTACTTTAGTCTATAAGACACCTTTAGAGAGGGTGACTCCATCATCTGCAGGTATACTACCATGCCAGGAGTCAACCATTCTAAATACTCATAGAATGCTGTCTAAGTACCCTGATTGGGAAACCACCCAAATCTAGATCTAAAACCATAGATCTAGTAATCAGTATGTCTGATATAATGTCCAAATCCCTTGTGGAGAAAACACTGTGTGACGACCAAAGTATAACCGATCGTAGTATAGGAATGTCACTTCCTACTATGTGTATGTCATCCAAATACCAGGATATCACACCCTACTATCTTCTCAACAGATCCATCCCCTATTCTGATGAAGTCAAACCTATGACTGTTACATCAGAAATAGATGATCTATCTCCGCTACATCTGCTTTAGTCTATAAATAGACATAAGCCTGATGTCCACCAATGCTTCCGCTGCTCCCACTGACTACGACAACCCTCTGGCAGAGTCATATAGACGTGCACTTCTAAAACTACTTTAGAACGACGCTATACTCATCCTCCTGCCGGGTCTCGCAGCCTGGAACAACAACAATGGCAAGTGTGGATAAACAAGAACTTCCCTGTCACCGTCCTTGAGGTTACCGGAGTACCTCTCGGGTGCCTGAAGTTACCCACCTTATCTGCGGAGTGGCCAATGGAATGTCAAATCAGATTGAATCTTTAGGTTCCTTATCAAATCTTCAGTAATCGTTTGCGGTTCTGGAATCACTTCCAGTTCTACCATACTCCCACTACTGTTTTTGAAAAAATCCATTTTTATTAAAACTGTGGTGAGTCTAGAACAATATTACTATTGATCTCCCAGATGGTAGAAAATCAACCCTCGTCATAGCCTGGGTCAACCCACAAACAGCCATTACAGAAACGTGCCTTGAGTTATCCAGAGTCTGGTTTTAATCATAAGCCGGACAACTCCCCGTACCTTAACAATGTTAAGATATGAACTGTACTATATCCAATATAGAACCAGAGGCACTGATTTAATTGAACCAGATTCAAATCATGCAGCTATCTCCAGTGCATGTCAACTAAATGGAAGGAGGCCGATCAGCGTTACTCAACTTAGGAATGCTTCCAATTATGAGTAACCTGAAAGAGAAGCAATTTCTCTTTATCATTACTATCAACTGAATACCATACACAAGTATCTACATCTTCGATCACTTTGAAGAATCCCGATACTTGCTACAATTGGTTCTCTACTCTATTCAAATACCTATAACTCCTCAAAACTTAGACCCTGTGTTTCTACGAAACACATGTCTAAGAACTAGAGAAGTTAAAAGTAAACAGAATATAGTATGAGGACCAACCCCTCTGTCCTTATGGACACTGGACAACATACAATACTCTGTATAAGTCCGCTGAGTCTGACAACTCTTTCACTGTGTATCGTAGGTTGAAAACTGTACTTATGGTTAAGAAGAATTACACCGCTGTTTAATGCTCCTTACCTAACCATCCACTGATATAGGTAAATGTCATCGACATAATATCAAAAGGTATATCTCACTCTATGAAAATAGACGTACAGATATATCAATTTGAAATTGGTGCATAAAAGCGGATATTCAAAAACCAAATATTTGCCGACCGGCAAACAGCCCAGGTGATTTCCTTAAAGATCACCGATTACAACGAATCCCGATATAATGAGGATGATCACCCAATTCCCAATAACTTACTCCCACTCATCATCTGTAAAACCATACAGATGTGAGAATCAAACCTGGTAAATACATACCCTGGAGCAAGTGTCTAATCGGGAAATCAGTTTTCTTTTAACAGTACACAGTGAAACTGAAACATTGAAATGTTTCGATGGGGTATCCTGGTATTCCTAGTAATGCCTCTACCATTATCCAGATTCACAACTATAACCGCATAATTCTTTGCCACCTCTCCAAATCCCTTTATATGTCTTTAGTCGTTACCTTCTGCACACCCGTTAGGCCAAATGGTTTTCTTCCTTCCCTACCGTTCGGCACCAGCCTAAGGTTTGGAAGAAGACTATCCAATAAGCATAATGGGTGTACTGTCCTAACCCTAGGAGCACTCGCAATGCGAGAGAAGGTGAAGATAAAAGACAACCGAATAAACCTTATTCCTATTTCTCCTGGACCAGAATCCATCCCCGAACTGGAACAAGTTCCTTTCGAGTTCGTATATAATCATACGATGGAGTATCCAATAAACTGTGGATCTTCGTAGTGATACGGAGTGTCCTGGAGAAATACAAAGGTGATTTAGGATTGGCGAAGAAATACTTGGTTTGGTCGTGCATATCAGTCGCATTTTACTTTGCCATCTTACTAATCCCTTGCTTTGTCTTAATCTTAATACCTTCTGCACACCATCGTTATGCTAATTGGTTTTCTTCATTCCCTACCGGTCGGCACCAGCCTAAGGTTTGGAAGAAGACTATCCAATTTGCATAATAGGTGTACTATATCCTAAACCAAGGAGTACTCACAACTTGAGAGAAGGTAAAAGGGAAAAGACAACTGAATAATCCTATCCATTTTCTCCAAAACCGGAAACCATCCTCGAATAAATTCCTTCGAGTTCGTATATAACCATACGATGGTTTTGTCCAATGGAAGTGGACGTTCGTAGTAATACGGGGTGTCCTGGAGAAAAGGGTAAAAGTAGGAGTGGCAATGAGGTCTGCAACTCTGACAATCCAAAAGCCAGTGTTAAGAAGGTTCGGTCAACTTGGTCTCTGAGTCGTAGTCTTAGGGTCGGGTCAATGGTCGCTGCCAGAGAGAGAGAGAGAAAAGAAACACTCAGCGTGTACTCTAACCTAGATCAGAATGGTTATCACTTTATCTAATCTGGAAACCTCCCACTGTACCTCAAATTCTCCTCCAAACCTCAAAGAAGAATTAGTCGGGGTCACCCGAGGAGTAAACCAACTCATCAGTGGGAATCGGGATCCAACTATCATCGCATGATAACGTGACGGAATCCGCTCACGCTATCACACTCCAGAAGGTATGCGCATATCTGGCAAGTTTCAGTTCTTTTGAAGCTCCCGATGTGATTTCTGCCCCATGCTCTTATGACCTTGACTTTGGCCAACAAATCATAAGTCACATGTCAAGTTCTGCCCGTCATTCTCCAGGTTAATTTGAATCCACCCGTACCTACCCTTGACTTTGGCCAACAAGGCAGTACGACTGTTCCAAACCAACGCATCTATCTATGCTGCATATGAATAACCAACAGCTACCAAACACTGTGCCTTGACTTTGGCCAACAAACACAGCTTGAATACTATTGACTACCCATATGAAACGACGGAGGGCTACGAATGGTTTCTGGCGAAAACCTTTAACGTAATGAACTTGATATCGTTGAAGGAACGGATAGCTTTTAGAAAATATAGTGACGAAAACCTTTACTAAAGAGGTCACTCCCGGTGAAGGGATCTCGGCTCTTTCCCCGTAGAATGAGGTGCAGGATATTCCAAATGAATACCACGATGCAAAGCAAAAGTAATCGGCTATAGTGAAGTTAATGCCCTGACGCAAAATTCTGTCCAAGGAGTCACTCCCGGTGAAGGGATCTCGGCCCTTGCCTCGTCGACTGAGGAACAGGATATTCTAAATGAATACCACGATGCAAAACAAAAGTGAACGTCCTTGCAATAACAGCTTTTTGAAAAGTGTTCCAACAACATCAGAATAGGTTTGTTTTAACTTGCATTGATCCGAATCAATGCAGTCCCATCAATTGATCACACCACAAAGAACGAAAATATACTGACGTACGTATATGCCATCCGCATTCGCCACTGGGTCCCGTCATCACCCGTTAGGTTAGCTAACTAACGGCAGAGCGGGGACTGGACTAGCGCGGATGAAAAACATATACAACATCTACTAATATATATACCAATATATTATATTTCGCTCAAGGCATGAATAAAATGCAACATCACAGAAATGTACAGCATCACAGAACAATACAGATATCTGGGATCCCCGGGTTTCACAGAGCCACTACTGAAACCCGACGTTCCCCTGGTCGTGTGGATAGCCTGTGCAACGAAATCCTAGACCCCTACGGGCGCGGCAAGTCACCCGCCAAAACCTGAAGCGAGGCAGCCCCCTTCAGCACCGTGAATGGACCACCCAGCACTTCACGAAATCCGGTAACTTGGGCACCCCTCCTGGGTCAACCTGTACCCCCTACGAGTACGGCGAATAGCCCGCCAATTCCAGACTGAAGCCCCCTCCGTCTCAATGCCCTGAGATGCGGGCCCGTTGCCCTCTAGAACCCGGCTATCCGTGCACCCCTCCGCGGGGTAAACCTAGTACAGAAAGTAAAATATACATACAACGGGTACATCGACCGCAACCAGGTCGTGCCCCAAAAGAATAATACAAACAGGCAGTGACGGCAGTCCACATGTCGGACGCTCGTCCCGCAATATCAAATGTACATAATACAACAACACAGTACTAGCATTGCATCCAGGCTATCCCCCACGACCAATCCGCAACATCACAGCAAAAACACAGAACATCAACGTGAAAGTCACGTTCGCAAATCCGTCTAACTGGGCTATAGCAGTTAGACTGGATTTACCGATCGAGTGACATTCACGGTCGCAGATATAATGTAAATACTGTGAAATAATGTGTTTAAAATATCCGATCGATCAAAAATTAACAAGTGGGCCCCCAAGCAATACTGTAGCACTCACAGAAATTCTGGGCCCAATTTTAATATTCCAAAACCCCTATTTTTAGCCCATAAGCCCACTGCAAAAAAATGATGACATGATCCCTCATTCATGCGGCGGATCCGCGGCCTCCAGAGTAGTAATGGCCGCTGTTCCGCGGTCGTACGGAGGGATCGTGTTGTCGAATTTTTCCAGTGTTCTTAGAACTCCCTGCACATCATTCTGAGACAACCTGAAAAATTTTTGGACTTCAAAAAATTTCGACAGAAAACTGATGTAAAGAAAAACGCGGGTTTTTGGAATTTTGGTCGATCGGAAATGCAAACACATCAAACAAAGCTAGACGAAGTTAATGGCGAGTCTCTGATACCACTGTAAGTGCACGGCGGCGCCCCGGCCGTCAATCCGATGGCCAAATGCGGAAGCGGTGATAAACTTTAATTTTGCGAACTTTGCAAACCGGCACCACCGCGCACTAAACCCCGGATCGGGCCATTAAACTAGATCTAGCAAAGTAACAAGATGGGGAAGAGATATACCGAGTGATCCGAGTCCTCCGGTCTTCTCGCCATCGTCCCGATCTCCCGCGGAAACTCCGGTCGTCGCCTCCTCGCCGGAAGGGCACCACATCGCCTGTATCTTTTACGGGCTCTCGCCTCAATACCGAGGCAACTCGGGCATGAAGCTGGCAAGTCGACATGCCCAAGATATGCTGTAGAATATGTGTAGGGTTGTGTCTCATTTGGGGTTTTGTTGCCTTTGAAGATGATGGAGGAATCAAGATAAGAAAAATGGTGCTTGCATTTTTCTAGCATGAAATGAGATCAAGAATGCCACACTCCAAAATGAAACTCTCTCATTTTTTTTCCCTCAATGAAGTGGCCGGCCATTCTCCCTTTTGGAATGGTGGTGGAGTGTGTACATAATGCAAGAGGGAGGTGATGGTAGGAGATGAGAAGAGGTAACCATAAACAAAACATCATGATAACAAACATACATCCAAACCATAACCCTTTCCAATCACAATTAATGCAAGTGATGGAAGAAAGATGCTTAACATATCATAAAGAATACAATTGCAAGAAACCCCCTCCACAAATGTTATTTGCACAATTGCAAATAACCCCCTCCATCGGAAAAGTCCGGCCGGGAAAGAACAAAGGAAAACCGGCCGGAACGGAATGCAAACTGGCAACTCCAGAAAACTGGTCCCGTAATAAATTACAGGAAAACCCCGATACTGTGCATACACACCCGCATCTGTATTCCGTCCGGATACAAATGCAAAGAGACAAAATCTACACTGTACAAAACTAGGATCCGGCTTAAACCAAAGCCGGCTAGTAATGTTCGTCCGATCCTGATCCGTGCAATACCGCATGAATCTGATCGAACCCTGCCATATAACTATACGGCCTCTAGTACAAACCGTCCGATCCTGATCCGTGCAATACCGTACGTATCTGATCGGACCCTGCCATATCTCCATACGGCCTCTACAGCGTTTCGCCCGAAAGCCTGAGTAACTGAAAGTGTGGTGGACTCTAAAGACTCGTCAATACTATGGCTGTGGATTTAACCACTAGCACGTCAGAGGTATAAACCAATACGTGACGGGCCACCAGCTATTGACCAAAAGGGACGTTGATGAGCGAACTCATCCTGACACCCTACTGAGCCTGTCAGTGACAATATCCGTACAGTCCGGTCCGTTCGTCTATGAGCATCGCATGGCGGGCCTAGGGGTTGGTAAAAGTCAGACCCCCAAAAGCGGTACAAGTCGTGTCGGAGTGTAGCCCAGAACACCCTGAGATACTACTGGAATATTTACCAGTAAATCTCCTGCCTTGGCCAAGGATTTCGTGTAATGGCTCTCCTAGACACAGCGCGACCTCACCCCCAATACCGGGAGAGACGAACCCCCGAAGATCCGCTCACTGTCTCCATGTGGCTCGGGACTGTACCCAACTAAAACCTGTTTGCACGACTCCTTTGAGCCGTGGTAGGGTAGTAATCAAAGCACAGTGGGAACTCACACGAGACAAATGACGATCCCCAGGTCGATGAACTAACTTGTACACATGTCACCAGGGAACTGCTATCTGACGTCAGGTATAAGACCAACTAGCATGTTCCCGGCGAGTCCTGTCCGGTGTACTCATAACCCAATGAGCACCTGTATACATCTTAGGTGAACCAACTGACACCAGTGGCTTGTGAGACCGGCTACCGCCCCTCGTCGGGGTCTCGACTGTATACACTAGTCTACTCTGGAGAATCGATGCCCTGTCTCGAAACTCCCACGACTAGGGACTATTTAAGGATGTGCTTATAGACTACCAGCTCCCACTTATATGATCGCCCTCATACTGCTGGCAGTCAAGTAAGAATCCTAGGGGCTCTATCAACGTGTAATAGCGACCTGTAAGGTCACCTGAAACAGTACACGATGATAAAGGTAAACCAGATAGCATACTATCATCTCGAGTAAGACTGTCGTACCGGGATAGGTCCTCCCTCAATCATTGCAATCACGTGCCTGTGACCCAATAATTGACTCTGAGGGCACTATCTCCAACAGACTCGATGAAGAATAACTTTATAGTTCAAGTCAAAGGCCGAATCTTAATCAAAACAAGCCAAATTAGTTGAAACTAAAGCTATTTTAACACAGTTTATATTTTACTAATTTGTGCAAAATTTCCATATCTATGTGCATTATACGTGCTTAATATATACTAAATTGGGGAGATACATATACTTCCTTGATATATGCGCACCATGCTTACACCCACATTATATGTTCTTATGTGATAAAATAACTATTAATATTATATGTGCATATAATATCGATATAAGGTTGAGATGCTTTCAACCTTCTATATATATCGTCTTTCGATATCCAATTTTATGTAGACATATCTAACATATAAAGCCCATCTTACATATATGATCATGACAATATTTTTGTTCATGTCATGGCTCATGTTATGGCATATCAACTTGTTCATGTCATGGTTTCATACACCATGACTAATATTTTGGTTCATATGATAGCCAATGTGACTCATCCTATGACGAATATTTTGGTTCATATCGTGATTTATCACGACATATCAATCTGTTCATGTCATGGCTCATACACCATGACTAATATTTTTGTTGTTTATGTCATGCCTCATGTGTCATGGCAAATGAACTTGTTCATGTCATGACTCATATACCATAACTAATATTTTTGTTGTTCATATCATAATTCATATATTACGACATATCAACTTGTTCATGTCATGGTTCATATACTATGACCAGTATTTTGTTGTTTATGTCATGGGTCATATGTCATGACATATCAATTTATATGCATATTGTCCAGAGGAATGAGATGTATGTACGATACATACAATGATAAGTGAATATATGAGAAGGAAGTTATGATAAGCAGACTTGATAATTTATTATGATAACTTCCTTCTCAATCACCGCATGCATGACACCTGTCCACATCAACCATTCCTCTCCGCTATAAAAAAAAAAAAGGCCATCGCTCACCCTTCAAGAAGATGGAACAAAACGCTAAAAATATAGAAGAAATGAAAACTTTGCAGAAAGAAGATTGTGAAAGTTATAAGCTGATGGCTCTAGGCGATCAAGCCTGGAAATCCAAGACCCTCACCATCCTTGTTTTATGTTTATTTTTTCTTCTTCATTCTTTCCTTCGCAAAATCATGTAAACTATGTAAAATATTATATACATTCTTTTTATCAGTGAAGAATTGTTGTATGCAAGTCGATCTATAAAGCCTTAATCTTAATCGGGGGTTGTCTAACATAGATGTAATTAACAGATAGTTTAGAGAGCCCTATTCCTTGATTAATGATCCTTGGATCATCTTCTTCAGAGATTGGCGTTCTACTATTTGGAAGTGTAGATCCCATAAAATTCTAATAAATAATTTAATGACAATGGTTATGACTTGTTCGGATCATTGCTAAATAAAAGAATTATCTCTATGATTTGTTTTTATTTCAAGTAATGTTTCGATCTTACTCATACCATGTATATTTTCTAAAATTATTTAGCATCATGGTCATAAATTGTTTGGGGCCATTGCTAACCAGAGAACATCGTCTTATCGATTCCCTGTGTTGAGTAATGGGTCAATCATATTTGTACCAATTTATAAATGAAATAATAATAATTAACATTGGAACACGAAAGATGGGCGATAGCCGATCTTGCGTCAACAGTGATTCTAGAGATGCGAATGCAATTCTTGCTGGAGCCATGACTTTTGAGCGTATGCATAAGGGTTCACAACATATTGTAAATTTAGAAAAAAGAACTTGTGATTGTAGGCCGTGACAGCTTAGTAGAGTCCCTTGCAAACATGCCATAGCTGCCATTAGATATATGAGAGGGAATTGACAGGATTATATAGATGGCTGAAATGCAAGGGGGGTGAGAGGAGGAGGCAGAGGAGGAGAAAGAACATTCCATGTTATCACTGGAGGAGAATATATGGGTAGTGTCATACAACTTGCATCAGAGGGCTTCCTATGAGGCATGGGATTACTACTGGAAGAGAAAGCAGATCAGAATGTGGCAATGCTCCAGTGGGTTTCTTAAAGAAGCAGCGTGAGGAATGCTTGATGAATGCAATCTGATTAAGTTATAATGTTTTGTTTGCAAACTTTGCGCATGTCTTGTTGTGTACTCTATAACTTATGAAAATTGTGTTATCCTTATGTATCAGTATTTGTTATGAATCAGCTGAATTTTGTTGTATGTGAATTCTGCTTAGTTGAGCAATGTCTTGCAGTATTGAAGTATGCAGATGAAGTAATGCTATTGTGCCAAGACAACAATTCATAACAAGGCAGGCCACATTTGCAAATCAAAACTTTTTCTGAGCTTGAGCCCATGGACATCAAGCCTGGATCAAAGATTCGAGTAACCTAAAGGGTTGGGGGAAGGAAAGAGAAAGGATACACGGAGTAGAATTTTCCAAAAGGGTATTTTGGGGATATTCGAGCCACTCAGCGTGATGAATGGCTCACGCGACCATCTCCTTTAATGGGGTTAACGTTTTACCGTCAAATAGGGTAGTTTCTTGCTATTTTTAAAATATTGGGGAGTACTTTGAGATTCGGCAAAACTATAAGACAGGTTAGAGAAATTAACCTTTTATTTAAATATAGATTTAGATAAAAGAAAATATTCTATTAGATAAGGATAAAGGAGATTTATGTTGATCTTATTCTAATTAGGAGAAGGCTTATTTTATGCTATAAATAGGGAGTTGCTTTAATTAAGGAGAATTAGCACAACAAGGTGAAAAAGCAAAAGTCAACAAGGCAAAACCCAGACGGGCAAAGGCAAAAGACAAAGGCACAACAAGAGCTAAGGCTAAGAGAAGCGAGATGTAGTATCTAGATTTATGAGAATTGTAAGTCACATCTCTTGAGGTGAGATCAAGAGAGGGGAGATGTGATGTGAGAGAGTTGAGATATGTGAGATCTTGTAACTTTATCTTCCTTAAAAGATTAGGGTTCTAATCTAAATTTGAGAGATACTAATATTTTAGATGATCAAATTAAGGAAAAGATAAGGTGTCGGGTGTAATCTGTTTCTTATATTAATGGAATTCTCATATTTTCCCCATGGATTAGGTCGGTTTGTCGAATCACGTTAAACTCTGAGTAATTACTTCTTTTTATGAATTGTTGTCTTGCGTGCTCAAACGTTAAAGACATGATTTTTCCTTCGTTCATAGATATCAGAGGGGAAGATTCCTAACAAGCTATAACCAAGTGGGTTCTTGTTGTTGGGATTTTGTAGGTCCCATAAAATTCAGAAAACAAACACAGGATCTTTGAAAAGAAATAATAAAATAAAACACACAATCAAACACAAGAAAATCTTCCAACTTCTTTTCTTCATTCAACTTCAATACGAATTACAAAATCTCTCTTCCTACAAAAGCCTTCTCTTCAATTCTTCTTCTTCTTATATAAAATAGCCTAATCAATCTATATTTATAGGTCTAGAATATCTAAATCTATTCCGGCTAGAATACCATTTAAATTAAATAAGATTTTCTCCAATCATTACTAAATTTAAATATGATTTCTAATTCATCTTATTCAACCAACAATTTAAATTTAAATCTAATCTAAATCTAAATCTGTAACTTTCTCTCCTGGAACATTTGAATGCATGACAAATCTCAACAATCTCCATCTTAACATCCATTCAACACGCTATCTTCTATCTTCTCTTCATAACTTCCACCCACGACATCTTCAGAGTTTTGCACAAAGCTCCACCTTAACTCAAGTTTCCTCCACCTTACTCAACAAATAGAGAGTTGCTTTCATTAAGGAGAATTAGCACAACAAGGCGAAAAAGCAAAAGTCAACAAGGCAAAACCCAGACGGGCAAAGGCAAAGACAAAGGCACAACAAGAGCTAAGGCAAAGAGAAGCGAGATGTAGTATCTAGATTTATGAGAATTGTAACTCACATCTCTTGAGGTGAGATCAAGAGAGGGGAGATAGGATGTGAGAGAGTTGAGATATGTGAGATCTTGTAACTTTATCTTCTTTGAAAGATTAGGGTTCTAATCTAAATTTGAGAGATGCCAATATTTTAGATGATCAAATCAAGGAGAAGATAAGGTGTTGGGTGTAATCTATTTCTTATATTAAAGGAATTCTCATATTTTCCCCATGGATTAGGTCGGTTTGTCGAATTACGTTAAACTCTGAGTAATTACTTCTTCTTATGAATTGTTGTCTTGCGTGCTCAAACGTTAAAGACAAGATTTTTCCTTCGTCGATAGATATCAGAGGGGAAGATTCCTAACAAGCTATAACCAAGTGGGTTCTTGTTGTTGGGATTTTGTAGGTCCCACACAATTTAGAAAACAAACACATGATCTTTGAAAAGAAATAATAAAATAAAAGACACAATCAAACACAAGAAAATCTTCCAACTTCTTTTCTTCATTCAACTTCAATACAGATTACAAAATCTCTCTTCCTACAAAAACCTTCTCTTCAACTCTTCTTCTTCTTATATAAAATAGCCTAATCAATCTTTATTTAAAGGTCTAGAATATCTAAATCTATTCCTGCTAGAATACCATTTAAATTAAATAAGATTTTCTCCAATCATTACTAAATTTAAATATGATTTCTAATTTATCTTATTCAACTAACAATTTAAATTTAGATCTAATCTAAATCTAAATCTAAATCTGTAACTTTCTCTCCTAGAAGATTTGACTGCATGACAAATCTCAACAATCTCCATCTTAACATCCATTCAACACGCTATCTTCTATCTTCTCTTCACAACTTCCACCCACGATATCTTCTGAGTTTTGCACAAAGCTCCACCTTGACTCAAGTTTCCTCCACCTTACTCTAAGGTTGTTCTTCCATACACAGGCTTTCCCACAACTTGATATATAGCGCTTGAGATTTTGACTCCTTTTATCACGGCACAATTCTTCTGCACACCTTCATCATTCCACCTTGAGTAATAATTATGTAACCTTTTGTATCCAATCTTCCAAGCGAAAGTAGATTCCTATTCAGTTTTGAGACATACCTTTCATCTTCAAGAACTCTCTGCTTCCTATCGAACATCTTCATCTATACTGTGCCCATGCCCTCTACTTCTAATTCAGAATTCTAACGTCACTTTCTCCTTTTCCTCCTCAATTTCATCGAACCATTCTTTATTTGAACATACGTGGAAGGATGCTCCCGAATCCATGTACCACATATCTTCCTTTTTGAATTTTTCATCATTAGTCATAAGCAAATTGCACTTTGGTTTGGTATCATAGGCCACGTTCGCTTGCTCTTCCTCTCTATGTCTCTTTAGATTATCTAAGTCCTCCTTCATCTTGAGGCAATTGGACATATAGTGACCCATCTCGTTACAGTAATTACACCTTATCTTCGATATATCTCTTGCAGGTCAAGATATCTGATTTTTTCTATCGTTGCTTTGTTCCTTCCTCCACGTCGGACCCTCTGTTGCAACAAGTGCAGATGAATCAGATGATCTACTTGATGATTTCCTTCTTAATTATTTATTTAGGAGACAGTCTGCGTTCATAGAAATAACTCCATCAGGAGACGAATTGCTCAAAGAAACCACCAGAGTTTCCCAACTGTTCGGAAGGGAACTCAATACTATAAGTGCTTGCATATCATATTCAATCGACATCTTCATGGCTGCAAGTTGATTCACAATATTCTGAACTTTATTCAAGTGCTCCACTATTGAGGAATCTTCCTGGAACTTCAAAATCATCAATTTTCTCATTAGAAAAGTCTTGTTCGTAGCCATCTTTCTCTCGTAGAGATTTGTCAACTTCTTCCATAAAATTTCTGCAGTGCTCTATGACGATATATGGTGGAACATCAAATCTTCTATCCTTCCGCGAATAAGACTCCTCGGCTTTTGATCCATCCTTGCCCAATCTTCATCAGACATCTTCTCTGGCTCGATGCTAATCCCATAAAGAGGCGCCTCTAAATATTTAAGGCACAACATATCCTCCATCCTCAACTTTCATATCAACCAATTTGTGCTATTCAAACACACCATTTTTGTTGCGATTTGAGTTATCTCCATCTTCGTTGTTCTTCTCTCAACCAATCTCTAATACCAATTGTTAGGATTTTTAGGTCCCAAACAATTCAGAAAACAAACACATGATTTTTGAGAAGAAAAAATTAAATAAAAGACACAATCAAACACAAGAAAATCTTCCAACTTATCTTCTTTATTCAACTTTAATACGAATTATAAAATCTCTCTTCCTACAAAAACCCTCTCTTCAACTCTTCTTCTTCTTCTATAAAATATCCTAATCAATCTATATTTATAGGCCTAAAATACCTAAACCTATTCATACTAGATTACCATTTAAATTAAATAAGATTTTCTCAAATTATTACTAAATTTAAATATGATTTCTAATTTATCTTATTCAACTAACAATTTAAATTTAGATCTAATCTAAATTTAAATCTCAATCCGCCTTCCTCTCCTAGAAGATTTGAATGCATGACAAATCTCAACACCGGTAACATCCAAACAATTGCTTCTTTTTTTGTGATCTCCTATATTGCAATCATATAACCTAGTTGGAACACCACAAAACCAATATAATTGATGAGATGACGACGACGACGATGACAAACAATCATTGAAATTCATTATTTGTTGGGTTTAGATTTTATGGAGAGAGCGAATATGGGACGATAGAGAAGTTGAAAAGGAAGGTTAGAGAATTAGGGGACAGAGAGGGAAGGAGAGACTGTTTCTATTAGAAAAGTATCAAACATTAGTCAGTTTTTGCTAAAAGAAGAAGATTTGGCTCAAAAGGTTAAGAGGTGGAAAGTAATAGGTATTAAGAAGGGCAAAATTGTATTTTGAGCCTTCTAACAACGAATTTTAATAGATCTAATGATGGCATTTAAGCAGATGGGCCAATTTAGTTATGTTATTAATTAAACGGGGGTTTCTTTAAAAAGGGATTTTACTTAACCCCCACTTAACCAATTACTAAAATAACCCAAAACTTGGAATTCACTCTACCTCCCTCCACCCAAAAAACAACCCCCAACACACACACACAAAAACCTTTTAAGTTGCATTAAAAGCCCCCTCCCGACTATCATGAAAAAGAATCCTTTTGGAATATTCCTTTAACTCTGTTAAGATTTAATACCAATGAGCAGTAACTCAGTTGGTATGAGCACTTCCCCTCTTGGAGGGGTGTAGGGCTCGAATCCCAAAATGAAAGTGGCCACAAATTAACGCTTTCGGGGCAAATTTGTAGGTTCCCAGGGTGCGTGTGTGTGGTGAGTGTGTGTGTGTGGGGGGGCGGGGGGGGGGGCAGGAGGGGGGGTACTTAGGTTAGGGCTTACGGGCCAGCGACAAAAAAGAAAGATTTAATGATAATGACTATTTTAAGATTATTTTCTAATTGTTTTTCTTAAATATGGTTTATTTCATAATTTAAATGATTTTGATTAAAAAAATCTTCTTCTTCCTCTTCTCTTCTTCTTCTTCTTCTTCTTTTTCCTCAGTTAAACATGAGAATGATGAACATGATGATGACCCGTCTGTGAGGAGGTGCGGCTTGACTGGGACAGAGAAAGCGAATAAGAGAGACTCGACTCGAATGGGATGGTGGAGGGTGGAGGAAAGAAATTAGAGTGGAGCGGAGATGAAAGCATATATATAAAAGGAGGATGGGTCCAGAGAGGAGTCGGATGATAAGATTTGAAGGTGATTTCGAATTGAAGCATTTAGGTTTTTTGTTGGAGGATGTCGAGAGAGAGGCGTTGGGGTCAAAAATTACACCCTATTGATCAATCCAAAATCAAAGTCAACACCCCCGGTCAAGTGGGCCTGAGCCCAAGCCAAATGGGCCCAAGCTCATTGTTCCCCTCCGAATGGCGGCCGACGACGTGAGGGCGTCTTGCCTGAGATTCGGGGCAGATGCTATATGGTTTTATCCGTCTACCTCTCCGAAGATGCCAAGTTGATTTATGGCACCGTGTATCGGAGGTTTAGACGGATGCGGCCGATGTAGCATACTTCGTCAGATTCCCCCTCGCTAGAGGGGTTTTTGATTGTGAGGACGCTCTTCCCTGCAGGCGTAAGCCCTTGCAGTTAATTACGCTACCGCATCGCGGTAACCACTTTCTCCTTCTCCAAAATTTCACCTCGTGTCGTGTGTGTTTGTTTTGTTTGTGGTTGCCCGTGGATTGTATACGGAGACTATTTATTTCGTCGCCCGCAGGACGTGGATTAGTCCAAATCCGTATTTTCTTAGATTTGGGTTTTGGTTTAAGGATACGTTAGCCATTTTTGAGGCTAAGATCAACTTAAACGTTTGTTAAGGATACGTTAGTCTAATTTTCAGACTAAGATCAACTTAACGGGATCGTCTAGATCCATTTCCAGTTTAGGGACATGGTGGTCCATTGCATGTATGGCCGTCGGGACCCATCACCTCTCTGACGACGTTGAAGGATTACAACGACAGATGTCAGAGGAGTTCAGAGATGTACCCTTGAACCAAAGTTGATTGGGGGATCTATAGTCCAATTTGGGACTAAAATCTGTTTGAAGGTTTAATGATGCATTAGCCATATTTGAGGCTAAGATCAACTTAAACGGGATCGTTTAGATCCGACAAAAGAGCATTTGGAGGCTCTATTATTCCAGTTTAGGGACGTAGTGGTCCATTAGTAGTTTAAGGACATTGCGGTCCATTGCCAGTTTAGGGACATGGGGGTCCATATTCCAGTTTAGGGACATGGTGGTGCATAGGTAGTTTAAGGACGCTTAAGTCCGTGGGTTTAAGGACTCCACAGTCCGTATGGATGTGTTTAAGGACGCATTAGTCCGTTAGTTTAAGGACGCATAAGTCCGCGGGTTTAAGGACCCCACAGTCCGTATCTTGGTTTAAGGACGCATAAGTCCATGAGTTTAAGGACCCCACAGTCCGTGTTGATGTGTGGTTATCGGGACCCGTCACCTCTCTGACGACGTTGAAGGATTACAACGACAGGAGTCAGAGAAGTTCGGAGATGTACCCTCGAACCGGATGTAAATTGATTTAAGAGAGCAGCTGTGCTCAGTCAACTTAATTTGAGGACTTACGGCCATGATTGAGCTAAGTCCAGTTTAGAAATGTTTAACATCTTATTTTTCTTTGGCCTATTAGGCCTGTGCTAGGGCTTTGCCCCTGTTTAATAATGTACTGCATTTCTTATTTTGTTTGGGCTCTGCCCTTTTATAAATGATGCAGAGCATCAATTTTGTTTGGGCTCTGCCATTTTATAGCATTGCAATTTATTTTGGCCTACTAGGCCTTTTTGACTTGGGCCTGGCCCCTTCAGTAAACAATGCAGTGCATTTGTCTGGCGCTTTGCGCTAATTAATGAGCGCAAGCGCATGTGGTGATGACACGTGTCACGCAAGCGTAGTGCGCTGAGCCAGTGTGCTGCGCTTGCGCTGCTGACACGTGGCGCGCTCTGGTGAGTTGCGCCAATTTCAGAGAGCAAAGCTCTATTTTAAAAACGCATAGCGCAAGTTGTTCAGATGCTGACACGTGGCGCGCTCTGGTGAGTTGCGCCAATTTCAGAGAGCGGAGCTCTATTTTAAAAGCGCATAGCGCAAGTTGTTCAGATGCTGACACATGGCGCTCTCTGGTGGCTTGCGCCAACCCAGGAGCGCAACAGTGCAGTTTTTGCAAGTGCAAGGCACTATTTCAATAATCTTGAGAATCTTTAAGATTCCAGAACCAATGGTTCACAAAAAAGTGCAAAGCACTGTTTCATTTCTTGATCTAATTTAGATCAAAGAAAACAAGTTTTTCTTGTTTCAGAGAACCAGTGGTTCATAAAAAAGTGCAAAGCACTGTTTATTATATGAAGATTATTGATCTTGTTCTTAGATCAATGATCTATTAGAAGAAATTCTTTTATTTTATGAACGTTTTTACCTTTTTCTTGAAATTTCTTCAGAGTTCTCTCTGTTTTGAGATTCTCAATCTCTCACCATGTTCCTCCCGTTGATTTGGGGTCTTGGGGCCTTTATATAGTGCCCATAGATTTGTTAAGTTTGTTAAAGAGATCATTCTCTGAGTGATTTGGGGAATTTTCCCCAAAGTTGGATCTTTGATCCAAGGGCTTCTGTTTTACAGAAAACAATTTTCTTGTTTTAACAAGAACAGAATGATCTTTCTAGAATTTAATTCTGTTTGGCGCAAATGCACCCGCGCTTGACACGTGTCACGCAGCGCAACTGCGCTGGCGCGTGTCGCGCAGCGCACAGCGCAGCGCAACTGCGCTTGTACGTGTCGCGCAGCGCAGCGCTTGCGCGACTGCGTTTGCGCTGACACGTGTCGCGCAGCGCAGCGCTTGCGCAACTGAAGCATTGCTTCTTTTAATTTTTGTTTTAAATAGAGCCTTGCTCTGATTGGGCACGCTGCCTTGGGTGCTGCGCTCTCCGCGCTGGCGTGCCTGATTTTGACATGTGGCGCCCTGCGCGCAGTGCAGAGGATCTGAAGCGTTGCTTCATTTATTAAAGTTTAAATTTTCAAAGTAGAGCTTTGCTCTGATTGGGGGAAGATGAAGCGTTGCTTCATCTCCCGCCTTGGAATTTGAACAGAGGTTTGCTCTGATTTGGATAAACAAATGCCCCCCCACCGTTGCGCTTACGTGGCCCCCAAACGTGAGCGCAGCGGTGGCAGAATTCCAACCGTCGCGGCAACTTTTGGAAGCTGAAAGGGCATTTGATGCCTATAAATAGGACCTTTGGTCCCTTAGATGATTTTCATCTTCAAAATTTTACTTCCAGAACTCAGAGCCTTGCTCTTTATTTTCAAGAACCTCAAGAGTTAAACTCTTAAAACTTTTAGGTGAAAATTTTAATTTGAATTAAATTAAATTAATTTTTATTGACAGAGCCTTGCTCTCAATAGATCCCTGATCTAAAGGAAACCCATTTAGGGTTTCACTTAGCAGAGCTTTGCTCTATAGGTCTAAAGGGATCTTAAGAGAACTAAAAGGGACCCTATTAGGGTTCCATTAATAGAGCTCTGCTCTTTGAAAGATTTTCCTTGGATTTTCTTAATCCATCAATGGAGCTTTGCTCCTTCCAAATCATATAGAAGAATTCTCCATGGATCTTGGAAGTTAAAGATGGCATTTTATATTATTATTATTATTATTATATCATCTTTTCAGAGCAAAGTTCTCAATGTTCTTAAGGGATTTTCTTCAAATTCTCCTCATAACTGATTTTGGCAGGTGTCACTCCTGTCTGTAGAGCATTGCTTTCAAGGAGTTTAACTCCCTGTCTTTTTCTCATTGCTAATCCTCTAATGATATTTCCTTTCAGGCATTATGGCTGTTCATCTATACAGTTTGCACGAATTCATCACCTACGAGGATATCCGTATACAGGGCCGTCAACAGGACCAGGAGTTTACCGATGCCCAGTGTACGGAGGTTATGGGTCGTCTGAATGCACGCGTTGGTTGGCTGCTCCCCCGCCGTTCTGCTCTGTTGAAAGTCGTGCTGGGAGCAATTTGGAGGGCACTCCCGGGGTTCCACGAGGCCATGCCGCTCAATGCGCTGGATGATGCCGAAGATAAGGTGCATTCAGTGTACCTGTCGGGGCTGATCTCGAAGAAACGACGGGATAGCCTCATCGACATCCTGCATCAAATTTTCCAGCAGACGACGATAGTCGCTGCTTATCGAAGGCTGGGGGGCCTTGCCGAGGATCTTGACACACATGAGCGCGAGAGGTTGCGCACGAGAATAATCAGAAAGGCCAGAAGAACTCTGAATGGCCTTACTTTTGAATTCCTCAATCCTTGCCCTGGATCTGAGGTTATTCCATTGTAATAATGTTTCTCGTTTATTGCTTTTATGATTGTAAGAACTTTTGGCAATATTAATGGAAATTTTTTATCTCAGCTTGTCTTTATTTTTCGTTCTGAGTCTTTTGCTTATGCATGAATGAGTGTGTCACGAACGCTTGATCAAACGCCAATCAGATGTTCTTTCTGTCGCTTTCTTCTTTCTTTTATTATCCGTATGTTACCTTAGTGAACATGGTTGAACGATAACAGAGTAAGCACCTTGGTTTCTTTAAGAGATAGCGATGGCTTAGGCCGTAGGTTCAAATCTTCTGCCTAAGACTTTTCAACTCTATGGGCCGTGAGGGTCTCATAGAGACTTTTCTCCCTATGGATTGAGAGGATCTCGTAGGTGGGTTTTCTCCTTAGGAATCGTGAGGTTTCTTAAGTGCGTTTTCTCTTATAAGTCGTAAGGATCCTATAAGAGAATTTTCCCTCTTACGAGTCGAGAGGACCCGTAAGTGGTTGTTTCCCTCCTTGTCGAGACTCGAGTTTGGAGAGTGAGACCCGTGGATAGTATGCAAGAAACCGTTTTGGGCCAACTTGCAGGGTCCAAGTGCTTAGGAAACAGGCTTCTTTTATGCCCACTGCCTAAGTCTTTATCTCACGAGTCGAGCCGCATCGAGAATTTCTCGCAAAGACATCAATTTCTTCACAAGTCGAGACGAATCGAGCATTTCTCGCAAGAACATCCTAACGTCGCAGTTAACCACTGCTCTTTACGACAGAAGTCCGTTAGGGTCTGTGGTACTTAGGGTTTTTGCCGTCGTACCGTCGCATAAGCTGATATATTCCTCGATAGGCAATCGTGCTGTTCGAGTAACCCTGTGACTGTCGTGTCTCTGATCCCTTCGGGGGCTGGACAAGATGTCTTCAAGCAATCTTCCTAGGAAGTTTGACCGTCGGAAGAGCAAGCGTTAGGAATTTGCCATGCCGCTTTTTACTTGAGGTTAGGCTCACTTTGGAGAGCCCCGATGAGTCATAACCACTCCGCGTTGGTGTGGGATGATCTCCGATAGTCTTTCAGGTTTTATGTGAGTTGCCGTCAAGACCCTGAAGCTAGGAATTTGGCCTTTGCTTCATTTGCTGGCATCGCGTCTGCTGTATCGAGACGAATGTCGCGATTATCTCTAGGTTGCTGGTGAACCGTCGAGGTTTGGAACTAGGGATTTTGCCGTGGCTCCGTTGTTTGATTGTCGCATCTGAATCCTGCTGGAGAAAGAACGCTGGGGTGATAACTCGTCTGCTGTATCGAGATGAACGTCGCGGTTGTCTCTAGGTTGCTGGTGAACCGTCGAGATTTGGAACTAGGGATTTTTCCGTGGCTCCATTAGTTTAATTGTCGCGTCTGAACCCTGTTGGAGGAAGAATGCTTGGGTGACAACTCGTCTGCTGTATCGAGACGAAAGTCGCGATTGTCTCTAGGTTGCTGGTGAACCGTCGAGATTTGGAACTAGGGATTCTGCCGTGGCTCCATTCGTTTGATGATGTTGCGTCTGCTATGTCGAGACGAACGTCGAGGTGGTGACCATTCCACACTGGTGTGAGACGATCTCCAGTTGTCTTTCTGGCTTTATATGACTCGCCGTCAAGACCCTAAAGTTAGGAATTTGGCCTTTGCTTCGTTTGCTTTGGTGCGTCCGAATCCTGTTGGAGGAAGGGCGCTATAATGACATCTCGTCTGCTTTATCGAGACGAACGTCGAGGTGGTGACCGCTCCGCGCTGGTGTGGGATGATCTCCGATAGTCTTTCAGGTTTTATATGACTCGCCGTTAAGACCTTGAAGCTAGGAATTTGGCCTTCGCTTCGTTTGCTTTGTCACGTCCGAATCCTGTTGGAGGAAGAACGCTGTCGTGACATCTCGTCTGCTGTGTCGAGACGAATGCCGAGGTGGAGCTGAGATTTTACCGTTACTCCGCTTGTTTGACCATGGGGTCTTTCGTTGGCGTTGTATCTGCATCTTGATGGACTGCGAAGGAACGCCATTGTTAACATCTCGTCCGCTGTATCGAGACGATTGTTGAGATGAAGCTGGGATTTTGCCATCGCTTCGCTTTGTTTCAACCGTGAGGCCTTTTGTTGGCATTGTATCTGCATCTTGATGGACTGCGAAGGAACGCCTTTTGTTGATTCTTAGGCCGTAGATATTGCCGTTAAGATTTGGCTCCGTTTTCTGATGGAGCATTGGGAGGGAAAGGGTGCTTCCTCTTTGTTTGTGCCCCTGGATTGTATACAGGGATTGTTGTGTTATCGTCTGTAAGGCAAATTTTTTTTTTCTCCGCGATGCTCTATCATTTCAGCTTTATATCGCGAAGGTCGCGATTGCCCAATCATTTCGGCTATTTTTCGCGGTGCCCAATCATTTCGGCTGTTTTTTTTACTCGCTGCTTTTTATTGCGAGTTGCCCAATCATTTCGGCTGTTTTTTTTATTTTTACTCGCTGCTTTTTATTGCGAGTTGCCCAATCATTTCGGCTATTTTGCATGCATACATCTTTACTTGCTACTTTTTATTGCAAGTTGCCCCATCATTTCGGCTATTTCGTATGCATGTGTGGCTCACAGATTTTTTGTCGCGAGTTTAGAACTTGGAATCTGGACGCCAATCCTAGCATCAGCATCGCTACAACTGGAATACTGCCAGGAGCGAATCATCATTTGCCATGAAAGGCCTTGGAATTTAATACCGGTTTAGGCATCAGCATCACTACACTGGGATATTTCCAGGAGCGAATCATCATTTGCCTCTGTCGATGTTGAACAAAGGTGGCTTAGCAAACAGGGTTAAGATCCTGTCGACTAAGACTTTTGATTTCATGAGTCGTAAGGGTTTCATAAAGGTATTTCTCCTTACAAGTCGTGAGGATCTCGTAAGTGCGTTTTCTCCTTAAGAATCGTAAGGATTCTTAAGTGTACGGTCTCTTGTAAGTCGTAAGGATCTTACAAGAGTGTTTTCTCCTTATAAGTCGAGAGGACTTATGATCAGTCGAAAATAATGTATTTTTAACACGGCAATTTCTCCATCTTTTGCATACATTTAGAAGTGTTCGGTATTCATATTTCACATATTAGCAAATCAGTCGTTAAATATCAGATTTCATGTGTTAGACTTTTAAACCGACACTTTAAAGGAAATTAACCACATTTCATGGCATCGCATCATTTCTGTATTTGCGCAACACTTGTCTTGAGTCTGTGCAGGAAAATCCGGAGCAAAATCAAAAGAAGCTGATCAAACATTACGCCAACTCAATAATTTCAGATCTGGTAGCAATATAAAGAGAGAAACAAAATTCCACATATCAAATAAAGGCCCACAACTCAATCCAAACAAGCACCAGAGAGCCCAAGCTCCAACTCCCCCAAAGAGCCGCGGATCCGCGGCGAGAGCGTGCTTGCGCCGCGGATCCGTCGCGCTTCTGCCACGTCATCGCTTTATTTTCAGTGCAAAATTCTTATCTCAGTGGCCACATTCCTTTATGATATGTCAAATTCCAGAATTCTCTCGAAGCTACTGCCAGATCAGCAAAGATCATTAAGCAAGGCTAAATCCTAATTAAGCTCCTAACTAATCACATCTAGAAGCTTCTCCTCTAACTAACTTTTGGAGGGAAATTCAAATTTCCTCAACAAACTTTAGGAGGGAAACTTAGAATTTGAAATCCTAGATCTAGGGTTTAGATGTCTATAAATAGGAACCTAGACCTAGGGTTAAAGATGCTAATCAATGTTTAGGGAATCAACATTAGTTAATTCTTTCCCTCTTTCATCATCTTCTTCCACAAGTCTAGTGACAAGGCTTGTGCGAAACCCTAACCCTAATTCCACTCCAAATTCAAGATCTTGAGTGCCAATCAAGCAAGAAGCCTTCAACCTTTTAGAAGCCGAGCCGATCTTCAATCGGGCAAGTGATCCAAGCCGATCCGCGTCCCACGGAGCCGAGCGAAGCCAAATCGACGATCAAGTTCTTCCTCTTGTAGTTCTTGAGCGAATGTAATGAAATTGTTGATATAAATAAAAGGTGAAATTCTTTAATCTTGCTTTCTTTTAATTCTTGCATCATGATTAGATCTCAATTTGTAATTATTGTTCTTGTTGTGATGTTTGAGTAAAACTCCGCTCGTAAAGGAGTCGAGACGATTGTAGAAATGATGATGTAACAAATCTTAATACGATTTTTAAGTCCTACGAGTTTTGTAAACCCTAGCAATATCAAGAATCGATGACCTAGTTTCGTTGCGATGCTTTCTTGATTGTGATCGCTCGAAATTAGGGATCTACGATCGTTTCTTGAATTTACTAGAGGCTAGAATGTGAATGATATCGACGAAAGAACAAGGGATGAGATGAAACCCTAGTTTCACAAGAAATCCCTAATTCTCGATCGATCATCATCGATCTAGTATCAATTCATCGAAGGATAAGAATACGTAATTGTAAGATTACATCACATCTATTGATCCGATCGATTCCTACGAGCCTCATTTCGATTCTTGATATTTGGTTTGGAAAAATCATCAAACTATCAATTCTTGATTCTATCTTTTTCTTGTTATTAGATCTAGATTTTTCTAATTCTTGAACTTCAATTTCAAATCATGAATTGTTTTGTTTTGTTTTCTTTAAAGTTTCGACTCATCTAATTCAAAAGACGAACGATTACACTTTCCCTGTGGACGATCCGCACTCACTAACAATCTACATCCGACACCGTAGTTGATTGCGGTCAAATAATTTTTGGTTGTGATTTCTTTACAATTTCCCAATTACACAATCCGAAATCTTAACAATCAACTTACAAGGGCTGTTCACTGTGCAAACATATCCCTAGTCACGGATGTGACTTTGTTAAGGAAATGTTTATTCGTGCCCGTGGATTGTATATAAGGGTCAATATTGAACCGCTTGTAGGGCAATATCGGAGGTTGTGGGGGTTGCTTTAGAACAGGTTCATGTCTCTGTAACTTAAGACTTTCAAATCTTATGAGCCGTGAGGGTCCCATAAGAGAGTTCTTCTTACGAGTCGTGAGGATCTCGCAAGTGTAATTTCTCCTTAGGAATCGTGAGGATCCCTAAGTGTGTTGCTTCCCTGTGAGTCGTAAGGATCTCACGCGGGTGTTTTCTTCTTACAAGGTCGAGAGGACCCTGTAAGTGTCCTTTAACGAGATTGCGCCCTTTCGTGTTTTCACAAACACTCGCCGGTAGTCCTGCTGTTTTTACTCACGGAGCCCTTTCGGGTTTTCATCCGTGCCCATTTTGCTTATGGACATACCGTTTTTTTAATTCTTTTTATTCTTTTTTTTTTAAAACGAGGTCGCGCCCTTTCGGGTTTTCACGAACACTCGCCGGTAGCCCTGCTGTTTTTACTCACGGAGCCCTTTCGGGTTTTCATCCGTACCCATTTCGCTTATGGACATACCGTCTTTATTATTATTATTATTATTATTATTATTATTATTTTATCTCGTCAACCTGAGGATGCTGCGGTAGTAGTTTAAAGACGTTTCGGTCGTTTGCAAGTTTTAGGATATTGCGGTCCATCATTAGTTTAAGGACGTTTCGGTCCGCCGTCGCCGTATTTGAGGCGAACATCTAGTTTATTGACTTTTCGGTCTATGGGGCTTTCTCTATGACTGAGCATGATGCCCCCGGCGTATCCGTCTTTCTCAGAGCGTGCGGTTATGGCGGGTTCACCTTCCAGTTTTCAGACAGCGCGAACTTGCCCTGTTGGTATTGGTCTTCAACCCAATTTTTGAAGACGTAGCAATCTTCGATCAGGTGACCTACTGTTTGGTGGTAAGGGCAATAATTAGGATTATTAACATCGCCTGGCCGCAACGGACGTTTTGGACTCGGCAGATTGATGAGTCTGTCGCGCACTGCCAGATCGAACAGTCCCCTTGTTTTATCTTGCGAAAACGAGTACGGACGTTTTAAATTTTCCTGGAGAGGTTGCTGCTTGTTGTTTCGGCAAACAACCGGTTTAGGGCCACTCGATTGCTGTTGAGTATTGGCTACGAGGGCTGTTTTTCCCTTCCCTTTATCCTTTTGGCTCGATCCCTTGTTTGCGGGGCCGAGATTTTTTCCGAGCAGCGTGCGATTACACGGCTGAACGTTATCACAACTTCTCAATTCTTTCATCTTTGAAATGGATTCCTTGAGGAGAGGGTTGAGGGCAGCTTCCTCGTTAGAGTTGCTTCCAAAGGTGATAATTTTCGATCCCTTGGAATCGGCTATATGACAATCGTCGGCGGCTCTTTTGTGCTCATCTATCACATTTTTCTGATGTCTACGAGCTTCACATTTTGTCCTGTTGAAGTGTTTCTTTTGAGCAACATATCCTTGCCACCAACACTTAAAGGAGTCGCAATCTTCGGTAGGATGTATGATCTTCTGATGATATAAGCAGAAGTTAGGATGCATCTCTACTTCACCGAGAGTATTTTCTTCAGAGGGTGGTAGCACCATTTCTGCTGACAGGGCTTTAGCGAACCTTTTCCTCATCTTGAATTTGTTTTTGTCCACAGCGGATGGCTTTTGATTTGATGGGAGTGCTTCGACTCTTTGGTCTAGTCGTCGGTGTTTGGCTCCTTTCAGTATGGCCATCTCACGCTCTTGATCGGCTTTAACTTTCAGACGAATCTCATTCAAAAAGGCATCGATCATCTCGTCTGACGGCCGAAGAATTTCTGGTTCAGGGTCCGCCCTCGGTTTCTCGGCGCAAGGAGCCTCTTCATCATCTATCAATGAGTGAGAGATCACATAACAACTCGCTACGTAGTCTTCGGATTCATTTGATGAATCTTCTCCATTGCTTTCGTCCTTGACAAAAGAACAAGCTGCCCCCATCGTGTCCGTCTTCTTCGGAGTGTGCGACTGTGGTGGGTTTATCTTCCAGTTTTCAGACAGCGCGAACTTGCCTTGTAGGTACTGATCCTCGATCCATCCCTTAAAGACGAAACAATTCTCGATCGGGTGACTTACCGTTTGGTGGTAAGGGCAATAATCGGGATTACTGAGATCACCTGGCTGCGATGGACATTTTGGATTCGGCAGATTGATGAGTCTGTTGCGTACTGCCAGCTCAAACAGTCTTCTCGTTTTATTCTGAAGAAACGAGTAAGGACGTCCTAGTCTCTCCTCGAGGGATGGGCATGGACGCGCGTTATTTGGCGAACGACCGGCTTTGAGTTGCTCGGCTGCCGTTGAGCATTGGCGACGACGATCGCTTTCCTTTTTCTTTTCTCATTTCGAGAATCTGGTTTCGGAGGAGACGGTCCGTGGCCCATCTGGTCCATTTGGTCTAATTTGTCTATTGGATCGTCGTGTTTGAATAGCCGGGGGTTTTTATGTGAGATGAGTGTTTTTCATTTTCATTCATGTAAAAACTTGTATGTAATATTCTTTTATTGGGGCACTTCCAGGTTGCGGAAGATGTCACCATTGTATATTATTTACTTTTCCGCACTAGGATAGACCCAAGGAGGGGAGCACAAGTAACCGGGTTCTGGAGTCCAGTGGGAGACCAACTCGAGGAGTCGAGTCTGGGTCTCCTAACTCCAGGATTGGTAGGGTTGCTTACCGCTCTCGTAGGGGTCTTGGGGTGTGGGTTTGGCTATTCATCGTGACCGTGGAATCCGTGTTTTATACTGGCTCAAAATAAAACACGGACGTCCTAGTATATCCGATATTTCATATGTTTCTTCTGCTGCTATATCTGTGATGTGATCATTTGATATGTTGTGATAGATACAGTATATAGTATATATGATATATTATATAGACGTTACTTATGTTTTGCACTCGCGCTAGCCCTGCCCCGCTCTGTCGTTAGTTACCTAACCTAACGGTGCACGAGGGGACATCGAGGCGAATGCGGATGGCATAAGTGTACGTCGTATTTATCTGTGATGTTTAGGTGACTTAAATGATGGGACTTCATTAATGTGATTAATGAAATAAAAGAAACCTAATGATGTTGTGGAATCGAATTTTCAAAACCAGGTAGCTACAGTTCTTGCTTTGCATCGTGGTATTCCTTGTAGAACATCCTGCACCTTATTCGATAAGGAAAGGGCCGAGATCCCTTCACCGGGAGTGACCCCTTTAGCAATAACTGGCAGATGCTACAACTCTCGGTTTGTCTTTTGATTGCTTCTATAGTTTTTTCTTTGCACAGCGGTATATATAATATATCCTGCACCTTATTCGATGAGGAAAGGGCCGACGATCCCTTCACCGGGAGTGACCCCTTTAGCAAAACTAGAAAAGCCTAAAAAACACTCCATTTTAAAATTCATTCAATTCTACAACAATATCAAGTTCATTACGCAATAGGTTTTCAGAAAAACCTGTCGTAGCCCTCCGTCATTTCAGATAAGTTGTATATAGTATTCGTGCTGTATTTGTTGGCTTTCGTCAAGGTGCAGTGTGCGGTAGCTATATGCTGCTTATCTACTGCATATGATGCGATTGGATTAGGGTAGTCGTACGGCTTTGTTGGCTTTCGTCAAGGGTCGTGCGGGTGGGTTTAATTCAATCAAGAAATGACGGGTTGAACTTGACTAGCGGGCTATGGTTTGTTGGCTTTCGTCAAGGTCATAGCACGTTAGGGGCAAAATTATCGGGAATTTCAAGTGTTGAAATTTGCAATGAGATTGCATACCTTCTATGAGATAGTTGGATCCCGATACCCGCTGCGAGTAAGAGTTACTCCTGGGAGAGTTTTGCACTTTACAATTAGCCGATCAAGTAGGTGTCTAGAAAGGTGTCAACGGGGTTACGCCTTTGGGAAAATGAGGTTTACTTTAATTAGGTCTGTGCGAAAGCACGGGGAACCTCCCTCAAAGTACCGACACTGGCCTGGCTGAAAGATTGGCGAATTTGTAGCATGTAATTAATCCCGGCTAGTCTTTCCTTTTAGGGTTTGAAGGAAGATTTGATAAAAACAGTGGGAGCCATCCTGATTAGATAAAATAAATAACCATTCTAATCTTGCAAGAGCGTACGCAGAGTGTTTTCTTCTCTCTCTCTCCAGGTAGCGACCATGTCACGCCTTAATCAAGATAATAAAACGGATGTATTGACCGAACCCGCTTGTTATACTGAGCTGGGGAACGTTGGTCCCGCTCCAACTTATAATTGTTATAAGACAGAGCAGGAATTAGGGGATTACCAGAATTCCCGTGCCGCCCAAAAGAAGAAAGTGCATATGATGCATCTCCTTCGGGTGTGTTCATTACAAAGAACTGTTTCTCTCTGTATCCTCTACGTCCTGGGTATTTGATACCGGATCAGGATCCTATATATGTAATCTGTTACATAGGGCTACAGAAAGGTAGAGAACTGAGAACGGGTGATAAGTTTCATGAGGCAGAAAACGGTGCAAGTGTTGCAGCCAAGTCTGTTGGTCACTGTCACCCTGTATGACCAGTACATTGATTCTGAACGAATGTTATTAGATACCGAACCTGATATACAAAATCATATCAGTCTCTTTATTAGTAAATAAATGATAAAATTTTGTATTGTTGGATAATATTTTGAACATTTCCTATATCAAAAGTTGATCGGTTCAGGCACGTTATCTAAAAGCATTGATGTTCTAAATCAAACTACAATTCTTAGTATACGGAACACACACAAGAGGAAGAGTTCAGAAATGAACGAATCCTTCTTGAGGTATTGTAGACTAGGTCATATCAATGCGACCCGACTAGCTAAGTTGCATATAGACGCATATTTAAATATGTTTGAATTTACATCTTGTGAAAACTTGCCGGTCATGTCACAAAGATAAGATGACCACAGCTCTGTTTATTTGAAGCAGAGAAAGAGTTAGTGTACTCTTGGGATGATACATGTTGATGTATGAAGGTCCCCTGTCTACACATGCCAAGACCGGTTCTTTATACTTCATTACATTCTCTGATGATCTCTCAAGATTCAGTCATATGTTCCTGTTGAAACATAAGTCCGAACCTTTTGAGATATTCACAGAATATAAGTTAGAAGTAGAGAACCAAAATAAGGGTATAAGTATTATGTCCTATGATAAGATCAGGGAGGAGAATACTTGTGCATGGAATTCTTGGACTATTCTAAAGGAGAATGAGATTCTCTCTCAGTGTTACTCCTCTGTATACACCACAGCACAACGGTGTATCGGGGCGGAGCAATCGCACCATATTGGATATGGTGTGCTCTATGATGAGTATTACTGAGTTACTTATTTCCATTTGGGGTTGTGCACTTGAGAAGTTGCATACCTATTGAATAGGGTTCCGATCAAATCAGTTGCCTACCACTTCATATGAGATATGGAAAGGGAAGAGCTCATATCTTAAGTTAGTTAAGATTTGGGGTTGTCCAGCCTATGCCTAAAAGCAAAATCCGGACAACATCGAGGCAAGGTCAGTTCTGTAGAACTGGAAAGGATCCAGCTATACAAACTGCAGCTGATGATTTGACAGAACCAAAGGATTCAATAGTCCCCGACGAACCTCAGCCTCTCGGCCAATCTGGTAAGGTTCCTCATCCGCCTGAGAGATACCTCGATTTCTCGATGACAGTGGGAGCGAGGAATGCATCATGAGATGATGACCCAACTAGTTTCGAGCAGGCCATCGAGAGTAGGGACTCTGTACGAATGGCTGGATGCTTAGTGATCTGAGATGGAATCCATGTACACCAACAAAGTATGGACTTTGGCTGCTATATCTGAAGGGTTAAATCCCCATCAGGAGCAAGTATATCTTGAGAAGATTACTTGGTGTAGATGGAAAAGTTGAGACTTTCAAAGCTAGACCTGTTAAAGGTTTTCGTCATCAACCAGGTGTGGATAATGATAAAACCTTTTCCAGTCGCTATGCTTAAGTCCATCCGGATCCTACTTGCCATTGCTACATACCATGAATACGATATCTGGTGGTTGGGTGTCATGTCTGCTCTTCTAAATATTGTTTTAGAAGAGAACGTCTATAAGTACACAGCCAGAGGGCTTCGTAAACAGTGGGAGCAGCGGAAACGTGTGTAAGTTGCTTTACAGAATAAAGCAGGCATCGCGGAGTTAGAACATCTATTTTGATGTGGTAGTCAAAGAGTTTGACATCATCAAAATGGTAGATGAACCTTGTATATACAAAAAGGGTAGTAGGGAGTATGGAGGTGATCCTCGTAGAGTATGTGGATGACATACTCTTGATAGGGAAGTAGTTTCCTATACTACGCTCGGTCAATCTCCGCTTATCACAATGATTCTCCAAAAAGGATCAAAATGATATCTCCTAAATCCTGAGTTTTGATCTATGAGATAGATCTAATTGGATGTTAGGATTCTCACTAGTTGTAGTGAGATGGTATCAATTGATCCTGAGGAGAATCACTGGAAAGGTTCCAGGGTGATAAGGACGACTGAATGTCAGTCACAGGCATTGTCTTTACCCTTAGTAAAGGGACGGTATGTTGGAAGAGTTCCAAGCTAGATACCGTGGCTTACTAGACGATAAAGGCTGGATACATCGCTACTTAAGATGCTACCAAAGAGGCTGTCTGGGTGTATATTAGTTCATGAGATGAACTTAGTTCCTCCCATTGTGTGACAATGGAGTTGTGGCTTATGCCAAGGAACGTCCGTCCCGTTAGTGATCCAGACATATTCTAAGGCAATATCACCTGATCATGGAGATGGTTGATCTCCAGGGGATCGAGGTTAGGAGAGTGGACTAAGAGGACAACACGGCGGATCCACTCACAAAGGCCTTTTCCCAGAGAGACTATTATGGGATGGTTGAGTATGAGATACTACAACCACTGCTATCAGATGGCCCTAGTGCAAGTGGGAGATTGTTAGTTATATGTATGCCCTAGAGGCCATTACTATACATAGGATGTATATTGTAGTGGATGCTTGGACATATATAGGGAGGACTTTCTTGCTCGATATGATAGTATGCTATCTGGTTACTCTTTACCTTAACGTGTACACTGATTGTCTCTCTGTTACATGTTGGTAAAGCTCTTAGGATGTGTACTTGACTACCTGGACTATGATGCGGATCATACTAGTAGGCACATGATAGTCTATAAGTACATCCTTCAAAGTCCCTAGTCGAGGGTGTATCGAGACGGGGCATCGATATACCAGAATAGACTAGCGTATACCTTCTCGACCCATACAGATGGGCGATGGACGATCCTATATCCATTGGTGTTTGACATCAGAGATGATATACGGGTGCTCAGTGGAGACTGGGTACACTGGACGGACTCGTCGAGAACTCCCAGATGGTATTATACCTTACGTCAGATGGCAGTTCTCAGGTGACACTGGTATAGGTTAGTCTGTATACCCGAGATCGTCATAGAGTCTTGTGTGATTCCCACTGTGCTTTGATTTCCACCTTACCACGTCCAAGAGGGCATGCAAAATGGTGGTTTTTGGGTACAGTCCTGAATCACATGGAGGCAATGAGCGATAGGAGGGGTTTCGTCTCTCCCGGTATAGGGAGTTGATGTTGCGCAGTGTTCGATTGGCTATAATAGGAAGTCCTTGGCCAAGGCTGCTTTAGGGATTTACTGGTAAGTTTTACCAGTAGTTTCTCGACCCGTTATGAGCCTCATATCGACACGACTTATCGAGTTATTGGGGTCTGACGTTTACCACCCCTAGACGAGATATGCGACATATCAGACGAACAGACCGGACTGTACGGTAGTGTTACTGGTTGGATTCACAGGAGTGTGAGCGGGCTTGCTCGTTGATCTTCTAATCGCTCAATACCCGGGTGGCCGTTACATTTGGCAGACCACTTGTGGCTTGTGGGTGTTTGATATGATCATCACCTACTTCCGGCGTATTGACGAGTCTTTAGAGTCCTACACAGGGGTTTCCTGGCTCAAGCGAAACGAAATAGGAGTGCATATGAGATATGTGCGGGACCGAGAATAATACCAGTATGTGATACTGTATTCTATTCTCGCGATTTGTATCATCGGTCGGTTATATGTGATATAGCCGGGTTACCGAATCAAGTGTTGATTCGATACATTGATACACTTGATATTAGTCGGTTATATGCGATATGACCGGATCGTTAAATCAAGTGTTGATTTAATGATTTAATGTATAATTATATATTTGATATATTACTTTACATTAACTAGTATTGGTTCACTTAAGATTGATTTTCTCACTTGGATGTGCATATTGTTTATACGTGATATATGCAAGTGTACATGTTTGTATCATGCTTGATGATACAAACAAGTTGTGTGTATGAGACTTGAACCAAATCAATGTTAGATTAGGATTTACTATTTTCCTAAGCATATAACAAAAGAGTGTGACTTTGGTCAAAGTTATCAAGCTTCATGAAGCTTGATAAATATTGACAAAGTCAACTCTTTTTGTCATTTGTTTAAGATATTAGCTAACCCAACCCTTAACCTAATGCTTTGGTTAATTCTCTACATGAGTTAAGCATTAGGGCTTAACTCAACCATGGTGCCATTATTTATTTGACCAACGAGCAACACGGATCTTTAGAAGCGGTGTTTTCATTCACTTAGTAGTTAAGTTGTATTTCCATTCACTTAGTAGTTAAGTTGTATTTCCATTCACTTAGTAGTTATGTTGGCAGCTTGTTTTGTTGCCTCTTTGTCCTTCTTTTCGAGGACTCTGCGTAGATAGTCAGCGTCGGTTTCTTGTTCATGACGCTGCTCTGATGATACTTTCGAACTTTCTTTCGGTTCGGTAAGTGCAGCCATCACAGTCATCATTTCCTGAAGCTTCTGTTGTTGCTTCTGGGCTTTTGTCAAGGATCGGGTGAGCGGTCGGTGACCCGTCGAAGCGCGGCTTTCCTCCTTTCCGGAAGCCACATAAACAGTGTGCAGTACCATGCCTCCAGACTTGGGGCGTTTGCGCTCAACGCTTTTATGGTTCGCCATATTCACAGGGGCTCTTTGCAGCCTCCCTTTCTTTTGAGCGATTGGAGTTGAGGGGGCCGTTGTAGTGTGCACCCAAGTAGCTGTTGCTTTTTGTGGCTTGACGGAGTAATCCTTCTCCTGCCGAACCTTCATCTTTTTCTGTCGGCGGAGATAGTTTTCATCAATCACCAACTCCTGGACTTGACGCCGGACCTCGTAGATTTTAGAGGACAACCGTTGAGGGGGCTGCTCTAGCTTCTTCTCTGGAGTATTCTTCACAGGTGAAGGAGTTTGTTTCAACATCGCAGTAGGAGAGTTTCTGCGCACCGTGTTCAGCAATTCAAAGCTGTTCCCGGTTGGAACAGCAGCCTCAATCCCTACCATCGGAGCTGGTGGCGTAAATCCAGAGAGGGAGTTGCCCCCAGCTTTCCTTGCTCGGCGCCAGTGGCGACGTCGAGCGTGTCGTGCGGATGGGGTTGGTTTGGTGATGGGGATGGCTTTGTCATGCCCCCTGTTCTAATGAGGTGCTGCGGGTACCAGCCTCTTGAAGACCGATGTCCGTTGAAAGGGGATAGCCAACCTATCGAAAGCAGACTTCCGAGCAGGTAAAGCAGCCTTGACGATTTCATGAGCAGGAATGGCTATCCGCTTGGGGATAACACTTTCTGGTATTGTGGGCTTCTTCACGGGCCCATTGGAGTTTCGACCCAGTCTATTGAAAACCGATGCACTGGATTTGGGCGACCCGTCGAGAGGGGTCGCAGTAGTTGCAAGCCGGTCAAAGACCGACTTCTTTGAAGCTTCTTGCAACGGCAAAGGGGCATTGAAGCTCATCGGTGGGAGCATGGTCCCGAAGAATAGTCCAGTGGTGGCTTGGGTTACCTGCTCCACTGGCATCTTGAAAAGAGAGGCCGCTTGGGGCTCGTAAGTCACTCTTCCAGCAGAGACCGAGCGAGAGTTGCAGTTGCAGGCAGTGCAGTTTGAAGCCATTGATCTTCTGTTTTCTGCACGGAGCAAGACACCAAATCTTAGTACCTCGAATCCACAGGCAACCACAGCAAACCGTGATTTGTTCACGAACACGACACACGAAGTGTGGAGTGGAAAGAAGAAAAGGTCCCACCGGGCGTGCCAGAATCTGTTCCCCTCCGAATGGCGGCCGATGACGTGAGGGCGTCTTGCCTGAGATTCGGGGCAGATGCTATATGGTTTTATCTGTCTACCTCTCCGAAGATGCCAAGTTGATTTATGGCACCGTGTATCGGAGGTTTAGACGGATGCGGCCGATGTAGTATACTTCGTCAGATTCCCTCTTGCTAGAGGGGTTTTTGATTGTGGGGACGCTCTTCCCTGCAGGCGTAAGCCCCTGCAGTTAATTACGCTACCGCATCGCGGTAACCACTTTCTCCTTCTCCAGAATTTCACCTCGTGGCGTGTGTGTTTGTTTTGTTTGTGGTTGCCCGTGGATTGTATACGGAGACTATTTATTTCTTCGCCCGCAGGACGTGGACTAGTCCAAATCCGTATTTTCTTAGATTTGGGTTTTGGGTTTTGGTTTAAGGATACGTTAGCCATTTTTGAGGCTAAGATCAACTTAAACGTTTGTTAAGGATACGTTAGTCTAATTTCCAGACTAAGATCAACTTAACGGATCTAGATCCATTTCGAGTTTAGGGACATGGTGGTCCATTGCATGTATGGCCGTCGGGACCTATCACCTCTCTGACGACGTTGAAGGATTACAACGACAGATGTCAGAGGAGTTCAGAGATGTACCCTTGAACCAAAGTTGATTGGGGGATCTATAGTCCAATTTGGGACTAAAATCTGTTTGAAGGTTTAAGGATACGTTAGCCATATTTATGGCTAAGATCAACTTAAACGGGATCGTTTAGATCCGACAAAAGAGCATTTGGAGGCTTTATTGTTCCAGTTTAGGGACGTAGTGGTCCATAGGTAGTTTAAGGACATTGCGGTCCATTGCCAGTTTAGGGACATGGGGGTCTATATTCCAGTTTAGGGACATGGTGGTCCATAGGTAGTTTAAGGACGCTTAAGTCCATGGGTTTAAGGACTCCACAGTCCGTATGGATGTGTTTAAGGACGCATTAGTCCGTTAGTTTAAGGACGCATAAGTTCGCGGGTTTAAGGACCCCACAGTCCGTATCTTGGTTTAAGGACGCATAAGTCTATGAGTTTAAGGACCCCACAGTCCGTGTTGATGTGTGGTTGTCAGGACCCGTCACCTCTCTGACGACGTTGAAGGATTACAACGACAGGAGTCAAAGAAGTTCGGAGATGTACCCTCGAACCGGATGTAAATTGATTTAAGAGAGCAGCTGTGCTCAGTCAATTTAATTTGAGGACTTACGGTCATGATTGGGCTAAGTCTAGTTTAGAAATGTTTAACATCTTATTTGTCTTTGGCCTATTAGGCCTGTGCTAGGGCTTTGCCCCTGTTTAATAATGTACTGCATTTCTTATTTTGTTTGGGCTCTGCCCTTTTATAAATGATGCAGAGCATCAATTTTGTTTGGGCTCTGCCATTTTATAGCATTGCAATTTATTTTGGCCTACTAGGCCTTTTTGAATTGGGCCTGGCCCCTTCAGTAAACAATGCAGTGCATTTGTCTGGCGCTTTGCACTAATTAATGAGTGCAAGCGCATGTGGTGATGACACGTGTCACGCAAGCGTAGTGCGCTGAGCCAGTGTGCTGCGCTTGCGCTGCTGACACGTGGCGCGCTCTGGTGAGTTGCGCCAATTTCAGAGAGTAAAGCTCTATTTTAAAAACGCATAGCGCAAGTTGTTCAGATGCTGACACGTGGCGCGCTCTGGTGAGTTGCGCCAATTTCAGAGAGCAGAGCTCTATTTTAAAAGCGCATAGCGCAAGTTGTTCAGATGCTGACACGTGGCGCTCTCTGGTGGCTTGCGCCAACCCAGAAGCGCAACAGTGCAGTTTTTGCAAGTGCAAGGCACTATTTCAATAATCTTGAGAATCTTTAAGATTCCAGAACCAATGGTTCACAAAAAAGTGCAAAGCACTGTTTGATTTCTTGATCTAATTTAGATCAAAGAAAACAAGTTTTTCTTGTTTTTCTTGTTTCAGAGAACAAGTGGTTCATAAAAAAGTGCAAAGCACTGTTTATTATATGAAGATCATTGATCTTGTTCTTAGATCAATGTTCTAGTAGAAGAAATTCTTCTATTTTATGAACGTTTTTACCTTTTTCTTGAAATTTCTTCAGAGTTCTCTCTGTTTTGAGGTTCTCAATCTCTCACCAAGTTCTTCCCGTTGATTTGGGGTCTAGGGGCCTTTATATAGTGCCCATAGATTTGTTAAGTTTGTTAAAGAGATCCTTCTCTGAGTGATTTGGGGAATTTTCCCCACCGTTGGATCTTTGATCCAAGGACTTCTGTTTTACAGAAGACAATCTTCTTGTTTTAACAAGAACAGAAGGATCTTTCTAGAATTTAATTCTGTTTGGCACAAATGCACCAGCGCTTGACACGTGTCACGCAGCGCAACTGCGCTGACCCGTGTCGCGCAGCGCACAGCGCAACTGCGCTGGCACGTGTCGCGCAGCGCACAGCGCAGCGCAACTGCGTTTGCGCTGACACGTTGCGCAGCGCAGCGCTTGCACCACTGCGCTTGCGCAACTGCGCTGACACGTGTCGCGCAGCGCAGCGTTTGCGTAACTGAAGCGTTGCTTCCTTTAATTTTTATTTTAAATAGAGCCTTGCTCTGATTGGGCGCGCTGCCTTGGGTGCCGCGCTCTCCGCGCTGGCGTGCCTGATTTTGACACGTGGCGCCCTGCGCGCAGTGCAGAGGATCTGAAGCGTTGCTTCATTTATTAATGTTTAAATTTTCAAAATAGAGTTTTGCTCTGATTGGGGGAAGATGAAGCGTTGCTTCATCTCCCGTCTTGGAATTTGAACAGAGTTTTGCTCTGATTGGGGTAAACACTCATATCAAGCCCAGGCAGGGAAGGAACCAACCCATGCCGTGAGGAGATAAAAATCATGCCATAAATAAATATAAATGTAATTCTTAGAAGATAAATGTAAATAAATGGCTAAAAAGCCAAATTTTATAAAAGCCCATGGTTTATGTGCAAAAAGAAATTAGCACATGGCATGAGAAATAGCACAAGTGCCATTTGGAAAAGCCCAAGAGGCTGTATATAAAAGGTGTTGCCTATAAAAGACAAACATGATGAGAAAATCAAGAACAACTTCTATTCTCTCAATCTCTCTAAGTTTCTATGCCTCCTCCTTCTTTAAAATTTTAAACTTTCTTCTTTCTTCTTTTGAATTAAATCAAGAGTTTAACTCTTTTTTCTTAAAAAGAAATAGTTTTTCACTATAAAATTATTGAAGGGGAGTTCAAATCTCTTATATAATCTCTAAAAGGGGAGATTTTAAATCCCATCACCCTTTTTCTCCAAGATCCAAAAAAAGAGAGGAGGAAGAAGGAGACCAATCTCTTAAAATCTCACTTTGGGAGGATCCAAGATTCAAAAGAGAAGAAAGGGGTCTCTGTTCCCCTCCGAATCACGGAGACGCGACCGCGAAGGTTCGTCTTGCCTGAAATTCGGGGCAGTTGCTATTTGGTTTTATCCGTCCACCTCTTCGAAGATGCCAAGTTGATTTATGGCACCGTGTATCGAAAGTTTAGACGGATGCGGCCGATGTAGCAGACTTCGTCAGATTCCCCTTCGCTTGAGGGGTTTTTGATTGTGGGGACGCTCTTCCATGCAGGCGCAAGCCCCTGGAGTTAATTACGCTACCGCTTCGCGGTAACAACTTTCTCCTTCTCCAGAATTTCACTTCGTGTCGTGGGTGTTTGTTTTGTTTGTGGTTGCCCGTGGATTGTATACGGAGACTAATTTATGTTGTCGCCCGTAGGACGTGGATTAGTCCAAATCCGTATTTACTTAGATTTGGGTTTGGGGTTTTAGTTTAAGGATACGTTAGCCGTGTTTGAGGCTAAGATCAACTTAAACGTTCGTTAAGGATACGTTAGTCCAATTTGAGACTAAGATCAACTTAACATGATCGTTTAGATCCGACAAAAGGGCATTTGGAGGCTCTATTATTCCAGTTTAGGGACATAGTGGTCCGTTTCATGTATGGCCGTCGGGACCCATCACCTCTCTGACGACGTTGAAGGATTACAACGACAGATGTCAGAGGAGTTCAGAGATGTACCCTTGAACCAAAGTTGATTGGGGGATCTATAGTTCAATTTGGGACTAAAGTCTGTTTGAAGGTTTAAGGATACGTTAGCCGTATTTGAGGCTAAGATCAACTTAAACGGGATCGTTTAGATCCGACAAAAGAGCATTTCGGGGCTCTATTGTTCCAGTTTAGAGACATAGTGGTCCATCGCCAGTTTAGGGACATGGTGGTCCATCGGTTTAAGGACGCTTAAGTCCATGGGTTTAAGGACGCTTGAGTTCAGGAGTTATGAGTGGTTATCGGGACCCGTCACCTCTCTGACGTTGTTGAAGGATTACAACGATAGGTGTCAGAGGAGTTCGAAGATGTACCCTTGAACCGGATGTAAATTGATTTAAGGGAGCAGTCGTGCTCGGTCAATTTAATTTGAGGACTTACGGCCATGATTGGGCTAAGTCCAGTTGAAGATATTCAACATTTTCATTTTTCTTCGTCCTATTAGGCCTATGCTAGGGCTTTTCTCCTATTTAATAATGCACTGCATTTTATTTTGGCCTGTAAGGCCTATTTGATTTGGCTCTGTCCCTTTATTTTTATGATGCAGAGCATCTGTTTTGCGCTGCGCTATTGCGCTGCTGACACGTGGCGCGCTCTGGTGAGTTGCGCCAATTTCAGAGAGCAATGCTCTATTTTAAAAGCGCATAGCGCAAGTGGTTCTGGAGCTGACACGTGGCGCTCTCTGGTGGCTTGCACCAACCCGAGAGCGCAACAGTGCAGATTTACAAGTGCAAGGCACTGTTTTAATATCTTGATCCAATTTTGGATTCAAGAAAAGAATCTTTTAAGATTCCAGAACCAATGGTTCATAAAAAAGGCAATGCCTTTATTATTATTATTATTATTTTTATTGAAGATATTTGATCTTGTTCTTAGATCAATGATCTTTTTAGAAGAAACTCTTCTTTTATTCAAAGGGTTTTTATCTTTTTCTCTTTCTGAGTTCTTCTCAAAATTCTCTAGAGGAGTTCTCTTAATTTTCTCTCTGTTTTCTGTGTGTTTTAGACTTGGGGTCTAGGGGCCTTTATATAGTGCCAATTAGTTTGTTAAATTACTTAAAAAGATCATTCTCTGAGTGATTTAGGGATTTTTCCCTTCCGTTGGATCTTTGATCCAAGGGTTTCTGTTTTACAGAAGACAATCTTCTTGTTTTAACAAGATCAGAAAGATCTTACTGGAATTTTAATTTTGTTTGGCGCAAACGCACCTGCGCTTGACACGTGTCGTGCAGCGCAGAGCGCAGCGCACCTGCGCTAGCGCAACTGCGCTGACACGTGTTGCGTAGCGCAGAGCCTTGCGCAACTGCGCTGACATGTGTCGCGCAGCGCGGAGCGCAAGTCGGCTGAAGCGTTGCTTCTTTTATTAAAATTTAAATTTTCAAAGTAGAGCTTTGCTCTGATTAGGGGAATCAGAAGCGTTGCTTCATTTCCCGTCTTGGAATTTGAACAAAGGTTTGCTCTGATTGGGGTAAATAAATGCCCCCCCACCGTTGCGCTTACATGGCCCCTGAACGCGAGCGCAACGGTGGTAGAATCCCAACTATTGGGAAGTTGAAACGGCACTTGTTGCTTATAAATAGGACCTTTGGTCTCTCAATAGATGATTATTATCTTCAAAATTTTTACTTTCAGAATCTCAGAGCCCTGCTCTTTACTTTCAAGAACTCCAAGAGTTAAACTCTTAAAACTTTTTAGGTAAAGTTTTTAATTTAAATCAAATTAATTTTTATTGACAGAGCCTTGCTCTCAATAGATCCCTGATCTAAAGAAAATCCATTTAGGGTTTCACTTAGCAGAGCTTTGCTCTATAGGTCTAAAAGGATCTAAAGAGAACTGAAGGGGACCCTATTAGGGTTCCATTAATAGAGCTCTGCTCTCTAAAAGAATCTCCTTGTATTTTCTTAATTCATTAATGGAGCTTTGCTCCTTCCAAATCATATAGAAGAACTCTTAAGAGTTCTTCATGGATCTTGGAAGTTAAAGATGGCATTTTATATTATTATTATTGTTGTTATATCATCTTTTCAGAGCAAAGCTCTCAATGTTCTTCGGGGATTTTCTTCAAATTCTCCTCATAACTGATTTTTGACAGGTGTCACTCCCGTCTGCAGAGTATTGCTCTCGAGGAGTTTAACTTCCTGTGTCCCTCCTTTTTTTCATCGCTAATCTTCCATTGATGTTTCCTTCAGGCATTATGGCTGTTCGTCTATACAGTCTGCACGAATTCATCACCTACGAGGATATCCGCGTACAGGGCCGTCATCAAAACCAGGAGTTTATAGATGCCCAGTGTGCGGAGGTTATGGGTTGCTTGAACGCACGCGTTGGTTGGCTGCTCCCTCGCCGTTCTGCTCTCTTGAAAGTCGTGCTGGGAGAAATTTGGAGAGCACTCCCGGGGTTCCACGAGGCCATGCCGCTCAATGCGCTGGATGATGCCGAAGACAAGGTGCATTCAGTGTACCTGTCGGGCTGATCTCGAAGAAACGGCGGGATAGCCTCATCGACATTCTGCATCAAATTTTCCAGCAGACGACGATAATCGCTGCTTATCGAAGGATGGAGGGCCTTGCCGAAGATCTTGACACACGTGAGCGCGAGAGGCTATGTGAGTGCACGGCGGCGCCCCGGCCGTCAATCCGACGGCCAAATGAGGAAGCGGTGATAAACTTTAATTTTGCGAACTTAGCAAACCGGCACCACCGCGCACTAAACACCCGGATCGGACCATTAAACTAGTTCTAACTAACTACAAGACGGGTTAGAGATATACCGAGTGATCCGAGTCCTCCGGTCTTCTCGTCGTCGTCCCGATCTCCTGCGGAATGTTCGGTCGTCGCCTCCTCGCCGGAAGAGCACCACATCGCCTGCATCTTTTACGGGCTCCCACCTCAATACCGAGGCAGCTCGGGCGCGAAGTTGGCTGGCCGACGCGTCCAAGATTTGATGTAGAATGTAGTGTAGAGGCTATGTCTCATTTGGGGTTTGTGTTGCCTTTGAAGATGATGGAGGAATCAAGATAAGGAAAAATGGTGCTTGCATTTTTCCTAGCATAAAAATGAGATCAAGAAAAATGCCACAAGCTCAAAAATGAAACTCTCTTCTTCTCTTCTCTCAAGTGTGGCCTCTCTCATCAAATGAGAATGGTGGAGGAATGAATATCAAACCATAACAAGAAGGGAGGTGAGTGTAGTAAAAGCAAGGGGGTGACCACAACCCTAAAGAAATGATAACCATCTCAAATCAATATCAAATCCACTCTAATCACCATAAAGCAAGTGATAAGAAGGAAAAAGAATCTCATCATGAAAAACTATCATGATGCCACCAAAATGCAAGATACCCCCTCCACAAATGTTATTTGCAAACATGCAAATAACACCCTCCATCGGAAAAGTCCGGCCGGGAAAGAACAAAGGAAAACCGGCCGGAACGGAATGCAAACTGGCAACTCCAGAAAACTGGTCCCATAATAAATTACAGGAAAACCCCGATACTGTGCATACACACCCGCATCTGTATTCCGACCGGATACAAATGCAAAGAGACAAAATCTACACTGTACTATACTAGGATCCGGCTTAAACCAAAACCGGCTAGTAATATTCGTTCGATCCTGATCCGTGCAATACCGCACGTATCCGATCGAACTTTGCCATATATCTATACGGCCTCTAGTACTAACCGTCCGATCCTGATCCGCACGTATCTGATCGGACCCTGCCATATCTCCATACGGCCTCTACAGCGTTTCGCCCGAAAGCTTGAGTAACTGAAAGTGTGTTGGACTCTAAAGACCCGTCAATACTATGGCTGTGGATTTAACCACCAGCACGTCAGAGGTATAAGCCAATACGTGACGGGCCACCAGCTATTGACCAAAAGGGACGTCGATGAGCGAACTCATTCTGACACCCTACTGAGCCTGTCAGTGACAATATCCGTACAGTCCGGTCCATTCGTCTATGAGCATCGCATGGCGGGCCTAGGGGGTTGGTAAAAGTCAGACCCCCAAAAGCGGTACAAGTCGTGTCGGAGTGTAGCCCAGAACACCCTGAGATACTACTGGAATACCTACCAGTAAATCTCCTGCCTTGGCCAAGGACTTCGTGTAATGGCTCTCCTAGACACAGCGCGACCTCACCCCCAATACCGGGAGAGACGAACCCCTGAAGATCCGCTCACTGCCTCCATATGGATCGGGACTGTACCCAACTAAAACCTGTTTGCACGACTCCTTTGAGCCGTGGTAGGGCAGTAATCAAAGCACAGTGGGAACTCACACGAGACAAATGACGATCCCCAGGTCGATGAACTAACCTGTACACATGTCACCTGGGAACTGCTATCTGACGTCAGGTATAAGACCAACTAGCATGTTCCCGGCGAGTCCTGTCCGGTGTACTCATAACCCAATGAGCACCTGTATACATCTTAGGTGAACCAACTGACACCAGTGGCTTGTGAGACCGGCCACCGCCCCTCGTCTGGGTCTCGACTGTATACACTAGTCTACTCTGGAGAATCGATGCCCTGTCTCAAAACTCCCACGACTAGGGACCTTTTAAGGATGTGCTTATAGACTCCAGCTCTCACTTATATGATCGCCCTCATACTGCTGGCAGTCAAGCAAGAATCCTAGGGGCTCTATCAACGTGCAATAGCGACCTGTCAGGTCACCTAAAGCAGTACACGATGATAAAGGTAAACCAGATAGCATACTATCATCTCGAGTAAGACTGTCCTACCGGGATAGGTCCTCCCTCAATCATTGCAACCACGTGCCTGTGATCCAATAATTGACTCTGAGGGCACTATCTCCAACAATCTCCTACTTGCACTCAAGGCTAATTATTGCGATGTCGCATACTCACAGCCCGTGTGATACCGAACACCCAACTCCTCTACTTGTTAGTCTCACAAAACTCGTTTGTGAAACTATTGCGTTCGAGGAATAGCCTCAGTGAGTAGATCCGCCTAGATGTTTCTTTCTATGTCTCTCTATATCTCAAGTTCGCGGAGAAAACCATCTCCCGAAATGAGCAATACCTGTCTTAGAATGTCTGGATGTCTGATGGGACCTAGCTCATAAATGAACTCCAAATCCAAACTTCTTAGACTGTATCGTCAACTGAACTTAATCAGTATCCTGTGCCATGCCTCCCTCAGTATTGCCTTGGACCACCTGTCCAAAATACTGCCCCTCATCAGAAGGAAAAACTATAACTCTGACAATCACCCTGTCGTCCATGTCACCTTGGAAGCCTGGAATGATAACTGTCTCCTTAATGAGGCTGTCGTTATCATTTCCCTAGAACATCTACTTATATTCTAAAGCTGCTCCCGACTGTTTCTCCAGGATTGGATCAATATCAACTTATTGCATCTAGTGCAAGAACAACATCTGGTGCGGTACTTGACATGTCATGATTGACTCAATTGCCTAAGCAAGTGATCTGCCAATCATGCACATCCCTCTCTACTTTAGTCTATAAGACACCTTTAGAGAGGGTGACTCCATCACCTGCAGGTACACTACCGTGCCAGGAGTCGTCCATTCTAAATACTCTTAGAATGCTGTCAAAGTACCCTGATTGGGAAACCACCCAAATCTAGATCTAAAACCATAGATCTAGTAACCAGTATGTCTGATATAATGTCCAAGTCCCATGTGGAGAAACCACTGTGTGACGACCAAAGTATAACCGATCGTAGTATAGGAATATCACTTCCTACTTTGTGTATGTCATCCAAAACCCCCATATCACACCCTACTACCTTCTCAACAGATCCATCCCCTATCCTGATGACGTCAAACCTATGACTGTCATATCAGAAATAGATGATCTATCTCCGCTATATCTGCTTTAGTCTATAAATAGACATAAGCCTGATGTCCACCAATGCTTCCGCTGCTCCCACTGACTACGACAACCCTCTGGCAGAGTCATATAGACGTGCACTTCTAAAGCTAGTTTAGAACGACGCTATACTCATCCTCCCACCGGGTCTCGCAGCCTGGAACAACAGCAATGGCAAGTGTGGGTAAACAAGAACCTCCCTGCCACCGTCCTTGAGGCTACCGGAGTACGTCTCGGGTGCCTGAGGTTACCCACCTTATCTGCGGAATGGCCAATGGAATGTCAAACCAGATTGAATCTTTAGGTTCCTTATCAAATCTTCAGTAATCGTTTGCGGTTCTGGAATCACTTCCAGTTCTACCATACTCCCACTACTGTTTTTGAAAAAATCCATTTTTATTAAAACTGTGGCGAGTCTAGAACAATATTACTATTGATCTCCCAAATGGTAGAAAATCAACCCTCGTCATAGCCTGGGTCAACCCACAAACTGCCATTACAGAAACGTGCCTTGAGTTGTCCAGTGTCTGGTTTTAATCATAAGCCGGACAACTCCCCGTACCTTAACATCGTTAAGATATGAACTGTTCTATATCCAATATAGAACCAGAGGCACTGATTTAATTGAACCAGATTCAAATCATGCAGTTATCTCCAGTGCATGTTAACTAAATGGAAGGAGGCCGATCAGCGTTACTCAACTTAGGAATGCTTCCAATTATGAGTAACCTGAAAGAGAAGCAATTTCTCTTTATCATTACTATCAACTGAATACCATACACAAGTATCTACATCTTCGATCACTTTGAAGAATCCCGATACTTGCAATACCTGGTTCTCTACTTTATTCAAATACCTATAACTTCTCAAAATTCGGACCCTGTGTTTCCACGAAACACCTGTCTAAAAACTAAAGAAGTCATAAGTAAACCGAATATAGTACGAGGACCAACCCCTCCGTCCTGATGGAGCCTGGACAACATACAATACTCTGTATAAGTCCCTTGAGTCTGATAACTCTTTCGCTGTGTGTCGCAGGTTGAAAACTGTACTTATGGTTAAGAAGAATTACACCGCTGTTTAATGCTCCTTACCTAACCATCCACTGATATAGGTAAATGTTGTAGACATAATTTCAAAAGGTATATCTCACTCTATGAAAATAGACGTACAGATATATCAATTTGAAATTGGTGCATAACAGAGGATATTCAAAACCAAATATTTGCCGTCCGGCAAACAACCCAGGTGACTTCCTCAAATATCACCGATTACAACGAATCCCGATATAATGAGGATGATCACCCTATTCCCAATAACTTACTCCCACTCATCATCTGTAAAATCATACAGATGTGAGAATCAAACCTGGTAAATACATACCCTGGAGCAAGTGTCTAATCAGGAAATCAGTTTTCTTTTAACAGTACACAGTTGAACTGAAACATTGAAATGTTTCGATGGGGTATCCTGGTATTCCTAGTAATGCCTCTACCATTATCCAGATTCACAACTATAACCGTATAATTCTTTGCCACCTCTCCAAATCCCTTTATATGTCTTTAGTCATTACCTTCTGCACACCCCTTAGGCCAAATGGTTTTCTTCCTTCCCTACCGTTCGGCACCAGCCTATGGTTTGGAAGAAGACTATCCAATAAGCATAATGGGTGTACTGTCCTAGTCCTAGGAGCACTCGCAACGCGAGAGAAGGTGAAGATAAAAGACAACCGAATAAACCTTATTCCTATTTCTCCTGAACCAGAATCCATCCCCGAACTGGAACAAGTTCCTTTCGAGTTCGTATATAACCATACGATGGAGTATCCAGTAAACTGTGGATCTTCGTAGTGATACGGAGTGTTCTGGAGAAATACAAAGGTGATTTTAGGATTGGTGAAGAAATACTCGGTTTGATCGTGAATAGCAGTCACAATTTACTTTGCCCTCTTACTAATCCCTTGCTTTGTCTTAACTTAATACCTTCTGTACACCATCGTTAGGCTAATTGGTTTTCTTCATTCCCCACCGTTCGGCACCAGCCTAAGGTTTGGAAGAAGACTATCCAATTTGCGTAATAGGTGTACTATCTCCTAAACCAAGGAGTACTCGCAACCTGAGAGAAGGTAAAAGAAAAAGACAACTGAATAATCCTATCCGTTTTCTCCAGAACCGGAAACCATCCTCGAATTCCTTCGAGTTCGTATCTAACCATACGATGGTTTTGTCCAATGGAAGTGGACGTTTGCAGTAATACGGGGTGTCCTGGAGAAAAGGGTAAAAGTAGGAGTGGCAATGAGGTCTGCAACTTTGACAATCCAAAAGCCAGTATTTAAGAAGGTTCGGTCAACTTGGTCATTGAGTCATAGTCTAGGGTCGGGTCAATGGTCGCTGCCAAAGAGAGAGAGAAAAGAAACACTCAGCGTGCACTCTAACCTAGATCAGAATGGTTATCACTTTATCTAATCTGGAAACCTCCCACTGTACCTCAAATTCTCCTCCAAACCCGAAAGAAGAATTAGTCGGGGTCACCCGAGGAGTAAACCAACTCATCAGTAGGAATCGGGATCCAACTATCATCGCATGATAACGTGACGGAATCCGCTCACCCTATCACACTCCAGAAGGTATGCGCATATCTGGCAAGTTTCAGTACTTTTGAAACTCCCGATGTGATTTTTACCCCATGCTCTTATGACCTTGGCGTGAGGTCAAAATATCATAAGTCACATGTCAAGTTCTACCCATCATTGTCCAGGTTAATTTGAACCCACCCGTACATACCCTTGACGTAGGACAAAATAGTAGTACGACTGTCCCAAACCAACGCATCTATCTATGCAACAGATAAATACCCGGCAGCTACCAAACGCTATGCCTTGGCGTGAGGTCAAAATATATAGCTTGAATACTACCGAATATTTAACTGAAATGATGGAGGGCTACGAATGGTTTCTGGCGAAAACCTTTAACGTAATGAACTTGATATCGTTGAAGGAACGGATAGCCTTTTAGAAAATATAGTGACGAAAACCTTTACTAAAGAGGTCACTCTCAGTGAAGGGATCTCGGCTCTTTCCCCGTAGAATGGGGTGCAGGATATTCCAAATGAATACCACGATGCAAAGCAAAAGTAATCGGCTATAATGAAGTTAATGCCCCGACGCAAACTTCTGTCCAAGGGGTCACTCCCGGTGAAGGGATCTCGGCCCTTGCCTCATCGACTGAGGAGCAGGATATTCCAAATGAATACCACGATGCAAAACAAAAGTGAACGTCCTTGCAATAACAGCTTTTTGAAAAGTGTTCCAATAACATCAGATTAGGTTTGTTTTAACTTGCATTGATCCGAATCAACGCAGTCCCATCAATTGATCACACCACAAAGAACGAAAATATACTGATGTACGTATATGCCATCCGCATTCGCCACTGGGTCCCGTCATTAACCGTTAGGTTAGCTAACTAACGACAGAGCGGGGACTGGACTAGCGCGGATGCAAAACATATACAACATCTACTAATATATATACCAATATATTATATTCGCTCAAGGCGTGAAAAAAATGCAACATCACAGAAATGTACAGCATCACAGAACAATACAGATATCTGGGATCCCCGGGTTTCACAGAGCCACTACTGAAACCCGACGTTCCCCTGGTCGTGTAGATAGCCCGTGCAATGAAATCCTAGACCCCTACGGGCGCGGCAAGTTACCCGCCAAAACCTGAAGCGAGGCAGCCCCTTTCAGCGACGTGAATGGACCACCCAGCACTTCACGGAATCCGGTAACTTGGGCACCCCTCCTGGGTCAACCTGTACCCCCTACGAGTGCGGCGAATAGCCCGCCAATTCTAGAGTGAAGCCCCCTCTGTCCCAATGCCATGAGATGCGGGCTTGTTGCCCTCCAGAACCCGGCTATCCATGCACCCCACCGCGGGGCAATCCTAGTACAGAAAATAAAATATACATACAACGGGTACATGACTGCAACTAGGTCGTGCCCCAAAAGAATAATACAAACAGACAGTGACGGCAGTCCACATGTCGGACGCTCGCCCCGCAATATCAAATGTACATAATAGAACAAAACTGTACTAGAATTGCATCCAGGCTATCCCCCACGACCGATCCGCAACATCACAGCAAAAACACAGAACATCAACGTGAAAGTCACGTTCGAAAATCCGTCTAACCGGGCTATAGCAGTTAGAATGGATTTACCGATCAAGTGACATTCACGGTCGCAGATATAATGTAAATACTGTGAAATAATGTGTTTAAAATATCCGATCGACCAAAAATTAACAAGTGGGCCCCAAAGCAATACTGTAGCACTCACAGAAATTCTGGGCCCAAGTTTAATATTCCAAAACCCCTATTTACAGCCCACAAGCCCACTGGAAAATTTCGACGCATTGATCCCTCAAACCTGCGGCGGAACCGCGGCGCCAAGTGGGGTTTTGCCGCGGTTCCGCGCTCTACCTGAACGATCAACGTCTCGAATTTTCCCAGAACTCTTAGAATTTCTTGTACATCAGTTTTCTACAACCTGAAAAATTTTTAGAGCCAAGAAAAATTCGACAGAAAACTGATGTGAAGAAAACACGGGTTTTTGGAATTTTGGTCGATCGGAAATGCAAACACATCAAACAAAGCTAGACGAAGTTAATGGCGAGGCTTTGATACCACTGTGAGTGCACGGCGGCGCCCCGGCCGTCAATCCGACGGCCAAATGCGGAAGCGGTGATAAACTTTAATTTTGCGAACTTAGCAAACCGGCACCACCGCGCACTAAACACCCGGATCGGACCATTAAACTAGTTCTAGCTAACTACAAGACGGGTTAGAGATATACCGAGTGATCCGAGTCCTCCGGTCTTCTCGTCGTCGTCCCGATCTCCTGCGGAATGTTCGGTCTTCGCCTCCTCGCCGGAAGGGCACCACATCGCCTGCATCTTTTACGGGCTCCCACCTCAATACCGAGGCAGCTCGGGCACGAAGTTGGCTGGCCGACGCGTCCAAGATTTGCTGTAGAATGTAGTGTAGAGGCTATGTCTCATTTGGGGTTTGTGTTGCCTTTGAAGATGATGGAGGAATCAAGATAAGGAAAAATGGTGCTTGCATTTTTCCTAGCATAAAAATGAGATCAAGAAAAATGCCACAAGCTCAAAAATGAAACTCTCTTCTTCTCTTCTCTCAAGTGTGGCCTCTCTCATCAAATGAGAATGGTGGAGAAATGAATATCAAACCATAACAAGAAGGGAGGTGAGTGTAGTAAAAGCAAGGGGGTGACCACAACCCTAAAGAAATGATAACCATCTCAAATCAATATCAAATCCACTCTAATCACCATAAAGCAAGTGATAAGAAGGAAAAAGAATCTCATCATGAAAAACTATCATGATGCCACCAAAATGCAAGATACCCCCTCCACAAATGTTATTTGCAAACTTGCAAATAACACCCTCCATCGGAAAAGTCCGGCTGGGAACGAACAAAGGAAAACCGGCCGGAACGGAATGCAAACTGGCAACTCCAGAAAACTGGTCCCATAATAAATTACAGGAAAACCCCGATACTGTGCATACACACCCGCATCTGTATTCCGACCGGATACAAATGCAAAGAGACAAAATCTACACTGTACTATACTAAGATCTGGCTTAAACCAAAACCGGCTAGTAATATTCGTTCGATCCTGATCCGTGCAATACCGCACGTATCCGATCGAACCTTGCCATATATCTATACGGCCTCTAGTACTAACCGTCCGATCCTGATCCGCACGTATCTGATCGGACCCTGCCATATCTCCATACGGCCTCTACAGCGTTTCGCCCGAAAGCTTGAGTAACTGAAAGTGTGGTGGACTCTAAAGACTCGTCAATACTATGGCTGTGGATTTAACCACCAGCACGTCAGAGGTATAAGCCAATACGTGACGGGCCACCAGCTATTGACCAAAAGGGACGTCGATGAGCGAACTCATCCTGACACCCTACTGACCCTGTCAGTGACAATATCCGTACTGTCCGGTCCGTTCGTCTATGAGCATCGCATGGCGGGCCTAGGGGGTTGGTAAAAGTCAGACCCCCAAAAGCGGCACAAGTCGTGTCGGAGTGTAGCCCAGAACACCCTGAGATACTACTGGAATACCTACCAGTAAATCTCCTGCCTTGGCCAAGGACTTCGTGTAATGGCTCTCCTAGACACAGCGCGACCTCACCCCCAATACCGGGAGAGACGAACCCCTGAAGATCCGCTCACTGCCTCCATGTGGCTCGGGACTGTACCCAACTAAAACCTGTTTGCACGACTCCTTTGAGCCGTGGTAGGGTAGTAATCAAAGCACAGTGGGAACTCACACGAGACAAATGACGATCCCCAGGTCGATGAACTAACCTGTACACATGTCACCTGGGAACTGCTATCTGACGTCATGTATAAGACCAACTAGCATGTTCCCGGCGAGTCCTGTCCGGTGTACTCATAACCCAATGAGCACCTGTATACATATTAGGTGAACCAACTGACACCAGTGGCTTATGAGACCGGCCACCGCCCCTCGTCGGGGTCTCGACTGTATACACTAGTCTACTCTGGAGAATCGATGCCCTGTCTCGAAACTCCCACGACTAGGGACCTTTTAAGGATGTGCTTATAGACTCCAGCTCTCACTTATATGATCGCCCTCATACTGCTGGCAGTCAAGCAAGAATCCTAGGGGCTCTATCAACGTGCAATAGCGACCTGTCAGGTCACCTAAAGCAGTACACGATGATAAAGGTAAACCAGATAGCATACTATCATCTCGAGTAAGACTGTCCTACCGGGATAGGTCATCCCTCAATCATTGCAACCACGTGCTTGTGATCCAATAATTGACTCTGAGGGCACTATCTCCAACAGGCTACGCACGAGAATAATCAGAAAGGCCAGAAGAACTCTATATGGCCTTACTTTTGAATTCCTTAATCTGTGCCCTGGATCTGAGGTTATACCGTTGTAATCATTTGATGATGTTCTTCGTTTATTGCTTTCATGATTGTAAGAATTTTTGGCAATATGAATGGAAATTTTTTATTCCAGCTTGTCTTATTTCTCGTTCTGTGTCTTTTGCCCATGCATGAATGAGTGTGTCTCGAACGCTTGATCAAATGCAAATCGGATGTTCTTTCTGTCGCTTTCTTCTTTCTTTTATTATCAGTATGTTGCCTTAGTAAACATGGTCGACAGATGGTAGAACGGGCATCCTGTCTTGGTTTCTTTAAGAGGTAGCGATGACTTAGGCCGCAGGTTCAAATCTGCTGCCTAAGACTTTTCAACTCTATGAGCCGTGAGGGTCTCGTAGAGACTTTTCTCCCTACGGATCGAGAGGATCTCGTAGGTGTATTTTCTCCTTAGGAATCGTGAGGATTCCTAAGTGGGTTTTCTCTTATAAGTCATAAGGATCCTATAAGAGAATTTTCCCCTCTTACGAGTCGAGAGGATCCGTAAGCGATTGTTTTCCTCCTTGTCGAGATTCGAGTTTGGAGAGTGTGACCCGTGAAAAGTATGCAAGAGTCTGTTTTGGACCAACTTGCAGGGCCCCAGTGCTTAGAAAACAGGTTTTTTTTAATCCCCGCTGCCTAAGGCTTTGCCTTACGAGTCGAAATGAATCGAGCATTTCTCGCAAGGATGTCCTAACGTCACAGTTAACCTCTGCTCTTTACGACAGAAGTCCGTTAGGGTCTGTGGTACTTAGGGTTTTGGCCGTCGTACCGTTGCGTTGGCTGATATATTCCTCGATATGCAATCTTGCTGTTCAAGTAGCCTTACGATTGTCGTGTCTCTGATCCCTTCGGGGGCTGGACAAGACGTCTTCAAGTAATCTTCCAGGTAATATTACCGTTGAAAGGGCAAGCGTAGGGATATTCCATGTCGCTTTTTACTTGAGGTTAGGCTTATTTTGGAGAGCCCCGATGAGTCATAACCACTCCGCGCTGGTGTGGGATGATCTCTGATAGTCTTTTAGGCTTTATATGACTTGCCGTCAAGACCCTGAAGCTAGGAATTTGGCCTTTGCTTCGTTTGCTAGCATTGCGTCCTCTATATCGAGACGAATGTCGCGGTTGTCTCTAGGTTGTTGGTGAACCGTCGAGGTTTGGAACTAGGGACTTTTCCATAGCTCCGCTGTTTGATGATATTGCGTCTGCTGTGTCGAGACGAACGTCGAGGTGGTGACCACTCCGCACTGGTGCTAGACAATCTCCAATTGTCTTTCAGGCTTTATATGACATGCCGTTAAGACCATGAAGCTAGGAATTTGGCCTTTGCTTCGTTTGCCGGCATTGCGTCTGCTGTATCGAGACGAATGTCGTTGTTGTCTCTAGGTTGTTGGTGAACCGTCGAGGTTTGGAGCTAGGGATTTTGCCGTGGCTCCGTTGTTTGATTGTCGCGTCTGAATCCTGCTGGAGGAAGAACGCTGTGGTGACATCTCGTCTGCTGTATCAAGACGAACGTCGAGGTGGTGACCACTCCGCGCTGGTGTGGGATGATCTTCGATAGTCTTTCAGGTTTTATATGAGTTGCCGTCAAGACCCTGAAGCTAGGAATTTGGCCTTTGCTTCGTTTGCTGGCATTGCGTCTGCTGTATCGAGACGAATGTCGCGGTTGTCTCTAGGTTGTTGGTGAACCGTCGAGGTTTGGAACTAGGGATTTTGCCGTGGCTCCGTTATTTGATTGTCGCTTCTGAATCCTGCTAGAGGAAGAACGCCATTGCTGATTTTTAGGCTGTAGATGTTGCCGTTGAGATTTGGAACTAGGGACTTTGCCATGGCTCCGTTTCGTTGTGTCGTGTCCGTGCCTTGCTAGCATGAGAAGGAACGCCGTTGTTGGTCTTTAGACAGTAGATATTGCCGTTGAGATTTGGAACTAGGGACTTTGCCATGGCTCCGTTTCGTTGATGTTGCGTCTTCATCCGATTGGAGGGAGGAAGAACGCAAGTGTTGATCTCTAAGTTGTCGATGTTGACGTCAAGACCCTGAAGCTAGGGATCTTCCTTCGTTTTGTTTGTTGACATTGTGTCTACAATATTGCGATGAATGTCGAGATTGTCTCTAGGTTGTCTATGAACCGTTGAGATTTGGCTTCGTTTCAACGAAGCCTGGTAGGACGATATGGTTCCCTTCTTTTTTTGTGCCCCTGGATTGTATACAGCGATTGATGTGATCTCACCTGTAGGGCAAAAGTTTCATTCATTTCTTTTTTTATATTATTATTTTATCTCCGCGATGCTCTATCATTTCAGCTTTTATATCGCGAAGGTCGCGATTGCCCAATCATTTCGGCTATTTTTCACGGTGCCCAATCATTTCTGCTATTTTTCTTTTTACTCGCTGCTTTTTATTACGAGCTGCCCAATCATTTCGGCTGTTTTTTTTACTCGCTGCTTTTTATTGCGAGTTGCCCCATCATTTCGGCTATTTCATATGCATTTTTAGCTCGCTGATTTTTATCGAGAGTGTAAAACTTGGAATCTGGCGCCAATCTCAGCATCAGTATCGCTACAACTGGAATATTGCCAGAAGCGAATCATCATTTGCCATGAAAGGACTCGGAATTTTATACCGGTTTAAGCATCAGCATCGCTACAACTGGGATATTTCCAGGAGCAAATCATCATTTGCCTCTGTTGATGTCGAATAAAGGTGGCTTAGCGAACAGGGATAGGATCCCGTCGACTAAGGCTTTTGACTTCATGAGCCGTAAGGGTCTCACAAAGGTATTTCTCCCTACAAGTCGTGAGGATCTCGTAGGTGTGTTTTCTCCTTAGGGATCGTGAGGATTTCTAAGTGTATGTTCCCCCGTAAGTCGTAAGGATCTTACAAAAGGGGTTTCTTCTTATAAGTCGAGAGGACTTATAAGGGTTGTTCACCATATGGACATATCCCTAGCCACGGGTGGGACTTGGTCAGGGAAATGTTTATTCGCGCCCGTGGATTGTATACAAGGGTCGGTATTGAGCCACTTGTAGGGCAATATCGAAGGTTGTGGGGGTTGCTTAAGAACAGGTTCAGGTCTCTGTAACTTAAGACTTTCAAATCTTATGAGCCGTGAGGGTCCCATAAGAGAGTTTTCCTTACGAGTCGTGAAGATCTCGCAAGTGTAATTTCTCCTTAGGAATCGTGAGGATCCCTAAGTGTGTTGCTCCCTTGTGAGTCGTAAGGACCTCACGCGGGTGGTTTCTCCTCACAAGGTCGTGAGGACCCTGTAAGTGTCTTTTAACGAGGTTGCGCCCTTTCAGGTTTTCACAAACACTCGCCGGTAGTCCTGCTGTTTTTACTCACGGAGCCCTTCCGTGTTTTCATCCGTGCCCACTTTGCTTATGGACATACCGTCTTTATTTTTCTTTTTCTTTTCTTTTTTATTTTATTTTATTTTTATTTTTCTAACGAGGTTGCGCCCTTTCAGGTTTTCACAAACACTCGCCGGTAGCCCTGCTGTTTTTACTCACGGAGCCCTTTCAGGTTTTCATCCGTGTCCATTTCTCTTATGGACATACCGTCTTTATTATTATTATTTTTTTATTTATTTATTTTTATCTCGTCAGCCTGAGGATGCTGCGGCAATAGTTTAAAGATGTTTCGGTCGTCTTGCAAGTTTTAGGACATTGCGGTCCATCATTAGTTTAAGGACGTTTTGGTCCGCCGTCGCCGTATTTGAGGTGAATCTCTAGTTTAATGACTTTTCGGTCTATGGGGCTTTCCCTATGAATGAGCAGGATGCCCCCGGTGTATCCATCTTTCTCGGAGCGTGCGGTCATGGCGGGCTCACCTTCCAGTTTTCGGAGATGGCGAACTTGCCCTGTTGGTATTGGTCTTCAACCCAGTTTTTGAAGACGTAGAAATTTTCAATCGGATGGTCCAATACTTGGTGGTAAGGGCAGTAATTAGGAGTGTTGACATCATTCAGTTGTGGCTGGTGTTTCGGCTCCGGTAGAGTGATAAGCCTATTGCGCACTGCCACTTCGAACAGCCTCCTTGTTTCATCCTGGGGAAATGAGTAAGGACGTTTCAACCTCTCATAGAGGGGTTGCCGCTTGTTGTTTCGGTGAACAACCGGTCTAGGGCCACTCAATTGTTATTGAGTGTTGGCGACAAAGGCCGTTCTTCCCTTTTCTTTATTCTTTTTGTTCGCTCCGTTGTTTGTGGATCCGAGATTCTCTCCGGGTATCGCGAAATTGCACAGCTGAATGTTCTCGCAATTCCTTAATTCTTTAGAGATGGACCCCTTGAAGAGAGGGTCGAGGGATACTTTTTCGTCGGAATCGCTCCCGAAGGTGAGAACTCGTAATTCCCCGAGATCATCCCTATGACAATTGCTAACAATTCTTTTATGCTCATCTGTCGCATTCTCCCGCTGTCTATGAGCCTCACGCTTTGTCCTGTTGACGTGTTGCCTGCGAGCGATATACCCTTGCCACCAACACTTAAAGGAGTCACGGTCTTCAGTAGGATGTGCGATCTTCTGATGATATAAGCAATAATTAGGATGCATCTCTACTCCACCGAGAGTGTTTTCTTCAGAGGGTGGTAGCTTCATTCCCATTGACATGGCTTTAGCGAACCTTTTCCTCGTCTTGAATTTATTTTATCCCCAGCGGATGACTTTTGATTTGACGGAAGTGCCTTGACTCTTTAGTCTAGTGGTCGGTGTTTGGCTCCTTCCAGTATGGCCATGTCACGCTCTTGATTGGCTTTAACTTTCAGACGAATGTCATTCAGGAAGGCATCGATCATCTCGTCTGACAGCCACAGAAGTTCTGGTTCAGGATCCGCCCTCGGTTTCTCGGCGCAAGGAGCCTCTTTATCATCCAACAATGAGTGAGAGATCACATGACAAGTTGCCCCCGGTGCGTCCGTCTTCTTTGGAGTGTGCGGCTGTGGTGGGTTTACCTTCCACTTTTCAGACAACGCAAACTTGCCTTGTAGGTATTGGTCTTCAATCCAGTTTTTGAAGACGTAGCAATCCTCAATCGGATGACCCAACACTCGGTGGTAGGGACAGTAATTGGGATCGTTGACGTTGTTTGGCTGCAACGGGCGTCTTGGATCTGGCAGATTGATGAGCCTGTTGCGCAGTGCCAGCTCAAACAGTCTTCTCGTTTTATTTTGAGGAAACGAGTAAGGACATCCTAGCTTCTCCTGGAGGGATACACGTGGACGCATATTATTTTTATGGACAACCGGCTTCAAGTTGCTCGGCTGTTGCTGAGCATTGGCGACGACGATCGCCTTCCCTTTCCCCTTCTCATTTCGATAATCCGGTTTTGGAGGAGACTGTCCATGGCCCATCTGGTTCATTTGGGCTAATTTGTCGATCAAGGCCTGGAAGGTGGTCGGCCTGAAGAACATCATGAATTGTGAGATGGTCTCTTGCGGATCAAGAGTGCCCATGAACATGCCTACTGCAGTAGCCTCTTCTATGCGTTGTTCGCATTTTGACCATAGGTTCCGCCATCGTGTTGCGTATTGGACCCACGTTTCGCCTGGCCTTATCCTGGCATTAATCAGTGTTGTTATCGGGGTGAGTCCACTAGCACTCGCGAATCTTTGTGTAAACAGTAGCTCCATCTCCGCAAATATTTTAACAGAGTCGTTAGGTAGCTCCGAATACCATTCAAAGGCTGTTTCTGCTAAGCTGCCGACGAACTGGCGAAGCAACAGTTTGTCGTCGCCTCCCGTGTTGCCTCATAAGACCCTGAATTGAGCGACATGTTGATGTGGATTCCCTGTCCCTTTATATAGGTGGAGCTTAGGGATAATATATCCCGGAGGGTAACTGATTTAGTCATACCAGCTTGGATAAGGTCGTCCGGTTCTAATAATTTGCGCAGCCGCTTCATTCGCCTGATGAGCCCGTATTTGCTGAGCTATATAGTTATCCAGTGCGGCCTTGGAAATGGTTTCTTCCTTGGCTGCTGAAAGAGCCGGAGGAGGATTAGATGTCTCCCGTCCGTCATCTCCAACAACGATCGGAGGGTCTTCAGCTGGAGGGTCCGGCTGTAATATCATCCCTACCATATCTTGGAAGAGGAGCGCCATTTGTTTTATGTTAGCCGCTTGCTCTGCGGCTTCTTTGTCCTTATTTTTGAGGACTCTTCCTAAGAAGTCAGCATCAGTCTCTTGTTCGTGACGCTGCTCTGATGATGCCTCCGGGCTTTCTTTTGGCCCAGTGAGTGCAGCCATTGCAGTCATTATTTCCTGAAGTTTCTGTTGCTGCTCCTGGGTTTTTGTCACGGATCGGGTAAGCGGTCGGTGACCCGTTGAAGCACGACCTTCCTCCTTTCCGGAAGCCATATAAACAGTGTGCACCACCATGCCCCCAGACTTGGGGTGTTTGTGCTCAGCGCTTTTACGGTTCACCATGCTCACAGGGGCTTTTTGCGGCCTCCTTTTCTTTTGAGTGATCGACGTTGAGGGAGCTGTTGCAGCAGGCACCCATCCGGCTGTCACTTTTTGTGACTTTGAGTAGTCCCTCTCTTGTTGAACCTTCATCTTTTTCTGTCAGCGGAGATAGTCTTGATCGACCACTGACTCTTGGACACGTCGCCAAAATTTGTAAATTTCAGAGGATAGCCGTTGAGGAGGTTGCTCCGGCTTCTTTTCTGTATCATTCTCTACAGGTGAAGGAGTTCTCTTCAGCAATGCAGTAGGAGAGTTTCTGCGCACTTTATTGAGCAGTTCAAAGCTGTTCCCGGTTGGAACAGCATCATCGATCCCCACCGTTGGAGCTGGCGGAGTTATCCCAGAGGGGGAGTTGCCCTCAGCCTTCTTCACTCGGCGCTAGTGGCGACGTCGAGCGTGTCTTGCGGATAGAGTTGTTTCAGCTATAAGGGTGACTTCGTCGTGCCCCCTCTGAGCAGAGGAAGCAGCTTTGAGGACCTCGCCTGGAGCGGGAGCAGGGATGGCTATCCGCTTCGGGATAACGCATTCTGGTATCGCAGGCTTGTAGACGTTCTGGCCCAGTCTGTTGAAAACTGAGGTAGTGGAATTGGGCGACCCGTTGAGAGGGGCCGCAGCAGTGGTAAGTCGATCAAAGACTGACTTCTTTGGGGCTTCTTGCAACATCATCAGGACATTGAAGCTCATTGGTGGGAGCATGGTCCCGAAGAATAGTCCAATGGTGGCTTGAGTCACCTGCTCCACTGGCACCTTGAAAAGGGAGGCCGCCTGGGGCCCGTAAGTCACTCCTCCAGCAGGGACGGAGCAAGAGTTTCACTTGCAGGTAGTGCAGTTTGAAGCCATTGATCTTCTGTTTTCTACACGGCGCAAGACACCAAATCTAAGTACCTTGAATCCACAGGCAACCACAGCAAACCGCGATTTGTTCGCGAACACAACACACGAAGTGTGGAGTGGAAAGAGGAAAATGTCCCACCGGGCGTGCCAGAATCTGTTCCCCTCCGAATCACGGAGACGTGACCGCGTAGGTTCGTCTTGCCTAAAATTCGGGGCAGATGCTATTTGGTTTAATCCGTCCACCTCTCCGAAGATGCCAAGTTGATTTATGGCACCGTGTATCGAAGGTTTAGACGGATGCGGCCGATGTAGCAGACTTCGTCAGATTCCCCCTCGCTTGAGGGGTTTTTGATTGTGGGCACGCTCTTCCCTACAGGCATAAGCCCCTGCAGTTAATTACGCTACCGCTTCGCGGCAACAACTTTCTCCTTCTCCAGAATTTCACTTCGTGTCGTGGGTGTTTGTTTTATTTGTGGTTGCCCGTGGATTGTATACGGAGACTAATTTATGTCGTCGCCCGTAGGACGTGGATTAGTCCAAATCCGTATTTACTTAGATTTGGGTTTGGGGTTTTAGTTTAAGGATATGTTAGCCGTGTTTGAGGCTAAGATCAACTTAAACGTTTGTTAAGGATACGTTAGTCCAATTTGAGACTAAGATCAACTTAACATGATCGTTTAGATCCGACAAAAGAGCATTTGGAGGCTCTATTATTCCAGTTTAGGGACATGGTGGTCCGTTTCATGTATGGCCGTCGGGACCCATCACCTCTCTGACGACGTTGAAGGATTACAACGACAGATGTTAGAGGAGTTCAGAGATGTACCCTTGAACCAAAGTTGATTGGGGGATCTATAGTCACATTTGGGACTAAAGTCTGTTTGAAGGTTTAAGGATACGTTAGCCGTATTTGAGGCTAAGATCAACTTAAACGTGATCGTTTAGATCCAACAAAAGAGCATTTCGGGGCTCTATTGTTCCAGTTTAGGGACATAGTGGTCCATCGCCAGTTTAGGGATATGGTGGTCCATCGGTTTAAGGACGCTTAAGTCCGTGAGTTTAAGGGCGCTTGAGTCTAGGAGTTATGTGTGGTTGTCGGGACCCGTCACCTCTCTGACGTCATTGAAGGATTACAACGATAGGTGTCAGAGGAGTTCGGAGATGTACCCTTGAACCGGATGTAAATTGATTTAAGGGAGCAGTCGTGCTCGGTCAATTTAATTTGAGGACTTATGACCATGATTGGGCTAAGTCCAGTTGAAGATGTTCAACATTTTCATTTGTCTTCGGCCTATTAGGCCTATGCCAGGGCTTTTCCCCTGTTTAATAATGCACTGCATTTTATTTTGTCCTGTAAGGCCTATTTGATTTGGGCTCTGTCCCTTTATTTTTATGATGCAGAGCATCTGTTTTGGTCCGACAGACCTTTGTTTGGGCTCTGCCCTTTTTTAAAATAATGCATTGCATTTTATTAGGCCTGTTAGGCCTTTTTTAATTGGGCTCAGCCCTTCTTTAAATAATGCAGAGCATTGATTACACTGACAGAGTGCCACGTGGCCTGTCAGGCGCTCTGCGCCAATTAATGAGCGCAAGCGCATGTGGAGGTGACACGTGTCACGCTCTGGTGAGCGCAAGCGCAGTGCGCTGCGCTGTTGCGCTGCTGACACGTGGCGCGCTCTGGTGAGTTGCGGCAATTTCAGAGAGCAATGCTCTATTTTAAAAGCGCATAGCGCAAGTGGTTCTGGAGCTGACACGTGGTTCTCTCTGGTGGCTTGCGCTAACCCGAGAACGCAACAGTGTAGATTTACAAGTGTAAGACACTGTTTTAATATCTTGATCCAATTTTGGATTCAAGAAAAGATTTTTTTAAGATTCCAGAACCAATGGTTCATAAAAAAGGCAATGCCTTTATTATTATTATCTTTTTTTATTGAAGATCTTTGATCTTGTTCTTAGATCAATGATCTTTTTAGAAGAAACTCTTCTTTTATTCAAAGGGTTTTTACCGTTTTCTCTTTCTGAGTTCTTTTCAAAATTCTTTAGAGGAGTTCTTTTAATTTTCTTTCTGTTTTCTGTGTGTTTTAGACTTGGGGTTTAAGGGCTTTTATATAGTGCCAATTAGTTTGTTAAATTAGTTAAAGAGATCCTTATTTGAGTAATTTAGGGATTTTTCCCTACCGTTGGATCATTGATCCAAAGGCTTCTATTTTACAGAAGACAATTTTCTTGTTTTAACAAGATCAGAAAGATCTTATTGGAATTTTAATTCTGTTTGGCGCAAACGCATCTGCGCTTGACACGTGTCGTGCAGCGCAACTGCGCTGACACGTGCAGCGCAGCGCAACTGCGCTAGCGCCACTGCGCTGACACGTGTCGCGCAGCGCAGAGCGCAGCGCAACTGCGCTGACACGTTTCGCGCAGCGCAGAGCGCAAGTCAGCTAAAGCGTTGCTTCTTTTATTAAAATCTAAAATTTCAAAGTAGAGCTTTGCTCTGATTGGGGGAATCAGAAGCGTTGCTTCATTTCCCGTCTTGGAATTTGAATAGAGCTTTGCTCTGATTGGGATAAACAGTCTCCTTTCATCATCTAAGACATAGATCTTGAAGTTTCAAGAGACAACTTTTGGTTTTCTAAATAAAAATATTTTAGGAGTTTGATTCCGAATAAAAATCTTCCTTTTAGGAGTTCAACTCCGAATAAAAGTATCTTTTTGGAGTTTAACTCCAAGAAGAATCCTTCGGGAAGTTCAACTCCAAGCCTAGAGGTTTAGCCCCTCTTCCAATGGTGTTTCTAGAGGCCACGTGTCGCCCACGTGATCCGCTGGGTCCAGCGGCCGTATGCGGCGTACGTCACCCGCTGGGTCCAGCGGCTGTGTGCCGCTCACGCGTCCTGAGGACACCCTTCACTCCTCGTCTTCTACACACACACACACATATATATAAAAGGAAAAAAAGGAAAAGGAAAATACATAATAAACAGATGCGTGCAAATAAAACCTTTTGTTTCTTTTGAATAAATAAAACTTTTTTGAATAGAATAAATAAAATAAAGAAAAAATGAAATGAACACGTCTATTCGCTTTTGTTTTCAAAAAAACACACCCTCGTAAACTCTGCGAAGCCCTCGATATGTCCAAAACACCTTCAAAACATAACACGTGCATACTGCATATTGAGTTCGCATGATTTGTTTAATCTGTTAATCGGAGGTTCCCTCGCTCCCAAAAGCGAGAGATAATTAATGACAGCTTAGTCCGCGGTTGCCGGAGATTTGGATCCCCACAATCAATAAACCCAAGCCTGCCCAGACAGGGGGAATCTGTATACGCCTGACAAGCACGCGCATTCCTATCTCAATAGGGTGATGAAAAACACTCTATAGATTCTGGCATGCCCGACGGGACCTCTTCTCTCCTCCCATATTTCGGGTCAAGCGTTCATGCGAGCGCAATTAATATATATTGATTGTCTGTAACTGAAATCATGTTTCTTTACGTAGGTTAACAGCTTTCAATCGCAATTGCAAGCGCAACAAAGATGTCTCCAAGAAAAAGCTCAGCTCTCAATGCAACTCTCATTTCATACACGATGAAGCTGGACACTCGGATGGTTCTCCTGGCAAGTCTTGGGCGGAAGTGGGAGGAACCACTACTACAATTTGGCTCTATTCTATTTGTCCCGGCTAACACCATTCCTGCTTCTCAAGCTCTAGTGATGGATAAACCGGCTTCAAAAGGCAGGAGGTCGAATGTTGTGATCACTAAGGAACCATAAATCAAACGTAAGTCGGTGTTCGAACGACTTTCTGCCGCTCCAGCTGGGGGCAAAATGGCCGAAACAAAGGAAATCATTAAACGTCGCGGGCAAGCTCAGGCGATGCCTCCGACAAGTGCACGATCGTACGTATTTTCTGAACCCACCTCCTATTTCTTCATCCTCCTGAAAGGTTCCTAGGCACCCTATAGAGGTCTCACAAGGCATCGAACATGCCAATTTAAAAAAATATGGTGCCGAGAAACCCTAGTTAACGGATCGTTGCTAGATGTCTAGGCGAAAAATAAAACTAGTTAACAAATTAACTATAGGTTAAATGCTACAACCTTTGTAGATCCGGATTTCCACCTCCTTAGCTCCACGTGATCATGCCCTCGCTGTCCATCATGAATCCTCGACTCATTCGTCGGCTTCATCGGAAAACGGGCGAGCAAGGTCGTCGGCTTCGTGTCAAAGACGATCTACGTCGAGGTTGCACTAGTTCAAGCTCCGACTTCACCAAGTAGTGAAACTTGTGAAGAAAACACCCAAAACCACTTGGCAATAGGTAGAGGATGAAGAAATAGGAGGTGGGTTCACTTTAGATTTGGATTTCTCTCACTAAAACTCAAGTTGCCATTGATGTAGCAAGCTTGAAGAAGAAGAAGAAGATGATGAAGATGAAGAAAAGAATGATAAGTCTTCACATTTTAAAATAAAACTAATATGAATACTTATCATATCTTGACCATGGTCAAGTGTAGAGATTAAACCAAGGTTAGTTAGAGTGGTTAGGGTTAAGGATGAGATAAGGATGGTGGACTTTGTCAAAGCTTCAAGAAGCTTCAACATAGCTCCAAAATAAGCCACCATTCTTAACTTAATCCTTTCCAAATAAATAAACAAATAAATAAATGAAAAACCAAAACCCTAATCATCACTTAACCATGGTTTAACCCTTTACACTTAACCACATTATCAAGTATCATCAAACATGATACAAAGTAGTGCACAAAAGTATATCATATATACTTCTTGCACATCGAGTGAGAAAATCCATATAAAGTGAACCAATACTAGCTAATGCAAAACAATATATCAAATATATAATTATGCATTAAATCATTAAATCAACATTTGATTCAATGATCCGGTCATGTCGCACATAACCGACTAGAATCCAATGTATCGATTTATCGAATGAATGATTCGATAACTAGGTCATATCGAATATAACCAATCGAAACATATATCGCGAGAATGAAATGCGGTATCACATACACGCATTATTCTCGGTCCTGCACATATCTCATATGCGCTCCTATTTCGTTTCGCTTGAACCAGGAAACCTCTGTGTAGGACTCTAAAGACTCGTCAATACGCCAGTAGCAGATGATGATCATATCAAACACCCACAAGCCGCAAGCGGTCTGCTAAACGTAACGGCCACCCGGGTATTGAGCGATCAGAAGATCGACGAGCTAGCCCGCTCACACTCCTGTGAATCCAACCAGTAACACTTACCGTACAGTCCGGTCTCTTCGTCTGATATGTCGCATATCAAGTCTAGGGGTGGTAAACGTCAGACCCCAATAACCCGATAAGTCGTGCCGATGTGAGGCTCATAACGGGTCGAGAAACTACTGGTAACACTTACCAGCAAATCTCTGATCAGCCCTGGCCAGGGACTTCCCTGTTACGGCCAATCGAGCACAGCGCAACATCAACCCCCAATACCGGGAGAGACGAAACCCCTCCTATCGCTCATTGCCTCCATGTGACTCGGGACTGTACCCAAAGACCACCGTTTTGCACGCCCTCATGGACGTGGTAAGGTGGAGATCAAAGCACAGTGGGAATCACACAAGACTCTATGACGATCTCGGGTCTACAGACTAACCTGTACAAGTGTCACCTGAGAACTGACATCTGACGTGAGGTATAATACCATCTGGGAGTTCTCGGCGAGTCCGTCCAGTGTACTCAGTCTCTACTGAGCACCCGCATACCATCTCTGATGTCAAACACCAATGGATATGGGATCATCCATCGCCCATTACATGGGTCGAGAAGCGTATACGCTAGTCTACACTGGTATATCGATGTCCCGTCTCGATACACCCACGACTAGGGACCTTGAAGGATGTACTTATGGACTACCATATCCCCACTAGTATGATCTGCATCATAGTCCAGGTAGTCAAGTACACATCCTAAGGGCTTTACCAACATGTAACTATAAGACAGATAAAGAGACTAGTGTACATGTTAAGATAAAGAGTAACCAGATAGCATACTATCATATCGAGCAAGAAAGTCATCTCTATATATGTCCAAGCATCCAATATAATATACAACATCTGTACAATACTGGCCTCTAGGGCATACATACAACTAACATTTTCAAGGCTCTCCATCATCCGGCCTACGACGACTTCCTGAAGAGCAGAATATTGCCAAGTGCTCAAAGTAGAAAAGCTAAGGCAGAAGCGCTTACATATAGAGCCCAAAAAAGGCCAGGGCTCCGGCCAAGTTAAATTTTATGAAGTTCTAAAGCCCGGACTGCCCTGCAACCACAGCTGTGTCAGACGTGAAAACCCACAATTTTTTCGAACCCTTAAAGTGGGTTTAGAAGAATGTGATGTCGGCCAAGATCAAGAAGACCGTAATTCGAACTGTACTATGAAGGGATGTGTCCAAGCCCCAGCACAATAGACGTGATACCCTCTCTTCAGAAGTCTACCAATCACTTCGTGCCGCGCGAAAGTAGAGGGGCAAAGCTAGAAAAGTTGTACCAGCACCATTCAAGAACCCGGTCAGGCCAGCCGTCTTCAATCGATTGTCCTTTCCCGAAGAAGAAAGGCCATAACAGCGGTCTACGAAATCAGCTACCAGTGATAAAAAGATGGCCGGATATGTTATCCATACGGTCTACATGGCGGGCACACGTCCCAACGAAAACCTTCGCAGCAAAAGTAAGGGTGGGGCCATCACATCCTAAGCCTAATCTGGCTTGAATGTGGCCGCCACTTCTCAAGATCAGCCTCTTCCGCAGGATAATGAAAACCCCCTCAATGAGGTCGATAAGTAGAAAGACCCCTCAGTCCATATGGAATCAAGCTCAGACAGCGAAGAAGAGCCGAATTTCCGCCCCAGGACCGCAGAACAGGAGCTCCTCCAAGAGCTCCAAAAATAGCTTCGAAGAAAAGACAGGGAGATGGCCAAGCTTTACTCCAAAATTGACGATCTGACGAACGTCGTGATGCAGCTCACGGTTCAAGTTGCTCGGGTGCCCTCCAATCAAGTGCAAGTCTCTACTCATGAGCCGGGTGATGACGACCCGAAGCAACCGATGCCTATCTCTTTAGGTCCAAGTATGGGCGAGCCATACGAAAACCGACCACATTCCACTTTTGGGGATGCTTGGCCTCGGATAGCATCATTCTGCAAACACAAGATCGGATAATGGATTTGGTCAACAACAAAGTTAAAAAATTGGTGGCCGAAGCCGAGACTCAGAAAGATGTTGACAATAGTGGGCTTCCATATCCCGCACAGTATGATCTGATTGAGTTCCCCAGTGGTTACGTCATTCCTAAATTCGAAAGATTTGACGGGACGGAAAACGCGAATCAACATGTTGCTCACTTTAAAGCGTCATGCGGAAATACAGAGGGTAATGATGCGCTCCTTCTTCGTTAGTTTGTCAACAGCCTAACCGGTGTCGCCTTCGATTGGTACATGAGCATACCAGACGGTTATGTCACTACCTTCACCCAAATGGAGTCTCTGTTTCAACAAAAATTCATGAGTGTTAGCGATAAAATCTCCCTTATTGCCCTTGTGAGAACCAAGCCAGGGAAGAATGAAAGCAACACGGACTTAATTGTCCGATGACACAATCTCACTGTCAAGTGCGAACCACCTCTAGAGCAGGATCAATCCGCCAGTCTCCTCATTGGGAATATCAGCAATTAGATGGTTCCATTCCTATGTACCGCGGGCCTCAAAACGTTTCAAGAGCTGACCAAAAGAGTTCAAATATTGGAACGCTCGAAGCAGGAGTCGACCCCGGACTCTTAGAATAACAAGCTTTGGAAGAGCAGAAAATGTGACTACCGTAAAAGCGGTAGTTCCAACAATACCAATGCCTTCAATGCATCTGACAACGAGGATAGGCGAAAGGCGGGCAGATTGAAAACAGACCGGTCTCGAAAGCCAGTGCTAGGGGAGAAGTGCCCTCCCTAGAAGAGAAAAAGAACAAGGTTTACTCTTTCAGGAGGGACAAAGTACGCAAGATATTCAAAATTTCCTGAACAACGGTCTACAATTGCCGGAGTTGAAGAGACCTCACGAAGCTAAAATGACTGACAATCCCCTGTATTGCCCATACCATAGAGTAATGAGCCATGCGATCGAGAATTACTATATTTTCAAAGACTGGGTCGAGAAGTAATACAAGACCAGAGAGATCGAGCAGTCTAAGAGCGTGTTGGTGAACAATCAAGCTGCGACCACCAACTTTATATAGACAGAAACTGAAGCCTTCTGGGAACAGAAAGTTGAATCCGCTGCCTCGAGAAACAAATTTGACTCGCCCAGCCTCCGTGGAGCATGCATATATCTAAGATGACGAAGAAGATGTTAAAGATGTTCCAGAAAGAGCTCATAACAGAATGGGAGGGGCAGAAGGAGCCTACCTTTCCAGCTACCAATTCGATTCAATTGAGCTCAAAATCCAAAAGGCTTAAGAAGAAGAAAAGGAAAGGTGTGGCTCAAAGCGAAAAGGAGTTTGCGTGGGGATCGACCATTTAAAAGTATATCGATTCCCTTGAAGACTACGAGCAAAAGGAAAGAACCCTAATTCAGTTGAAAGAGTTCTTCCCCATAGAAGCGGCTAAGATTCTGAAGGAGCAAGAAGAAGACTTCGATAACGAGGTTCCTATTGTGACTTGCTACGTCATCCACCTTGATAGGGACTTTGAGGAAGAGCTCTGTTTTCCTGAAGAAGACGAAGAGTTCGCCACAAAGGCCAATCAAATCCAGCTCAGAAGAGACAATGTTCTACCGCCGAAGCAAAGCAACGCCCCAAAAGATAAGGAAAAATGAGTCGCTAATGAAGAAAACAGTGGAGAGCCGTCTAGTGAAGACCCAAGTTCTTCTCCAGTAGACTACAATATCTTGGCTCACCTCCAGAAGTTTCCGTCTCTCCTGAGCATCTATGATGCTCTGGTCCTGTCCATGGAGCTTAGAGATGTCCCCATTCATTCTCTACAAAACCCTGAGCGATACCAGGTTCGCTTTGTGGAAGTTAATATGAAAGAGGCCCAGTACACTCTGCATACGACCGTGGTCACATTTAAGGATGGAGACTTGCTATTGGGGATACCTGGGCACAAACGGCCGCTTTACGTAATAGGGTACAACGACATAGACCGGATTAATCGCATATTGATTGATCCGGGGTCCTCCGTGAACATCATGAACTTGCGGACTCTGAAGAGTTTGCCAATGGACGTCCGACACCTGTCAAGGGAAAGGATAGTCATCCAAGGCTTCAATCAAAACTGCCAGAAAGTCCTGGGATCTATAGCCCTGCCAATCAAATTTGGAGATCTACAAACCAAAGCTAAAATATACATGATTGATGCCGACATGTCTTATAATATTCTCCTGGGACGTCTGTGCCATCAATGCATGAAGTATACCAAAAATGGCGAAGAAAGACGCATTGACGGTTCGGTGTGCATGAAGCCCGATATGAAGATTCTCAGTACTTTGTGAACCCCCAAAATGCTGAGCCACAATTGACCAAAGACAGAACGGCCCTGAAACTCAAAAGCAAATCCGAACCGTCTGTCACCTTCAAAAGTAAAACCCCCAAAATGCGTTCTCGTTTCGGCAGTGCCATTGATGAGTCCGACGCTGGAAGTCCGCCCTTCCATAAAAAACACCCTCATTTCGGTAGTGATACGGACGCGTCTGATATTGAAGGCCCATCCGGCAGCAAAATTCGCCCTTGTCTAGACAGCGATACTGAAGAATCAGAAGAAGAGGACCTGTCTTGCAACAGCTGTGCAGATTGGGCTCTCATGCAAAAAGCGAAGCTAAGAGAAACCTTCGAAGTTACAGAAGGGTCCCTAACCGTCACAAGGGTGCCGGAGTAGACGAGCAAAGAGCTCGATGCATTTTCAGTCTCAACCGTGGACCAGCTGAAAACCTTCTACGTTTCCGGAAGAAAGAGTGGACAAAAGGGCATTCTGTTTTATGAGTCAAATCTTGTTATGCATCCGAACGATTTGTCTATCACGTGCCTTCCCTATGAAAGAGGCATAAGAGCCGTCCTAAACCCCAGATATTCTGTGCCCGAGATGAGGGAATATTTTAAAAAGTGTGGAAGTTGGTTATATCAAACGGATTTCGAAGCGAAGTTTTATGAAGGGCTATGGCATATCGCCTCAGGTCCGAGCACTCATCGATAGGCGGGTCCCAGATAGACGGGGTATATGTTTCATTCGACCTAATGTCAAGGTATTCTACATGATCCATATTGGTGAAGCTGGCAAAAAGTCAAATGATTACGATGAGCTAACCGATCTAGAAGAAGCCCCTTAAGAGCTTGAAGATGGCGGAAAAGAAGCTTTCAACGAGCTAACCGAGATTGATTTGGTAACGCCTGGTAATCCAAGGTCGACCTACATCAGCTCACTTTTGTCAAAGGAAATGAAAGAATGGATAATCGCCCTGCTGGATGAGTTCGTTGACTGCTTCGCATGGACGTACAAAGAAATTCCTAGCCTCTCCCATGAAGTGGCCATGCATAAGCCATCTATTTCTCCTAATGCCAAGCCAGTCAAACAAGCTCCTCGAAGAATGAGAAGAGAGTTGGAAGAAAAATGCATCGAGGAAACCAAGAAACTCATCGATACTGGTTTCATCAGAAAAGAGAAATACGTGGACTGGATCGCATGTATCGTCCCAGTAAAGAAGAAAAATGGGCAGATCCGAGTTTGTGTCGATTTCAGGGACCTTAATAAAGCATGCACTAAAGACGATTTCCTGCTTCCGGTCATGGCAATGATGGTCAACGATGCCTAAAATTACGAGTTGTTCACCTTCATGGATGGTTCATCGGGGCACAATCATATAAAAATATCACCCGAGAATGAGAAGCATACAGCGTTTCGAACCCTGATCGGGATATACCGCTACAAGGTGATACCGTTCGGACTGAAGAATGCGGACGCCACATATCAAAGAGCAATGACAAAAGATCTTTGATGACCTAATCCCCAAAGTCGTCGAATGCTATATCAATGATTTGGCCGTCAAGACTAAAGCCAAAACCAATCATATTTAAGATCTCTAAACCGTCTTTACCAGTTTAAGAGAGTAAAATCTGAAGATGAATCCTCTAAAGTGTGCCTTTGGTGTATCATCCAGAAAATTCTTGGGCTTCATAGTCCTGTATCGAGGGATCGAAGTTGACCCATCAAAGATAAAGGCTATCATGGATATGCCCCCTCTGAAGAATTTAACACAGCTAAGATCCTTTAAAGGCAAGCTTGCTTACATAAGGAGGTTCATCTCAAGCCTATCAGGAAGATGTCAGCCTTTCTCGAAGCTCATGAAAAAGAGAGGTCCTTTTGTCTAGGACGCCGAATGTCAAGAAACATTCGAAAGTATCAAACAGTACCTGCTGCACCCTCTAATGCTTGCTGCTCCCATTCCAAATAAACCGCTGATTCTCTACACCGCCGCGCTAAATGAATTACTCGACACGGTCTTTACTCAGAATAACGAGGAGAGAAAAGAAAATACTCTCTACTACCTCAGTCGAATATTAGTCGGGACGGAACATAACTATTCCCCAATCGAAAAGCAATGCCTGACCCTGATATTCACTGTGAAGAAGCTAAGGCACTATCTGCTCACTCATTGGTTATGTTGATTTCTAAGGTAGACCCGCTCAAATACTTAATGACCAAAGCAAGCCTTGCCGGCAGAATGGCGAGATGGGCTGCCATGCTGCTTGAATTTGACACAATCTACACTCCTCAAAATGTAGTAAAAGGGTAAGCCCTTGCCGACTTCCTCACTGCCCATCCTATACCAAAAGGCTCACTACTAAATTGCGAGTTACCCAACGAACAAGTGCTTCACCTCGAGGATAACGAGCCATGTTTGAAGCTCTACTTCGATAGAGCCTCATCAATAAGGTCCTCCAGCAAATCAAGCATTCCGCAGATAAAAGAAGAGATATGATTGGTGTTCATCACGCCATCAGGAGGAACCCTACGAATTTCTTTCACTCTTACCGAGCCTCGCACAAATAATGAGACTGAGTATGAAGCTCTGATTGCTGGTTTGGAGCTCGCCATAGAAATGGAGGTCCTTCGGTTATTGGTCTACGGTGATTCCCAGCTTGTCGTTAACCAAGTGAGCGGCGACCACATGATATATAAGCCCGAGTTAGCTCGATACAGAAGCCGGGTGGTGGAACTCATGAAACAGTTTACCCACATTGAACTAATGAGAGTTCCTATATCGTTAAACGGAAAAGCCGACGTACTCGCTCTCTTAGCCAAAGAGCTGGCTGATCCCGACATGGATGAAATCCTGATCACGGTCAGAAACCGGAAAATTCTGCCTCCAGTCACTTTATGAGAAGAAGAAAGCATAGAACAAGAGAGCAATCCTACCGAAGAAGTTCTGATCATTCAAGACGAGCCCGATTGGAGAGAACCCTTTATAGAGTACCTTCGATACGACAAGCTGCCCGAAGAAAAATCCGTGAGGGTTCAGTTGAAGAAGAGAGCTCTCCGATATGTGTTTGTAAATAACACGCCATACCGCAGATCATACGAACAGCTTTGGCTCAGGTGTCTGTCCTCGGCCGAAACCCAAAAGGTCATGAAAGAAGTTCATTCAGGCGTCTGTGGAGCTTACCAATCCGGTATTAAAATGCGGCTTCATATCAAACAGCTTGGATATTACTAGCCTATCATGATAAGGGATTGCGAAGAGCATGTGAAGAAGTGTTATCTCTACCAAATTCACGGTGACTTCATCCACAAGCACCCCAATCTGCTGCATCCTACGATGGCGTCATGACCCTAAGAAGTTTGGGGTACCGACATAGTTGGCCCAATTGATCCTCCGTCATCCAAAGGTCACCGGTTCATATTGGCTGCAACTGACTACTTATCCAGATGGGCTAAAACTGTCCTGCTAAAAGAAGTCAAGACAAATGATATTCTGACATTCTTCTGCCATAATATTCTATACCGTTTCGGTACACCAAGAAGAAGAATTTCTGACAACGGGCTTTCTTCCAAGAGCTTCAAAGTCTCAAGTTTTTCTACACAGTACAAGATAGACTGGAGATATTCTTCATCTATAATCCTAGCCGAAGCTTTCAATAAAACTATATGCAAGATCCCGAGGAAAATTCTTCAGTCATCAAAAGAGACTCAAATCTCAAGCTCCACGAGGCGTTATGGGCATATCGTACCACGCACTGCACTCCAACTCAGTCCACTCCATACTCACTACTCTTCGGAGTGGAGGCGATCCTCCCCCTCAAAATCGAAGTTCCAAGCCTCATGATGGCCGTCCAGCATGATTTGATGGAGGAAAAAAACACCCTCCTTTGGCTCGAAGAAAAGAGACTCACAGTACAGCAAAATATGAAGCTGTACCAAGCCCAAATGTCACGGGCCTATGATAAGATGACCCGTCTCCGCGCTTTCAAGAAAAGGTGAATTGGTGTTGGTCCTCAAAAAACCGATCCCTAATCGACATGCCAAGGGAAAATTCGAGCCAAATTGGGAAGATACATACTTCATCGAGAAAGTGTTTGACGGAGGATCCTACCAGCTAATAGGTGCCAAGGGAGAAAGGCCCCTGCCACACATCAATGGCCGATATCTCAAGAAATACTATGCGTGAATGCCCTAAGTCATAGACGAATTGAGCACACCTGCCCTACGGTCTGGATCATACATCCCATAAAACCGTATACAATCTACGGTCCTTATCTCTCTTAAGTCCCACCAGCGAGGCTACATCTGAAGTCCTACTGGTGATGAAGCTCTACCAACGAGGCAGTCGTGAAAAAAAAATGGCGTGTCCACAAGAAAAACGGGTATGGATGAAAATCCGAAAGGGTTCCGTAAGAAATAACAGCAGGATTGCCAGCGAGTTTGTGAAAACCCGAAAGAGCGAAAACTCGTGAAAAGAGAGGAAAATACACTCGCAAAGTTCTCTCGACCTTGTGAGGAGAATATTCCCGTGTGAGATCCTTACGACTCATAAAAGAGCAACACACTTAAGAATCTCCATGAGTCCTAGGGAGAAAATACACCTACGAGATTCTCTCGACTCGTAGGGAGAAAATGCTTTTATGAGACACTAATGGCTCATGAAATTAAAAAGCCTTAGGTGACAGGGACCTAAACATGTCTCCTAAGCCATGGCTCCCTAACGGGAAACGGAAAATGATGAATCGCTCCTGGCACTACACTTCAGTGTTAGTGGTGTTGATGCCGACCCAAAACCTAAACCCCGAGTTTCTCCAAGACAAATGATGACTCACCCATGGCGCTACGCTCCAGTAATATCGATGCCAATACCAAACAAAACCCAAATTCCAAGTCCCACTCAAGTTCAAAAGTCCCGCCAAATAAGATGAAAATCAAACAAATCAAATCAACGTCCCATCCAGCAGTGCTTCCAAACTCAAAAGGTCCTGCGGAATGGATAAGAAAATCCAAAACAAATCAAATCCCGACACTGCAAGAAGCGAAGTATGTCAACCTCAACCCTGACACCACAGAAAGTGGAGAAAATCAAATCAAATCCCGACACCGCAGAAAGCGGAGCAAGTCAAATCAAATCCCGCCAATCCCGACACCGTAGAAAACGGAGAAAATCAACTTCAACCTTGACACCGCAGAAGGCGGAGCAAGTCAAATCAGTATCGACTGTCCAAGTCGCAAAAATGGCAGCATCAACCGTCCAAGTCGCAAAAATGGCAGTATCGACCATCCATGTCGCAAAAATGGCAAAATCGACCGTCCAAGTCGCAAAAATGGCAGTATCGGCCCTCCACGTCGCTAAAAAAGCAGCATCAATCCTCCACGTCGTCAGAAGGGAACCAAACTAAATCAATCTCCGTATAGAATAAGATCCATCAATTTCATGCGCACAACACATACACACGGTTTGCATTTATTGATGGGGGCATTTTGTTGGGGTAAAAAATTACACCCCGTTGACCAAGTCAAAGTCAACACCCCAGGTAAAGTGGGTCCGAGCCCAAGCATACGGGCCCAAGCCCAAGCCAAGTGGGCCCAAGCCCAGGTTAAGCCCAGGCTGGGAAGGAACCGGCCTATGCCATGAAGATAAAAATCATGCCATAAATAAATATAAATGTAATTCTTAGAAGATAAATATAAATAAATGGCTAAAAAGCCAAATTTTGTAAAAGCCCATGGCTTATGTGCAAAAAGAAATTAGCACATGGTATGGGAAAAGACATAAGTGCCATTTGAAAAAGCCCAATGGGTTATATGTAAAAGGTGTAGCCTATAAAAGGCAAATATAATGAGAAAATCAAAAAATTCTATTCTCTCGAACATTTTAGGGTTTTGTGCCTCCTTATTCAAGATCTTAAACTTTTTTCGTTCTCTTTTTGAATTAAATCAAGAAGAAATAGTTTTTCACCATAAAATCATTGAAGGGGGTTCAAATATTTAAAAGGGGAGATTTTAAATCCCATAATCCTTCTTCTCCAAGATCCAAAAAATAGAGGAGGAAGAAGGAGACCCGTCTCCGAAAAAATCATTTTGGAAAGATCTAAGGCTCAAAAGATAAGAAAGGGGTCCATTTTCATCATCCAAGACATAAATCTTGAAGTTTCAAGAAATCCCTTTTGGTTTTCTGAATAAAAATATTTTAGGAGTTTAACTCCAAAGAAAAATCTTTCTTTTAAGAGTTTAACTCCAAATAAAAAATCTTTCTTTTAGTAGTTTTAATTCCAAATAAAAATCATTTTTAGGAGTTCCCAGTTGCCGCGTGCCGCACACATGACCCGTTGGCGTCCAACGGCTGTGTGCCGCGCATGTGACCCACTGGCGTCCAGCGGCCGCGTCTCCCACACCCTTTTATATAAAAGAAAAGGGAAAATGTATAATAAACACACATGTGTGCAAATAAAACCTTTTGTTTCTTTTGAATAAATAAAATCTTTTTGTCACAAATAGAATAAATAAAATAAAGAAAAATTGAAATGAACACGTCCTTTCGCTTTTGTTTTCAAAAACACACACCTCCGTAAACTCTACGAGGCTCCTGATATGTCCAAAACACCTTCAAAACACAACACGCGTATACTGCATATTAAGTTCGCATAATCTGTTTGACCCGTTAATCAGAGGTTCTCTCGCTTCCAAGTGCGAGGAGTAATTAACAGCAGTTTAGTCAGCAGAAACCAGAGATTCGGATTTCCACAATCAATAAACTCCAACCTGTCATAGACAGGGGGAATCTGTATATGCCTGACAAATGCGCGCATTCCCATCTCAATAGGGCGACGAAAAACACTCTACAAGAGGAAAATGAGATTTCGAAGAGGATTTTGAGATTGGCCGTGAGAGAGAGAGAGAGAGAGAGAGAGGTTTGGAGGAAGAGAAGACTGAAAGAGCTTGAGAGATTGAATCAATTGGTGGAAGTGTGGTGGATTTGTTGATAATGCGGTGTTGATGGTCTCTTGGTTGTTTTCTTCAAGGTTAAAGTCTTTGAGTTCTTTAGCTAGGGTTTGGAGATTCGAGGAAAGTGGTGTGGTGGCCGAAGAGGAGGATGGCAGCGAAGGCAGAGAGGATGGGGGAGAGGGAGGCGGCAACGGAGGGATGAGCGGAGTAGGAGTTAATGTTAGAGAATGATAAAAAAGAAGGATGAAGGAGAGGGTTATTTTAAGATTACTAGCAAGGTGTCCCATGCACATGCGTGGGGCGGACGTGGATTTCCCAGAAATGAGCAAGGCTCGGGTAGAATTTCCCAGAAATGATATGGGAGAAAAAAGGGCCAAAAGAAAATTTGCATGAAATCTAGGGTGTTGACTGAAATGTCTTGAGTAATTTTTACTTGTGTGCACCCAAAGCTGGAGAGGCTAAATGCGCATTACCTTAAAATCCAGGGGTCTAAGTTAATTTTCCAGGGAAAAGGCCCAAAAAATTCTCTAATCAGGCACCCAATACAGCTTTATATAATATATATAAAGGTTTAGTTACTTAAATATATAATTATTAACCATTTGGTTAAGAAATAAAAATAACAACACTAAATTGGATGGACTCCGTTACAGGCTTTTTTAGTGCAACGTAAAGGGTCTTTTTTTGGGGGTGGGGGGTTGACGGAGTAAATACCAAGTTTTGGGCTTTTTTAATAATTAGCTAAGTAATTGGACTGTTTTAAGTTAAAAAAAACTTTTTTAAAACAAAGTTTTAGAAGCCTTTATTCAAACTAATAAGTTTTAGGTGCATGTTTTTCAAAATATCTAAGTTTTTTGTTAACCTGTTATATTAGGAGAGGCCTCGTATATCATCATATTTGCCTAAACTTTTCGTATTAGAAAAGGATTTGCTAGAAGAACATTCCATGTATGCGCGCACGCGAGGCCAAGAATTACAACTATTTATTCCATATGATTGACGTCAAACCTTATCAATTTTTTGCTGAGAAATTAATGTACCAGAGAAAAGATTGCCACAACAAATTCTTCTGCATTAGAATAAAAATATTGAAATAAAAAGGAAAAGATGATGTACTGTCTGTATGAATTAATGTTCAACTATAAACACCAAACTCGCCAATAACAAAAGCGAAAACGGAGAGAAAAAAGAATAGAAATAGATACACGTTTTCATATATGTTCACATTTAAGTCTTTGTTGTTCTTTCAAATGAGAATTATTACCGCGAAAGTGTGGTCGGCCGGGTCTAATTACTCAGTTGGTTAGTCATTGTCCCCGAAAATTTAGCCTGACTACTCTTCGAGGCTTTGTATCAATGATGGTAAGCACAAAATTTGAACCAAGTAAGATGGCTTAAGATACAAGGATCGATCTTATTCTTTAAAAGTGTTTTCCTTTTCCCCTTAATTCTTCTGAGGCTGACACATAGAGCTATAACAACTTTATATGTCACCCAACAGCCCAGAAAACTCGAAAAGTCGCATCTAATCACAATACTTAACACTCAAATGTTATCGATTGATAAAACTGTCGTTGTAAGCCGATAGGTATACTACCGACAGATATATACACACTCACATGGCTTTTTCAGAGTTTGTCAGGTTCTGATTCTTGGTACATTTCCTTTTCCATTTTCAAGGGATTGGTTTTCCAAGATGCACCATCTCTTAAAGCGAAATTTTGCTGTAGTTGTGAAAGCAGTTACTGCCCTTGTCTGAAGCAGAGAAGTAGTAATCAAATTTAAGGAAGGAGGGTACTTTAATAGCAAGGAATCTAAAGATAAAGGGTAAGTGATGGAGGTGATGATCTGCCTCAGATGTTGTCCTCTGTCGATCTGGTGCGAGCGGTTCTGAGCGACTGAGATTTGGTCTGAGGGTTGAGTGTGCGGATCTTAATGGGTTGGTATCGACGCCGAGTTATCTGCAAAGAAAGTCTCAGGATGGGTAATCATCGTAGGACCCTCCGACGATCAAGTTAGTATCGTGGAATAAGAGCAAAGTAGCGGCCTGCTGGAATGAATTCGAGTTACCTGAGTCTTTTAAAAGATGGGTTTATATAGTGGTCGCGTAGTGCGAGCTGATATGAGATTCTCGCCGTCAGTTACGCCCCCTTGTTATGCCCGCGTTGATGGCAGGATCCGCTCATTAATGGGGGAATACGCTCGTGTGGGACGCGGAATGTGGGGCAGAGGATATCTCGCTTTGGCGAGATACGCCGAGCCGTTGCGGGGGCGCTTGGGCTCCGCGCTCTCGGTTGATCGGAGAAGCCGAGAAAGCTTGGCCTGTCAGATGGCTCGGAGACGAGCAGTGAGGCTGAGGAAGCTCATCCTGTTAGATGGCTCGGAGATGAGCAGGGAGGCCGTGGAAGCTCGGTTGTAGGATTGCTCGAAGGTGAGCTGATGGCTGGTTGCTAGGCGAATAATGAAGGTATTCCAGGGAGGTCTCCGAAAGGCCGGATGCGACCTCGGAGACGAGGTGCCGAGAAACGTCTCCAATGTATCAGGCTTATTCCAGCTCTGTAGCCCCCAGAACAAGTCATCCGCTACGTGTTGTGATATGGAGAATTCCCACTTATGACCATCATCATTAGCCCCCCACTCTCGTTTCGACTTATTTATGGGCCGGGTCGAGAATGGTCTGCTTGGTTTTCTCTGCTCAGCTTGGTGTCGAAATTTTTTCGTGGTGGATTGTCCGGGGACCATAGGGCGTTTGGTAGTTGCGTCTTTTCGATATTCGACTCCACGTGGCGTCTCACCGTGCGCCTAAATTTTCGCGCATATCCCCGGTGACGTCAGCAGATCAGTGAAATGATTGCACTTTAAAGAGGGGGCGCTGTTTCACTCGATCGTCAGTTGGGCTATGGGCCACATGTCCCACGTTGGTTGGCAGGGCGCGACAGGCTGTTTCTAACTTCTGCAATGAAAAGATGTCTCCAATGGTCGATCGCTACGTGGAGCCTCGACGGCCGCTAGGTGCGACGCTTCGTTTTGACGAGAATCGATCTGGGCCGTAGGATGTTCTCTTTGAAGTGTATAAATAGGAGGGGACCATCCTAGAGTCGACACTTTGCCTTAGTTGTCTTTCATCGTTTAAAAATTGCCCGGCGCACCTCCACTTAGGTCGGATCTTCTGCTGAATTTCCCTCGGCAAACCCTTTCCTTGAATCGGTTAGATGTCTTCCTTCGAGGTGTCTGTAGATGCAGTAGGGGTAGAATCTGGCGATGATGCTCCACTTTCTGGGGCCGAGTCCATCGGGTTTTCCTCCTCCTCGGCTTCAGATAGCCGAGACGGTTTTTCTTCTACTGCGTCTTCTGTGTTGGGCTCACCCCCCAGAGTCAGGGCTGCCCATGTCACTTGCTGTCGGGCGGTGACAAGGGCTCCCAAGGCGCGCATCGGGAATACCCGCGATGCGCCCTCCATCTTGAATCGTCTGGACGAGCTTTCCGACATCCAGACTCGATTTCATATCCCCTCTGGTTATTCACTCCGTTTGGCCAGAGAGGGTGAGCGGGCAGACCAGGTGCGGGGTAAGGAGATTGCTCTGTATCTGGAAGCATTCCGGGCAGGGATGCGTATGCCTTTCTCATCCGAACTTTGTGCGGTGCTCCATTGTTTCCGTTTTGCCCCGGGCCAGCTAGCGCCGAACTCGCGGAAGATCCTCCTCGGGTTTCTGGTCCGGTTAAAATTTGATCGGATCTCCTTCGATTTGAATCTCCTCCTGTCTTTTCTTTGTTATAAAAATCACCCCGGGACTAATAAGGAAGAGCCGATCTGGGTGTATCTGTCGTTTAAAAAATGTAAGGGTAGGACGGCCGGGTCTGGGGTTGTGGTCGTCCCTTCTTCCATCCATGAGTGGAAGGAGAAGTTCATTTTCATCGGTCCTCCGAAGAGTGAGGATTGGCCTGTGCCCACCTAGTGGCACATGATCGACTACCCGAGGGTGAGGCAGTCGAACGCCCCCAAGGCGAAGGTGGTGTCCCAGTAGGAACCGATTCAGCGGGGTGATGTCCTGCTCTCCGAACAGGTACTGAGCTGGGCCGGGCTCAGTCCTACGCGTTTATTGGGTAAGTTAGGGCTCTGTTCCCCTCCGAAAGGCGGCCTAGACTTTGCGTCTGGCCTGAGATTCGGGGCAGATGCTATATGGTTTTATCCGTCTACCTCTCCGAAAATGCCAAGTTTATTTATGGCACCGTGTATCGAAGGTTTAGACGGATGCGGCCGATATAGCAGACTTTGTCAGATTCCCCCTCGCTTGAGGGGTTTTTGATTGTGGGGACGCTCTTCCCTGCAGGCGCAAGCCCCTGCAGTTAATTACGCTACCGCATCGCGGTAGCCACTTTCTCCTTCTCCAGAATTTCACTTCGTGTCGTGTGTGTTTGTTTTGTTAGTGGTTGCCCGTGGATTGTATACGGAGACTGAGTAATGTCGTCGCCCGTAGGACGTGGATTGGTCCAAATCCGTATTTAATTAGATTTGGGTTTGGTGTTTTTAGTTTAAGGATGCATTAGGCGCGTTGCGGCTAAGATCAACTTAAACGTTCTTTAAGGATACGTTAGTCCTGTTTGAGACTAAGATCAACTTAACATGGTGATCCATTTAATATATATAGCCGTTGGGACTCGACGCCTCTCTGACGTCGTTGAAGGATTACAACGATAGGTGTCAGAGGAGTTCAGAGATGTACCCTTGAACCAAGGTTGATTTGGAGTTTTATAATCCATTTGAATGTTTAAGGATACGTTAGCCGTGTTTGGGGCTAAGATCAACTTAAACGGGACCGTTTAAATCCGGCAAAAGAGCATTTGGAGGCTCTATTGTTCCAGTTTAGGGACATAGTGGTCCATTGCCAGATTAGGGACGTGGTGGTCCAAGTTCCAGTTTAAGGACGTGGTGGTCCATCGCTCCATCGCCAGTTTAGGGACGTGGTGGTCCGTCGCCAGTTTAGGGACGTGGTGGTCCGATATTAGTTTAAAGACGTTTCGGTCCGTCGCCAGTTTAAAGACGTGGTGGTCCATCATTAGTTTAGGGACGTCTCGGTCCGATATTAGTTTAGGGACGTTTCGGTCCGATATTCATGCGTGGTCGTCGGGACCCGTCACCTCTCTGACGTCGTTGAAGGTTTACAACGACATGTGTCAGAGGAGTTCGGAGATGTACCCTTGAACCGGTAGTAAATTGATTTAAGAGAGCAATTTTGCTCAGTCAATTTAACTTAAGGACTTATGGCCAAAATTGGGCTAGGTCCAGTTTCAATATTTTTTTTTGTCTTTGGCCTGTGCTAGGGCTTTACCCCTTTTTAGTAATGCACTGCATTATTCTTGTTTTGGTCGGGCTTTGCCCTTTTCTAAATGATGCAGAGCATCTATTTTTTGGTTTGGGCTTTGCCCCCCTTTTGAAATGCATAGCATTTTTTATTAGGCCTGTTAGGCCTTTTAATTGGGCTCTGTCCCTTTTCTTTAATAATGCAGAGCATTAAATACTCTGACAGTGCCCCACGTGGCTTGTCAGGCGCTTTGCGCTAAGTAATGAGCGCAAACTCATATGGTGGTGACACGTGTCACGCTCTGGTGAGCGCAAGCGCAATAGCGCAGTGCGCTGAGCTAATGCGCTGCGCTGTTGCGCTGCTGACACGTGGCGCGCTCTGGTGAGTTGCGCCAATTCCAGAGAGCAAAGCTCTATTTCAAGAGCGCAAGTTGTTTTGTAGCTGACACGTGGCGCTCTCTCAAGAGCGCAACAGCGCAGTTTGGAAGTGCAAAGCACTAAGAATCTTTTAGATTCAAGAACAGGAGTGCAGAGCACTATTTGATTTCTTGATCTAATTTAGATCAAAGAAAATAAATTTTTCTTTTTTGTTTCAAGAACCAGAGGTTCATAAAAAAGTGCAAAGCACTATTATTACTTATTTTTTTTTATTTAAAATTATTGATCTTGTTCTTAGATCAATAATCTGTCCATAAGAGAATTTTCTCTTTTTCCTAAAGGGGTTTTTTTTTTACCTTTTGTTGTTCTTGAGGAATTCTCAAGAGTTCTCTTCTTTTTTTTTTTTAGAAAGATATTGATGCCTTTTAATTGAGGCCTAGGGTCCTTTTTATAGTGCCCATAAATTAGTTAAATTTGTTAAAGAGATCTTTATCTGAGTGATTTGGGGAATTTTCCCCACCGTTGGATCTTTGATCCAAGGGCTTCTGCTTTGCAGAAGAAAATCTTCTTGTTTTAACAAAAACAGAAAAGATTTCTTGGAAATTTAATTCTGTTTGGCGCAGATGCCCCCAGCGCGTGACACGTGTCGCACAGCGTACTGCGCAGCGCAACTGCGCTGACACGTGTCGCGCAGCGCAGAGCGCAGCGCAACTGCGCTGACACGTGTCGCGCAGCGCAGTGCTTGCGCAGCTGAAGCGTTGCTTCATTTAATAGAGGTTTGCTCTGATTGAGCGCTCCTTCTTGGGCGCTGCGCTCCCTGCGCTAACGTGTCTGATTTTGACACGTAGCGCTCTGCGCGCAGCGCAAAGAATCTGAAGCGTTGCTTCAGTTATTAAAGTTTAAATTTTCCAAGCAGAGCTTTGCTCTGATTGGGGGGGGGGAGATGAAGCGTTGTTACATCTCCCGCCTCGGAATTTGAACAGAGCTTTGCTCTGATTGGGGTAAACAAATGCCCCCCCACTGTTGCGCTTACATGGCCCCAAACGTGAGCGCAACGGTGGCGGAATTCCAACCGCCGCGACAACTTTTGGAAGTCAAAGAGGCACTTGAGGCCTATAAGTAGGACCTTTGGTCCCCCACAGATGCTTATCATCTTTCAGATTTTTTTATTTTCAAAAACTTCAGAGCTTTGCTCTTGCCTTCAAGCACTCTAGAGCTTCGCTCTTCTTTCCAAAGTTTTTTAGAAAAAACTTTAGGTAAAATTGATTCTTAGATTAAATTAATTTTAATTAATCTTAATCAGCAGAGCTTTGCTCTCATAGATCTTTTGATCTAAAGAGATCCCCATTGGGGTTTTATTGAGCTTTTGTTCATGGGTTTTAATCCCTGAACAGAGCTTTGCTCTCTAGGAATTTAGCCCTCTATGTATATTATTTTTCTTATATCGCTAATCTTCCTGATGATATTTCCTCTAGGTATAATGGCGGTGCATCTATACAGTTTGCACGAGTTCATCACTTATGACGATATCCGCGCACAGGGTCGTCAATAAAACCAGGAGTTTACAGACGCTCAATGTACAGAGGTTATGGGTCGTCTGAACGCAAGCGGTGGTTGGCTGCCACCCCGTCGTTCGGCTCTTTTGAAAGTCGTGCTGGGAGCAATATGGAGAGCACTTCCGGGTCTTCACGAGGCCCTGCCGCTCAATGCGCTGGATGATGCCGAGGACAAGGTGCATTCAGTGTACCTGACGGGGCTGATCTCGAAGAGACGGCGGGACAGCCTCATTGACATCCTACATCAAATCTTCCAGCAGACGACGATAGTTGCTGCTTATCGGAGGCCGGGAGGGCTTGCCGATGATATTGACACAGAGGAGCGATAAAGGATGCGCATAAGAATAATCAGAAAGGCCAGAAGGACTCTGGATGGCCTTACTTTCGACTTTCTCAATCCGTGTCCTGGGTCTGAAGTTATTCCATTGTAATAATATTTTTCGTTCACTGTTTTTTTATGATTGTGAGAATTTTTGGCAATATGAATGGAAACTTTTTATTTCAGCTTGTCTTATTTCTCGTCCTGAGTCTTCTACCCAAGCATGAATGAATACGTCTTGAAGGCTTGATCAAACGTAAATCGGGTGCTCTTTCTGTTGCTTTTCCTCTTTCTCAGCATGTCGTCACAATTAGCAGGTAATAGAGTAAGCTTCTTGATTTCTTCACGAGATAGCGAGGGCTTAGGCCACAGGTTCAGATCTGCTGCCTAAGACTTTTCAACTCTATGAGTCGTGAGGGTCTCATAGAGACTTTTCTCCCTACGGATCGAAAGGATCTCGTAGGTGGGCTTTTCTCCTTAGGAATCGTGAGGATTCCTAAGTGTGGTTTTCTCTTGTAAGTCGTAAGGATCCTACAAGAGAATTTTTCCCTCTTACGAGTCGAGAGGACTTGTAAGCGGTTGTTTCCCTCCTTGTCGAAGTTTGATGTTGGAGAGTGAGACCCATGGATGGTATGCAAGAGACCGTTTTGGGCCAACTTGCAGGGTCCCAATGCTTAGGAAACAGGCTTCTTTTATGCCCACTGCCTAAGGCTTTATCTCACGAGTCGAGCCGCCTCGACAATTTTTCACAAGTCGAGACGAATCGAACGTTTCTCGCAAGAACATCTTAACGTCGCATTTAACCTCTGCTCTTTACGACAGAAGCCCGTTAAGGTTGGTGGTACTTAGGGTTTTGCCATCGTACCGTCGCATAAGCTGATATAGTCCTCGATAGGCAATCGTGCTGTTCGAGTAGCCCTGCGACTGCCGTGTCTCTGATCCCTTCGGGGGCTGGACAAGACGTCTTCAAGCAATCCTCCTTGGCAGTTTGACCGTCGGAAGAGCAAGCGCTAGGAATTTGCCATGCCGCTTTTTACTTGAGGTTAGGCTCATTTTGGAGAGCCCCGATGAGTCATAACCACTCCGCGCTGGTGTGGGATGATCTCCGATAGTTTTTCGGGCTTTATATGAGTTGCCGTCAAGACCCTGAAGCTAGGAATTTGGCCTTTGCTTCGTTTGCTGGCATTGCGTCCGCTGTATCGAGACGAATGTTGCGGTGGGAACTAGGGATTTTGCCGTGGCTCCGTTTGTTTGATGACGTTGCGTCTGTTGTGTCGAGAAGAACGTTGGGGTGACATCTCGTCTGCTGTATCGAGACGGACGTCGAGGTTGTCTCTAGGTTGCTGGTGAACCGTCGAGGTTTGGAACTAGGGATTTTGCCGTGGCTCCATTCGTTTAATGACGTTGCGTATGCTGTGTCGAGACGAACGTTAGGGTGACATCTCGTCTGCTGTATCGAGACGGACGTCGAGGTGGTGACTATTCTGTGCTGGTGCGAGATGATCTCCGATTGTTTTTTCGGTTTTATATAAGTTACCGTCAAGACGTCGAAGTTAGGAATGTGGCTTTCGCTTCGTTTGCTTTGGTGTGTCCAAATCCTGTTGGAGGAAGAACGCTGAGGTTGACATTTCGTCTACTGTATCGAGACGAACGTCAAGGTGGTGACCACTCTGTGCTGGTGTGAGATGATCACCGATTGTCTTTCCGGTTTTATGTGAGTTACCGTGAAGACGTTGAAGCTAGAAATGTGGCCTTTGCTTCGTTTGCTTTGTCACGTCCGAATCCCTGTTGGAGGAAGAACGCTGGGGTTGACATTTCGTCTGCTGTATCGAGACGAACGTCAAGGTGGAGTTGGGATTTTGCCGTTACTCCGCTTTGTTTCAACCGTGAGGTCTTTTGTTGACGTTGCATCTGCCTCCAGCTGGACTGCGGAGGAACGCTGTTGTTGACATTGCGTCTACTGTATCGAGACGAATGCTGAGGTGAAGCTGGGATTTTGCCATCGCTCCGCTTGATGGTGTAATATCTGTGTCCTGCTGGAATGAGGAGGCACACCGTTGGTGATCTCTAAGTTGTCGATGTTGACGTCGAGACCCTGAAGCTCGAGATCTTCGTTTGCTTCATTTGTTGACATCGTGTCTGTAATATTGCGACAAATGTCGAGATGGTCTCTAGGTTGTCTATGAACCGTCAAGATTTGGCTTCGCTTTCTGATGGAGCCTGTTGGGAAGGTATGGTTCCCTCTTTATCTGTGCCCCTGAATTGTATACAGGGATCGATGTGATTTCACCTGTAGGGCAAAAGGTTTCATTCTTTCATTTTTTTTATTCTTTTCGCGATGCTCTATCATTTCAGCTTTTATATCGCGAAGGTCGCGATTGCCCAATCATTTCGGCTATTTTTCGCGGTGCCCAATCATTTCGGCTATTTTTCTTTTTACTCGCTGCTTTTTATCGCGAGTTACCTAATCATTTAGGCTATTTATTTTATTTTTACTCGCTGTTTTTTATTGCGAGTTGCCCCATTATTTCGGCTATATATATTTTTTTACTCGCTGTTTTTTATTGCGAGCTGGCCCATCATTTCGTCTATTTCGCATGCATACATTTTACTTGCTGCTTTTTTTTATTGCAAGTTGCCCCATCATTTCGGCTATTTCGTATGCATGTACGGCCTACTGGCTTTTCACCGTAAACCTGAAATTGGACACCGATTTCGGCATCAGCACCGCTATGGGATATTGCCAGGAGCGAATCATCATTTGCCTCTGTCGTTGTCGAACAAAGGAGGCTTAGCGACCAGGGTTATGGTCCTGTCGACTAAGGCTTTTGACTTCATGAGCCGTAAGGGTCTCACAAAGGTGTTTCTCCCTACAAGTCGTGAGGATCTTGTAGGCGTATTTTCTCCTTAGGAATCGTGAGGGTTCCTAAGTGTTTTGTTCCTCTGTAAGTCGTAAGGATCCTACAGGAGGGTTTTCTCCTTGTAAGTCGAGAGGATTTACAAGGGTTGTTTACCATGCAAACATATCCCTAGTCTCGGATGGGACTTAGTTAGGGAACTGTTTATTCGCGCCCGTGGATTGTATACAAGGGTCGATATTGGACCACTTGTAGGGCCATAACGAAAGTTGTGGGGGTTGCTTAAGCACAGGTTTAGGTCTCTGTAACTTAAGACTTTCAAATCTTATGAGCCGTGAGGGTCCCATAAGAGAGTTCTCCTTACGAGTCGTGAGGATCTCGCAAGTGTATTTTCTCCTTAGGAATCGTGGGGATCCCTAAGTGTGCTGCTCCCTTCGTGAGTCGTAAGGATCTCACGCGGGTGGTTTCTCCTTACAAGGTCGAGGGGACCTTATAAGTGTCTTTTAACGAGGTTGTGCCCTTTCGGGTTTTCACAAACACTCGCCAGTAGTCCTGTTGTTTTTACTCACGGAGCCCTTTCGGGTTTTCATCCGTGCCCATTTCGCTTATGGACATACCGTCTCTTTCTTCTTCTTTTTTTGTGTTTACGAGGTCGCGCCCTTTCGGGTTTTCACGAACACTCGCCGGTAGTCCTGCTGTTTTTACTCACGGAGCCCTTTCGGGTTTTCATCCGTGCCCATTTCGCTTATGGACATACCGTCTTTTCTTTTAATTCTTTTTATTCCTTTTATTTTTTTTTCTTTCTCTCTTTTTTTTACGAGGTCGCGCCCTTTCGGGTTTTCACGAACACTCGCCGGTAGCCCTGCTGTTTTTACTCACGGAGCCCTTTCGGGTTTTCATCCGTGCCCTCTTTGCTTATGGACATACCGTTTTTTTTTTATTTATTTTTTTTGATATATTTTTTTTTTCTCGTCAGCTTAAGGATGCTGCGGTAGTAGTTTAAAGACATTTCGGTCATTTGCAAGTTTTAGGACATTGCGGTCCATCATTAGTTTAAGGACATCTCGGTCCGCCGTCACCGTGTTTGAGGCGAATATCTAGTTTATTGACTTTTCGGTCTGTAAGTCCTTCTCCATGAATGAACATGATTCCCCCGGCGTATCCATCTTTTTCGGAGCGTGCGGTTGTGGCGGACTCACCTTCCAGTTCTCAGACAGCGCAAACTTGCCATGTTGGTATTGGTCTTCAACCCAGTTTTTGAAGACGTAGCAGTCTTCGATCAGGTGACCTACTGTTTGGTGGTAAGGGCAATAATTAGGATTATTAACATCGCCTGGCCGCAACGGACGTTTTGGACCCGGCAGATTGATGAGTCTGTCGCACACTGCCAGCTCGAACAGTCCTCTTGTTTTATCTTGCGGAAACGAGTAAGGACGTTTCAACTTTTCCTGGAGGGGTTGCCGCTTGTTGCTTTGGCAAGCAACCGGTCTAGGGTCACCTGATTGTTGTTGAGCGCTGGCGACGAGGGCCTTTTTTCCTTTTCCTTTATTCTTTTTGCTCGGTCCCTTGTTTACGGGGCCGAGATTTTTTTCGAATAACGTGCGATTACATGACTGAACGTTCTCGCAGCTTCTCAATTCCTTTATTTTCGAAATAGATTCCCCGAGGGAAAAGTTGGGGATAGCTTCTTCGTCAGAGTCGCTTCCAAAGGTGACAATTTGTGATCCCTTGAAGTTGGCTATATGACAGTTTGCGGCGGCTCCTTTGCGCTCATATATCGCATTTTTCCGATGTCCACAAGCTTCACACTTTGTCCTGTCGAAGTGTTGCTTTTGAGCGACATGCCCTTGCCACCAACAGTTAAAGGACTCGCAGTCTTCGGTAGGATGTATGATCTTCTGATGATATAAACAGAAGTTGGGGTGCATCTCTACCTCAGAGAAAGAATTTTCTTCAGAGGGCGGTAGCTTCATTCCTACTGATAGAGCATTGGCGAACCGTTTCCTCGTCTTGAATTTGTTTTTACCCGCAGTGTATGGCTTTTGATTTGACGGGAATACCTTGGTTCTTTCTAGTATGGTCATTTCACGTTCTTGATTGGCTTTTGCTTTCAGACAAATTTCACTTAGGAAGACATTGATCAACTCGTCTGATGGCTATAGAATCTCCGGCTCAGGATTCGCCATTGGTTTCTCAGCGCAAGGAGCCTCTTTATCATCCGTCAGTGAATGAGAAATCATATGACAAGTCACTGCGTAGTCTTCGGATTCATCCGATGAGTTTTCTCCATTGTTTTCATCATTGACTAAAGAACAAGCTGCCCCCGGCATGTCCGTCTTCTTTGGAGAGTGCGGCTGTGGTGGGTTTACCTTCCAGCTTTCAGACAGCGCGAACTTGCCTTGCAGGTATCGATCCTCGATCCATCCCTTAAAGACGAAACAATCCTCAATCGGGTGACTTACCGTTTGGTGGTAAGGGCAATAATTGGGATTATTAAGATCGCCTGGCTGCGACAGACGCTTTGGACTCGGCAGATTGATGAGTCTGTTACGCACTGCCAGCTCAAACAGTCTTCTCGTTTTATTCTGAGGAAACGAGTAAGGACGTCCTAGCCTCTCTTCGAGGGATGGGCGTGGACGCACGTTGTTTTGGCGAACGACCGGCTTTGAGTTGCTCGACTGTTGTTGAGCATTGGCGACGACGATCGCTTTCCCTTTTCCTTTCTCATCTCAGGAATCTGATTTTGGAGGAGACGGTCTATGGCCCATCTGGTCCATTTGGGCTAATTTGTCAATCAAGGCCTGGAAGGTGGTCGGCCTGAAGAACATCATGAATTGCGAGATGGTCGCCTGCGGATCGAGAGTTCCCACAAACATGCCTACCGCAGGTGCCTCTTCTATGCGTTGTTCGCATTTCGACCATAGGTTCCGCCATCATGTTGCGTATTGAACCCACGTTTCGCTTGGCCTTATCCTGGCATTTATTAGTGCTGTTATCGGGGTGCGTTCACTAGCACTCGCGAATCTTTGTGTAAACAGCAGTTCCATCTCTGCAAATGTTTTGACAGAGTCGTTAGGTAGCTCCGAATACCATTCGAAGGCTGTTTCTGCTAAGCTGCCGACGAATTGATGTAGCAACAATTTATCATCGCCTCCAGTATTGCCGCATAAGGCCCTGAATTGAGCGACATGCTGATGCGGATTCCCTGTCCCTTTATACACGTGGACTTTAGGGATCGTATATCCTGGCGGGTAACTGATTTGGTCATACCAGCTCGGATACGGTCGTCCGGTTCTAACAATTTGCCCGGCCGCTTCATTCGCCTGATGAACCCGGATCTGCTGAGCTATATATTCGTCCAAGTCAGCTTTGGAGATTGCCTCCTCCTTGGCTGTTGACAGAGCTGGTGGAGGATTTGACGTTTCTCCCCTGTCGTCTTCAAGGACGATCGGAGGATCTTCAGCAGGAGGGTCCGGCTGTAACATCATCCCTACCATATCTTGGAAGAGGAGCGCCATCTGTTTTATATTAGCCGCTTGCTCTGCAACTTCTTTGTCCCTCTTTTCGAGGACTCTGCGTAAAAAGTCAGCATCGGTTTCTTGTTCTTGACGCTCATCCGAAGACGTTTCAGAGCTTTCTTTTGGCTCAGTGAGTGCAGCCATTGTAGTCATCATTTCCTGAAGCTTTTGTTGTTGCTCCTGGGCTTTCGTCACGGATCGGGTGAGCGGTCGGTGGCCCGTACAAGTGCGGCTTTCCTCCTTTCCAGAAGCCATATAAACAGTGTGCACCACCATGCCCCTAGATTTGGGGCGTTTGTGTTCAGCGCTTTTATACTTCGCCATGTTCACAGGGGCTTTTTGTGGCCTCCTTTTTTGAGTGATTGGAGTTAAGGGAGCCGTTGTAGTGGGCACCCAAGTAGCTTTTGCTTTTTGTGGTTTGACAAAGTAATCCTTCCCCTGCCGAACCTTCATCTTTTTCTGTCGTCGGAGGCAGTCTTGATCGATCACCGACTCTTGGACCTGTCGCCAGACTTTGTAAATTTTAGAGGACAGCCGTTGAGGGGGCTGCTCTAGCTTCTTCTCTGGAATATTCTTCACAGATGAAGGAGTTCGCTTTAGCACCGCAGTAGGAGAGTTTCTGCGCACCGAGTTCAGCAACTCAAAGCTGTTCCTGGTTGGAACAGCAGTATCGATCCTCACCATCGGAGCTGACGGAGTTATCCCAGAGGGGGAGTTGCCCCCAGCCTTCCTTACTCGATGCCAGTGGCGACGTCGAGCGTGCCTTGCTGATAGAGTTGTTTCAACTATAAGGGTGACCTCCTCATGCCCCCTGTGTTGGTCAGAATATACTGGTACCAGCTTTTTAAAGATCGACGTCCGTTGAACGGGGACGGCCAACTTGTCAGAAGCGGACTTCTGAACATGGGAAGCAACCTTGGTGATTTTGCCAGGAACGGGAGTTGGAATGGCTATCCGCTTCGGGATAACGCCTTCTGGTATGGCAGGCTTCTTCATGGGCCTGATGGAGCTCGGGCCTAATCCATTAAAACCTGAAGCAGTGGAGTTGGGCGACCTGTTGAGTGGGGTCGCAGCAGTGGTAAGTCGATCGAAGACCAACTTCTTTGGAGCTTCTTGCAATGTCATTGTGACATTGAAGCTCAATGGTGGGAGCATGGTCCCGAAGAATAGTCCAGTGGTGGTTTGAGCCACCTGCTCCACCGGCATTTTGAAAAGGGAGGCCGCTTGGGGCCCATAAGTCACTCCTCCAGCAATGACGGAGCGAGAGTTATCGCTGCGGACAGGGCAGTTCGAAGCCATCGATTTTCTGTTTTTTGCATAGAGAAAGAAAACAAATCTTAGTACCTTGAATCCACAGGCAATCACAGCAAACCGCGATTTGTTCGCGAACACGACACACGAAGTGTGGAGTGGAAAGAGGAAGAGGTCCCACCGGGCGTGCCAGAATCTGTTCCCCTCCGAAAGGCGGCCTAGACTTTGCGTCTGGCCTGAGATTCGGGGCAGATGCTATATGGTTTTATCCGTCTACCTCTCCGAAGATGCCAAGTTGATTTATGGCACCGTGTATCGAAGGTTTAGACGGATGCGGCCGATGTAGCAGACTTTGTCAGATTCCCCCTCGCTTGAGGGGTTTTTGATTGTGGGGACGCTCTTCCCTGCAGGCGCAAGCCCCTGCAGTTAATTAGGCTACCGCATCGCGGTAGCCACTTTCTCCTTCTCCAGAATTTCACTTCGTGTCGTGTGTGTTTGTTTTGTTTGTGGTTGCCCGTGGATTGTATACGGAGACTGAGTAATGCCGTCGCCCGTAGGACGTGGATTAGTCCAAATCCGTATTTAATTAGATTTGGGTTTGGTGTTTTTAGTTTAAGGATGCATTAGGCGCGTTGCGGCTAAGATCAACTTAAACGTTCGTTAAGAATACGTTAGTCCTGTTTGAGACTAAGATCAACTTAACATGGTGATCCATTTAATATATATAGCCCTTGGGACTCGTCGCCTCTCTGACGTCGTTGAAGGATTACAACGATAGGTGTCAGAGGAGTTCAGAGATGTACCCTTGAACCAAGGTTGATTTGGAGTTTTATAGTCCATTTGAATGTTTAAAGATACGTTAGCCGTGTTTGGGGCTAAGATCAACTTAAACGGGACCGTTTAGATCCGGCAAAAGAGCATTTGGAGGCTCTATTGTTCCAGTTTAGGGACATAGTGGTCCATTGCCAGTTTAGGGACGTGGTGGTCCAAGTTCCAGTTTAAGGACGTGGTGGTCCATCGCTCCATCGCCAGTTTAGGGACGTGGTGGTCCGTCGCCAGTTTAGGGACGTGGTGGTCCGATATTAGTTTAAGGACGTTTCGGTCCGTCGCCAGTTTAAAGACGTGGTGGTCTATCATTAGTTTAGGGACGTCTCGGTCCGATATTAGTTTAGGGACGTTTCGGTCCGATATTAGTTTAGGAACGTTTCGGTCCGATATTCATGCGTGGTCGTCGGGACCCGTCACCTCTCTGACGTCGTTGAAGGATTACAACGACAGGTGTCAGAGGAGTTCGGAGATGTACCCTTGAACCGGTAGTAAATTGATTTAAGAGAGCAATTTTGCTCAGTCAATTTAACTTAAGGACTTATGGCCAAAATTGGGCTAGGTCCAGTTTCAATATTTTTTTTTGTCTTTGGCCTGTGCTAGGGCTTTACCCCTTTTTAGTAATGCACTGCATTATTCTTGTTTTGGTCGGGCTTTGCCCTTTTCTAAATGATGCAGAGCATCTATTTTTTGGTTTGGGCTTTGCCCCCCTTTTGAAATGCATAGCATTTTTTATTAGGCCTGTTAGGCCTTTTAATTGGGCTCTGTCCTTTTTCTTTAATAATGCAGAGCATTAAATAATCTGACAGTGCCCCACGTGGCTTGTCAGGCGCTTTGCGCTAAGTAATGAGCGCAAACTCATATGGTGGTGACACGTGTCACGCTCTGGTGAGTGCAAGCGCAATAGCGCAGTGCGCTGCGCTAATGCGCTGCGCTGTTGCGCTGCTGACACGTGGCGCGCTCTGGTGAGTTGCGCCAATTCCAGAGAGCAAAGCTCTATTTCAAGAGCGTAAGTTGTTTTGTAGCTGACACGTGGCGCTCTCTCAAGAGCGCAACAACGTAGTTTGGAAGTGCAAAGCACTAAGAATCTTTTAGATTCAAGAACAGGAGTGCAGAGCACTATTTGATTTCTTGATCTAATTTAGATCAAAGAAAATAAATTTTTCTTTTTTGTTTCAAGAACCAGAGGTTCATAAAAAAGTGCAAAGCACTATTATTACTTTTTTTTTTAATTTAAAATTATTGATCTTGTTCTTAGATCAATAATCTGTCCATAAGAGAATTTTCTCTTTTTCCTAAAGGTTTTTTTTTTTTACCTTTTGTTGTTCTTGAGGAATTCTCAAGAGTTCTCTTCTTTTTTTTTAGAAAGATGTTGATGCCTTTTAATTGAGGCCTAGGGTCCTTTTTATAGTGCCCATAAATTAGTTAAATTTGTTAAAGAGATCTTTCTCTGAGTGATTTGGGGAATTTTCCCCACCGTTGGATCTTTGATCCAAGGGCTTCTGCTTTGCAGAAAAAAATCTTCTTGTTTTAACAAGAACAGAAAAGATTTCTTGGAAATTTAATTCTGTTTGGCGCAGATGCCCCCAGCGCGTGACACGTGTCGCGCAGCGCACTGCGCTAGCGCAACTGCGCTGACACGTGTCGCGCAGCGCAGAGCGCAGCGCAACTGCGCGAGCGCATCTGCGCTGACACGTGTCGTGCAGCGCAGTGCTTGCGCAGCTGAAGCGTTGCTTCATTTAATAGAGTTTTGCTCTGATTGAGCGCGCCTTCTTGGGCGCTGCGCTCCCTGCGCTAACGTGTCTGATTTTGACACGTAGCGCTCTGCGCGCAATGAAAAGAATCTGAAGTGTTGCTTCAGTTATTAAAGTTTAAATTTTCCAAGCAGAGCTTTGCTCTGATTGGGGGGGAGATGAAGCGTTGTTACATCTCCCGCCTCGGAATTTGAACAGAGCTTTGCTCTGATTGGGGTAAACAGGCTCCCGTTTAGATTTTGCCAAAATTCTTTTGCCGTTTCTGTGTTGTTGACCCTTTCCTTATTTTTTTTTTCTTTCTGCAGAGCCCATGGACCGATAAAAAATTATGGCTGCTATGGCTGCCAAGGCCCGGGGAAGAAAGACCAGTGGCGCCAGCTCGTCCCGACCAGGTTCGAGCGCTGCTCCTAGGCAAACTCTTTCGGCCAAGACTCCCGCAGCGCCCCCCATCCCGGAGGAACGCTGCGTGGGGGGGGGAGGGGGAGGGACAGAAACAAGCGTGGGACCCGGCACCTCGGGTTAGGGCGGAGGTGAATCCCCCCGACGAATCCCCTCTTAAGAGATAGAAGCGGGTAGTTTCTCAGCCACCCCCTACCGGGATTCAAGTGCAGGAGGGTGACTTCTGCATCGAGGTGCCCTCGGGGCTATCCGTGGCCGACATCTTGCTGGCGGACATGGAGAAGACGACTGGGGCCAAGATTCCCCGGGGCACCATGAAGGCCCAAGTGGCCGTAATAGCTCAGGAGGCGCTTCAGGTCGGTAGCTTTCTTTAAAAATTTCCTAAGCTTTATTTCCTCAGTTTCAGTTTTTTAACATGTTTGCTGTTTTCCTTAGGTCCTTCAGCACCACGCTCTCCTTGTTGCCATGGAGTCCGAGGAGATCGCCCCAGCAATGAAGAAGGCAGGCGAATCCTCCTCACGAGAGGAAGAGCTTCTTATTCAATTGCAGCAAGCGGAAGAGAAGGCGGCCCTTCTTGACTCGAGATTGGTTGCCGAGGGCTTGACGGTCTCCAAGCTGAAGGAGTCCCATCGGCTTTTAACCGAATCTAACCGGGCTATCCATGCCCAGATGGAGGAGACGAATGAGCTTTTCAACGCCATGAAAAGGTCGAGGGATGCCATCAAGAAGGATGCCCGGGCGGCTTGTGATGCGGCGAAGCTTGCTGAGAGCAGGACGGAGAGGGCCGTGGAGGAGTATATGGCGTCTAATCAGTTTTACCTCGATCTCGCCGACTCCGCGGCCGTTGGGTGGCACAATGCCCTCGACGCCGTTAAAGAGGCTATGTTCGAGTTCGTCGACCGCGAGCTCTGCGCAAAGTATCCTCTCGCCGAGGAAGCGCCACATGGGGGGACGCCAAGTTTGTCGTAGAAGGTGAGCTGCTGGCGGAAGCGCCGAACCTGAGGTCGCCGTTGCGGTTCCCGGCGGAGGCGTCGAGCAGGGAGAGGTGGCGGCCGAGCGGGCAGCCTGAGCTATTTCCCATTTTTCTTTTTCTCTTTTAGAATTTTTGTAAGCCTCCAGGCATTTTTGTAAGGCTGAGGAGCTCACAATACCTTGTATATAATTTTGATCGTAAATAAAGCACATATATTTGCTCAAGCCAAAAATTTTTCCTTTTTTTTAGCTCGTAAAACTTCTCTTCATTATCTTTCAAGTACAAGTCTTTTTATCTTGCAAGTAATTTTAGCTCGCAAGTGCAAAGGTTATCCAGTGGGCGTGACGCAATCTTCCAGTAAACCGGAGCCCTCCCTTTCCCCGGATTCGAGGATCCGATCATGCATCGAGCATGAATTGAGTGATAGCCAAGTGTAGGAAGGCCGGTATCCTCCCTTTCCCTGGAATCGAGTATGGATCGTGCATTAGCAAAGTCTGGATAGGCTGGTATCCTCCCTTTCCCTGGAATCGAGTATGGATCATGCATTAGCCAAGTCTGGATAAGCTGGCATCCCTCGACTCTTCCTTGGTGCGGGTCTTGGACCCGTGTCTTTGTAAGGTAGGAAGATGCTCGGTGGCCTCGTGACGAGGGCTTTAGATCCACTTCTCTATTGGGTAAGAAGCTACCCATTGTGGATAGACTGAGCAGGAATCTACTCGGTGGTCTCGTGATGAGGGCTTTGGATCCACACCTTCATAGGGTAGGAAGCTACCCGTTGTGGATGTACCGAGCAGGAATCTACTCAGTGGCATCATGATGAGAGCTTTAGATCCACTTCTCTGTAGGGCAGGAAGTTACCTTGTTGCGGATAGACCGAGCAGGAATCTGCTCAATGGCCTCGTGATGAGGCATTTGGGTCCACATCTTAGTAGGGCAAGAAGCTACCCGTTGTGGATGGACCGAGCAGGAATCTGCTCGGTGGCCTCTCGATGAGGGCTTTGTATCTATATCTTTGTAGGGCAGGAAGCTACCCGTTGTGGATGGACCGAACAGGAATCTGCTCGGTGGCTTCACAATGAGGGCTTTGGGTCCACACCTTTATAGGGCAGGAAGATACACGTTGTGGATGGACCGAGCAGGAATCTGCTCGATTGCCTCATGGTGAGGGCTTTGGATCCACACCTTTGTAGGGCAGGAAGCTACTGTTGTGGATGGACCGAGCAGGAATCTTCTCAGTGGCCTCACGATGAGGGCTTTGGATTCACACCTTTGTAGGGCAGGAAGCTACCCGTTGTGGATGGACTGCGCAGGAATATGCTCCGTGGCCTCGTGGTGAGGGCTTTGGATCCCTACGGTGGATGTGAGAAGCTCTCCCGTGAAAGGACCTAGTTTGGAAGACTTAGTTAATGCCGAACTTCTCTTCTTTTAGCTAATGATGAAGTTGAAAAGGAATTGCATTATTTTAAAGAAGGTACATGCTTATTTATACAACTTAAACTTTTCTGCGTTATAGAGCCGAGGAAAATTACGGCTTCCGGCGTCCTGCACGCGGTATGCTCCACCGGGCAATGCTTCTGTTACGAGAAACGGTCCGTCCCACTTCGGGGAGAACTTGTGTAGTCTTCCTTGATCTACGAACTCGTTTCTTCATAAGACCAAATCTCTGGTCTTGAAGGCCCGATGCTTAACTCGGGCATTGTAGTAGCAAGCGGTCTGTTGCTGATAGGTGGCTGTTTTGATTTGCGCTTGATCTCGCTTTTACAATAAGATGTCCAAGTTGCTTCGGAGTGCCAAGGTGTTAGCTTCGTCGTCAAAGTGTTTGACCCTATAACTGGGTAGTCCAATTTCCGCGGGGACCATCGCCTCGATTCCGTAACAGAGGCTAAATGGGGTTTCTCCTATGGGTGTCTTTTTCGACATCTGCAACGCCTATAGCACCCACGGTAATTTCTCGACCCAGTTGTCTTGTCTTCCTTCCAAATGGGCTCTGAGACCACGGATGACGCCTCGGTTCGCTACCTCGGCCTGCCCATTGCATTATGGATGTGCGACCGCGACAAACTTCATCAATAGGTGGTAGTCGTAGCAAAACTCTTTGACTTTATCGTTTTCGAAGTTGGTCCCATGATCGGTTGTTAGGTTTACCTAGCACCTCATGAAGGGTTTGGAAGCATCACATGTACCAAAGATTAAATTTTTAGGGTGCTAAGTAAGCATACAAAGAATCATTCCTAGAAAAATTAGGGTTTCAAAAACAACACTTCAACACAAGTAGGTAAAGCTAGGGTTTGAGAGTACAACCTTTGTAGCTCCCTACACTAACCTCCTTGGCTACTTGGGGTTTGGAAAAGGTCCGCTTGAACTCCTCTAGGTCCACGATGATCCACCCGGAGTCCGCTTTGTCCAAGCTTGCAACTTCACAAGATCAAGAGAAAGAAATGAAGCTAACACTCTAAACAAGTGGGCAAGACTTGTGTAGAATGATATTGTGGTGGCTTTTCTCACTTAAAAATCCTAACTTGATGAGTAATTTGCTCACTAGAGAAATCTAGAGAGCAAAAGAAGAAGGAGGAAGAAGATGATGACCCTTTTAGAACATGAGAAAAGATAATCTCATGTGAAAAATGGAAAATATATGAATATATATTTTCCACTTCTCATCTCAAAACATGGTTAAACAATAAAGATATTATTGAATTTGAGTTAAAACACAAAAGGAAAAGTAATCCATGGTTAAAAGGTGGGTGGGCATGGTTAGGTCAAAGAAGAGTGTAGAAACAAACCATGAATTATCCTTTTCTTTTTCCTTTTGTTTTAAAACAAATGCAATAATAATACATATATATATAAAACCATGGTGTGAGTCTTATATTGCCACCATTTTCTATGTGTATACAACCATGAAGGATGATGTATGTATGTATGTGTGCATGCACATCCATATGTGCATGAATCTAGAAAGAATGCATACATGCATGCATACATCCAAAAATACAAGAAAGGATTTCTAGTGAGAAACTAATGGTTAAATGATAAATCAACACTTGATTTATCAATCCGGCCATATCAAATACGACCCAACCAAAAGCAAGCCGCCCGATTAATATACGGTATCTCATACGTGCATTTTAACCGGGTCCATGCGCATATCGCATACGCGCACCACAACATTTCGCCTGGACTAGGTAACTCCTTTGTGGGACTCTAAGACTCGTCAATACGTCGGTAGTGGGTGATGATCATATCAAGAACCCCCAAGCCGCAAGCGGTCAGCTAAACGTAACGGCCACCCGGGTTGCGATCAGAAGAAAACAAGCGAACCTGCTACAACTCCCGTCGAGCCAACCGGCAACACTACCCGTGCAGTCCGGTCTTCTCGTCTGATATGTCGCATATCAAGTCTAGGGGTGGTAAACGTCAGACCCCAATAACCGATAAGTCGTGCCGATGTGAGGCTCATAACGGGTCGAGAAACTACTGGTAACACTTACCAGTAAATCTCTAAAACAGCCCTGGCCAGGGACTTCCCTGTTACGGCCAATCGAGCACAGCGCAACATCAACCCCCAATACCGGGAGAGACGAAACCCCTCCTATTGCTCATTGCCTCCATGTGACTCGGGACTGTACCCAAAAACCACCATTTTGCATACCCTTATGGACGTGGTAAGGTGGAAATCAAAGCACAGTGGGAATCACTTAGGACTCTATGACGATCTCGGGTCTACAGACTAACCTGCATAAGTGTCACCAGAGAACTGCCATCTGACGTGAGGTATAATACCATCTGGGAGTTCTCGGCGAGTCCGTCCAGTGTACCCAGTCTCCACTTAGCACCCGTATACCATCTCTGATATCAAACACCAATGGATATAGGATCATCCATCGCCCATCTCATGGGTCGAGAAGCGTATACGCTAGTCTACACTGGTATATCAATGCCCTGTCTCGATACACCCATGACTAGGGACCTTGAAGGATGTACTTATGGACTACCATGTCCCCACTAGTATGATCTGCATCATAGTCCAGGTAGTCAAGTACACATCCTAAGGGCTTTACCAACATGTAACTATAAGACAGTATAAAGAGACAAGCATACATGTTAAGATAAAGAGCAACCGGATAGCATACTATCATATCGAGTAAGAAAGTCATCTCTATATATGTCCAAGCATCCAATATAATATACATCATCTGTACAATACTGGCCTCTAGGGCATACATACAACTAACAATCTCCCACTTGCACTAGGGCCAGCTGCTGTCGTATCGCATACCGAGCATCCCGAAAAGTCTCTCAAACTATATCTGGGGAATGGCCTTCATGAGTGGATCTGCTGTGTTATTCTTCGTGTCAACCCTCCTGACCTCGATCTCCCGGCGATCAACTATCTTCCGGATCAGGTGATACCGCCTCAGAATATGCCTGGATCGCTGATGGGACCTGGGTTCCTTGGCCAAAGCCACCGCTCCATTGTTATCGCAATAAAAAGGTATTGGATTCTAAATGGCAAGTTCAGTAATGAACTTCTTGATCCAGACAGCCTCTTTGGCAGCATCGTTGGCAGTGATGTAATCAGCCTCCATCGTCGAGTCTGCCACGGTTTCCTGCTTGGAACTCTTTCAGCTAACCGCCCCTCCATAAAGGGTAAAGACAAATCCCGACTGCGACTTAGAGTCGTCCTTATCACTCTGGAAGCTCGAATCGGTAAAGGACTCCACTTGGAGTTCTCCGTTACCATACACCAAGAGCATTTCTTTAGTCCTTCATAAGTACTTGAGAATGCTCTTCACAGTTGTCCAGTGACTCTCTCTAGGATCAGCTTGATACCTGCTCACTATACTTAGTGAGTATGCTACATCTGGTCTGGTATATAGCATCGCGTACATGATAGAGCCTACAGCCGAAGCATAGGGTATCCCTTGCATGCGAGCTCTCTCCAAATCAGTCTTGGGAGACATCTCTTTGGAGAGAGTGACTCCAGAGATCATGGGTAAGTTCCCACGCTTGGATTCTTCCATACTAAACCTCTTTAGTATGGTGTCAATGTACCTGGATTGGGACAATCCCAATATCCGTTTGGATCTATCTCTATAGATCCTAATTCCCAATATGCAGGAGGCATCACCAAGATCTTTCATTGAGAATCTTTGTGATAAGAAGAGCTTGACCGATTGCAGCATAGGAATGTCATTTCCTATTAAGAGTATGTCGTCCACGTACAATACGAGGAAGACAACCTTACTCTCTGCCACCTTCTTGTAGACACAAGGTTCATCTACGTTTTTGACGAAATCAAACTCTTTGATAACGACGTCAAAGCAGATGTTCCAACTCTGCGATGCTTGCTTTAATCCATAAATGGATTTAAGCAGCTTGCACACCTTCCCTCTGCTCCCACTATCTACGAAGCCCTCTGGCTGAGTCATGTACACGCACTCTTCTAAATCGCCGTTTAGAAAGGCGGTCTTAACAACCATTTGCCAGATTTCGTAATCATGATATGCAGCGATGGCAAGCATGATCCAGATGGATTTAAGCATAGCCACTGGAGAAAAGGTTTCGTCATAGTCCACACCTGGTCTTTGACGAAAACCCTTTGCAACAAGTCTAGCTTTGAAAGTCTCCACTTTCCCATCTACACCAAGTTTTTTCTTGAAGATCCACTTGCTCCCAATGGGTTTTACCCCTTCAGGAGCAACTTCCAAAGTCCATACTTTGTTGGTGTACATGGATTCCATCTCGGACCGCATTGAATCCAGCCATTTCACCGAGTCCCCACTCGTGATGGCCTGTTTGAAGCTAGTTGGGTCATCATCCTCCATGATGCAATCCTCGCTCCCACCATCCATGAGAAAACCGTAGTATCTCTCAGGTGGGCGTGGAACCCTACTAGATCAGTGGAGTGGCTGGGGTTCATTGGGAACTGTCGAATCCTCTGGTTCCACTAAATCTTCAGTTTGAGTTTGTGTAGCCGGAATTTCTTCTAGTTCTACCTCGTTGCCACTAATTTTTTTTGTAAGAAATTCCTTTTCTAAAAAGGTGGCATGTTGAGAAACAAACACCTTTTGTTCCTCAGTATGGTAGAAAAGATATCCATGTGAATGTTTGGGATATCCCACAAACTTGCATAGAACTGACCGTGCCTCGAGTTTGTCCGGATTTTGCTTCTTGACATAGGCCGGACAACCCCATATCTTAACTCGTTTAAGACATGGTCTCTTCCCACTCCATATCTCATATGGTGTGGTAGATACAGATTTAGATGGAACTTGATTCAATAAGTATGCAGCTGTTTCCAGCGCATATCCCCAGAAGGAAATAGGTAACTCAGCTGTGCTCATCATAGAGCGCACCATATCTAATAGGGTGCGGTTCCTCCGTTCTGATACACCGTTGTGCTGTGGTGTATATGGAGGAGTCAGCTGAGAGAGAATCCCATTCTCTTTTAGGAAGTCCAGGAATTCAATGCTCAAGTATTCTCCTCCTCGATCAGATCGTAGGATTTTAATACTTTTTCCGGTTTGGTTCTCGACTTCTTGTTTATATTCTTTAAATTTCTCAAAAGCTTCTGATTTGTGTTTCATCAGGAACACATACCCGAACCTAGAGAGATCGTCAGTGAATGTAATAAAGTACGCAGAACCATCCCTGGCATGTGTAGACATGGGATCGCATACATCGCTATGCACCAGTCCCAAGAGTTCTGTAACTCTTTCTCCGTGTCCCGTAAACGGAGTTTTGGTCATCTTGTATTTGAGACATGACTGGCAAGTGTCATAAGATGAATATTCAAACGAATTCAAATATCCATCCTTATGCAACTTAGCTAGTCGTGTCGCATTGATGTGACCTAGTCTACAATGCCACAAGAAGGATTCGTTCAGTTCTGAACTCTTCCTCTTGTATGTGTTTGTTATGCTCAGAACTGTTGATTGATTTAGAACATAAATACCATTGCACAACGTGCCTGATCCAACCAACTTTTGGTTACGGAAAATGTTCATAACATTATCCTGTAATACAAAATTATATCCCTCTTTACTCAACAAAGAAACCGATATAACGTTGCATATCAGGTTCGGCATGTAATAGCATTCGTTCAGAATCAATGTATTACCAGTTGGTAATACAAGGTGATATTCCCCGACGGTTTTAGCTGCAACAATTGCACCATTTCCAACTCTTATGTTTTTATCACCTTCACCAAGTTCTCTACCTTTCTTAAGCCTATGTAACTGATTACATATATGGGATCCTGACCCGGTATCCGATACCCAGGACGTAGAGAAAATGGAGATACAGTTCTCTGTAACGAACACACCCGAAGAAAATGCATCAACATGTACTTTCTTCATTTGGGTGGCATGGGAATCCTGGTATTCCCCTATATCCTGTTCAGTCCTATAATTCTTATAAGAAAGAATGGAACCAACGTTCCCCAGCACAGTATAACATTCGGGTTCAGTCAATACATCCATATTATTATCTTGATTAAGGCATGACATGGTCACTACCTGGAGAGAGAGAGAAGAAAACACTTTAGCGTATGCTCTTGCAAGATCAGATTGGTTATTATCTTATCTAATCAGGATGGCTCCCACTGTTTTTATCAAATCTCCCTTCAAACCCTAAAAGGAAAGACTAGCCGGGATTAATTACACCCTACAACTTCGCCGATCTTTCAGCCAGGCCAGTGTCGGTACTTTGAGGGAGGTTCCCCGTGCTTTCGCACGGACCTATTTAAAGTAAACCTCGTTTTCCCAGAGGCGTAACCCCGTTGACACCTTTCTAGACACCTACTTGATCGGCTAATTGTCCTGTGTAAAACTCTTCCAGGAATAACAATTACTCGCAGTGGGTATCGGGATCCAACTATCTCATAGAAGGTATGCAATCTCATTGCAAATTTCAACACTTGAAATTCCCGATATTATTTTGCCCCTAACCCCTATGACCTTGACAAAGGCCAACAAATCATAGGATGCTAGTCAAGTTCAACCCGTCATTTCTTGATTGAATCAAACCCAGCCGCACGACCCTTGACAAAGGCCAACAAGGTCGTACGACTACCCTAAAACAATCTGCATCATATGCATAAGCAGATAAGCACTATTTAGCTACCGCACACTACGCCTTGACAAAGTCCAACAAACGTAGCACGAATACTAAACAGTTCTTATCTGAAATGACGGAGGGCTACGACAGGTTTTTCTGAAAACCTATTGCGTAATGAACTTGATATCGTTGCAGAATCAAGTGAATTTTGAAATGGAGTGATTTTGAGGCTTTCATTAGTTTTGCTAAAGAGGTCACTCCCGGTGAAAAGATCTCGGCTCTTTCCTCATCGAATAAGGTGCAGGATATATCATATATATCACTATGCAAAGCAAAACTCCAAAAGCAATCAAAAGCAAGCCGATTGTTGTGGCATCTGCCAGTTTCGCTAAAGAGGTCACTCCCGGTGAAGGGATCTCGGCTCTTTCCTCATCGAATAAGGTGCGGGATATATCATATATATCGCTATGCAAAGCAAAACTGTAGCTACCCTTTTTGAAAAAATTTGATTCTATAACATCTTTTAGGTTTCTTTTCTTTCATTAATCACATTAATGAAGTCCCATCATTTAAGTCACCTAAACATCACAGATAAATACGACGTACATTTATGCCATCTGCATTCGCCTTGATGTCCCCTCGTGCACCGTTAGGTTAGGTAACTAACGACAGAGCAGGGCAGGGCTAGTGCGGGTGTAAAACATAAGTAACGTCTATATAATATATCATATATACTATATACTGTATCCATCACAACATATCAAATGATCACATCACAGATATCGCAGCAGAAACATAGATATAATGTGGGATATACTAGGACGTCCGTATTTAGTATTTTAGCCAACAATAGAAAATACGGATTCCAACAATAGAAAATACGGATTCCACAGTCGCGATGAATAGCCAAGCCCACACCCTGGACCCCTACGAAAGTGGCAAGCGACCCTACCAATTCTGGAGTTTAGGAGACCCGGTCTCGACTCCTCGAGATGGCCTCCCACTGAACCCCAGAACCTGGTCACCTGTGCTCCCTTCCTTGGGTCCATCCTAATACGGAAAAGTAAATAATATACAACACTGGTGGTATCAACCTCAACCCGGAAGTGCCCCAAATAAAAGAATATTACATTACATTTGAATTTACATGAATGAAAATATAAAACTCTCGTCTCACATAAAACCCCCCGGCTATTCAATCGCGACAATCCCGCACATCATATCTCAGCAACACATAATATCATATATCATCAACGTAAGTATGCGTACCCCAATTGTCGTTGATGTATAGCAACGAAACCGGCGATATCTACATACTACACTTACGGTCACAGAAAAGAAAGTGTAAAACTACAATATTTGGAATCCACATACTCTTTAGACATCGTAAATGCGAAATATCACATATTTCGTATTTCATGCCTAACTATATGAATTCCACATATTGTATCATATTCTAGATAAATAGACAGTATTAAAGTTTTCGAATGAATGATCAAATACCCAAAATTCCCTAAAGCTCAACACTTGAGCGGAGTTCAAAAACCCGGAGTGTGACACAGTAGTAGCGGTCCAGCTGTAGAAGGGTCAAGCCAACGCCTCACATGTGGCACACCGTACTGCCCCAAACCCTAAGGTTCAAAAGGTAGTTCAAGACGGTCACATAATCGAGTTAAGGTTTGTTGTCTTCTAGAGGGTCCACCACAAAACTTGCACGTATTTCCGAAAGATTTAAACCCCGTGAAAAAGTGAATAAATGATACTCGTTTGAACAATTCAATACTTTCTAATTTACCCGGAAAAGACACGAAATCAAAATTCCGATCTAATCACCGACTCCAAAACAATCTCCAGAACATACAGCACTAAATTCAGATTAAAAATACCCAAAAACATCTACATGCAGACAAGAAGCACACTGTACAAAAATGAAGCCTTAATGGCTCTGTACGGCCGCGGAGCCGCAGCCCAAGCAAGCTTAGGCCGCGGTTCCACGGTGGAATTTGGGTATTAGGGTTTCGTTTTTTACAGTGTGTCTTAGAATTCCCTGCTGTATTTTTTACATATTTTTAATTATGAAAATAAGCAGTTTTGGAAAAATGTCCAGAGAGGGTGCAAAGAATCCGTATTTTGGTTCGATCGGAGTTTTTACTTCGTAAAAGTGTCGCCTAATGTTCTAGGTCGGCTCTGATACCAATGTTAGGTTTACCTAGCACCTCATGAAGGGTTTGGAAGCATCACATGTACCAAAGATTAAATTTTTAGGGTGCTAAGTAAGCATACAAAGAATCATTCCTAGAAAAATTAGGGTTTCAAAAACAACACTTCAACACAAGTAGGTAAAGCTAGGGTTTGAGAGTACAACCTTTGTATCTCCCTACGCTAGACTCCTCGGCTACTTGGGGTTTGGAAAAGGTCCGCTTGAACTCCTCTAGGTCTACGATGATCCACCCGGAGTCCGCTTTGTCCAAGCTTACAACTTCACAAGATCAAGAGAAAGAAATGAAGCTAACACTCTAAACAAGTGGGCAAGAATTATGTAGAATGATATTGTGGTGGCTTTTCTCACTTAAAAATCCTAACTTGATGAGTAATTTGCTCACTAGAGAAATCTAGAGAGCAAAAGAAGAAGGAGGAAGAAGATGATGGCCCTTTTAGAACATGAGAAAAGATAATCTCATGTGAAAAATGGAAAATATATGAATATATATTTTCCACTTCTCATCTCGAACCATGGTTAAACAATAAAGATATTATTGAATTTGAGTTAAAACACAAAAGGAAAAGTAATCCATGGTTAAAAGGTGAGTGGGCATGGTTAGGTCAAAGAAGAGTGTAGAAACAAACCATGAATTATTCTTTTCTTTTTCCTTTTGTTTTAAAACAAATGCAATAATAATACATATATATAAAACCATGGTGTGAGTCTTATATTGCCACCATTTTCTATGTATATACAACCATGAAGGATGATGTATGTATGTATGTGTGCATGCACATCCATATGTGCATGAATCTAGAAAGAATGCATACATGCATGCATACATCCAAAAATACAAGAAAGGATTTCTAGTGAGAAACTAATGGTTAAATGATAAATCAACACTTGATTTATCAATCCGGCCATATCACATACGATCCAACCAAAAGTAAGCCGCCCGATTAATATACGGTATCTCATACGCGCATTTTAACGCATATCGCATACGCGCACCACAATATTTTGCCTGGACTAGGTAACTCCTTTGTGGGACTCTAAGACTCGTCAATACGCCGGTAGTGGGTGATGATCATATCAAGAACCCTCAAGACGCAAGAGGTCAGCTAAATGTAACGGCCACCCGGGTATTGAGCGATCAGAAGAAAACAAGCGAACCTGCTACAACTCTCGTCGAGCCAACCGGCAACACTACCCGTGCAGTCCGGTCTCCTCGTCTGATATGTCGCATATCAAGTCTAGGGGTGGTAAACATCAGACCCCAATAACCGATAAGTCATGCCGATGTGAGGCTCATAACGGGTCGAGAAACTACTGGTAACACTTACCAGTAAATCTCTAAAACAGCCCTGGCCAGGGACTTCCCTGTTACGGCCAATCGAGCACAGCGTAACATCAACCCCCAATACCGGGAGAGACGAAACCCCTCCTATCGCTCATTGCCTCCATGTGACTCGGGACTCTACCCAAAAACCACCGTTTTGCACGCCCTTATGGACGTGGTAAGGTGGAAATCAAAGCACAGTGGGAATCACACAAGACTCTATGACGATCTCGGGTTTACAGACTAACCTGCAAAAGTGTCACTAGAGAACTGCCATCTGACGTGAGGTATAATACCATCTGGGAGTTCTCGGCGAGTCCTTCTAGTGTACCCAGTCTCCACTGAGCACCCGTATACCATCTCTGATGTCAAACACCAATGGATATGGGATCATCCATCGCCCATCTCATGGGTCGAGAAGCGTATACGCTAGTCTACACTGGTATATCGATGCCCCGTCTCGATACACCCACGACTAGGGACCTTGAAGGATGTACTTATGGACTACCATGTCCCCACTAGTATGATCCGCATCATAGTCCAGGTAGTCAAGTACACATCCTAAGGGCTTTACCAACATGTAACTATAAGACAGTATAAAGAGACAAGCATACATGTTAAGATAAAGAGCAACCAGATAGCATATTATCATATCGAGCAAGAAAGTCATCTCTATATATGTCCAAGCATCCAATATAATACACATCATCTGTACAATACCGACCTCTAGGGCATACATACAACTAACATCGGTAACCAAGCACCTCGGGATTCCAAATCGAGAGATTATGTTGTTATGTAGGAACCTTATCGTAGAGGCGGCGTCCGGTTTCCTGATGGGCATGGCCTCTAACCATTTCGTGAAGTAGTCCACAGCGACAAGGATGTATCTGTGTCCGTCCGTGTCGGTGGGGAGTTGGCCCACCATATCCATCCCCCATTGTGCAAACGGCCAGGGGAATTGAGTGGCGTTAGTTCGGTGGCGGGAGATGTGATATGCTGCCGAAGAGTTGGCAGTTCTTGCATCTTCTGACCAGCTTCTTGGCATCATGGTGTATTCTCGGCCAATAGTACTCTAGGAGTAGTATTTTCTGGACCAGGGTGCGGGCCCTTTGATGCGCTCCCCCGACCCCTTCATGTATCTCTCGCAGAACGTAGTCTGCCTCTTAGGGGTCGATGCACCGGAGCATAGGCTGAGTGTATGACTTCTTATACAGGTTTCTGTTGCTCCAGACGAAATAGCGTGCTTTGGCCCGAAGCCGGCGAGCTTCTCCTCGGTCTTCGGGGAGTACACCGTCTTTTAGGAATTCTACAAGGGGCTTTGTCCAATCTCGGACTTCTTCCCGCGTTGTGTAGATCTAGAGCGTTACCTCTCCGTCTTCCATGCTGGACCGTGGCAAGACTTCGAAGAGAATATTTCTTTGATGGTTGGCCGAATAAGAAGAAGCGAGCTTGCTCAAGGTGTCGTCCTGGGTGTTCAAGTTCCTGAGAATCTTCTCCATTTGGACTTCGTCAAAAATTTTCCGAAGCCTTTTTACCTCGGCCGAGTATTTTATCATGAGTGGCTCCTGGGCCTCGAAATGCCCGGTTACTTGGCCGACGACCGGTGCGGAGTCATTGTGAACCCTGATGGTCTTCAGCCCTACCCCGGAGGCGATTCGCAGCCCTGTCAACAAAGCCTCGTATTCCGCGGCATAGTTTGATGCTCTGAACCTGATCTTTAAAGAGTATTCCATTTCCGCTTCATCCGGGCTGCGGATGATCAGGCCAGCCCTGCTCCCCTCCTCTGTGGAGGATCCGTCCATGTAGAGCACCCAATCCGGGATGGGGCCGGGCACCTCCTTGACCGAGGGACGTTGTTCGGGGCCCCGTGCCGCGGTTTCTTCTTTAGTGGGGATGGTGCATTCGACAAAAAATATGCTAAGACCTGTGCTTTGATGGGTTGTAGGGGGCGGTATTTGATATCGAATTGGGACAATTCCCACCTCCATTTCTCCAGACGACTTGAAGATTCGGGGGAGGCGAGAATAGACCCTAAAGGTCGCTCGGTGAGGACGAGGATTGTGTGTGCTTGGAAATAGTGTCGAAGTTTTCTGGAGGCGACGACAAGTGCCAGGACTATTTTCTTTATGACCGGGTATCTCGTTTTCGCGTCCTTGAAAACATGGTGTTCCCGTCAAATTCATCGGCCAAGAGCTATTTGTTCCTGTATACACCGGTTTAAGTTTCGTTTACAGATATGTGTGAAATCGGACTCATTCATACATGCACATGCATACATAGAGAAAGAGCAGGTTTTAGAAAGAGAGCACTTGGTGGTCAACGACAAAAAGAAAGCATTTAATTGAATATTCTATTCTATAGGAAATAGATCACCAAACATGGGATCGAAAGTACAGAGATTCACAAAACTATGGATAAAATTATCTAACTCCCTCTCTGTCTTCTCCACCATGTCAAACCGGCGACCTTCACGAGCAGTCGCTTCCCATCGGTCAGCACCGTGCCCAACAGCGAAGGCAGACATGACGACCCGCTGAGTCCGTATCTGGTTTAGCAGCTAAACAGAGTGATCCCTTAGAGCTGTGGTAATCAAAAGTGCCTCGTGAAAGCACTCGATCTTGTCCTCTACGGCGTCGAGCATTGCCGGAGTCATCTCCACTGGATGAGGAGGGATGTCATCGAGCACGAACAAGAAGACCATCCGAAGCCAAATGGAGCCGATGGGGTGAGGGGATCCTCTACGAGTTAAGAGCTCGTACAGCACCGTATCACATTGGTCATCCGTAAGAGTAGGGTTCACCAAGCGTGCAGCAAAACGAGGAACGATTTCCTCAATAGACACCTCCCATGGTTGCCGGCGGGCATGTGGGCGATTACAAGCCATAGCTCTGCTCTGTTAAGATGATTCTCTGAAATTGAGAGAGAAGAGAAGCATTGTTTCAAATTATAAATATAGACATTTAAGTCTAGGCATAGAAATTCTGTGTATGATGGAACTGTTTCGAAGCTCTGTTAAGAGAAGGCATTGGGAAAGAGAAGTCTGACTCAGGAAAAGCGGAGAAAGAAGGTGAAAAGGCACCTTCAGTAATGAGGCAGCGCCTCACGTGCAAAGCACGAGAGCGCCAGCGCTAAGAGTGCCGGTGCTAAAGACTCTGAGGCAGCGCCTCACGTGCAAAGAACGAGAGCGCTGGCGCCAAGAGCGCCAGCGCTAAGAGTCAAAGACTCTGAGGAAGCGCTCACGTGCAAAGCATGAGAGCGTCAGCGCCAAGAGTGCCAGCGCTAAAGACTCTGAGGCAGCGCCTCACGTACAAAGCACGAGAGCGCCAGCGCCAAGAGTGCTCGCGCTAAAAGTCAAAAGACTCCGAGGCAGCACCTAACGTGCAAAGTACGAGAGCGCCAGCGCCAGAACTAAGAGTTCTCCACCATTGGATCAATGATCCAACGACAATGATAAATCATCAGATTACCAGAATTAAATTCTGATTGAGGAAACACTTCTCAAATCTTTCCAAACAGGAAAGGTTGTGCTCTGTAAATCAGAGCACTGTTGGATCAAAGATCCAATGGTGATTAAAAATCACCAAGATACAGAATAATTTCTGTATGGGAAAATATTTTCCCAATCTTGTTAATAACAAGAAAAATGTCTTCTGTAAAATGGAAGCCCTTGGATCAAAGATCTAATGGTGGGATAAATTCCCAAATAATTTAAAGATCTCTCAATGAGAGATTTCCTTAACTGATTCAACAAATCAGCCTCCACTATATAAAGGACCCAAGACTTCAAGTCTTGTACACAGAAACCTCCCCATAAGTTCTGAAATCGAAAGAAGAAAAAAAGAAGAATCCCCCATAAGTTTCAAGTTCTCAGAAAAGAAAGGAGAAGAGCAAGCTCTAAGAATAAGAAGCTTCTTCAAGGTGAGGAAAAAGAGGAGAGATCATAACATCTCTTCCATATTTGAGAGTTTAACTCTCACATCATAAGAACATAGTTCTTTTCTAGACCACAGATCTATAAGATAAGGTTTTTCACAAAAGTAAAAGAGATCGCAGCATCTCATCAAGAAAGAGATGAACTTAGTTCTTAGATCCATGAGACAATATCTCTTATAAAACGGGAATTTAATTCTCAGTGCACAGAACTGACCGGAACTGCCAAAGAAGCGCTTCAGCGCTCCAAGTCTGGCGCTCAGAGCCAAGCGCACCACGTGCTCCTCACGTGTGCGCTATTTCATAAGAAGCGCTTCAGCGCTCCAAGTTTAGCGCTCAACGCCAAGCGCACTACGTTCTCCTCACGTGTGTGCTATTTCAAAAGAAGCGCTTCAGCGCTCCAAGTCTGGCGTTCAGCGCCAAGCGCACCACGTGCTCCCTACGTGTGCGCTATTTCATAAGAAGCACCTTAGCGCTCCAGGTCTGGCGCTCAGCGCCAAGCGCACCACGTGCTCCTCACGTGTGCGCTATTTCACAAGAACCACCTTAGCGCTCCAGGTCTGGCGCTCAGCGCCAAGCGCACCACGTGCTCCTCATGTGTGCGCTGAGGGAACACAAAGTGTTCTCTAAATAAAGCCTAGCGCCATAAAAAGTGTTCAATACCCAGTAAAAGACAAAAGAAAAAGGGGTGTCAGAACCCAAATCAATGCTCAGCATTGTTAAATAAAAAAGGGACTGAGCCCAAATAAATGTTCAACATTTTATTCAAAACTAAGCGGGCTGAGCCCAAGATGGCTACAAATCCCTAATTCAGATCAACTGAGCCCATGTGCTCATAATATTTTTAATTGGTCTTGGTCCCAAACCTGACTATAGATCTCTCAACCAATATTGGTTCAAGGGTACATCTTTTCATACCTCTGATACATGTCGTTGTAATTCTTCAACGTCTTCAGAGAGATGGAGGGTCCCAATAACCAAAAAACTTTTGGCGCATTATTAAATTATGAAACCAGAATACCCGACTATGACGTCTTTAAACCAGACTATGATGTCTTTAAACCGGACTATGAGGTCCTTAAACTCATGGACTATGATGTCCTTAAACTTTATGGACCATGACGTCCCTAAACTCATGGACTATGACGTCCTTAAACTTTTCGGACTATGAGGTTCTTAAACTCATGGACTATGATGTCCTTAAACAGTGGACCACAACGTCCCTAAACTAAAACGATAGAGTCCAAATACTCTTTCGTTGGATCTAAATGATCCCACTGTTGAGTAGATCTTAGTCTAAAGTCAGACTAACGTATCCTCAATAAATGTTTGAGTTGACCTTAGTCTAAAACAAGACTAACGGTCCTTAAACCAACCCAAACCCAAATCTAAGAAAATACGGATTTGGACTAATCCACGTCCTACGGGCGACAACATAAATTAGTCTCCGTATACAATCCACGGGCAATCGCAAATAAAACAAACACACACGACACGAAGTGACCTTCTGGAGCAGGAGAAAGTGGTTACCGCGATGCGGTAACGTAATTAACTGCAGGGGCTTGCGCCTGCAGGGAAGAGCGTCCCCACAATAAAAAAAACCCTCACAATGAGGGGGAATCTGACGAAGTCTGCTACAACGGCCGCACCCGTCTAAATCTCTGATACACGGTGTCATAAATCAACTTGGCATCTTCGGAGAGGTGGATGGATAAAATCAAATAGCATCTGCCCCCAAAATTCAGGCCAGACGTCCCAACCTCCCGGTCGTGTCTCTCGGCGGAGAACAGATTCTGGTACGCCCGGTGGGACCTTTTCCTCTTTCCACTCCACACTTCGTGCGTCGTGTTCGCGAACGATTCACGGTTTAATGTGGTTGCCCCTGGATTCGAGGTACTAAGATTTGGTGTCTTGCTCCCGTGCAGAGAAAATGTCTTCCAACTGCACCAGCTACAACAATAACTCCCACTCCGTCCTCGCCGGAGGAATGACCTATGGGCCCCAAGCGGCTTCCATCTTTGCCATGCCAGTGGAGCAGGTGACACAAGCCACCACTGGGTTATTCTTTAGGACCATGCTCCCGCCACTGAGCTTCAACGCTCCAATGCCAATGCAGGAGGCTCCAAAGAAGTCGGTCTTTGATCGGCTCACCACTACCGCGGCCCCTCTCAACGGGCCATCCAATTCCGAGTCTACTGCATCAATCTTCGACAGGCTGAGCCTGAGCTCCAGTGTGTCCATGAAGAAGCCTGCAATACCTGAATGAGTCATCCCGAAGCGGATAGCCATTCCAACTCCGACGGACGAAGTCGTCAAAAGGGCTTCTCTTGCTAAGGGATCGGTCTTTGCGAGACTGGCTACCCTAATTCCTGCTTCGGGTGAGGTTGTCCAAGCTGCTTCCCCTGCCTAAGGGTCAGTCTTCGACAGGTTGGACATTTCTTCGTAGCGGACGTCTATCTTCGATAGGCTGGTGCCAACAGCAACCCTTCACCAGAACAGGGGGCATGATAAAGCTGCCCCGACAACGGAGATGATCCCATCTACAAGACGCGCTCGACATAGCCACTGGCGCCGAGTGAGGAAAGCTGGGGGTAGTTCCCCTTCTGGACTGATTCCATCAGCTCCAATGGTGGAAATTGACGCTGCTGTTCTAACTGGAAACAGTTTTGAGGCGCTCAGGAGGGTGCGCAAGAATTCTCAAATTGCTGTGCTAAAAATGTCTCCTCCTGCTGCTGAAAACATCACAAAGGCGAAACCGGAGCATCCCCCTCAGAAGCTGTCCTCCGAAATCCATAGGGTCTGGCGAAGGGTCTAAGACTCTGTGATTAACCAAGACTACTCCCGCCGACCGAAGAAAATGAAGGTTCGGCGAGAGAAGGACCACCCCGTCGTACCACAGAAAGTATCGTCTATATGGGTGCCCGCTGCAACGGCCCCCTCAACTTCGACCGCCCATAAAAGGAGAAGGCCAGAGAAGATCCCCGTGTTTGCGAAAAATCTTAAGGGTGCGGAATCCAAACGCTCCAAGTCTGGGGGCATAGCAGTGCACACCATCTACATGGCTTCCGGGAAAGAGGATAGCCATATCTCCACGGGTCATCGACCACTTACACGGTCTGTGACAAAGGCTCAGGAGCAACAACAGCAAAAGCTCCAGGAGATGCTAATGAAGATGGCCGCGCTCACTAGACCGAAAGAAAGCCCGGAGACATCATCGGAATAGCGCAAGGAACCGGAAACCGACGCCGAGTTCCTCCGAAGAATGCTCGAGAAGAAAGGCAAAAAGGCCTCAGAAAAAGCGGCCAACATAAAACAAATGGCATTATTATTCCAAGATATAGTAGGCATGATGATCCAGCCGGACCCTCTAGCCGAAGATCCTCCAGTAATAATTGAAGACGATAAAGGGGAGACATCAAACCCTCTTCCGGCCTTTTCAGCTGCAAAGGAGGAAACAATCTCGAAAGCTGCGCTCGATGATTATATAGCTCAACAGATACGAGCTCATCAAGCGAACGGAACCGCTGGACAAGTCGTCAGAACTGGGCGACCATATCCAAGCTGGTACGATCAGATTAAGTACCCGCCAGGATACACGATTCCTAAGTTTCACGTATACAAGGGGACAGGCAATCCCCATCAACATGTCGCTACGTTCAGGGCTCTGTGCGGCAACACTGAAGGTGACGATAAGCTACTGCTTCGCTAATTCGTCGGCAGCTTGGCGGAGACGGCATTCGAATGGTATTCAGAGCTTCCCAACGACTCCGTTAAAACTTTTACGGAGATGGAATTGCTATTCACCCAGCTTTTCCCAAGCGCTAGAGAACGCACCCCAATCACGACATTGATTAATGCCAGGGTGAAGCCGGGAGAAACATGGGTTCAATATGTAATCTGGTGGCGGAACCTATGGTCGAAATACGAACAACGCATCGAAGAAGCTCCTGCAGTAGGCATGTTCATGGGTACCCTTGACCCTCAGGCAACCATTTCCCAATTCATGATGTTCTTCAAGCCGACCACTTTCCAGGCCTTGATCGACAAGCTGGCCCAAATGGACCAGATGGGCCATAGACCGTCCTCCTCAAAGACGGAGCTTCGAAATGAAAAAGGCAAAGGGAAAGAAACCTTTGTCGCCAACGCTCAGCAACAGCCGAGTGAGCCAAAACCAGTTGTTCGCCAAAGCAACAAGCGGTGATCCCTTGATGAGAAGTTGAGACGTCCTTACTCGTTTCCCCGGGATAAAACAAAGAGACTGTTCGAACTGGTAGTGCGCAATGGGCTCATCACTCTACCGGAGCCGAGACACCCACCGCAACTGAATGACGTCAACAATCCCAATTACTGCCCCTACCACCGAATATTGGGCCATCCGATCAAAGACTGTTACGTCTTCAAAAACTGGGTTGAAGACTAGTACCAACAGGGAAAGTTCACGCAGTCCGAAAACTGGAAGGTGAATCCGCAACAACAGCACACTCCTAAAAGGGTAGACACTCCGGAGACATCATGCTCATTCATAGAGGAAGCTCCATGGGAAGTAGTTCTTTCGGCAAAAACGAAAAGAATGCTGAAAGATCATCAAGCATGCCCCGCAATCAGGTGGAAAAGCCCGCTAGAGCCCGAGATCATTGAAGGAGTGCTGAAGCCGCGCCCGACACCGAGAATTGGTAGCAATGGGCAAAATACCCAGGTCTAGCTGTCAAAGTCTTCGAAAAAGAAGAAGAAGATCAAGAAGCCTGCGCAGCCTGATGGCAAGTGCACGGACCTACATAAGCATATTGATGCGCTGGAGGAATACAACCAGAAGGCACGGACCCCAGTCACACTCCATGAGTTTCTCAACCATATCATTGAGAACAGAGGCAATGATAATGACGAGGGAGACGACGCGTCAGATGAACCCGAGGATTACATGGCAAGTTGTCACATGATCTCTCATTCGTCACTAAATGATGAAGAAACTCACTCAGCGTTAGAAGATAACATAGAGGAGCAGGGGGCATAATCGGCACCAAAATTCTTGGAACCGTCCGATGAGCTGATTGACGTGCCGCTAACCGAAGCCCGTCAGAAGAGCAAAATTGATCGAGAACGCAAAATGGCCATATTCGAAAAAGTCAGGCGTCGACGTCAAGTGGAAGAAGTCGCGGTAGGGATGGATCACAAAACACCCCAACCAAACCAAATCACACCCTAAATGGGTGTATCCCACTTTATCGATATGTATCCCGTCGCGTGACTAATACACGCGCATACATGATGAGTTACGGACCGAAACGTCCATAAACTAACAATGGACCGAAACATCCCTAAAACTAACAATGGACCGCAATGTCTTAAAACTAACGACGGACCGAAACGTCCCTAAACTAACAATGGACCGCAATGTCCTAAAACTAACTATGGACCGAAACGTCCCTAAACTAACAATGGACCGAAACGTGCTTAAACTAACGACGGACCGAAACGTCCCTAAACTAACAATGGACCGCAATGTCCTAAAACTAATGATGGACCAAAACGTCCCTAACCTAACAATGGACCGAAGCGTCTCTAAACTAACAACAGGAAACGTTCTTAAACTAACAACGGATCGAAACGTCTCTAAAGTAACAATGGGCTGCAATGTCCTAAAACTAGCGACGGACCGAAACGTTTTTAAACTACTACAAACCCCTGGCATCCCCAGGCCGACGTGGCAAAAAAAAACGGTACTTCCATAAGCAAAATGGGCACGAATGAAAACCCGAAAGGGCTCCGTGAGTAAAAACAGCAAGACTACCGGCAATGTTTGTGAAAACCAGAAAGGGCATAGACTCGTAAAAAAAAACGGTACGTCCATAAGCAAAATGGGCATGGATGAAAACCCGAAAGGGCTCCGTGAGTAAAAACAGCAAGACTACCAGTGATATTTGTGAAAACCCGAAAGGGCATAGACTCGTAAAAAAAAAACCGGTATGTCCATAAGCAAAATGGACATGGATGAAAACCCGAAAGGGCTCCATGAGTAAAAACAGCAAGACTACCGGCGATATTTGTGAAAACCCAAAAGGGCGCAGACTCTTAAAAAAAAAATTCATGCACACTTGCAAGGTCCTCTCGACCTTGTAAGGAGAAAATACCTGCACGAGATCCTTACGACTCACAAGGGAGCAACACACTCAGGGATCCTCATGATTCCCGAGGAGAAATTACACTTACGAGATCCTCACGACTCGTAAGGAGAACCTTCTTATGAGACCCTCACGGATCATAAGAATCAAAAGCATCAAGCTACAGGGATCTAAGCCATCACATTTCCCAGTTTGCCCTACAAGCGGTTCGATACTGTCCCTTGTATACAATCCACGGGCATAAATAACCATTTCCTTGCCGAGTCCCACCAACGACGAGGAATGCCCTCGTTCGATGAACAAACACTTGTATGTCCTTTCGATTTACAAGGAGAAAACACTCTTGCAAGATCCTTACGACTTACAAGAGAACATACACTTAAGAATCCTCACGATTCCTAAGGAGAAATCGCACCTATGGGATCCTCACGACTCGTAGGGAGAAACACCTTTATGAGACCCTTACGGCTCATGAAGTCAAAAGCCTTAGTCGACAGGATCTTAACCCTATTTGCTAATCCATCTTTCTTTAAGTCGACAAAGGCAAATGATGATTTGCTCCTGGCAATATCCCAGTTGTAGCGATGCTGATGCCTACATCGGTATCAAATTCTATGTCCTTTCACGGCATATGTTGACTCGCTCCTGGCAATATTCCAGTCGCAGCGATGCTGATGCTATGATTGGTATTAGATCCCCGGTTCCATACCCGCGGCGAAAAGTTAGTGAGCCATAAATGCATATGAAATAGCCGAAATGATAGGGCAACTTACAAAAAAATCAGCCAGTAAAAGTGTAAGTGCACGGCAGCGCCCCGGCCGTCAATCCGACGCCGGAATGCGGAAGCGATGATTTACTTTAACTTTTTGAACCGGCACCACCGCGCACTAAAAACCCGGATCGTGCCATTAAACTAGTCCTAGCTAACAAGAGAAGGGGTAAAGAGATATACCGAGCGATCCGTGTCCTTCGGTCTTCTCGTCGTCGTCCCGATCTCACCGCGGTATCTCTGGTCTCCACCACGTCGCCGGAAGGGCACCACGTCGCCGGCTTCTTTTCCGGGCTCCCACCTCTGGACCGAGACAACTCGGGCACGAAGTTGGTGAGTCGACGTGCCCAAGATTTGCTGTAGAATAGTGTATAGTGTTATGTCTCATTTGGGGTTGTAGAAGGTTGCTATTTTGGTGGAGGAAATGAAGTGGTGGAATTTTGTGATGAACTTGGGATTTTAGCAAGCATGAAGAGCAAAAATCCCCACTATCAAAAATGGACAGCCCCTACATGGCTTGGCCGGCCATGATAAGGTGAGGAGAAGAGAGTGGGAGAATGAGGGAGAGTCTCACAAGAGAAATGCAAGAGAGAGAGATCAAAAAAGTTATCATGAAAGGAAATGATCACACACTCAAACCCACACTCAACCAATCATCATCATTACTCCAAAGTCAAGCAATGATCAACAACCAAAACCAATACTCCATCAACTAATCATCAACAACCATGATGAGAAGAAGAAGAAGTCAAATGGTGGAGGAATTATCATGATACAAAGATAAGCAAAGACAACCCTCCAAAACGCTTATTTGCACAAATGCAAATAAGCCCTCCTCCACCAATCTTCATCCAAATGAAAGATACAAAGAAATATGGCTGAAACGGAAAACAAACTGGCAACTCCAAAAAAACTGATCCCGTAATAAATTAAAGGAAAACCCCGCCACTGTATATACATACCCGTATTTGTATTCCGACCGAAATACAAATGCAATGAGATAAAGTCTACACTGTACAATACTAGGATCCGGCTTAAACTAAAGCCCGCTAGTATTAACCGTCCGATCCTGATCCGTGCAATACTGCACGTATCTGATCGAACCCTGCCATATCTCCATACGGCCTCTACAGCGTTTCGCCCGAAACTTGAGCAACTGGTCTGTGGGGGACTCTAAAGACTCGTCAATACTATGGCTGTGGATTTAACCACTAGCACGTCAGAGGTATTAGCCATACGTGACGGGCTACCAGCTATTGACCAAAAGGGACGTCTGTGAGTGAACTCATCTTGACACCCTACTGAGCCTATCAGTGACAATATCCGTACAGTCTGGTCCGTTCGTCTATGAGAATCGCATGGCGGGCCTAGAGGGTTGGTAAAAGTCAGACCTCTAAAAGCGGTACAAGTCGTGTCGGAGTGTAGCCCAGAACACCCTGAGATACTACTTGAATACCTACCAGTAAATCTCCTGCCTTGGCCAAGGACTTTTCATGTACTGGCTCTCTTAGACACAGCGCGACCTCACCCCCAATACCGGGAGAGACGAACCCCTGCAGATCCGCTCACTGCCTCCATGTGGCTCGGGACGGTACCCAACTAAAACCTGTTTGCATGTCTCCTTTGAGCGTGGTAGGGTAGTAATCAAAGCACAGTGGGAACTCACACGAGACAAATGACGATCTCAGGTCGATGAACTAACCTGTACACATGTCACCAGGGAACTGCTATTTGACTCAGGTATAATACCAACTAGCAGGTTTTCGGCGAGTCCTTTCCGGTGTACTCATAACCCAATGAGCACCTGTATACATCTTAGGTGAACCAACTGACACCAGTGGCTTGTGAGACCGGCCACCGCCCCTCGTCGGGGTCTCGACTGTACACACTAGTCTACTCTGGAGTATCGATGTCCTGTCTCGAAACTCCCACGACTAGGGATCTTTGAAGGATGTGCTTATAGACCCCAGCTCCCACGTATATGATCGCCCTCATACTGCTGGTAGTCAAGCAAGAATCCTAGGGGCTCTATCAACGTACAATAGTGACCTGTAAGGTCACCTAAAGCAGTACACGATGATAAAGATAAATCAGATAGCATACTATCATCTTGAGTAAGACTGTCCTACCGGAATAGGTCCTCCCTCAATCATTGCAATCACGTGCCTGTGATCCAATAATTGACTCTGAGGGCACTATCTCCAACAATCTCCCACTTGCACTCAAGGCTAATTATTGCGATGTCGCATACTCATAGCCCGTGTGATACCGAACACCCAACTCCTCTACTAGTCAATCTCACAAAGCTCGTTTGCGAAACTATTGCGTTCGAGGAATAGCCTTAGTGAGTGGATCCACTTTGATGTTTCTTTCTATATCTCTCTATATCTCAAGTTCGTGGAGAAAGCCATCTCCCGAAATGAGCAATACCTGTCTTAGAATGTGTCTGAATGTCTGATGGGACCTAGCTCATAAATGAACTCCAAATCCAAACTTCTTAGACTGTATTGTCAACTGAACTTAATCAGTATCCTGCGCCATGCCTCCCTCGGTATTTCCTTGGACCACCTGTCCAAAATACTGCCCCTCGTCAGAAGGAAAACTATAAATCTGACAACCTCCCTGTCGTCCAAGTCACCTTGGAAGCCTGGAATGATAACTGTCTCCCGATTGAGGCTGTCGTTATCATATCCCTAGAACATCCACTTATATTCTAAAACTGCTTCCGACTGTTTCTCCAGGATTGGATTAATATCAATTTATTGCATCTACTGCAAGAACAACATCTGGTGTGGTACTTGACATCTCATGATTGATTCAATTGCCTAAGCAAGTGATCTGCCAATCATGCACATCCCTCTCTCCTTTAGTCTGTAAGACACCTTTAGAGAGGGTGACTCCATCACCTGTAGGTACACTACCGTGCCAGGAGTCGTCCATTCTAAATACTCTTAGAATGCTGTCTAAGTACCCTTAATTGGGAAACCACCCAAATCTAGATCTAAAACCATAGATCTAGTAACCAATATGTCTGATATAATGTCCAAGTCCCATGTGGAGAAACCACTGTGTGACGACCAAAGTATAACCGATCGTAGTATAGGGTTGTCACTTCCTACTCTGTGTATGTCATCCAAATACCAGGACATCACACCCTACTACCTTCTTAACAGATCTATCCCCTATTCTGATGAAGTCAAACCTATGACTGTCACATCAAAAATAGATGATCTATCTCCGCTACATCTGCTTTAGTCTATAAATAGACACAAGCCACTTGTCCACCAATGCTTCCGCTGCTCCCACTGACTACGACAACCCTCTAGAAGAGTCATATAGACGTACACTTCTAAAGCTAGTTCAGAACGACGCTATACTCATCCTCCTGCCGGGTCTCACAGTCTGGAACAACAGCAATGGCCAGTCTGGATAAATAAGAACCTCCCCGCTACCGTCCTTGAGGCTGCCGGAGTACCTCTCGGGAGCCTGAGGTTACCCACCATATCTGCGGAGTGGCCAATGGAATGTCAATCCAGATTGAATCTTTAGGTTCTTATCAAATTTTCAGTAATCGTTTGCGGTTCTGGAATCGCTTCCAGTTCTACCATACTCCCACTATTGTTTTCTGAAAAAATCCATTTTTATTAAAACTGTGGCGAGTCAAGAACAATATCACTATTGATCTTCCAGATGGTAGAAAATCAACCCTCGTCATAGCCCGGGTCAACCCACAAACAGCCATTACGGAAACGTGCCTTGAGTCATCCAGAGTCTGGTTTTAAGCATAAGCTGGACAACTCCCCGTACCTTAACAACGTCAAGATATGAACTGTTCTATATCCAATATAGAAACAGAGGCACTGATTTAATTGAACCAGATTCAAATCATGCAGCTGTCTCCAGTGCATGTCAACTAAATGGAAGAGTGGCCGATCAGCGTTACTCAACTTAGGAGTACTTCCAATTATGAGTAACCTGAAAGAGAAGCAAGTTCTCTTAATCATTACTATCAACTGAATACCACACACAAGTATCTACATCTTCGATCACCTTGAAGAATCCCGATACTTGCAACACCTGGTTCTCTACTTTATTCATATACCTATAACTTCTCAAAACTCAGACCCTGTGTTTCTACGAAACACCTGTCTAAGAATTAGAGAAGTCATAAGTAAACAGAATATAGTGCGAGGACCAACCCCTCTGTCCTAATGGACACGGGACAACATACAATACTCTGTATAAGTTCCCTGAGTCTAGTGACTCATTCACTGTGTGTCGTAGGTTGAAAACTGTACTTATGGTTAAAAAGAATTACACCGCTGTTCAATACTCCTTACCTAACCATCCACTGATATAGGTAAATGTCATGGACATAATTTCAAAAAGGTATATCTCACTCTATGAAAATAGACGTACATATATATATCAATTTGAAATTGGTGCATAACAACGGATATTCAAAACCAGATATTTACCGTCCGGCAAACAACCCATGTGACTTTCTCAAATATCACCAATTACAACGAATCCTGATATAATGAGGATGATCACCTAATCCCCAATAACTTACTCCCACTCATCATCTGTAAAACTATACAGATGAGAGAATCAAACCTGGTAAATACATACCCTGGAGCAAGTGTCTAATTGGGAAATCAGTTTTCCTTTAACAGTACACGGTGAAACTGAAACATTGAAATGTTTCAATGAGGTATCCCGGTATTCCTAGTAATGCCTCTTCCATTATTCAGATTCACAACTGTAACCGTATATTTCTTTGCCACCTCTCCAAATCCCTTTATATGTCTTTAGTCATTACCTTCTGCACACCCCTTTAGGCCAAATGGTTTTCTCCCTTCCCTACCGTTCGGCACCATCCTATGGTTTGGAAGAAGACTATCCAATAAGCATAATGGGTGTACTGTCCTAATCCTAAGAGCACTCGCAACGCGAGAGAAGGTGAAGATAAAAGACACCTGAATAAACCTTATTCCTATTTCTCCTGAACCAGAATCCATCCCCGAACTGGAACAAGTTCCTTTCGAGTTCGTATATAACCATACGATGGAGTATCCAATAAACTGTGGATCTTCGTAGTGATACGGAGTGTCCTGGAGAAATACAAAGGTGATTTAGGATTGGCGAAGAAATATTTGGTTTGGTCATGAATAGTAGTCGCAATTTACTTTGCCCTCTTACTAATCCCTTTCTTTGTCTTTACATAATACCTTCTGTACACCATCGTTATGCTAATTGGTTTTCTTCATTCCCCACCGTTCGGCACCAGCCTAAGGTTTGGAAGAAGACTATCCAATTTGCGTAATAGGTGTGCTATCTCCTAAACCAAGGAGTACTCGCAACCTGAGAGAAGGTAAAAAGGAAAGACAACTGAATAGTCCTATCCGTTTTCTCCAGAACCGGAAACCATCCTCGAATAAATTCCTTCGAGTTCGTATATAACCATACGATGGTTTTGTCCAATGGAAGTGGACGTTCGTAGTAATACGGGGTGTCCTGGATAAAAGGGTAAAAGTAGGAGTGGCAATGAGATCTGCAACTCTGACAATCCAAAAGCCAGTGTTAAGAAGGTTCGGTTAATTTTGGTCTCTGAGTCATAGTCTAGGATCGGGTCAATGGTCGCTGCCAAAGAGAGAGAGAAAAGAAACACTCAGCGTGCACTCTAACCTAGATCAGAATGGTTACCAATTTATCTAATCTGGAAACCTCCCACTGTACCGTCAAATTCTCCTCCAAAGCTGAAAGAAGAATTAGTCGGGATCACCCGAGGAGTAAACCAACTCATCAGTGGGAATCGGGATCCAACTATCACCGCATGATAACGTGACGGAATCCGCTCACGTTATCACACTCCAGAAGGTATGCACATATCTGGCAAGTTTCAGTTTCTTTAGAAACTCCCGATGTGATTTTTGCCCCATGCTCTTATGACCTGACTTTGGCCAACAAATCATAAGTCACATGTCAAGTTCTACCCGTCATTCTCCAGGTTAATTTGAGCCTACCCGCACAAGCCCTTGACTTTGGCTAACAAGGCTATACGACTGCCCCAAACCAATGCATCTATCTATGCTGCACATGAATACCCAATAGCTACCAATCACTATGCCTTGACTTTGGCCAACAAACATAGCTTGAATACTGATTGACTATCCATGTGAAACGATGGAGGGCTACGAATGGTTTCTGGCGAAAACCTTTAACGTAATGAACTTGATATCGTTGAAGGAACTGGATAGCTTTTAAAAATATAGTGACGAAAACCATTGCTAAAGAGGTCACTTCCGGTGAAGGGATCTCGGCTCTTTCCCCGTAGAATGAGGTGCAGGATATTCCAACTGAATACCACGATGCAAAGCAAAAGTAATCGGCTATAGTGAAGTTATTGCCCTGACGCAAACTCCTGTCCAAGGGGTCACTCCCGGTGAAAGGATCTCGGCCCTTGCATCGTCGACTGAGGAGCAGGATATTCCAACTGAATACCACGATGCAAAACAAAAGTGAACGTCCTTGCAATAACAGCTTTTTGAAAAAGTGTTCCAACAACATCATATTAGGTTTTTTTTAACTTGCATTTATTCGAATCAACGCAGTCCCATCAATTGATCACACCACAAAGAACGAAAATAATGACGTACGTATATGCCATCCGCATTCGCCACTGGGTCCCGTCATTACCCGTTAGGTTAGCTAACTAACGACAGAGCGGGGACTGAACTAGCGCGGATGCAAAACATATACAACATCTACTAGTATATATATATATATCAATATATAATATTTCGCTCAAGGCGTGATAAAATGCAACATCACAGAAATGTACAACATCACAGAACAATACAGATATCTGGGATCCCCGGGTTTCACAGAGCCGCTACTAAAACCCGACGTTCCCCTGGTCGTGTGGATAGCCTGTGCAATGAAATCCTAGACCCCTACGGGCGCGGCAAGTTACCCGTAAAAACCTGAAGCGAGGCAGCCCCCTTCAGCAACGTGAATGGACCACCCAGCACTTCACGGAATCCGGTAACTTGGGCACCCCTCCTGGGTCAACCTGTACCCCCTACGAGTGCGGCGAATAGCCCGCCAATTCTAGAGTGAAGCCCCCTCCGTCTCAATGCCATGAGATGCGGGCTCGTTGCCCTCTAGAACCCGACTATCCGTGCACCCCACCTTGGGGTAATCCTAGTACAGAAAGTAAAATATACATGCAACGGGTACATCGACCGCAACCTGATCGTGCCCCAAAAGAATAATATACAAACGGGCAGTGACGGCAGTTCACATGTCGGACGCTCGCCCCGCAATATCAAATGTACATAATACAACAAAAACTGTACTAGCATTGCATCCAGACTATCCCCCACGACCAATCCGCAACATCACAGCACAATCACAGAACATCAACGTGAATGTCACGTTCGCAAATCCGTCTAACCGGGCTATAGCAGTTAGACATGATTTACCGATCAAGTGATATTCACGGTCGCAGCTATAATGTAAATACTGTGAACTAATGTGTTTAAAATTTTCGATCGATCAAATTTTACCAAGTGGGCCCCAAGCACTACTGTAGCACTCAAAGAAATCTGGGCCCAAAAAATAATATTCCAAAAACCCCATTTTCCATATAGGAGCTCTCTGTAAAAGTTTGGTGCGCTGAACACTTAAAACAACGGCGGAACCGCGGCCCAAGCATGGGTTTGGCCGCGGTTCCGCGGTGGGGTAATGAGATCGCGTGACCAAATTTTTACAGGAAGTTTACAATCCCCTGTACATCATTCTGAAACAACCTGAAAAATTTTTGGAGTTCAAAAAATTTCGACAGAAACTGATGCTAATGTAAACGCGGGTTTTTGGAATTTTGTTCGATCGAAAGTGTAAACATATTAGACCAAGCTAGACTAGGTTAATGGCGAGGCTCTGATACCACTGTAAGTGCACGGTGGCGCCCCGGCCGTCAATCCGACGCCGGAATGCGGAAGCGATGATTTACTTTAACTTTTTGAACCGGCACCACCGCGCACTAAAAACCCGGATCGTGCCATTAAACTAGTCCTAGCTAACAAGAGAAGGGGGTAAAGAGATATACCGAGCGATCCGTGTCCTTCGGTCTTCTCGTCGTTGTCCCGATCTCCCGCCGGTATCTCCGGTCTCCACCACGTCGCTGGAAGGGCACCACATCGCCGGCTTCTTTTACGGGCTTCCACCTCTGGACCGAGGCAACTCGGGTACGAAGTTGGCGAGTCGACGTGCCCAAGATTTGCTGTAGAATAGTGTAGAGTGTTATGTCTCATTTGGGGTTGTAGGAGGTTGCCATTTTGGTGGAGGAAATGAAGTGGTGGAATTTTGTGATGAACTTGGGATTTTAGCAAGCATGAAGAGCAAAAATCCCCACTACCAAAAATTGGACAGCCCATACATGGCTTGGCCGGCCATGATAAGGTAAGGAGAAGAGAGTGGGAGAATGAGGGAGAGTCTCACAAGAGAAATGCAAGAGAGAGAGATCAAAAAAGTTACCATGAAAGGAAATGATCACACACTCAAACCCACACTCAACCAACCATCATCATTACTCCAAAGTCAAGCAATGATCAACAACCAAAACCAATACTCCATCAACTAATCATCAACAACCATGATGAGAAGAAGAAGAAGTCAAATGGCGGAGGAATTATCATGATACAAAGATAAGCAAAGACAACCCTCCAAAATGCTTATTTGCACAAATGCAAATAAGCCCTCCTCCACCAATCTTCAGCCAAATGAAAGATAAAAAGAAATATGGCTGAAACGGAAAACAAACTGGCAACTCCAAAAAAACTGATCCCGTAATAAATTACAGGAAAACCCCGCCACTGTATATATATACCCGCATTTGTATTCCGACCGAAATACAAATGCAATGAGATAAAGTCTACACTGTACAATACTAGGATCCGGCTTAAACCAAAGCCCACTAGTATCAACCGTCCGATCCTGATCCGTGCAATACCGCACGTATCTGATCGAACCCTGCCATATCTCCATACGGCCTCTACAGCGTTTCGCCCGAAACTTGAGCAACTGGTCTGTGGGGGACTCTAAAGACTCGTCAATACTATGGCTGTGGATTTAACCACTAGCACGTCAGAGGTATTAGCCATACACGACGGGCCACCAGCTATTGACCAAAAGGGACGTCTGTGAGTGAACTCATCTTGACACCCTACTGAGCCTGTCAGTGACAATATCCGTACAGTCTGGTCCGTTCGTCTATGAGCATCGCATGGCGGGCCTAGGGGGTTGGTAAAAGTCAGACCCCCAAAAGCGGTACAAGTCGTGTCGGAGTGTAGCCCAGAACACCCTGAGATACTACTTGAATACCTACCAGTAAATCTCCTGCCTTGGCCAAGGACTTTTCATGTACTGGCTCTCCTAGACACAGCGCGACCTCACCCCCAATTCCGGGAGAGACGAACCCCTGCAGATCCGCTCACTGCTTCCATGTGGCTCGGGACTGTACCCGACTAAAACCTGTTTGCACGTCTCCTTTGAGCATGGTAGGGTAGTAATCAAAGCACAGTGGGAACTCACACGAGACAAATGACGATCTCAGGTCGATGAACTAACTTGTACACATGTCACCAGGGAACTGTTATCTGACATCAGGTATAATACCAACTAGCAGGTTCCCGGCGAGTCCTGTCCGGTGTACTCATAACCCAATGAGCACCTGTATACATCTTAGGTGAACCAACTGACACCGGTGGCTTGTGAGACCGGCCACCGCCCCTCATCGGGGTCTCGACTGTATACACTAGTCTACTCTGGAGTATCGATGCCCTGTCTTGAAACTCCCACGACTAGGGACCTTTTAAGGATGTTCTTATAGACCCCAGCTCCCACGTATATGATCGCCCTCATACTGCTGGTAGTCAAGCAAGAATCTTAGGGGCTCTATCAATGTGCAATAGTGACCTGTAAGGTCACCTAAAGCAGTACACGATGATAAAGATAAACCATATAGCATACTATCATCTTGAGTATGACTGTCCTACCGGAATAGGTCCTCCCTCAATCATTACAATCACGTGCCTGTGATCCAATAATTGACTCTGAGGGCACTATCTCCAACAAAAAGTTATGCATACAAAAATAACCGAAATGATAGGGCAACTTGCAACAAAATCAGCAAGTAAAAGATATGCATACAAAAATAGCCGAAATGATTGGGCAACTCGCAATACAAAGCAGCGAGTAAAAAGAAAAATAGCCGAAATGATTGGGCACCGCGAAAAATAGCCGAAATGATTGGGCAATCGCGACTCTCGCGATATAAAAAGCTGAAATGATGGAGTATCGTGGAAAGAAATAAAAGAAAAAGAATGAAAGAATGAAACTTTTGCCCTGCAGGTAAGTCTATACCGACCCCTGTATACAATCCACGGGCATAAACGAAAGGGAACCACATGTCCCAACAAACTATGTCAAAGGGAAAGTCAGATCTCGACAGCAACATCTGCATCCCAGAAGACCAACAACGGCGTTCCTGCTCATGCCAGCAGGGCACGGATGCGACACAACGAAACGGAGCCATGGCAAAGTCCCTAGTTCCAAATCTCAACGGCAACATCTACAGCCTAAAAATCAGCAATGGCGTTCCTCCTCATTCCAGCAGGATACGGATGCGACACCACCAAACAGAGCTATGGCAAAGTCCCCAGTTCCAAGACTCTACGGTTCACAGACAACCTAAATGTCATGACCTAAATTTAGGCACGTGACCGACACTTAAACTACGTAACGTCAACAGGCGTACGCAATTTAAGTAAGCCGAAACCCAGAAATCTAAACCACCCAAAAATGATAAGTGGAGAAAACATAGTTAAAAACCTTCGGAAATCTTAAGTAAAAATCTTTAAACTTAAGTTTTACTTTCTTAAAAATTTCGGCAGCACCTTCTTTGTAAAAACCTGCCCCAAAAACGGGTACAACATAGAGTATAAATAAAGCATCCCAAACGGGAGCAAAATCACGCCCAATAGCGGAAACAACCACCACAAGCATATATACAACGCCGTAGTGAAGAAATATAAATGAAAACAGTATAAGGAGATAAAACTTTATAACAAGGCCGGCTCCCACGAGCGCGGCACCCAAAGTCACAAAATAATACAACTTCGATCCTCACAACTCGTCTCTAAGTCAAATACATGAAGTAGTAGATGGAGAGTACTAGATACAAAAGAAATATAATGAACATCATCGGATAACCGCAAACCCACCCATAGCAAAAGGCCTCACAGCCAACCGTAGCGGTATCCGCAAAAGTAGAGATAATAAGAAGTCCTGCCGCGACTACTCTGAGGGTAAGTCCTGCAAAACACTGTGGCACAATGGTGGTGAGTTGCCAACTTGTGAATAGTAAATAACATCATACTGTATCGCAAGTATGCATGAACAATGATAAATCTATCACATGTAATCTGATAGCATAAGTATGGCAATATGGATATGCAACAATCATGATCAAGGTACACCACCAGGGTATTAAATCTACATGACTCAAATACATATCAAATAAATCCTGAGTGTGGGATAAATAATAAACCTCATCCACAAATCATCAGCATGGAAAAACCATGATGTCCATCAATGACACCCCAAATCCCAAAATCCTCAGGCGCCATCACCAAAACCGGCACTCATATCTGTAAATCTCATGGAACCTGAGTGTCCAACATCGACACTCGAAACATCATGAAATACTCGTGTCCAGCATCGACACGTAAATCCACGTACCATAGGCTCCGTCTGCTCGGATCGGCCCGCGGGCTCCGGCAGTACAAATCAGCCCATATCCATCTCATGACTCCGGTCGATATCCTCCAAATAACCGCCGAGTCTAAAACTATTACCGGTAGGTAGTGCACCTCCCCTGCCAGGCTCATCGGCTAAATACATCGACATACCTTTCTTGCCTCGGGGTACCATACCGGGTCCACCATGAACCCCCAACACGGCCTCATCCACTCCTTGCATCGGGTTTCTAACACAAGTCTCAGAACCGAGAAAACTCATGGTGGACGCACTGAAATATCATATCAAGAGAAACCGGGTTTTCAAACAATACATAAATTTCTTGAAATACCCCTACGGTTCTCAAATCCATAAATCACATGAAATCCATATCTCAATGCGTAAATCCATGAAAACTGATATATGCAACATAAACAACAATATGAGCATATTAAGGGAAAACTGCTCTTTTAAATGAATCTAGCTTTAAAATGTACCATGCGGTTCCCAATTCCTCCGAAATCAAGTGCAGCATCATATGAGGTGTACATGTAACTATAGCAAGATATGTGTATCTACATGTAAGCAGATATGTATGATGCATTTCATAAGCGCAATAGCATAATAATCAATGTCTCAATGTCAAATGACAATACAATTCCACTTAGGGGTATATGTAACTATAACAAAGTATGCAGGTGTACATGTAAGTATGTATGCATGATGTACATGTAACTGTAGCAAGGTATGTGGGTGTACATGTAAGTATGTATGCATGATGTACATGTAGCTATAGCAAGGTATACGTGTAAGCATGTAGGTATAGCCTGTATACTATATTTCATATACACAACGGAATAAGAATCACTGGCTCAATGACAATAACTGATACAATATCATATATGTATATATGTAGTGCGTGTCATGGCAATTACTGACGGTGTGTGTGTAGCATACAATTTGTGCTCCTGCAACATGAATCGTCAGTAATGGTGCAGTGTCCAATAAGTACCAAGTCAAGGCACAACAGGTAATAATATGCAATGATGCTTATGCGCAATCAACTCATATGCGTATAAACATGCAACTCTAACATCATATCCAGCCCTAACACATAACGCCATACGGGCGATTTCCCCGTAGATATTAAATCTACTCACCGATGATCTCGAGCTAAGAAAATCCTACCACCTGCTTCCCTTTCTTCGCAGTGTCTGAAGTCCCCGCTTGCGATCCTAAAATTTCACAAACACAACACATAAGGCTAAATATTCTGCGCTGACACAAAGACAACGAAACGCAAGGATAACGTCCACAAGATAAACACACTGTGCACCTAGTGCACAAAACACGAAATCGGCACAACCCTAGCTAGGATCGCTAAACTACGTAACCACCAAGTCTAGACTCCGATCGTACCGATCACGCATTCACAACACAATATATAGCGTGGAAGATAATATATATAACATCGCAACGTCAATTGAAACCCACGCCTAACTTAACCAAAAACCTAGTAAGCAACTTTTCATCATTTTAGCTCAAGTCTAGAAGTTTAAACAATTCTAGCGATCACAATCATTGCAAAGTAGCTTAACTAAGTCACGCAAACCTTTATTACAATTTTAATCTCACCCAATCAAATTTGTAATTACCACTAATTAAGTGCATAATTAAAAGCTTATAATAATATTTTAATCAGGGAAAAATATTTAAGTGAACTAAAATTTTCAAGTGACATCTAAAAACCGCAAACTAGCAATTTTCTAGTTAAACTAGGTGCCGCTAAGTCTAAACTGAAAAATGATCACTTCCGGGTTTTTACGGAAAAACACCGCCTATTTTACCTTTTAACGGAAATTCGCATAACGATTCCTAAAGCGTTACACTAAAGTAATCCAATGACCTCGTCGCGGAAACACGTCAGCCAATGACCTCCGTTTCGGAAATACGTCAGCAAATGACCCCGTCTCGAAAATACGTCAGCAAAAGACCTCCGTCTCGGAAATACGTCATCCAATGACCCCGTCTCGGAAATACGTCATCCAATGACTCCATCTCGGAAACAAGTCAACCAACCTCCAGGGAAATTAGTGTCCTTGGAAAGACCTCTCGATTCAAAGAAATCAGCGTTCTTGGCGAGAACCTCTTGATTCGTGTTGATCCGCAAGGAAATCAGTGGCTTTGCAGGAATCTCTCGATTCGTCTCGACCCCAAGGAAATTAGGGTCCTTGGCAAGACCTCTCGATTCAGGGAAATCAGCGTCCTTGGCGAGAATCTCGATTCCCGTCGATCCGCAAGGAAATCAGTGTCTTTGCAAGAATCTCTCGATTCGTCTCGACCCCAGGGAAATCGGTGTCCTTGGCAAGACCTCTCGATTCAGGGAAATTGGCATCCTTGGCGAGAACCTCGATTCGTGTCGACCCGTAAGGAAATCAGTGTCTTTGCCGGAATCTCTCGATTCGTCTCGACCCCAGGGAAATCAGTGTCCTTGACAAGACCTCTCGATTCAGGGAAATCAGCGTCCTTGGCGAGAACCTCGATTCGCGTCGACCCGTAAGGAAATCAGTGTATTTGCAGGAATCTCTCAATTCGTCTTGACCCCAGGGAAATCAATGTCCTTGGCAAGACCTCTCGATTCAGGGAAATCAGCATCCTTGGCGAGAACTTCGATTCGTGTCGATCCGTAAGGAAATCAGCGTCTTTACAGGAATCTCTCGATTCGTCTCGATCCGCAAGGAAATCGGTGTCTTTGCAAGAATCTCTCGATTCGCGTCAACCCGCAAGGAAATCAGTGTCTTTGTAGGAATCTCTCGATTTGTCTCGACCCCAGGGAAATCAACGTCCTTGGCAAGACCTATTGATTTAGGGAAATTAGCGTCCTTGGCGAGAACCTCTCGATTCGCGTCGACCCGCAAGGAAATCAGTGTCTTTGTAGGAATCTCTCGATTCGTCTCGACCCCAGGGAAATCAGTGTCCTTGGCAAGACCTCTCGATTCAGGAAAATCAGTGTCCTTGGCGAGAACCTCGATTCACGTTGACCCGCAAGGAAATCAGTGTCTTTGCAGGAATCTCTCGATTCGTCTCTACCCCAGGGAAATCAGTGTCCTTGGCAAGACCTCTCGATTCAGGGAAATCAGCGACCTTGGCGAGAACCTCTTGATTCGCGTCGACCTGCAAGGAAATCAGTGTCTTTGCGAGAATCTCTCGATTCGTCTCGACCACCAGGGAAATCAGTGTCCTTGGCAAAAACCTCTCGATTCAGGGAAATCAGCATTCTTAGCGAGAACCCCTCGATTCATTTCAACCCGCAAGGAAATCAGTGTCTTTGCGAGAATCTCTCGATTCGTCTCGACCTGCGGGGAAATTAGTGTCCCAGCACATAAAGAAAATTCTCTTGTGGGATCCTTACGATTCTCAAGAGAAAACGCACTTAGGAGTCCTCACGACTCCTAAGGAGAAAAGACACCTACGGGATCCTCTCGACTCGTAGGGAGAAAAGTCTTTATGAGACCCTCATGGCTCATAAAGTTGAAAAGTTTTAGGTGACAGATCCTAACCTTTTCTCCTAAGCCATCATGGTCCTACAAGGAGGTCAATGGACTATCTATGGGCCACACTCTTCGAAGTCGAACATCGACGAGGAGGGAAACAGCCACTTACGAGTCCTCTCGACTTGTAAGGGAGAAAATTCTCTTGTGAGATCCTTACGACTCTTAAGAGAAAACGCACTTAGAAATCCTCACGATTCCTAAGGAGAAAATAGACCTACGAGATCCTCTCGACTTGTAGGGAGAAAAGTCTTTATAAGACCCTCATGGCTCATAAAGTTGAAAGTCTTAGGTGGCATATCCTAACCTTGTCTCCTAAGCCATCGCTGCCTTACAAGGAGGTCAAATTGGACCATCCACGGGCCACACTCTCCAAAGTCAAATCTCTACAAGGAGGGAAACAACCACTTACGAGTCCTCTCGACTTGTAAGCAAAAAATTCTCTTGTGAGATCCTTGCGACGCTCAAGAGAAAACACACTTAGGAGTCCTCACGACCCTAAGGAGAAATTACACTTACGGGATCCTCTCGACTCGTAGGAAGAAAAGTCTTTATGAGACCCTCATGGCTCATAAAGTTAAAAAGTCTTAGGCGGCAGATTTGAACCTGTTTCCTAAGCCATCGCTGCTCTACAAGGAGATCAAGATGGACTATCTGCGGGACACATTTGCCAAAGCCACATTCGCCAAGGAAATAAAGAAGATACTTACAGGTCCTCACGATTCATAATGAGAAATAACCGAGTGAGATCCTTATAACTCACGGAGGCGATGAACACCTAGGAATCCTCACGATTCCTAGAGAGAAAATACATCTACGGGATCCTTTCGACTCGTAGAGAGAAAAAACCTTCTTGAGACCCTTACGGCTCATGAAGATGGGAAAAGTCTTAGGCTACAAGGACCTTAAACTTTTCTCCTAAGCCCTCAATCCTATGGCTATGCATAACTCTGCACTACTTCACCCGCGTACATACTTACGTAGGCAAAGTAGTAGGGGGCATTTGTTCCCGTCAAATTTTTCGGCCAAGAGCTATTTGTTCCTGTTTACACCGGTTTACGTTTTGTTTATAGATATGTGTGAAATCAGACTCATTCATACACGCACATGCACACATCAGAGAAAGAGCAGGTTTTAGAAAGAGAGCACTTGGTGGTCAACGACAAAAAAACATTTAATTGAATATTCTATTCTACAGAAAATAGATCACCAAACATGGGATCGAAAGTACAGAGATTCACAAAAATATGGATAAAATTATCTAACTCGCTCTCTGCCTTCTCCACCATGTCAAAGAGGCGACCTTCACGAACAGTCACTTCCCATCGGTCAACACCGTGCCCATCAGCGAAGGCAGACATGATGAACCGCTGAGCCCGTATCTGGCTTAGCAATTGAACAGAGCGATCCCTCAGAGCTGTGGTAATCAAAAGTACCTCGTGAAAGTGCTCGATCTTGTCCTCTACGGCGTCGAGCATTTCCGGAGTCATCTCAACTAGATGAGGAGGGATGTTATCGAGCACGGACAAGAAGACCATCCGAAGCCAAATGGCGCCGATGGGGAGAGGGGATCCTCTACGAGTCAAGAGCTCGTACAACACCGTATCGTATTGGTCATCCGTAAGAGCAGGGTTTACCAAGCGTGCAGCAAAACGAGGAAAGATTTCCTCAATAGGCACCTCCCATGGTTGCCGGCGGGCATGTGGACTATTACAAGCTATAACTCTGCTCTGTTAAGATGATTCTCTGAAAGTGAGAGAGAAGAGAAGCATTGCTTCAAATTATAAAGATAGACATTAAAGTCTAGGCACAGAAAATTCTGTGCATGATGGAACTGTTTCCAAGCTCTGTTAAGAGAAGGTATTGAGAAAAAGAAGTCCGACTCAGGAAAAGTGGATAAAAGGTGAAAAGGCACCTTCAGTAATGAGGCAGCGCCTCACGTGCAAAGCACGAGAGCGCTAGCGCCAAGAGTGCCAGCGCTAAAAACTCTGAGGCAGCGGCTCACGTGCAAAGCACGAGAGCGCTGGCGCTAAGAGCGCCAGCGCTAAGAGTCTAAGATTTTAAGGCTGCGCTCACGTGCAAAGCACGAGAGCGCCAGCGCTAAAGACTCTAAGGCAGCGCCTCACGTGTAAAGTACGTGAGCGCTAGCGCTCTTGCACGTGAGCGCTAGCGCCAAGAGCGCTAGCGCTAAGAGTCAAAAGACTCTGAGGCAGCGCCTAACGTGCAAAGCACGAGAGCGCCAGCGCCAGAACTAAAAGTTCTCTACTATTGGACCAAAGATCCAACGAAGATGATAAATCATCATATTACCAGAATTAAATTCTGATTGAGGAAACACTCCTCAAATCTTTCCAAACAGGAAAGATTGTGCTCTGTAAATCAAAGCACCGTTGGATCAAAGATCCAATGGTGATTAAAAATCACCAAGATACAGAATAAGTTCTGTATGGGAAAATATTTTCCCAATCTTGTTAATAACAAGAAAAATGTCTTCTGTAAAACAGAAGCCCTTGGATCAAAGATCCAATGGTGGGATAAATTCCCAAATCATTTAAAGATCTCTCAATGAGAGATTTCCTTAACTGATTCAACAAATCAGCCTCCACTATATAAAGGACTCAAGACTTCAAGTCTTGTACACAGAAACCTCCCCATAAGTTCTGAAATCGAAAAAAGAAAAAAAGAACCCCCCATAAGTTTCAAGTTCTCAGAAAAGAAAGGAGAAGAGCAAGCTCTAAGAAGAAGAACCTTCTTCAAGGTGAGGAAAAAGAAGAGTGATAATAACATCTCCTCCATATTTGAGAGTTTAACTCTCACATCATAAGAACATAGTTCTTCTCTAGATCACCGATCTATAAGACAAGGTCTTTCACCAAAGTAAAAGAGATCGCAGCATCTCATCAAGAAATAGAAGAACTTAGTTGTTAGATCCATGAGACAAAGTCTCTTATAAAACGGGAATTTAATTCTCAGAGCACAGAACTGACCAGAACTGCCAAAGAAACGTTTCAGCGCTCCAAGTCTGGCACTCAGCGCCAAGTGCACCACGTGCTCCTCACGTGTGCGCTATTTCATAAGAAGCGCTTCAGCTCTCCAAGTCTAGCGATCAGCGCCAAGCGCACCACGTGCTCCTCACGTGTGCGCTATTTCAAAAGAAGCGCTTCAGCGCTCCAAGTCTGGCGTTCAGCGCCAATCGCACCACGTGCTCCCCACGTGTGCGCTATTTCATAAGAAGCGCCTTAGCGCTCCAGGTCTGGCGCTCAGCGCCAAGCGCACCACATGCTCCTCACGTGTGCGCTATTTCACAAAAAGCGCATTAGCGCTCCAGGTCTGACGCTCAGCGCCAAGTGCACCACGTGCTCCTCACGTGTGTGCTGAGGGAACACAAAGTGTTCTTTAAATAAAGCCCAGCGCCATAAAAAGTGTTCAACACTCACTAAAATACAAAAAAGGGGTTGTCAGAACTCAAATCAATGCTCAGCATTGTTAAATAAAAAGGGACTAAGCCCAAATAAATGTTCAACATTTTATTCAGAATTAAGTGGGCTGAGCCCAAGTTGGCTACAAATCCCTAATTCAGATCAACTGAGCCCATGTGCTCATAATCTTTTTAATTGGTCTTGGTCCCAAACCAGACTATAGATCTCTCAACTAATATTGGTTCAAGGGTATATCTCTTCATACCTCTGATACATGTCGTTGTAGTTCTTCAACGTCTTCAGAGAGATGGAGGGTCCTAATAACCAAAAAACTTTTGGCGCATCCTTAAATTGTGAAACCAAAATACCGGACTATGACGTCTTTAAACCAGACTATGATGTTTTTAAACCGGACTATGAGGTCCTTAAACTCATAGACTATGATGTCCTTAAACTTTACGGACTATGAGGTCCTTAAAGCCATGGACTATGACGTCCTTAAATTTTATGGACTATGATGTCCTTAAACCCAATGGACCATGATGTCCCTAAACTCATGGACTATGACGTCCTTAAACTTTACAAACTATGAGTTTAAGGACGTTGTGGTCCACTGTTTAAGGACACGTGGGGAGCACATGGTGCGCTTGGCGCTGAGCACCAGTCTTGGAGCGCTGAAGCGCTTCTTTGGCAGTTCTGGTCAGTTCTTTGCTTTGAGAATTAAATTCCCGTTTTATAAGAGATTTTGTCTCATGGATCTAAGAACTAAGTTCATTTCTTTCTTGATGAGATGCTGCGATCTCTTTTACTTTTGTGAAAGACCTTGTCTTATAGATCTGTGATCTAGAAAAGAACTATGTTCTTATGATGTGAGAGTTAAACTCTCAAATATGGAAGAGATGTTATGATCACTCTTCTTTTTCCTCACTTTGACGAAGGTTCTTCTTCTTAGAGCTTGCTCTTCTCCTTTCTTTTCAGGGTTCGCTTCGATTCCTCGGTGGGTAAACATGAACCCGAGGAACTTCCCACTGGTGACTTCAAAAGCACATTTAGCTGGATTCAGCTTCATTTTGTACTCGCGCAGGACGTCGAATGACTCGCCGAGGTCTTTAGTGTGCCCAGCCGACGAGGTGGATTTTACGAGCATGTCGTCGATGTAGACTTCCATGTTTCTACAAATCTGCGGTTTGAACAGCTTGTTGACAAGCCGCTGGTATGTGGCCCTGGCGTTCTTGAGTCCGAAGGGGGCATCACTTTGTAGCAGTAGACCCTCCAATCAGTGGTGAAGGTGGTAAGTTCTTTGTCGGCCGGGTTCATCCGGATCTGATTGTAACCGGAGAAAGCATCCATAAAGCTCAGTAGTTCATGGCCGGCCGAACTGTCCACTAGCTGGTCTATCCGAGGAAGCAGATAGTTGTCATTGGGGAAAGCCTTGTTCAAGTCCATGAAATTGATGTACATGCACCATTTCCCGTTTTCCTTCTTGACCATGACCACGTTTTCCAGCCAATTCGAGTAGTCTTGGTTTCTGATGAAGTTGGCGGCGAGCAATCGATCCACCTCGTCTTCTATTGCCTTTTTTAACTGGCGTGAAACTTCTCTTCTTCTGTCGGATGGGCCGGGCCTTCAGGTCGACCTCGAGCTTGTGGGAGATTACTTCAGGGTCGATTCCGGGCATGTCTGCTGGTGCCCAGCGAATTCATCTGAGTTATCTCGGAGGAACCAGATCAGGCCTTCGCGGTGGTCCCCTTTCAAGAGTGAGCCGATCTGGATTGTCCTGCTATCGGTCCTCTCTATGAGGGGGACTTCCGTCAACGGTTCCACCGGGGCACCATGAACTTCCTTTGGTCATCACGTGTATCTAAAGATTCTTGGAAGTTGTGCATGTCTCCAAAATTGCTGCCCTGCTCTCCGGCGATGCCCGTCAAGACGAGGCAAATCTTGGCGGTTTGCTGGTCCCCATAGACCTGACCTATCCTCCCTTGATCCAAAGAGAATTTGAGTGCGAGGTGATAGGTCGAGATCTTAGCCTGGAAGGCGTTCAGGGTAGGACGTCCTAGGAGAACATTATAGGACGACAGGACCTTAGCAAATAAGAAGTTCACCGGTATGGTCTACATCTTGCCCGCTTCCCCAATGTTGAGGAGGAGGGTGACAGATCCTTCTGCCGGGATGGAATGGTTGGTGAACCCTTAGAGGACATGGGAGGTTGGTTGAAGGTTGGATGAACCCAACCCCATACGTCAGAAACAGTCATAGAGCATGATGTCCGCCGAGCTCCCAGAATCAATCAATATTCTCTGGACCTCGTAACGGTGGACTCGGGGCACTATCACAAGGGGGTCATTATGAGGAAGTGATATGCTGCGAAGGTCTTCGTCGATGAATATGATAGGGTCATCCTTCCTGTATTTCTTATGAGGCAGATCGCTTACCTCCTCGACTGGTAGGAGGCGGTGGCTCCCCCAACTTTCTCAAGCCGGTAACGACCATGATTTGCCCGATCGTTAATTCCCCAGGAGGGGGTTGGTCCTTTTGCGCCCGCTCTGCCTGCCGCTTGTCCCGTAGGTATTTCACCAGGTGGCTAGAGCGGATCAACTCATTTATGTAGTCACGAAGTTGTTTGCATCTCTCAGTCGGATGACCCTGCGACCTGTGATAGGTGCAGTACGGGCCGTGGAGACGCTTGCTCGTTCTTTGGATAGCTGGCGGGAACTTAAAGTACCTCTCGCCCTTAGTTTCCTCCAGCAGCTTGGTCTGGGAAATGTTCAAAGGGGTGTACTCCTGGAACCTCGGGGAATAAAGTTTCGGGCGATCAACTTTCTTTTTCTCTTCCCTGTCCCTCTTTTTTCAGTTTTCTTGGTCGCCTCGGGCAGGTTAGAGTTCACCTCTGACTCGAGTTGGATCTCTCTCTCGGTCCATGCCTTCACTTCGGCCATGGTCTTAGGTTGCGCCAATGCAAAAGATTGGATCCACTCTTCATGCTTAAGACCCGACCTCAGCGCGGTGATAACCGTTTCGTCGCGGTGCTTGGGAACCTCCAGGAGGTTATTATAGAAGCGAGTGACATTCCCTTTGAAGGATTCCTTGTCTCCGCTCTTGACAGTGAACAGGTAATCGACCGTCTTCTTCTGTCGTCGGTTTCCGACGAAGTGACCGAGGAATTGGGTAGCCAGCTCGTCGAAGGTTGAGATTGTAACATTTTGAAATATTTTAGATAATTAATTAAATTATTTATTTAAATAGAAAATGTTATTTTAATTTTATTGTAGTAAAGAGGGCCATTTAATATGTTAATATGTAGTAGAAATAATTTAGTAAAGAAAATAGTTTATTTAAGTTATATTTTCTGTATATAAAATCTGGAAGCAAATATCTGCTTTGGGTTTAAAGTTCTATATACGATACGGATATATCGTATCACGATTTCTATTTCTGCCTGTTGCGACCAGAATAGGGTTAGCTCCGGTTAAACTAGGTCCAGTTAACTCACGATATTCTCACGTAGCACGTTTAGTATGTTAGTCTATTAGTTTCACATTTTCGCCGTATCGGATTTTAGCCACTCTTATACGAAAGTTAATTTCGATGCTAGGTTCGACCGCGGGGACTTCGTAGACCGCAAGGAAGGGAAAAGGATTGATGACATCCGAGTAGTTTCGACATATTCCAGTGAGTAGACTAAACATTTACCGAGGGATTTTGTAGGGATGGCGTAATACGCCCGTGATTTAAGCTAGTTATAATTGTTCCTTGTGTATAAAATTGAATTTAGAACTTCCTCGTATGCATTTATATATATAAAACGCCATGTTTAACAATTGTTAGAACACTGCACAAATTATCGACGAGTCATATCGCACGTGCACATATCTACATGTTACACTACACCTCGTCGAAATTGACATGTCATATATACACTTAGTAATTGCTATGTCACATATGATTTACTTCATACCGTAAGCATCAGTAATAGTGGAAATTTTGCAACAATGTTATGATGAAAACATATCAAGCTTCATTTTTGAGTATTATTAATTATGATATAAGATGCATTGGATTATATGGATTTCTGGTTTTGAGTTTTTGTGCTATGTAGTATATTTGGTGATTCTTCAGGTTTGATGTGATATGTCCACCATGAGATGTTGTTTTTATGATTTGGTTTTATTCCGAACCGAGTAGGGGAGCTATACGGTTCTGGATTTTTACGTTATCCAGACTGAGTGGGGGAGTTATACAGTCAGATTCATGGTGGACCCGGTCGAGACCGAGGGGCAGGATAGCCGCATTTGAGGCGGGGAGCCTAGCGAAGATACTCGATACCGGATATAGTTGTGAAACACGGCGGATATCTGGAGGATACCGACCGATGTTATTGATTGACAGGATCGTTCGGGAAACGATGCCTGCTGGAAACAGAAAATTTGTGTCGATGTTGGACACGAAAAAAATGAGCCTTATTTGGAAATGACTGATGAGATTTCAGTGTTGATTTATACATTTAGTTAGTACATATTCATGTTTTTACATGTTATCATACGTTATACTTATCTCTATTTCTTTTAACTCTAGTTCGTCATACTTAAATTACCAGCTGTTAGATATTAGTTTATTCACTGAGTTGGAAACTCACCCCTGTTGTGCCATAGTTCCTTGCAGGAGACGCGTGGACACGTAGCAGCAGTGCGGATCCACTTGTCAGCTTTTATCGCTTATTTTGCTAGGTGGGTTACCTACGTAGCAACCTCCTATTTTGGTATATGTATATTGGATCTAGAAATTCTCCATCAGACTCTGTATATTTGATTTAGAATGAAATATGTTTGTATATGTTTTTATTTTGATCGGGTGAGATCGTTTAGTTATGTTAAGTTATGTTTTCTTTACGTATGCTTAAAATTCTTCGCTTGAGCATCGTATTATTATTGCATATTGATTTTCACTGTTTGGCGTTATTTTGCTCACAACTAGGGATGCAACTTAATTGAACATTTTATAACTGCATTTTTAAATGAATAATAAGGAGGTGCTGTCGAACATTGTAAATGCTAAAAATCAGTTGTGTAGATTTCATTTCTTAAAATCATTCGACATGCTACCTCATCCTTTTATTTAAAAACCAAAATTTCCTTAATTCCGCAAATTAAAAAAAGGGTTTTTTATCTTGGTTTTTGGCTTACTCAGATTGTGTCGACATCTTTAGATGTCATACAATCTAAGTGCCAGTCACATCCGTATTTCGGGTCGTGACAAAGTTGGTATCAGTGCTTAGGATTAACCTTACGGAACCAAGTAGTGAGTTGAAGTTAGTAGGCTTTCAATTTCGTTATGTAGGTTGACTCTTGGTATGATAGAGTAGGTGATTTAGGATGAGTAGATTACCGTACATATGTTCCGCGACATATTTACGCTACGATACTCAGCCTAAGTAACCTTAGCATGTATATCTTGCTTAATCCTTCCTTTGACTCCCTATTATTGCTGTTCCTACTCGTACGCCTTATCAACTCTCATTTCTTGTTCCAGTTGCTATCACTATGCGAGCTAGGTGAGCCGCAGCCAGGGATACAGCTAAGACAAATCCGCCTGTGATGGCGACTGACGCACCGGACATTCTGGCGGTACCAGAGCATGTTGATCCTCCTCCTCCAGACAGAATGACTAGGATAGAGGAGGGCATATTGGGCTTACAGCAGATCGTGGGACAGTTAACTGAGGCTACTCGTATTCAGAGGCATGATCAAGCACCGACGATGGTAGAGCCCGATGTACAGCCTATGCAGACCGTCGCACTTGTAGACTCGAGGGTACTGGAGGTATCACTTCCGAAGTTTATGAGGTTGAGACCTCCAGTGTTTACAGGGACCGGCGCATCAGAGGATCCTCAGTCATTTCTTGATAGGATGGCTAGGATCGGTAGGTCATTGAGATGTTCTGATGCAAGGCCGGTGGAGCTGACTTGCTTTCGATTGGAAGGGCTTGCACAGACATGGTGTGAGTCGATGGAGAGAGGGCGGACCACTGGTCTTCCTCCGATGTCATGGAAAGAGTTTTCTGAGGTATTCCTTGCCAGATTCCTTCCACAGAGCGTGAGAGAAGCTAGAGCCAGCAGTTTCGAGGCGTTGCGGAAATCTGCAGATATACCGGTGGCAGAATATGACTTGCAGTTCACCCAGCTGTCACGCTATGCTCCATACTTAGTTCCTACGGAGGAGCTTCGGGTGAAGAGGTTTATGAGGAGTCTGGATACACAGCTGTTCTTTGCTATAGGCTCCCAGCATTTCGATACTTATGCACAGGCCATGGACGCAGCTATGCGAGTAGAAGAGCATCTGAACGAGACAACGATCGTTCCTGAGCCAAAGAGGACCAGACCTATTGAGTCAGTTACTAGGCAGTTTGGCAGAGGATGAGGCCGACACACTCCAGGCCGCAGTCTTGGTCGGGGTTAGACTCAGGGCCAGATGTTCATTTCGTACCCCGATTAGCAGAGGCCCCTATCTGCATGTTTTAGTTGTGGATGCCCAGGGCATTTCGCTAGGGATTGTAGACTCTACGGAGGGACTGGATTTCCACAGGTTGCTTTAGCCCATCCACCTTCTACTTCGATGGCATTACTTCCTCCACCAGTTGGCACTATGCGCTAGGCTGTTGTACCGCGAGGTCGGGGTTTTGCAGGACGCTTTCAGAGAGGACGAGGAGATCGAGGGAAAGGACGTCAGGATGCTGGTAGGGGCCAGGCTCGGGTTTTCGCCTTGACTCCACAGGATGCATAGGAATCCAATGCAGTTATGACAAGTAATCTTTCAGTATGTTCTTTAGATGCACACATTTTATTTGATTCCGGTTCTACGCACTCTTACGTGTCTTCACACTTTGTACGTTCTCTGGGAAGAGAGTCATCGTTGTTAGAATTACCGCTAGTTGTGATTACTCCTATGGGAGATTCTTTTGTAGCTCGACACGTATTCAGGTCCTGTTCAGTACGTATTGGTGATAGGGATTCGTAAGTCGATTTGATTCTCCTGGATATGATATATTTTGATAAACTTCTCGGTATGGATTGGCTGGCCGCTTGTCATACTTTTGTTGATTGTCGGGGAAAGCGGTCAGATTTTGTTTTCCAGGCAAACTGAATTTTGTTGTGCAGGGAAACTGTAGTATAACTCCTGCCAACATGATTTCTGCTCTATGTGCGGGACGACTCTTGAAGAAGGGTTGTCGTGGGTTCTTAGCATTTGTTAAGGACGTAGGAGCCGCTGAGGTTCTGTTGGACCAGGTTCCGATCGTACGAGAATTTCCTGATGTGTTCCCTGCTGAGTTACCAGGACTGCCGCCTGATCGCGATATCGAATTTTGTATTGACTTGATTCCGGGTGCGGGGCTTATCTCTATACCGCCTTATCGGATGGCCCCAACGGAGTTGAAGGAGCTCAAAGGTCAGTTGCAAGAATTGCTTGATAAGGGGATCGTTCGTCCAAGTGTATCTCCGTGGAGAGCTCCTATCTTATTCGTTAAAAAAAAGGACGGCAGCATGAGATTGTGCATCGACTACAGACAGCTGAATCGAGTTACGGTGCGAAATAGGTATCCACTACCGTGTATTGATGACTTATTCGATCAGCTGCAGAGAGCTGGCTATTTTTTGAAGATCGATTTGCGGTCAGGGTATCACAAATTCAGAATTCGGAAGGACGACATTCCGAAGACTGCTTTTCGTACACGATACGGGCATTATGAGTTTTTGGTGATGTCGTTCGGGCTCACCAATGCCCCAGCAGCTTTCATGGATATGATGAACTGCATTTTCAAGCCATTTCTTGATCAGTTCATTATTTTATTCATTGATGATATTCTTGTATACTCCCGTAGTCGAGAAGAGCATGAGCAGCACTTGCGAATTACATTACAGATTTTGAGGGAACACCAGTTGTTTGCTAAATTCTCCAAGTGTGCTTTTTGGCTGGATAGTGTGGATTTCTTGGGTCACGTAGTTACGAGAAATGGTATATGTGTGGATCCAAAGAAGATCGAGGCAGTACAACACTGGCCCAGACCTTTATCAGTTATGGAGATTCGTAGCTTCTTAGGTTTGGCCTGTTACTACCGACATTTTGGGCAGGATTTTTCTCGTATCGCTGCACCGTTGATCGGGTTGACCAGGAAGGAAGTTTTATTTCTTTAGACAGATGCATGCGAGCAGAGTTTCCAATAGTTGAAGACTCGCTTGACGACGACACCGGTCTTATCTTTACCTTCTGGGTCAGGTAGTTTTGTTGTCTATTGTGACACCTCTCGAGTGGGTTTAGCTTGTGTGTTGATGCAGCACGGCTGGGTCGTCGCTTATGCTTCTCGGCAGTTGAAGAAGCACGAGCAGAACTATCCCACCCATGACTTGGAGATGGCCGCGGCTGTCTTCGCACTCAAGATTTTGAGGCATTACTTGTACGGTGAGTCCTGCCAGATATTCACAGACCACAAGAGCTTAAAGTATATCTTTCAGCAGTGGGATCTGAATTTGAGGTAGCACCGTTGGATGGAGCTTGTAAAGGACTATGACTGCGATATTCTCTATCATCCGGGCAAGGCGAATGTGGTGGCAGATACTTTGAGTCGGAGGCCAGGAGGTAGCTTATCTTATTTGAGCACAGTGCAGAGGCAGTCTTCCGCAGATTGGCAAATTCTATATGACAGCTGAGTACAGTTTGAGTTTACATCGACAGAGGGACAGTTTGCTCATATCCGCACCCGTCCACAGTTACTTGATCGCATCTGAGAGGCATAACCCACCGATGCTCGCTTGTCCGAGATCATAGAGCAGGTTAGACAGGGTAGAGGTTCTGAGTTGTGATCGATGACCATGGAGTGTTACGGTTTGGGACTCGTCTTTATGTGCTAGATTCTGAGGGGCTGAGACAGGAGATCTTAGAGGAGGCGTATCGGTCAATATATAGTATTCATTCGGGTTCCACCAAGATATATCATGACTTGAGGGACGTCTACTTGTGGGAAGGGATGAAGAGGGACGTCACGGATTTTGTTTCGAGATGCTTAACTTGTCAGCAAGTCAAGGCCGAGCACCAGTGGCCGGCAGGAGAGTTACAACCCTTACCCATTCCGGAGTGGAAATGGGAGCAGATCTCTATGGATTTCGTGGAGGGTCTGCCCGGAACCAGCAGAGGGTATGATTCCATCTAGGTGATTGTTGATCGATTGACTAAAGCCGCTCACTTTCTTCCGGTGAAGATGACGAGCTCAGCCCAATTTGGGAGTTTTGGCTTCAAATTTTCATGGTGTTCCAGTCTCTGGGTTTTAGTGTTTCAGGTGTTGTTTGTTTTTGCTAAATTTGCATATGATGTTAACTTTCTGCAAAGGAAACTCGGAGTGTTTCGTAATCGTAATCCTAACATATATTCGGGTTATTTAGACGATATTAAAAAGTTTGAAAGGAATCAATAACCAAATTTTTCTCCGCTGGAAATTCTCCAAGTGTTTGATTTTTTCTGAGTTTAAAATCTTCAGAAAATCATGTAAGCGATTCTGTGGACCCTCTAGAAGAACGATACCCAAACTCGACCTTTTGGATCACGGAACTACGGTGATACCTTAGGGTTTGCCACAGTTCCATGACGACATGAGTGAGGCATGGGTCGGCCCTTCTACGGATGGTTCAGAGGAGCTCTGGCAGTTTCTGGGTACTTTTTGAACTCCGCTCAAGTGTTGAGCTCTTAGGGAAAGTTTGGGTGTTTGCTTATTCGATCGAAAAGTTTAACTTCGTCTAGCTATCTGTGATTGTGATACAATATTTGGAATCCACATAATTGGTTATGTGATAACCAGTTTGAATTTTAAAAATCTAGCAAGTTAGTCTTAATTGATCGGTTGCCACGGGATTTTGATATGATCAAAAGTCCGTCGCAATTACGTAGTGTACGCGGATACTCGCCGGGTAACCTTACTAGATAGCCATGCCCCAAAGCCCCGACCAAGTGACTGTAGGAGAACCCCGTCGCCAAAAGCATCCGTTCGGGTGCTCGCGGCAGCGGTGTTCCGTCTTAGTGCACTTTGTCGACGGCATCGGGGGTGCGGCCGTCTACTAAAGTTTCCGACGAGCATTCGATCAGGATGTCGGGAATCTTGTTGAATTACCCGATTTGATATTGAAAAGTATTTTCGATATTGAGACTAAAATGCATGGTTTATAATTGTTAGGCATGTGATGTCTAAGGAATTCATTTGTTAGGCATGAAATCCAAAGTATGAGATACATTGGGTTTATGATGTCTAAGGTGCTTGCAGATTCTAACTGTTGTAGTTTTTCACTTTCTTTTCTGCGACCGTAAGTGTAATATGTGGTGTATCACCGGTTTCATTGCTATACGTCAACGACAATTGGGATATGCATATTTACTTACGTTGATGACATGTGATGTTATGTGTTGCTGTGATATGTTATATTGGATCGTCGTGTTTTAATAGCAGGGGAATTTTTTTATGTGAGATGAGAGTTTTTCATTTTCATTCATGTAAAAACTTGTATGTAATATTCTTTTATTGGGGCACTTCCGGGTTGAGGATGATGTCACCATTGATGTATATTATTTACTTTTCCGCATTAGGATAGACCCAAGGAGGAGAGCATAAGTAACCGGGTTCTAGGGTCCAGTGGGAGACCATCTCGAGGTGTCGAGACCAGGTCTCCTAACTCTAGAATTGGGAGGGTTGCTTGCCGCTCTCGTAGGGGTCTAGGGATATGGGTTTGGCTATTCATCGCGACCGTGGAATCTGTGTTTTATACTGGCTTAATCTAAAACATGGAATTCCTAGTATATCCAATATTTCATATGTGTTCTTCTGCTGCTGATATTCTGTGATGTGATTACTTGATATGTTCTGAGATGAGTGCATATATTATATATATGAGATATAATTAATATTGCTGCTTTCGTTTCTTCTGTGATGCTTGTGAAGCATAATTGATGGGACTTCATTAATGAGATTAATGAAATAAAAGAAACCTAAAATGTTGTAGAAACTTGTTTAAAAACTGGTAGCTCTAGTTCTTGCTTTGCATAGCGGTATTCCTTGTAGAATATCCAGCACCTTATTCGATAAGGAAAGAGCCGAGATCCCTTCACCAGGAGTGACCTTTTTAGCGAAACTAGCGGATGCTACAACTCACTCAATTTGTCTTTTGATTGCTTCTATAATTTTTGCTTTGCATAGTGGTATTTATGAAATATCCTGCACCTTATTCGATAAGGAAAAAGCCGAGATCCTTTCACCGGGAGTGACCTCTTTAGCAAAACTAGTAAAAGCCTAAAAAACACTTCTTTTCAAAATCACTCGATTTTACAACGATATCAAGTTCATTACGCAAAAGGTTTTCATAAAAAACCTGTCGTAGCCCTCCGTCATTTTAGATATGTAGTATTTAGTATTCGTGCCGCGTTTGTTGATCTTGTCAAGGCATAAATGTGCGGTAGCTGATTAGTGCTTATCTGCTAGCATATGATGCGATTGGATTATAGTAGTCGTACAACCTTGTTGACCTTATCAAGGGTCGTGCGGGTGGGTTTAATTCAATCAGGAATTGACGGGTTAAACTTGACTTGCGGTCTATGCTTTGTTGATATTGTCAAGGTCATAGATCGCTTGGGGCAGAATATTATCGGGAATTTCAAGTGTTGAAATTTGCAATGAGATTGCATACCTTCTATGAGATAGTTGGATCCCGATACCCACAGAGAGTAAGAGTTACTCCTGAGAGAGTTCTATAGATTACAATTAGCCGATCAAGTAGGTGTCTAGAAAGGTGTTAATGGGGTTACGTCCCTGGGAAAACGAGGTTTATTTTAATTAGGTCCGTGCGAAAGCACGGGGAACCTCCCTCAATTTACCGACACTGGCCTGGCTGAAAAATTGGCGAACTTGTAAGGTGTAATTAATCCCGGCCAGTCTTACCTTTTAGGGTTTGAAGGAAAATTTGATAAAAACAGTGGGAGCCATCCTGATTAGATAAAATAATAACCAATCTAATCTTGCAAGAGCGTAAGCAGAGTGTTTTCTTCTCTCTCTCTCCTGGTAGCGACCATGTCATGCCTTAACCAAGATAATAATATGGATGCATTGACCGAACCTACTTATTATACTGAGCTGGGGAACGTTGGTACCATTTTTTTTCTTATAATTATTAAAAGTCTGAGCAGGAAATAGGGTAATATCCGGATTCCCATGCCACCCAAACGAAAAAAGTGCATGTTGATGCATCTTCTTCAAGTGTGTTAATTACCGAGAACCGTTTCTCAGTATTCTCTACGTCTTGGGTATGTGATACCAGATTAGGATCCCGCATATGTAATGTGTTAAATGGGCTACAGAAAGGTAGAGAACTGAGAATGGATGACATATCTTTAAGTGTAGAGAATGGTGCAAGTGTTGCAGCCAAACCAGTTGGCAAATATCACCTTGTATTAATACATTGATTCTGAACGAATGTTATTACATACCGAACCTGATATACAACATTACATCGGTTTCTTTAATGAGTTAAAGAAGGATATAATTCTGTATTGGAGGATAATGTTGTGAACATTTTCCTGAATCAAGAGTTGATTGGATCAGCTACGTTATATAATAGCATATACGTTCTAAATCAAACCACAGTTCAAAGTATATAGAACACACACAAGAGTAGTTCAGAAATGAACGAATCTTTCTTGTGGTATTGTAGAATAGGTCATATCATTGCGACACGACCAACTAAGTTACATAAGGTTGAATATGAGAATCTGTTCGAATTTTCATCTTATCCTACTTGCCAGTCTTGTCTCAAAGGTAAAATAACCAATACTCAGTTTACTCGAAACAGAGAAAGAAATACTGAACTCTTGGGACGGATACATGTTGATGTATACGGTCCTATGTCTACTAATGCCAATGTTGGTTCTTCGTACTTCATTATATTCACTGATCATCACTCGAGATTCGGATATATGTTCCTGTTGAAACACAAGTCTAAAACTTTCGAGAAATTCAAAGAATATAAGCTTGAAGTTGAGAACCAGACGGGTAGAAATATTTAGTCCTTCGATGTGATCGGAGAAGAGAATACTTGCGCATAGAGTTCCTTGAGTTTCTAAAAGGAGAATGCGATTCTCTCTCAGCTTACTCCTTCGAATACACCACAGCACATTGGTGTATCGGGACGGAGGTTTTGCACCCTATGAGATATGGAGCGCTCTATGATGAGTATTGCTGAGTTACCTATTTCCTTTTGGTGTTATGCGCTTGAGAAGCTGCATACCTATTGAATGGGGTTCCAACCAAATCATGTGCCTACCACTCCATATGAGATATGGAATGGGAAGAGACTATGTCTTAAATGAGTGAAGATATGGGGTTGTCCGGCCTATGTTGAAAAGAAAAATCCGGACAAACTCGAGGCAAGGTCAGTTTTGTATAAGTTTGTTGGATATCCCGAACATTCGTGAGGGAATATTTTCTACCACACCGAGGAGCAAAATGTATTTTGTTTACTCAGCATGCCACCTTTTTAGAAAAGGAATTTCTTGGGAAGAAATTTGTGGACATAAGGTAGAATGGAAGGTGTTCCAGCTAGACAAACTAACAGCTGATGATTTGGTGAAACCAAAGGATTCAATAGTCTCCAACGAACCTCAGCTTCTCCGCGAATCTGGTAGGGTTCCTCATCCACTTGAGAGATACTATGGTCTTCTCGGTGACAGTGGGAGTGAGGATTGCATCATGGTAGATGATGGCCTAACTAGGTTCAGGCAGGCCATCACGAATGGGGACTCTGTGAAAAGGCTGGATGCTATGCGATCAAAGATGGAAAAGTTGAGACTTTCAAAGCTATGGTTAAGTCCATCAGGATCAATGCGCGCATCGCGGAGTTGGAACATCTGTTTTGATATAGCAGTCAAAGAGTTTGACTTCATCAAAAAGGTAGATGAACCTTGTATATACAAGAAGGTTGTAGAGAGTAAGATTGTCTTTCACGTATTGTACGTAGATGACATACTCTTGATAGGAAATGGTTTCCTATGCTACACTCGGTCAAGCTTCTCCTATCACGAGGATTCTCCATGAAAGATTTGGATGATACCTACTACATCTTGAGGATTACGATCTATGGTGATAGGTCTAAGTGGATGTTGGGAGTGTCCCAAATCCAGGTACATGAACACCATACTAAAGGGGTTTAGTATGGAAGATTCTAAGCGTGGTGGTTTGCCTACTCACTCATGGATCACTCTCTCCAAAGACTAATTTGGAGAGAGCTCGCGTGCAAGGGATATCCTATGCTTCGGCAGCAGGCTCTATCATGTGTGCGATGTTATGTACCAGACCAGATGTATCTAACTCACTAGGTGTAGTGATCAGGAATCAATCGGATCTTAGGAGAATCACTGGAAAGCTGTGGAGGACATTCTTAAGTACTTGAGAAGCACTAAAAGAAAGTTCTTGGTTCCAGCTTCCAGAGTGATAAGTTCGACTGAGATTCAGTCATAGGCATTGTCTTTACCCTTAGTGGAGGGACGGTATGTTGGAAGAGTTTCAAGCTAGATACCGTGACATACTAGATGATAAAGGCTGAATACATTGCTACCAATTGATATTACCAAAGTGGCTGTCTGGACATTTCTTATTCATGAGATGAATAAGGTTCCTACCATTGAGCGTCCAATAACTGTTATTGTGACAACGATGGAGTTATGGCTTTGGCCTAAGAACGCAGGTCTCATCAGCGATCCAGACATATTCTGAGGAAAGTATCACCTAATCAAGGAGATGGTTGATCTCCAAGGGATCGAGGTAAGGATAGTAGATTTTGAGGTTAACACGGCGGATCCACTCACCAAGGCCTGCTTCCCTAAATACTATTTGAGAGATTTAAGGATGGTTGAGTATGAGATGCTACAACCACTGCTATATCGTTGAGTATGAGATACTGCAACAAATGGCCTTAGTGCAAGTGGGAGATTGTTTGTTATATGTATGCCCTAGAGGCCATTACTGTACAAGTGATGTATATTGTAGTGGATTCTTGGACATATATAGGGAGGACTTTCTTGCTCGACATGATAGTATGCTATCTGGTTGCTTTTTATCTTAACATGTTGACTTGTATAAGTGATGCTGTCTTGCTCTCACATGTTAATAAAGCCCTTAGGATGTATACTTGACTACCGGGACTATGATGGAGATCATACTAGTGGGGCCAAGGGTAGTCCAAAAGTACACCCTATAATTGTTTCTAGTCGTGGGAGTATCGAGACAGGGCATCGATACTCCAGAGTAGACTAGCGTATACGCTTCTCGACCAATATGATGGGCGATGTATAATCCTACATTCATTGGTGTTTGACATCAGAGAAGTTACACGAGTGCTCAGTGGAGACTGGATACACTAAACGGACTCGCCGAGAACTCCTAGATGGTATTATACCTATCGTCAGATAGCAGTTCTCTGGTGACATTAGTACAGGTTAGTCCGTCGACCCGAGATCGTCATAGAGTCTTGTGTAATTCCCACTGTGCTTTGATTTCCGCCATAGCACAGTCAAGAGATCGTGCAAAAAAGTGGTTTTTGGGTACTGTCCCGAGTCACATGGAGTAATGAGCGATAGGAGGGGAGTCGTCTCTCCCGGTATTGAGAGTTGATGTTGCGCTATGCTCGATTGGCCATAACATGAAATCCCTGGCCAGGGTTGCTGAGATTTACTGGTAAGTGTTATCAATAGTTTCTCGAACCTTTATGGACCTTGCATCGGCATGACTTATCAGGCTATTGGGGTCTGACATTATACCACCCCCAGGATGTGATATGCGACATATCAGACGAAGAGACCGGACTGTACGGTAGTGTTACTGATTGGATTCGTAGGAGTATGGGCAGGCTTGCTTGTTGATCTTCTGATCACTCAATACCCGGATGGCCGTTACGTTTAGCAAACCGCTTGTGGCATGTGGGTGTTTGATATGATCATCACCTACTGTCGGCGTATTGACAAGTCTTTAGAGTCCTACACAGAGGTTTCCTGGTTCATGCAAAATGGAGTAGGAGCACATAAGTGATATGTGCGGGACCAAGATTAATGCGCATATGTGATACCGCATTCTATTCTCGCGATACAAGATATCGGTCGGTTATATGTGATATAGCCGGGTTATCGAATCAAGTGTTGATTCGATAACTTGATTCATATGATATTATTCGGTTGTATGTGATATAACCGGAATATTAAATCAAGTATTGATTTGATAATTTATTGTATAATTATATATTTGATATATTAACTTACATTAACTAATATTTGCTCACTAAATATTCTTTTTCTCACTTGTGTGCATATAGTATATATGTGATATATATTAATGTACATTTTATTGTGTCATGCTTGATGATACATGAAACATGGGTGTATGAGATTTACACTATAGTTAGCATAATCCTAGGGTTTTTTTTATCAAAGTAATTCTAAAATGGTGGAATTTGTCATGGTAGAAGCTTTGAGAAAGCTTGTGGATAACCATTGACCAAGTACACTCTTTTTGTTTTGCTATAAATATTTATTAACCCAACCATTATACTAACCATAGTCAAGTCTCAAAAAGGGTTAGTGTATGACACTAACTCACCCATGGTTCATCTTCTCACCTCATGAGTTTCATTTGTTCATCACTTCATCTTCTTCCTCATGAAAAGCTTGCTAGTTTTTTTTCCAAGGTGAGAAAATATTAAGAGAAAAAGAAAACTAAAGAGAGCCCATTTCCTACTTCATCATCCTCTACTATTAGCCATTTAGTTTAGGGTGTTTGCTTCAATAAACCTTAATTTAGTGAAGAGGTAGCATGAGCTTGAGTCTCCTCGACGTAGATCATTTTCGGCCTCGAAGACTTCGAGCAAGTTTGCTTCTTTCACCTTATGGAGCCTCTCAAGAGTTCGGGAGATCATAATCGCAGCGAAGGGACATCTACACGGAGCATTTGAAGTGAAAGACCGGTCTACAAAGGTTGTATTTCTCATTCACTTAGTATGTAAAGTTGTTTGCATGCTTATTGTTTATATCTCTAGTTAAGATTCTTGGTTAGGGTTGTTTAGAACGACAAATTTTTTAAAACGGCATGGACGATACCACTCGAAACCTTGCTGCCTTGCTATGTAACCTAACAGAGGGCATTCTTGTAATTTCACAAACCACGCTTCTAGATGGGGACACCTCATTATTTGGATTTATCTATTTTGAGAAATAGATTAATGAGGTGGAAAATGGAGATATTTATGGCATGGTGAAGAATGGCTCATTTGTGTTATTTTATTGGTTTGGACTCACTATTCAAGTATGGTTGATATTTTCAATTGGAAAATATTGCATGCTTGAGTGAGATGAGTGTAGGAGCTATTCTTCACTTGCCTACTCACTTGCTCATTTGTATTTTCACTTTCTCTCTCCATTTTTCGTTCCTTCTTCCTCAAGACCTAAAACCTTCACATGTGTTGTGATCCATTAGGTCTCTTGAGATAAAATACTCTATTAAATAATCTACATCTTATAAGCTACCTAGCTTAGCGAACTGAGTACCTTAGTTATCTCGGTTTAGTGGTTGGAGCTTGAAGTATAGACTCTCGGGTGGTTCATCTTCGACACGAGGAGGCCGACGATCAAGTGCGACCCGGATCTTCGAGGAGCTCAGGGAGAGGTGGAGAAGAAGGCCCGAAAAACTAGAATCAAGAAGGTATAAATATTAACATTGTAGTTAGAAGCTCCTAGTAGATATAGCTAGTTAAGGTTTCTGTTAAGATCCTGGAGTTTATTCAGTGTTGCATAGTATGAAAAAATTGTTTTTTGTAAATTTTTCCTTCCCACAAGTGCGTGGGGTGTGAGATATCGACTAATAGTGGTATCAAAGCCTATTAAATCTTAACTAGCTTGTTAGCAAGTGATTAGAATTTCAATCGACGGAAAAACACCCAAAATTGAATTTCCGAGATATGCTTGCTGTCGATTTTTTAAAACTGTTCAAAAATTATTTCAGCAAGTGATTAGCATTTCTAAGACCTAGAAAAAAATTTGAGCACCTAACTCATCAACTTTGCGGCTGAACCGCCGCTAAATAGGTCATTTGGCGGTGGAATCACCGCCGAGTTGTGGCCGAGTGGTTCCCAATTTTTTCTGTGGTTTTGGTTCTTGGAATTATGATTTTTGGTATATTTGGTTTTACCCAGATTGTTTGTGCACTGGTTTGTGCATGGGGGTAAACACGGATAAGTATTATCGACTGAAATTCTAAAGTTCTTAGCTAATATGTGATTCTATGTTTGTATATGTGTTGCTAAACGTCTGCTAATTTCTATATGTCGATTAGTGGGGATTGCACATATTTGTATCTTGATGGTTTGTGTATATGAAGTATTGGATCGTCGTGGATGAATTGCCGGGGATGTGAGAAGAGTGTTTTCTTTTCTTTCATTCATGTAAATTTGTACATTGATGTAATATTATTTTTGCGGGGCATATTCGGGTTGAGGTTGTAGTCACTGTTGTATTATTTCATTTACTTTTTCATGCACCTAGAATAGACCCAAGGTGGGGTGTACAAACTACCGTGTTCTTGAAGTGCCGAGTGTCCTACTCATTTTATTGAGGGAGGTTGCTTCACTTTGGGAATTTGGCTGGTAGTTTTCTGTACCCGTAGGGGTCTAGGGTGGGGTTTGGCTATTCATTATGACCGTGGAATCCGTCTTTCGTTATAGGCTAAAACGAAATACAGAATTCCTAGTATATCTAATATATTCATCTGTGATCTGTGATCTGAAATGCCTATTATTGCGTGAGACGAATGGCTATATATATTATATATATAATAAGCGTTGCTTATGTTTTGCACCTGTGCTATTCCAGCCTCTGCTCTGCCGTTAGTTAAGTAATCTAACGGTGCATGATGGGGTCCTGTGGCGAATGCGGATGGCATAAGCGTACGTTCTATTTTCGTTTCTTTTTTGCAATGATATGGTTAAATGATGGGACCGCATTAATATTGATTAATGCAAGGAAAACAAACCAAAGTTTAAATCGTTGGAACAATTTCAAAATCACTCGGTTTTCTTGAAAAACAACTTTTAAATGCGGAGCCTAAACCACTCCTTTTAAAAGTTATCATGGTTCTTTCTACTATGTCAAGTTCATTACGTTCACGGTTTTTGCCAAAACCATCCGTAGCCCTCCGTCATTTTAGATGGGTATTCAGTAGTATTCAAGCTATGTATTTTGACCTTCGCCAAGGCATAGTGATTGATAGCTGTTGGGTATTCATCTGTAGCATAGATAGATGCGTTGATTTGGGACAGTCGTATAGCTATTTTGGACTTCATCAAGGGTTTGTATGGATAGGTTCAAATTAACATGGACAATGATGGGTATAACTTGACTTGCGTCTTATGATATGTTGGCCTTCGTCAAGATCATAAGAGCTTAGGGCAAAAATCCACATCGGGAGTTTCAAAGGAAAAAGAAACTTGCTAGTGTTGCATACTATTTGGAGTGTGATGATTTTGGTAGGATTCCTTCAAAGTTGTCAGACGATGATATTTGGATCCCGATCCTACTGTGAGTATCTGCTACTTTTTGGGAGATTTTTTCACTAAACATTCAATACTATAAACCAAGTAGGTGCCTAGAACGGTGTTAGCGGGGCTACGCCTCCAGGGAAAAGAGGTTATGTAATTAAGGAACTTCACGAAAGCGTTGGAAAAGCTCCCTCGAAATACCGACACTAGCCTGGCCGAAAGGTTAAGCAAGAATTGTAGGGTGAGATTAATCCTGACTAATTCTTCTTTTATGACTTAAAGGAGGATTCAAGAAACAGTGGGAGACATCCTGTTTAGATAAACTAATAACCAATCTAAACTTGCAAGAGTATCATGCTGAGTGTTTCTTCTCTCTCTCCTAATTGCAGCGACCAAAATGACTGGGCTTAAGTTACTGCTAGATAATAATAAATTGACTGGGTCAAACTGTAAAGATTGGCTAAGGAATGTCCAAATGGCCATTACCTATGACAAGCTGGGCTACCTCCTTACTACCAAAGCCCCCGCCGTACCAGGTCCAGATTCCACTGTCGCGGATGTTGAAATCCTTAAGATATGGGAAATAGACAGTGCGAGAGCCAAGCGCCTCGTGTTAACCTCAATAGATAATAAATACCAGAGGCAGCACGAGAAGATGGAATTAGCTTCCATCTTCCTCTATACCAAAGATTTATATGGAGAGCAATCTCGTATCGCAAGATATGAGATCTCGAAGAAATTGTTTCAGGCGAGGTTGGCTGTCGGGTCATCTATAGGGGACCGTGTTCTTAAGATGATTAGCTATATTGAAGAGCTCGCGGACCTTGAGACCACGTTAGAGAATGAGTTATATACTGAATTGATTTTACAGTCCCTCCCTTCTACCTACGCCCAGTTTATCTTGAATTTCAACATTCAAGGGAAGAAAGTTTCACTTCCAGAACTCCTCAACATGTTGAGGAGTGCTGATGGCACCCTGCAGAAATCCAGGGAGACACCCGCTCTGCTTATTGGGGAATCTTCCTCTTCTAGATCCAAGGCAAAAGCTAAGGGAAGAAGAAGAAGGCCTCTACCAAGCCGAAAGGCGGTGTCAGTAAGGTAGAGGGAAAAGGCAGGGCCAAAGTTTCGGGGTTGACAGTACGGAAGGAGGAATGTTTCTATTATCACGGGAAAGGGCATTGGAAGAAGGACTGCAGGGCTTGGAAAGCCAGAAATCAGGATTCGAAGCACGTTGTGTCTTCGGCTTCATGTGTGTTTATGATTGAAAACTATTTGTCAATTAACTCTACTTCCTGGATACTAGATACCGGATCAGGATCTCATATCTGTAATTCATTGCAGGCTCTGAAAAACTGTAGAATTATCAATGCAGGTGATATGACTCTCAGAGTTGCTAACGGAATGAGCGTGGATACTGTATCCGTGGGGGAATATCACCTAGGATTGACAAGTGGGAAGATTTTGATTTTGCGTAACTGTTTGTGTGTACCTAGTTTGGCATATAATATCATCTCTGTATGTTTACTATATAAAGAAGGTTATGATTTTACATTTGTAAGCGATGTCATCCAAATCCACCTTAATCATGGTTTGATTGGGTCAGGTACACTAGATAACGGTATATACGTATTAAATCAAGCTCAAGTTTTCAATATCCAGAACACATATAAAAGAAAGTCTCTGGAATTAAATCGGGGTTTCTTATGGTATTGTAGACTGGGTCACATCAATAAAACAAGGTTGATGAAGTTATATAAAGAGGGATATTTGGATACGTTTGAATATCAGTCTTATGCAACTTGTCAATCATGTCTTAAAGGAAAGATGACAAAGACTCCGTTCACTGGACACGGAGTAAGAGCCAGCGAGCTCTTGGGACTCATACACAGCGACGTGTGTGGTCCAATGTCTACACATGCAAGAAGTGGTTATTCCTATTTCATTACTTTTATGGATGATTTCTCAAGGTACGAACATGTATTCTTGATGAAATATAAATCCGAGGCCTTTGAGAAATTCTAGGAAAACAAGAATGAAGTGGAAAAATAAACCGGCAAAAGTATTAAGACACTTAGATCTGATCGAGGTGGTGAATACTTAAGTGTCGAGTTCCTGGATTACTTAAAAGAGAATGGAATTCTCTCTTAGCTTACTCCTCCATATACACCTCAACACAACGGTTTATCGAAAAGTCGGAATCGAACATTTTTGGATATGGTGCGTTTCATGATGAGTAACGCTGAGTTACCGCGATCTTTCTGGGGTTATGCACTAGAATCATCTGCATATCTTTTGAACAAGGTTCTTACTAAGTCAGTGCTTACCACACCATATGAAATGTGGAGTGGGAAGAAACCCTATCTTAAGTATCTAATGATATAGGGATGTCCAGCTTTTGTAAAAACGCAACATGCGGACAAGCTCGAGGCACGCTCAGTACTGTATAAGTTTGTAGGATAATCAAAGAACTCCATGGGGTATCATTTCTATTACGCGGAGAAATAAAAGGTCTTTGTTTCTCGGCATGCCCACTTTTTGGAAACTCAATTTCTTAAAAAAGAAATAAGTGGGAGCGCAATAGAACTGGAAGAAATTCCAGAACCACAAGCTATTACTGAAAGCATGGTGGGACCAGAAGTTTCGAAAGAACTGGACATCCCCGCGCCACTCCGCAGGACTAGTAGGAAGTCTCATCCGCCCGAGAGATACTACGGTTTTCTCATAGACGGGGATAGAGAGGATTGCATCATCGACGATGATGAGCCAACTAGTTTCCAGCAAGCCATCAGGAGAAGAGACTCGGTAAAATGGTTGGATGGAATGCGGACCAAAATGGAGTCCATGTACACCAACAAAGTATGGACTTTGGACATTGCTCTAGAAGGGGTAAAACCCATAGGCTGCAAATGAATCTTCAGAAAGAAGATTGGTGTAGATGGACATGTTGAAATCTATAAGGCTAGACTTATTGCAAAAGGTTTTCGTTAAAGACCTGGTTTGGACTATGATGAAACCTTTTCTCCAGTGGCTATGCTCAAATCCATTCGGATCCTTCTTGCCATTGCTGCCTTCTACGATTATGAAATTTGGCAGATGGACGTAAAGACCGCTTTTCTGAATGGAAATTTGGAAGAGTGTGTTTATATGGATCAGCCGGAGGGTTTTATAGAGAGTGGGAGTACGGAAGAGTGTGAAAGTTGCTTAAATCCATTTATGGATTAAAGTAAGCATCACGGAGTTGGAACATCTGTTTTGATGAGACGGTCAAGAAATTCAACTTTATCAAAAATCCAGATGAACCATGCATTTATAGTAAAATTGTAGCAAGAACTATGGTATTCCTCGTCATGTACCTGGATGACATTCTCCTGATAGGATATGACATTCCGATGCTACAATCAGTTAAAGGATTCTTTTCATAAAGGTTCTTCATGAAAGACCTGGGTGATGCCTCCTACATTCTAGGGATCCAAATCTATCGTGATAGATCTAAAAGGATATTGGGACTTTCACAATCAAGGTATATCGACACCATACTGAAAAGATTTAGTATGGAAGATTCAAAGCGTGTTAATCTACCGGCTTGTCACGGAACCACCTTCTCCAAAGAGATGTCTCCCAAGACTGATTTGGAAAGGGATCACATGACTATTATACCCTACGCTTATATGGTATGCTCTATAATGTATGCGATGTTGTGTACCAGACCAGATGCAGCTTACACACTGAGCGTTATAAGCAGGTATCATTTAAACTCAGGGGAGAAGCACTAGACAGCAGTTAAGAACATTCTCAAGTACCTGAGAAGGACTAAAAAGATGTTCTTGGTGTACGGCAGTGAAGACCTCCAGATCGAGGCCTTTGCCGACTCCAGGTTCCAGAGTGACAAGGATGACTCCAGGTCCATATCGGGTTATGTCTTTACCCTCAATGGAGGGACGGTCTATTGGAAGAGCTCTAAGAAAGACACCGTTGCTGATTCGACGATGGAAGCGGAGTATATCGCTGCATGTGATGCCGTGAAAGAAGCAGTCTGGATGAAGAAGTTCATTACAGAACTTCAGGTGGTTCCGTCCATTGTTGATCCAATACCTCTGTATTGCGACAACAATGCCGCTATAGTCTTAGCGAAGGAACATAGGTCCCCTCAAATGTCCAGACACATTTTGATGCGTTACCACTTGATCAGGGAGATCGTTGATCGCCGGGAAATCGAGGTGCGAAGAGTAGTGACAGAGAACAACACTGCTGATCCACTCATAAAGGCCATCCCTCAGACATGGTTCGAGAGGCTAATCGAGATGATAGGTCTGCGATATACCAATACATGGCCATATTCCCCTCTGAATGATGGCGTGACGTAGAGACGTCTTGCCTGAGATTCGGGGCAGATGCTATTTGGTTTTATCCGTCCACCTCTCCGAAGATGCCAAGTTGATTTATAGCACCGTATATCGAAGGTTTAGACAGATGCGGCCGATGTAGCAGACTTCGTCAGATTCCCCCTCGCTTGAAGGGTTTTTGATTGTGGGGACGCTCTTCCCTACAGGCGCAAGCCCCTGCAGTTAATTACGCTACCGCATCGCGGTAACAACTTTCTCCTTCTCCAAATGTTCACTTCGTGTCGTGGGTGTTTGTTTTGTTTGTGGTTGCCCGTGGATTGTATACGGAGGCTAATTTATGTCGTCGCCCGTAGGACGTGGATTAGTCCAAATCCGTATTTTCTTAGATTTGGGTTTGGGGTTTTGGTTTGAGAATACGTTAGCCATATTTGAGGCTAAGATCAACTCAAACGTTCGTCAAGGATACGTTAGTCCAATTTGAGCCTAAGATCAACTCAACGGGATCATTTAGATCCGACAAAAGAGCATTTGGGCTCTATTGTTCTAGTTTAGGGACATAATGTTCCATTGCCAGTTTAGGGACATAGTGGTCCATCATTCTCAATTTGGGGACGAATATTGGTTTAAGGACGCATTAGTCCATGAGTTTAAGAACCCCACAGTCCGTATCAATGTATGGTTGTCGAGACCCGTCACCTTTTTGACGACGTTGAGGGATTACAACGACGAATATCAGAGGAGTTCAAAGATGTGCCCTAGAACCAAAATTGGTTGGGAGATCTATAGTCCAATTTGGGACTAAAGTCTGTTTGAAGCTTTTGGTTTAAGGATACGTTAGCCATATTGGAGGCTAAGATCAACTTAAACGTTTGTTAAGGATACGTTAGTCTAATTTGAGACTAAGATCAACTTAACAGGATCGTTTAGATCCGACAAAAGAGCATTTGGGCTCTATTGTTCCAGTTTAGGGACATAGTGGTCGATTGCCAGTTTAGGCACATGGTGGTCCATCATTCCCATTTTGGGGACGAATATTGGTTTAAGGACGCATTAGTCCTTGAGTTTAAGGACCCCACAGTCCGTATCAATGTATGGTTGTCGGGACCCGTCACCTCTCTGACGACGTTGAGGGATTACAACGACGAATATCATAGGAGTTCAGAGATGTACCCTTAAACCGGGTGTAAATTGATTTGAAAGAGCAGTCGTGCTGAGTTCAATTTAATTTGAGGACTTACGGCCAGAATTGGGCTAAGTCCAGTTGAGAATATTCAACATTTTATTTGTGTTTGGCCTGTCAGGCCTTTATTTGGGCTCTGCCCTTTTTAATAATGCACCGCCTTTTTTTTTATTTGGTCTGATAGACCTTTTAATTGGGCTCTGCCCCCTTTTTTAAATAATGCATTGCATTTTGGTCTGATAGACCTTTTAATTGGGCTTTGCCTTTTTTAATAATGCACCGCATTAAATGTTCTGACAATGCCCCACATGGCTTGTCAGGCACTTTGCGCCAATTGAGGAGCGCGAGGCGCAAATTCATATGGAGGTGACACGTGTCACGCGCCGGTGAGCGTAAGTCTGTTAGCGCAGTGCGCTGCGCCAGTGCGCTGCGCTAGTGCACTGCTGACACGTGGCGTGCTCTGGTGACTTGCGCCAAACCAAGAGAGCAGCGCTCTGTTTTTAGAAGCGCAAGGCGCAGTTGTTCTGTGATTGACACGTGGCGCTCTCTGATGGCTTGCGCCAATCTAAGGAGCGCAACAGTGCAAATTTCAAAAGTGTAAGGCACTGTTTTAATATCTTGATCAAATTTAGATCAAAGAAAACAAGTTTTTCTTTTTCCAGAGAGGTTCTACCTCAAATTTCAAGAACCAGTGGTTCATCAAAAGGCAATGCCTTTATATAGATCGAAAGATCTAATAAAGAAGTAAAATTACTTCTTTTTTATTATTATTTTTTTTATTAAAGATCTTGATCTTGTTCTTAGATCTTTGATCTATTTTAGAAGAAATTCTTCTTTTTTCTAAAGGTTTTACCTTTTTCTTTTCTTCAAGTTCTTCTCAAAAGTTTTAGAGGAGTTCTGTATCTCTATCTCTGTGTCTATTTTAGACTTGGAATCTAGGGGCCTTTATATAGTGCCAATTGATTTGTTAAATCAGTTAAAAGAGATCTTTTTCTGATTGATTTAGGGATGTTTCATCACCGCTGGATCTTTGATCCTAGGGCTTCTGTTTTACAGAAGATAATCTTCTTGTTTTAACAAGATTAGAAAGATCTTTCCAAAATTTTATTTTGTAAATGCTGGCACAGTTGGCGCAAGCGCTGGCGCGACTGCGCTGACACGTGTCGCGCAGCGCAACTGCGCTAGCGCGACTGCGCTGACACGTGTCGCGCAGCGCAGAGCGCCTGCGCTGACACGTGTCGCGCAGCGCAGAGCGCAAGTCAACTGAAGCGTTGCTTCCTTTATTTTTATTTTCATTTTAAAACGGAGCCTTGTTCTGATTGGGTGCGCTGTCTTGGGCGCAGCGCTGGCGTGTCTGCTTTTGACATGTGGCGCGTTGCGCGCAGCGCAATGAATCTGAAGCGTTGCTTCAATTTTTGAATTTTTGAAATTCAAAAAGGACCTTTGCTCTGATTGGGGAAACAAATGCCCCCCACCGTTGCGCTCACATGGCGCACACGTGAGTGCAGCGGTGGCAAGATTTGATCCGTTGGATCAACTCAGGAGTTGAAGGGGCGCTCAAGCGCCTGTAAATAGGACCCTTGGTCCTCCTCAGATGATTATCATCTTCAAGAATTCTTATTCTCAGAACTTCAGAGTCTTGCTCTTGCTTTCAAGAATCTTAAGAGTTAAACTCTAAAAACTTTTAAGTAAAATTAACTTAACTTAAATTAAATTAATTTTAATTAACAGAGCCTTGCTCTCATAGATCTTTGATCTAAAGAAAACCCCTTTGGGGTTTTACCAACAGAGTCTTGCTTTCAAGAATTCATAGATCTAAAGAGATCTTGTTTCAGGGTTTTTAACCCATGAACAGAGCTTTGCTCATGGACAAAATATAGATCTTTTTGATCTAAAAATGAAGAACTCTTAAGAGTTTTCATGGATCTTTAAGATCCCAAATTTTTTAAATTTTTTAAAAAATTTTTTAGGAATTAATTTTCCTTTGATGGATTTTTCCATCCTTATTATAGAGCTAGGCTCTTTAAGGAATATTATTTCCTTATGACCAGAGTTTGACAAGTGTCACTCTGTGACAGAGCTTTGCTCTGAAAAGGGAGATTTTCTCCTTGTCTCAAGAGATTTCTCATTTAATGAGACTATTCTTTTGGAGATTTCCTCATTAATTGACAGTCTCATCCAATGATGGGGCTGTCTTATTAACTGATGCATTGTCATCTAGATTTTGTGGGTCCTGTTTTGGTCCCCTTTCCACTGCATTGCAGTGTGGTACAAATTTTAAAATTCCAAGTGTCAGTCTTTTAAAATTAAATTATGACACTGACAGCTGAATTTTGTTTTTTTCTTTACAGGCAACATGTCTGCTGATCTGTCATTCCCTTTCTTCCGCTCAGAGGGAGGTTTCCCTGAGGCGCCAGTGGACCGGGAGGTTCTCGCTCTGATTAAGGATTATGACCCGGAGCATAAGAACCTTCATCTATGGGGTAGGTGGTATAGTGAAATCATTAAGGGTCGCCGAAGCTTCTCCTGTGCGACATCGTCAGAGCCAATCTCGTCGATCTCATATGCGGATGCACCCCCGGTGAACTATGCCGTGGAGATTGTAAATTGGAATTCGGAGGATCTTCTTCAGCCTTCGATCGCCGCCATTCACGTGCAGCCGCCGGCAGCCGTGGACATTTTACGGCGGCGCATATGCCATGGTGAGGCGCGCCCTTGGGGACAAGCTTATAACTTCAGATTGACCCCTCGACAATCGGCCGGGTATTTGCCGTGGTCTAGGTATATCTTGTCAGCAAAGAAGACGCATCTGATGAAGATTGGTCTGTACCCCGCCGTCTACGCTTCGCTCTTTGAGTACCCTGCTCCTCCGACGTGGTGGGTTAAGACATTCATGGAACAATGGAACACCCCAACCCATACTTTTCTTCTGACAGACAGGGAAGTCTCCATCCCCTTGGAAGAATTCGCTGAGATTTCCGGCCTGCCGGCGAGGGGAGAGCATTATGAAGAGTTACTTCCTCCTGACGAGTATGTCTTCGCCACCAAGCCACTGGTAATGGGCCTAACACCAGAGAATGCTATTCAGCACCAGTGATTAGTGTCAGTTTTTAACGATCAAAAATATTTACCGCAATCAAGAACGGCGTCGCATGAAGCTAGCCGGTGAATACGGGTCGGTCCACAGGGATGTGTAATTTTCCTAAGTGTTCTTATGAGCTGATTCCAATGGGTGTTTGGTCTTTTAATTTAATCTAAAAAAAACTAAGTTGTACGATGGTTAAGAAGCTTGCTAGGATTAGGTCTAAGGTGGAGTTTGATAAGATTGAATGACACACCTCTTTCAATGCCCTAAATGAAATCTTTTAGAAGTTATAGCAACTATTAGAAAAAGGGACTAGGATGATTGGGAAGAAACGAAGTTTCTTCCTCTAGATCCTTGTCCGTCCTTTTCTAATATTTGCTCTAACCTTCATGGAAGACATGCATGTCCGGTCCTTTATACTACGGTTTCACCGTTACCGTGTGGGTAGGGTGCCGTAGGGAGCGGATCATGCATGCATGCATGAAGTTCTAGTTATTAAAAATAATTGGGCACGAAAAAGATGAGAGATCTTCATCTCTCATTCCCTCCCTTATTCCTAACCCTAACAAGAGAGGAAATTACTCGCTCATTAGGGGATCTATTAAAAACACCATTTTAAGATTACTTACCTACTGCAGTTTAAAAGATTTTACACTAGATTACTAGGGCAAAGGAATGATTTATCTAAAGCAAGAATTAAATTAGAAAGCTAGGGCAAAGAATGAATTAATCTAGGGCAAGAAATTAATAAACTAAGGCAGAAGATTAAAAAGAACTTACAAGAAATGATGCTCTTAATCTTCCAAAGAATCTGAATTTTATTTATTGAAAAGAGGCATCCCTCATACAATCTTTTGATTACATATTTATAAGGAACTAGGTAAATTAGGGTTACAAATTCTCGCGCATGTGCTATTAGAGATATACTCCCAAAAAATCCCAGCCAAAGCACCGACGCACCGCCACCCACTTTCTGCACCGACGTGCGCACTGGACGGCCGCGGAACCGCGGCATATGTGGGGGTAAGGCCGCGGTTCCGCGGCCCTTTGGTCGGATCATTGAACTAAATTTTGTAGGCTTCTTCTTGATGCTTTGGGCTTTCTATTTCTATAGTTCTTTTCTTCATTTGGCTTCTGGGTTTTCTCCAGATCTTTCAGTGAAACTTGTAGTGGTCTTTTAACTGTTTCTTTGACATTTCGGACCATGCGTTGCCTTGTACAATTATGAATTGTTCTTCGTCTAGGCTTGACTAGGATTCTTCTACTTGTGTGTCAAAAGTCCCTCTTTTTGTATCATCTTTTGTCTTTTTCACTGTCTTCGCTCCAAGAACCTGTACCCTGTAATATGTAGCAAACATGCGTCAAAAGCACCTGTTTATTTATAAAACGCATAAGAATGGGGAATATAAAATGCAATATTATGATATGAACAAATACCCCCAAACTTATCTTTTGCTCGTCCTCGAGCAAACTTATTTTTTTATTCTCGACAAAAAACCTAACCGCACTTTCGCAGGGAAACGCGATTGCACTGAGCACGTGCAACAAGCCATTAAACCTCTGGGTGTCCCTAGTAGGAGGAGTGTTGTCTCCTGAGGGTTTTCAGTGGATTACATCTACAAAATCCTATCAATTTGGCTTTTTCGACATTAATTCTTCAATTATGTTTTCTAACACGGAATTCTATTATCGTCGACTCGTAAATTATCCATCCATATTCTTCACACTTCCTCATCATTTAACTTAAGATTATATATGTTCTATAGAATCACTCAGCTTTCGGAATTTCTTAAGTTTTCCTTTTAGGGTTCCATCTCCACTTAGGAATTTTTTATCAACTTTACTAAAGATACAAGTTTTAGTCTTCATTCCTTTCTCTTATCTAAACTCTAATCACATATCCCCACGTGTGTGTATAAATCACCCCTACACTTGGAAATTCAAATCAAGCAATCATACCCTTGTCCGTTGTCCAAAGCACTTATTAATTGGTGAGTTTTGCTTACACATCCTTCATGCGACCGTTAATACTTCTTGAGGTACCAACGACCGATTAGAAAATGCGTTTGCACTTTAAAGCATATGTCCTAGTCTTGCAACCCCCAAGGCTTTAGCAGTGACTCCCAAACCAGTTGGTCTAAGGCACTAGGTAATGAAGCACCCTCGCTAAATATTTTTCTGTTTTTAGCCTTAAGTAATCACAAAACCAGTGTTCATTTTTTTCTTTATTCACTTTTGTATTTTTCATTTTCTTCGTACTAAGGACTTTTAGACAAGAGCATTTCAAGGTCTCCTCTACTATTCCAAGCTTCAAGGTGCGTGATTGTGCAATTTTATAAGGTATACATTTTCAGAATCTATACTTAAGCCAGGAATTATTTTTCAAACTTATACTCTAATAATAATCAATACTTTTTCCTTTATTTCAACTTAGCCCAAGAAGTGAACCAAAAATTTGCCTATTTCTAAATAAACTACAAAGACATATACTTTCTACCGATAAATTTTAAGGAAAGTTATTTTTAGGGTTTTTAATTTACTAAGTCTAACATCTAGTTGTTCGTAGCCAGTTAACCTATTTGTCAAACTCAAGTTAAATATGGCCAAAATTGAATAAATAATTTTTATAATTTTTGAAAATTTTCAATTTTTATGGGTTTTAAAATAAATATGCAAATGCGAAGGAAAAAGACGTACCGAGCATACCCCCAAACTTAAACTGGACAGTGTCCTCACCGTCATGCTATACCAAGAAGGTTAAAATGCCGGCACTTCCCTGCTTATTTATTTATGATTTTTTATCTTATTGTTAAAAGAAAAACAAATATATACAGAAAGGCCCCCCCAAACTTCATTTAAACAATGTTAGACATTACTGTCAAACTTTGCATAGACCAAACGTCAACACCAACCAGTCGAAAAATTTATCTGTAAAGAGTATCGGTTGGTGGAAGAAAATGTTGTACCGATCTAAAAAGAATTGGGGAAGATAGAAGTGGTGGTATGGAAAGTGTGGAAGTGAATAGATAGGAGGTGGTGATGAATCAAAACGAGAATGTGAATGATCAGCACTCAGTGGAATATTGGCATTCTCGTAGCTTATTAAAAGAAATGGGGGTGGTTCAACTTCTAAAGGAGGAGCTTGACTAACCACACTATCCCCAAGATATTTCTGTGGATCCCTTATCGACTTGGCATCATCCATCATATGCATATGATATTCAATTATGTGGGAACTAATCTCCTCGATGTCCGCCATAGTCCAGCCGAGAACTTGCCTCCTATCTTGTAAGACCATTAAAAGAGCGTTCTCTTGCTCGAGGGCTAGAGAAGACGATATGATAATGGGAAAGGTCTCATTCTCACCTATATAAGCATGTTTAAGGTGAGACGGTAAGGGCGTGAGTTCGAGTTTCGAAGGCGAAAGAATCATTGGGGAATCTACCTCGAACTCAAAGGACTCCAACACAGGTTCGAAATCACTGCAAACAACCGATTCGGATGGTTCAACTAAGTCATCCAAAAATTCAAAAGACTCATATTCGGGTTGTGAGTCGTCATCATCCGAAAAAGTGAAACATTCATAATCCATATCGGTTGTGTCAACGGTGGTAGGCTTATGGAGGGACGCACTAGTGGCGTCAAAACTGTTTTCATCAAACAAAAATCTTTCAAGCTCGCAGTCCTCCTGCGTGATTTCGTAAATAGAGCAAACTTCTTGTGTACTAGTTTTAGGCATGCGGGGCAGACTTCCTAACTTGTAAATATTGAACTCACTAGACGTCTTCCCGAAGGATAGAGTCATGGAGCCATTGCGACAATTTATTACGGCATTGGAAGTGGCCAAAAATGGTCAACCGAGGATAACCGGAATTTGGTTCCATGGGTTAGCAACAGGTTGTGTGTCCATAAAAATAAAATCAACGGGGAATATGAAGTCCCCAATTTTGATCAACACATCCTCTAGCTCACCCCTAGGATGGGTGATTGATCGGTCAGCCATTTGGAGAGTACAACGAGTGGGTTTCAACTCTCCAACTCCTAATTATTCGTACACAGAGTAGGGAAGCAGGTTAACACTAGACCCAAGATCTAAAAGTGCTCGATTAATTTTCTTATCCCCAATTGTTATTGAAATCGTAGGACAACCGGGGTCCTTTCGTTTTTGGGGTAAGGGTTGAGGTTGGTTAATAACATTGCTCACTGCACTAGCCACTAGCACTTTCTTGGGTATTTGTAACTTCCTCTTTTTGGTGCATAAGTCCTTTAAGATTTTTGCATATGAAGGAACTTGTTGGATTGCATCCAAAAGAGGGATATTTATACTAACCTGTTTGAACAACTCGACAGTCTTCTCCATTTGTGGAGTTGGTTTATTGGATCTCAACCGATTTGGAAAAGGAACATTTTGAAAGGTTGTTGAGTCCAATTTTTGCGGATCAGATTGTTGAGTTAGAACGGAACCCCGTGTAGATGTGTTCATGTTGTGAGAAGTGGGTCCATTCGAGCTAGAAGAAGTAGAGCCGTGTGAAGGATGGAGAATAGGCTCTAACGAAGAAGAAGTAGATGAAGGGGAAGAAGATGAAGAAGGGCCACCGGCTGGGGTGTCATTGTTAATACCCACATTGTTTTGCAACACTTTTCCCGATCTCAACGTGGTCACAGCATTTACGTTATGATTCTGCTGTTGATATGCATCATGTGCGTGACCGGGATTGGGCAGTGGTTGAGATGGGAGCTTTCCTTTTCTGCGTTCACTCAAAGCTGTATTGAGTTGTGCAATTTGTGCCTCAATAGATTTTATGCTTTGATCGTGTGAGGCACTGTTTTGCACCAAAGATTGAATAGAAGTCTCTAATCTTGCTGTAGATTGCGTAGATTGCTTTAGGAACGCCTCTAGACTTCTTTCGAGCGAGCTAACCTTGTCATTATTAGGTTGAACAAAATTGTTTGGCGGGTAAGCAGTGTTAGGCACAAAATTGTTCACTTGATTAGGGTAAGGTTGTTGTTGGAAAGGCTGTTGAAATTGAGTTTGTGGGGGTGCTTGTTGTTGTTGTGGAGGAGGAGGCCTTTGAAAATTGTTATTTCCTTAGAATTGTTGATTTTGGTTCCAAGCGAAATTTGGATGACTCCTCCAACCCGGATTATATATAGAAGAGTATGGATCGTTTCTTTGTCGTTGCTGAAATGCAGCATTGACTTGATCCTGTCCTTGAGTAGAAACATTGTAAGGACACTCTTCGGTAAGATGTGATGGATCCGCACAACAAGCACAAACAGTTCGTGGAGGCATAACCGGGGCAGGGGAAGGCGATAAGATTTTGGTCTCAATTGCTTCTAGCTTTTTCGTAAGAGCGGCCATCTCGGCCTTCATAGCAATCGACATCTCTATTTGATGTATGCCTGCCCTAGATTGACCACTAGAAGAAGATGATGTCGTCTTGGTGCTCTCCCACTGAATTGTTTGTTCACTAAGGTCTTCAAGAAACTGCCACGCTTCCTTACTAGATTTGGAGAGAAAGTGACCTTGACAGATGGTTTCTAGCAACTGCTTCGTTGCCGAGTTCAATCTCTCGTATAATGTTTGGCAAAGTTGCCAACTTTCGATCCCATGATGAGGGCATTGAACAAGTAGGTCTTTAAATCTCTCAAAACACTTCCAAAATGGTTCGGAAGGAAGCTGTGAAAATTGTATAATCTCATTATGGATTCTAGCAGTTTTGTGGTGAGGATAGAACTTTTTAAGAAAAGCTTTCACAAACTCGTCCTAATTTCTAATGGAATGTGATGCGGTGCTGTATAGCCACTTCTCGGCTAAGTCACATAAGGTGAAAGGAATGACCCTTAGCCTTATAGCGTCATCACTTAATTGGGTTGTTTTCATCATAGCGCAAACGTTTTGGAATTTATTAATAAAAATATACGCATCTTCTGATTCCAAACCGTGAAATTTTGGCAGCATATTGCTGAAATGTGGTTTTATTTCAAAATTGTCCCCATTTGCCGGTGGGGGTGAAAGACAGGTAGGTAAAGAAGTGCGGACGGGGTAGAAGAGATCCTGGAGCGCGACTCGTGCGGGCGCTTCAACAGGCGGTTGATTCGGGTTATTCGCACCTAACGGAGGTGGAATCATTCCCATCGGTAAAGTATTGTTGGGGTTAAATCCCGACATGCCTTCGGAAGAAGAATTTGAGGGTGGAGGTAAGAAAGTGGACGAAACTTCGACTTCGGTGTCGAAGGGTTCGTCGGTCGGTACCAACGAAACACGGACTAATCGGGCGTTAGTGTCCCTAGTCCAAAGTGACATACACTAAAAGGGTAGTGTAGTCAGAAAAAAATGAAAGACAGATTATGGAGGTAAGAAAACGTCAATGAGAGGAAGTGGTGTAAGTAAGGTGTAAGATTTCTTTAGCGACAAGTTGCAATTTTTGAAAAGATTTTTCTTTTTTTTATGTGTGATTTTTGCAAAAAGATTTTTTTGAAAAGAGACTTTTGACACAAATGCACTCAACCACAAATGCACAATCAGGCCTAGATCTAAGGTCACCTAGGTCAGCTAGACAGCTCCTAACTGTTCCAAAGGGAAAGATAGGACCTCTTCACCGCCAATTGCGGTCAGGTAAGTGCCAGGTAAGTGAGAAGGAACCACAGTAGTGGGCCTAATTAAAAACCACTAGCCTTTGACACACTTGCCTAGGCACCGCAAAGTCAGGTTAGGATAAACGGCTGATGCCTATACTAGTCCTCTGTCCTAGTGAGCGCGACGTCCTTAGGGCTGAGTCTAATATTTTTTAATTTAAGAGTGGTCAATCCAAATGCTTTAAGTGTTTTCTGGGGTCCTGGGAAGGGTAATAAAATCCCCACCCAATCTAAGTTTGGTCAATAGCCCCTTAAAGTCCGATTAAAATATGCAAAAATAGTAAATTCACTTGCAATCAATTATTTTTAGCGCGGCGCAAAGAAACCTACAGAAAATTTGTTCTTAAGAAGGGGGAAGAAGATTTTTAGCGCAAAGAAGTCCTGCAGAAAATTTCGCAAAAGGATATATTGTAGGTTGCAGAGGGGAGAAGGAGAAGACAAACCATGCAAAATTGAGCAGCTGACGTGGCATACACGCTGCGGTTCCGCGGTTCCTGGCACAGATAGGCCGCGGAATCGCGGTCTGGTGGAGGGATCTTTCTCTGAAAAAAATTCTGCCGCTACTTTGTTCAAATCCTCCTCTGTTCTGATATACCAATTTCTGTTTTGCTCTCTGTAAATTTCCAGATCCGAGATTCTTCGCTGTTCCTGCAAGATTCAAACAATAAAACCCTTCAAACAGATAAAAATTGATAAAATGTTTTTGTTCTTTTTCTATTTTCAGATTTTTATGATTTATAAGATTTATATTAACCCGAAATTACAAAGAGGAAATTTTTACGCCATCCCCGGCAACGGCGCCATTTGATTAGTTTCAGTTTTTAACGATAAAAAATATTTACCGCAATCAAGAACGGCGTCGCATGAAGCTAGCCGGTGAATACGGGTCGGTCCACAGGGATGTGTAATTTTCCTAAGTGTTCTTACGAGCTGATTCCAATGGGTGTTTGGTCTTTTAATTTAATCTAAAAAAAACTAAGTTGTACGATGGTTAAGAAGCTTGCTAGGATTAGGTCTAAGGTGGAGTTTGATAAGATTGAATGACACACCTCTTTCAATGCCCTAAATGAAATCTTTTAGAAGTTATAGCAACTATTAGAAAAAGGGATTAGGATGATTGGGAAGAAACGAAGTTTCTTCCTCTAGATCCTTGTCCGTCCTTTCCTAATATTTGCTCTAACCTTCATGGAAGACATGCATGTCCGGTCCTTTATACTATGGTTTCACCGTTACCGCGTGGGTAGGGTGCCGTAGGGAGCGGATCATTCATGCATGCATGAAGTTCTAGTTATTAAAAATAATTGGGCACGAAAAAGATGAGAGATCTTTATCTCTCATTCCCTCCCTTATTCCTAACCCTAACAAGCGAGGAAATTACTCGCTCATTTGGGGATCTATTAAAAACACCATTTTAAGATTACTTACCTACTGCAATTTAAAAGATTTTACACTAGATTACTAGGGCAAAGGAATGATTTATCTAAAGAAAGAATTAAAATAGAAAGCTAGGGCAAAGAATGAATTAATTTAGGGCAAGAAATTAATAAACTAAGGCAGAAAATTAAAAAGAACTTACAAGAAATGATGCTCTTAATCTTCCAAAGAATCTGAATTTTATTTATTGAAAAGAGGCATCCCTCATACAATCTTTTGATTACATATTTATAAGGAACTAGGTAAATTAGGGTTATAAATTCTCGCGCATGTGCTATTACAGATATACCCCCGAAAAATCCCAACCAAAGCACCGACGCACCGCCACCCACTTTCTGCACCGACGTGCGCACTGGACGGCCGCGAAACTGCGGCATATGTGGGGGTAGGGCCGCGGTTCCGCGGCCCTTTGGTCGGATCATTGAACTAAATTTTGTGGGCTTCTTCTTGATGCTTTGGGTTTTCTATTTCTATAGTTCTTTTCTTCATTGGCTTCTGGGTTTTCTCCAGATCTTTCAGTGAAACTTGTAGTGGTCTTTTAACTGTTTCCTTTGACATTTCGGACCATGCGTAGCCTTGTATAATTATGAATTGTTTTTCGTCTAGGCTTGACTAGGATTCTTCTACTTGTGTGTCAAAAGTCCCTCTTTTTGTATCATCTTTTGTCTTTTTCACTGTTTTCGCTCCAAGAACCCGTACCCTGTAATATGTAGCAGATATGCGTCAAAAGCACCTGTTTATTTATAAAACGCATAAGAATGGGGAATATAAAATGCAATATTATGATGTGAACAACCTGTTTCCGAGCCTGGTGAAGGTGTTGAATATATATGAAGGTCTCTATTTGGAATCGGGAGTCCGGGGAGTTAGTTTTGCAGATTTTATCGCCCGCTTCTTTCGACCGAAGATTTTATCGCAGCGGAGTGAAAAGTTCGCCATGCTCGACGACCCCTTCGGCTTCGGCTTAGATCGTCGACCAGTATTGGAGGACGACCAAAAAAGTTTCTACCTTCCCGATGCCGCCATCATGCCCTTTTCAGAAATCGCCGCCCCGGGCATTGATCAGGAGACCTTCTTTCTAGGGTTTCTGGGATTATGGCTATGCTGGTTCGCGCTCCCCATACACCTGCGTTACATGAGGCCGTCGGTCTTCTACCCAGTGCATCGGATGGTGGCTGGTATACAGTTGTCGATCGGGATCGCTGGGCTGGCTTACCTATACCATGGACTCAGCGTGGCGGTAGACGCAAATGAGCCCAGGGTGCAACCTGCCAATTTCCCGATGCACTACTTCACTTCGTGGATGGACATGCATGTGCTCAAGGTATTCGGCATTCATAAGAGCCCCTCGTTTTTCGAGAAGTGCCGAATCCCAAGAGTTATGCGGCTGATTGGTGCCTCGATTGTGAATCCGTCTCCGCGGGAGGCTAGGGGGTTGCTTCTTCGTCCGCACATGGCCGGAGCGAAGATTTCTTTCATGGACAAAGTCGTGACCATCGGCCCGGAGACCTCCTAGACGGTGTTGGCGCTGCGTGATGGTTTCAAGGACGGGTCCTCCGTATTGAAAGCCCGGGAGATTCTTCACTTATACTCCATCCGGCCGGGCTTCCTGGTGTTCAGGCAAAACAACATGGCGCTCTTCATGAGGTACAACCCCCATCGGTTCACCCAACAATCAAGCTATAACCAGGGGGTCCCACTGGAGGCATTTTTGGAAGAGCCCACGGCCACCGGGGAGGGGATACGGAGCGCGCTGCACTATTTATGCGACTGAACACGGGCTCCCACTTCTTTATCAGCGAGCCAAGCTGCGTCCCTCGGGCCCTCCACATGTACGTGGCTTGGTACACGCACGCGATGGATGCTGTCATCCGAGAAGAGAAGCGGTTGTTAGTTGACCGCAAGGGTGCGCCCCTGGCAGCGACCGCAGAGCTCCCCTAAGGCCAAGGATCCATGTCGTTCCTCCACTTAGAGATGCTGGAGCTGAACCACCACGCGTGCTGAGCCCTCATCGCGGATTACCCCGTGCTACTGCGGACGTGCCCCCAGCCCCCCGTGCTCCAGTGGAGACGGTGAATGTAGTTTCGCCTGAGTCTGGCATGGGCTCGGACATCGGGACCCGTCGTCCTAAGGTGCCCACAAAGCGCAAGTTGATTTTGGGTGCGACCGGGGTCCACGCGCAGAAGAGGAAGAAGAAGTCAGTTCTTTCTCTCGATGCCGTCCTCGGCTTAGAGCCTCAGGCCCCTCTCACCGAAGGCCTAAGTGAGTATGGAAGCAACAAGGGTTTCTTGGTAGAGCCAGAAGACACCGATCTGGCGGCCGCCATCGCGGCTTCTGAGCGATCGGCAAGGCTCGAAGCGTGGTTGGCTAAACTTGCTCAATCAGGTAATCATTATTCGCATTCTTCGTCATTTCATCATACTTTTATCATTGTCTTTGACTAATGCTTTTCTTTTTAAACAGGCATTTCTACCGAAGAAGCCATCGCTGCTTCCCTCAAAACCTTCCACGAGGAAGAGATGAAACACACTCTATCGGGTGTTGGTATGTCTCGGCTCACTGAGTCTTTGTTCTCCTTTTTATGGCCAATCTAATCCTTTCTTTATCTCTTTGCAGGGGCCGTAGGATCTACTGTGCAAGCCGATGCGGGGATTCTCCCCACGCCAGCTACCGATGTTCTGGCATCTTCAGAATTGCCGCAAGAGATCCGACTCAAAAAGCCGATGATGGATGCCTTGAAGGCTCTGGAGGAAACTCTAAACGCGGACGACGACGCCTTGCTGAAGGAGGCCTCTAAGAGGTCCATCGTGACGGCCCGGGAGGAAAGGAAGCGCTTGAGGCGCGCAGCGAAAGAGCGCAGCGCTGCTTTGGCCGTTGGAGCGGGCCTAAGTGCCATTACTCCCGCTGCTACTCCTTCCGAGGAGCCACTGGTCGCATTGTCTACTGCTCATAGACGGGCGGTGCGTGCAGCCCGAGAAACCAACGATCAATCCACCTCAGGTAACGTGTTTTTCGAGGTTTTGTTGTAAGAGTTGCAAAACTATCGGTTCCTATACATCTTGTCCTGCAGGGCCAAGTCCAACTGAAGGAGCGGAGAAAACCGTCGAGCCTGAGGGGACGGTAGAGAAGGTAGCAGCTGAACCTGAAGCGACGGTAGGCGGTGCAGTCGTTGTTGCCGGGCCCGAGCTAGTGGCTGACGAGACAGTCACGCTTACTATGCCCAAGAAGGTTGCTGATGCCGAGCCCGAGGGGGCGGTAGGTGAGACGGCTGCTACGACCGAGCCTGGGGCAGTAGCGGATGGAGCGGCTGCGACCGATGAACCCATGGCGGTGGTGGACGAGACGGCTGCGACCGCCGAGCCCGAGGTGGTAGTGGATGAGACGGGCATGATCGCTGAGCATAAGACGGCCGCTCTTTCTCAAGAGTCGGGTGCCGCTCCGATCATCGCTCTCCCTGCTTTCGGTTCCTTGTCGTCTCCCGGCGCCGCGAGCGTGACGACGGCTCCTGTGGAGTCGGGCGATGAGGCAACGGGAGGTGAGACCGTCCCAATGGAGGAGGAAGACGCCGCCGTTACATCAAGTAATGCCCTCGTTAGGGCCCTGGCTGGCGGCTCATCAGGTAAATTTTGGGTCACCGCCCTTTTTTTTTATTCCGCAGTCTTTCCTAATAAAGTTTATCTTGCTTCTAATGCAGGTGCGGCTGGTGCCGATACCTCTTTACTCGAGGGAGCGTCGTCAGTTACCCCCTGACGGTGGCCACATCTCTACCCTCTCTCGTACCGTCGCAAATGCTGGAAGGTATAGATTTGTGACTTATCAGCTTCATTTTTGTGTTGCATAATCTATGTATTGACGTTGTACTATTGCGTCTTTGCAGGAGTGCTTTTTGATAATCTTTACCAGGTGCTGCACCCACACTTCTCCTTCCCGACGGAGCTTTCTTCCTCCAGCAGCGCTGGTGAGTATAGTTTTCAATTAATTCCCTTTCTTTTTTCAATAATGGAATTATTTCTGATTTTTCCTTGCCCTGATTGCAGTGCTACAGCTCGAAGGAGGAGATGTAAGATCAGTCACGCCACCGGTCCTCCCGGTTTTTCCCCCTGCTGCAGCTGGTATAGTAAACTCCCTCGTTGATGACTTTCTTATATTTCTTGAACTGTCATCTGACTGTGTTTTGTTTTTTTAGCTGTCGTTCTGATTCCGGCTCCCTTCGAGTCTCGCATCATGATGCCGGCAGGCCCGTTCTCCAGGCGTCCATCCTGAAAGGGTGCTGCGATGAGTTTGAGCATGCTGAGTGGATGTGTTGAGGAGCTTGACGCAGAAGCTCCTTCATCCGCCGTAGATTTCGCTGCGGAGGTTAATCCGATGCTGGCGACACTTGTAAATTTTCATAATGAAGGCGTCGTCAAGTCTTAGGTTAATCACTGCAGGGAGATCGAGGCCCGCCTGCATCAGCTGAAGCTTATGCGCCCTGCCCCCAAGGTTTTGGCCATGAGTACTCAACGGGCGGCATGGATCGAGCAGAGCGCTTCTTACTTACAACATCTGGAACAAGAAGCGGCTTTAAGGCGGAGGGAATGCTAAGAGACCTCAAGCAAGTCTTCTCGACTGCGTGCTGAGGTCGACACGAACGCTGCCCGACTAAAAGCTATCTTCAAGGGCCTTCTGCAAAGTATTTCTGATGAGCTAACACTGAAGCAGAAGCTCGATGCAGTTGAGCGTGATGCCCAAGGTCGCGAAGCAGCTCAGCCAGCTGTTGAAGAATAGCTTTCATCCTACTTGCAGCAGCGGGCCCAGGTGGAAGCAGAGTTGGCCGCGGCAGCCGCTCAGGAGGAGGCGTTGAAGGAAGTGCGAGAGCAGCTTGCGGATTTGTTGAAGACGCTTCCTTCTCCATGAACATTTCGTATCAATCATACACTTGTAATCTTTGAATAATATGTATCCATTCTTTATTCTTTTATGCGATTCGCCTTGTACTTAATTGAATTCATGAATAAAGATACACAATTTTTTTTGCAATGTCTTGTGTCATCTCTGTGCTTTCCCCCTTCTTTTATTATCAGCATGTTAGCTTAGTAAGCATGGTCGACAGATGATAGAGCGAGCATCCTGTCTTGGCTTCTTCAAGAGGTAGTGAAGGCTTAAGCCGCAGGTTCAGATCTGCTGCCTAAGACTTTTCAACTTTATGAGCCGTGAGGGTCTCACAAAGACTTTTCTCCCTACGAGTCGAGAGGATCTCGTAGGTGTATTTTCTCCTTAGGGGTTGTGAGGACTCCTAAGTGTGTTTTCTCTTGAGAGTCGTAAGGATCTCACTAGAGGATTTTCCCTCTTACAAGTCGAGAGGTCTCGTAAGCGGTTGTTTCCCTCCTTGTCGAGATTCGACCTTGGAGAGTGTGGTCCATGAATAGTATGCAAGAGTCTGTTTCGGACCGACTTGTAGGACCCCAGTGCTTAGGAAACAGGTTTTTTAATCCCCGCTGCCTAAGGCTTTTCCTCACGAGTCGAGACGAGTCGAGAAGTTCTCGCGAAGACACTAATTTCCTCACGAGTCGAGACAAATCGAGCAGTTCTCGCAAGAATATCCTAACGTCACAGTTAACCTCTGCTCTTTACGACAGAGGTCCGTTAGGGTCTGTGGTACTTAGGGTTTTTCCCGTCGTACCGTCGCGTTGGCTGATCTATTCCTCGATAGGCGATCTTGCTGTTCGAGTAGCCTTGCGACTGTCGTGTCTCTGATCCCTTCGGGGGCTGGACAAGACGTATTCAAGCAATCCTCCTAGGCAGTTTGACCGTCGGAAGAGCAAGCATTAGGAATTTTGCCATGCCGCTTTTTACTTGAGATTAGGCTCATTTTGGAGAGCCCCGATGAGTCATAACCATTCCGCGCTGGTGTGGGATGATCTCCGATAGTCTTTCAGGCTTTATATGACTTGTCGTTAAGACCCTGAAGTTAGAAATTTGGCCTTTACTTCGTTTGCTAGCATGGTGTCTAGGTTGCTGGTGAACCGTCGAGGTTTGGAACTAGGGATTTTGCCATGGCTCCTCTTGGTGATGTTGCGTCTGCTGTGTCGAGACGAACGTCGAGGTGGTGACCACTCCGCACTGGTGCGAGATGATCTCCGATTGTCTTTCAGGCTTTATATGACTTGCCATTAAGACCCTGAAGCTAGGAATTTGGCCTTCGCTTCGTTTGCTGGCATTGCGTCTGTTGTGTCGAGACGAACGTCAAGGTGGTGACCACTCCGCACTGGTGCGAGATGATTTCCGATTGTCTTTCAGGCTTTATATGACTTGCAGTTAAGACCCTGAAGTTAGGAATTTGGCCTTCGCTTCGTTTGCTGGCATTGCGTCTGCTGTGTCGAGACAAACGTCGAGGTGGTGACCACTCCGCACTGGTGCGAGATGATTTCCGATTGTCTTTCAGGCTTTATATGACTTGCCGTTAAGACCCTGAAGCTAGGAATTTGGCTTTCGCTTCGTTTGCTGGCATTGCGTCTGCTGTGTCGAGACGAACGTTGAGGTGGTGACCACTCCGCACTGGTGCGAGATGATCTCCGATTGTCTTTCAGGCTTTATATGACTTGTCGTTAAGATCCAGAAGCTAGGAATTTGGTCTTCGCTTCGTTTGCTGGCATTGCGTCTGCTGTATTGAGACGAATGTCGCGGTTGTCTCTAGGTTGCTGGTGAACCGTCGAGGTTTGGAACTAGGGATTTTCCCGTGGCTCCTTTTGGTGATGTTGCGTCTGCTGTGTCGAGACAAACGTCGAGGTGGTAACCACTCCGCACTGGTGCGAGATGATCTCTGATTGTCTTTCAGGCTTTATATGACTTGTCGTTAAGACCCTGAAGCTAGGAATTTGGCCTTCGCTTCGTTTGCTGGCATTGTGTATGCTGTGTCGAGATGAACGTCGAGGTGGTGACCACTCCGCACTGGTGCGAGATGATTTCCGATTGTCTTTTAGGCTTTATATGACTTGCCGTTAAGACCCTGAAGCTAGGAATTTGGCTTTCGCTTCGTTTGCTGGCATTGCGTCTGCTGTGTCGAGACGAACGTCGAGGTGGTGACCACTCCGCACTGGTGCGAGATGATCTCCGATTGTCTTTCAGGCTTTATATGACTTGCCGTTAAGATCCTGAAGCTAGGAATTTGGCTTTCGCTTCGTTTGCTGGCATTGCGTCTGCTGTATTGAGACGAATGTCGCAGTTGTCTCTAGGTTGCTGGTGAACCGTCGAGGTTTGGAACTAGGGATTTTGCCGTGGCTCCTCTTGGTGATGTTGCGTCTGCTGTATCGAGACGAATGTCGAGGTGGTGACCACTCCGCACTGGTGCGAGATGATCTCCGATTGTCTTTCAGGCTTTTTATAACTTGCCATTAAGACCCTGAAGCTAGGAATTTGTCCTTCGCTTCGTTTGCTGGCATTGCTTCTGCTGTGTCGAGACGAACGTCGAGGTGGTGACCACTCCGCACTGGTGCGAGATGATTTCCGATTGTCTTTCAAGCTTTATATGACTTGCCGTTTAGACCCTGAAGCTAGAAATTTGGCCTTCGCTTCGTTTGCTGGAATTGCGTCAGCTGTGTCGAGACGAACGTCGAGGTGGTGACCACTCCGCACTGGTGCGAGATGATCTCCAATTGTCTTTCAGGCTTTATATGACTTGTCATTAAGATCCAGAAGCTAGGAATTTGGTCTTCGCTTCGTTAGCTGGCATTGCGTCTGCTGTATTGAGACGAATGTCGCGGTTGTCTCTAGGTTGCTGGTGAACCGTCGAGTTTTGGAACTAGGGATTTTGCCGTGGCTCCTTTTGGTGATGTTGCGTCTGCTGTGTCGAGACGAACGTCGAGGTGGTGACCACTCCACACTTGTGCGAGATGATATCCGATTGTCTTTCAGGCTTTATATGACTTGCCGTTAAGACCCTGTAGCTAGGAATTTGGCCTTCGCTTCGTTTGCTTTGTCACGTCCGAATCCTGTTAGAGGAAGAACGCTTTGTGACATCTCGTCTGTTGTATCGAGACGAATGCTGAGGTGGATCTGGGATTTTGTCGTCACTCCGTTTCGTTTCGACTATGAGGTCTTTTGTTGGTGTTGTATCTGCATCCTGCTGGACTGCAAAGGAACGCCGTTGTTGACATCTCGTCTGCTGTATTGAGATGAATGTTGAGGTGAAGCTGGGATTTTGCCGTCGCTTCGCTTTGTTTCGACCGTGAGGTCTTTTGTTGGCGTTGTATCCGTATCCTGCTGGACTGCGAAGGAACGCCGTTGTTGACATCTCGTCTGCTGTATCGAGACAAATGTTGAGGTGAAGCTGGGATTTTGCCGTCGCTTCGCTTTATTTCGACCGTGAGGTCTTTTGTTGACGTTGTATCCGTATCCTGATGGACTGCGAAGGAACGCCGTTAGTGATCTCTAAATTGTCGATATCGTCGTCGAGACCCTGAAGCTAGGGATCTTCCTTCGCTTCGTTTGTTGACATTGTGTCTGCAATATTGCGACAAATGTCAAGGTTGTCTCTAGGTTGTCTATGAACCGTCGAGATTTGGCTTCGCTTTCTGGTGGATCCTGTTGGGAAGATATGGTTCCCTCTTTGTTTGTACCCCTGAATTGTATACAGGGATTGATGTGATCTCACCTGTAGGGCAAAAGTTTCATTCATTTTTTTATTATTTTATTTCCGCGATGCTCTATCATTTCATCTTTTATATCGCGAAGGTCACGATTGCCCATTCATTTCGGCTATTTTTCGCGGTGCCCAATCATTTCGGTTATTTTTCTTTTTACTCGCTGCTTTTTATTGCGAGCTGCCCAATCATTTCGGCTGTTTTTGTATGCATACATTTTTACTTGCTGATTTCGTTGCAAGTTGCCCCATCATTTCGGCTATTTCGTATGCATGTGTGGCTTGCTGTCTTTTCGCCGCAAGCTTGGGATTAGACACCGATTTCGGCATCAGCACCGCTACGACTGGGATATTGTCAGGAGCGAATCATCATTTTCCTCAGTCGATGTCGAACAAAGGTGGCTTAGTAAACAGGGTTAGGATCCTGTCGACTAAGGCTTTTGACTTCATGAGCCGTAAGGGTCTCCCAAAGGTATTTCTCCCTACAAGTCGTGGTGATCTCGTAGGTGTGTTTTCTCCTTAGGAATCGTGGGGATTCCTAAGTGTATGTTCTCTTATAAGTCGTAAGGATCCTACAAGAGTGATTTCTCCTTATAAGTCGAGAGGACTTACAAGGGTTGTTCACCGTGCGAATATATCCCTAATCACGGGTGGGACTTTGCTGGGGAAATGTTTATTCGCACCCGTGGATTGTATACAAGGGTCAGTACTGAGCCACTTGTAGGGCAATATCGAAGGTTGTGGGGGTTGCTTAAGAATATGTTCAGGTCTCTGTAACTTAAGACTTTCAAATCTTATGAGCCGTGAGGGTCCCATAAGAGAGTTCTCCTTACGAGTCGTGAGGATCTCGCTAGTGTAATTTCTCCTTAGGGATCGTGAGGATTCATAAGTGTGTTGCTCCGTTGTGAGTCGTAAGGATCTCATGCGGGTGGTTTCTCCTTACAAGGTCGAGAGGACCCTGTAAGTGTCTTTTAACGAGATTGCGCCCTTTCGGGTTTTCACAAACACTCGCCGGTAGACCTGCTGTTTTTGCTCACGGAGCCCTTTCGGGTTTTCATCCGTGCCCATTTTGCTTATGGACATACCGTTTTCTTTCTTTTTATTCCTCTTTTCTTCTTCTTTTTTTTTATATAACGAGGTTGCGCCCTTTCGTGTTTTCACAAACACTCGCCGGTAGCCCTGCTGTTTTTACTCACGGAGCCCTTTCGGGTTTTCATCCGCGCCCTTTTTGCTTATGGGCATACCGTTTTTATTTGTTATTTTTATTCTCTTTTTTTTAAATATCGGCTTTGGGATGTTGCAATCCACCGTAGTTTATCGACATCTCGGTCAACAGCTAGTTTTAGGACGTAGTGGTCCGTCATTAGTTTAAGGACATTTCGGTCCGTTGTTGAAGAAGGCCAGCTACTACTTATAGAGTTTGGGATTAGGAAGATAGCGAGCGGACATAGTCGTCATCATTTATCATTGACCTAGGCCGTGACTCGTCAAGCGTAGTATTTCTTCAGGAAGCGACCGTTTATTGGCCTGAAAGGTCTTTCACCGTGCATATCCCTGAGTAGATAGGCTCCAGCCTGGTAGACCTTGTCTATGATCTACGGGCCTTCATAGTTCGGCTCGAATTTTCCCCGCTTGGCGCGATTGGGGATCATAGGTCTTTTAACCACTAGCACGAGTTCGCCTTGGCGGAATGTTCTTGGCCTAGTCAATCTTTCATATGAGCGCATCATCTTTGCTTTATAAGCCTCCAAATTTTGTTGCGCTATGAGCCGGGTTTCATCAAGGGCATCAAGCTCCTCAAGCCGAAAGTGAGCATTTTCTTCGTCGGTCAGCTCGTAGTGGACTGCCACTCGTAGAGAGGGTAATTCTATTTCGAGGGGGAGTACTGCTTCTATACCGAATACCAACGTATACGGCGTTGTGTTCGTGGCCGTCTTGAACGTAGTTCGATACGCCCAGAGAGCTTCTTGCAGTCTCTCGTGCCAGTCCCTCTTATTTCGGGACACCGTCTTCTTCACGATCTTCGTCAAGGACTTGTTGAAAGCCTCAGCTATACCGTTAGCTCGGGGATTATAAACTGAGGAATATCTCCAGTCTATGTTGTGTTGTTGCGCGAAGCGGCTGATTTTGTGGCTTCTGTAGGCTGGCCCGTTATCGGAGATGATCCATCTCGGAATTCCGAACCGATAAATGACGTGCTTCTTGAAGAAATGGAGGATATTCTCCATCTTCACTTCCCTCAGCGGTACTGCTTCTGCCTATTTGGAGAAGCAGTCAGTCGTCGCCAAAATGAATCGATGTCCCCTGGACGATGCTGGTTCGATAGGGCCGATTTCGTCAGTCCCCCACATTTCGAATGGCCAGCTAGCCACCGTTGGATGGAGTGGATTTGGATGCTGATGGATAAAGTCCCCATAGATCTGGCACGAGTGGCATTGCTTCGCATACTCGAGGCAGTCTTGGATCATCATGGGCTAATAATAACCCATCCGCTTGATTTTCAGCTTCATCTTCGACCCAGCTTGGTGAGAACCGCAGAGTCCATCGTGAACTTCTTGGACGACTCTTTTTGCTTCTTCAGGTCCCAGGCATATCAACCACAGAGAATCAAATGACCTCTTGTACAGAGTATCATTGACGAAGGCGAAAGACAGAGCTCGTTTCATAAGCTGATGTCTTGAGGACGCATCTTCAGGTGTTCGACAGGATTTGAAGTAGTCTATAAAGACTTCTCTCCAATCCTCAGCATTTTCCTGGTCTTTTATTTGCATAGCCATTTTCTCAGTCACTCCCTTTTCTTCGGATGATTCCGGAGATATTTCTGCCGGGGCAAGCACCCGACGGCTTTGTACCACGATTCTTACGTCATCGAGGCTCTCGTCGGCCAGTTCTTTAGCGAGCTTAGCTAGTGCATCTGCTTTGCTATTTTCCGCACGCGGTATGCTTTCCAGCATGTAGGAAGGGATTTGAGTCAGCAATTGCTGTACTCTATTGCCATATTTCACCAATTCGGGTTTGCATGTTTGGTAGTCGCCATTTACTTGACTGGCGACCAGTTGAGAATCTCCGTATATGAGGAGGTTTTCAATTCCCATGTCGATGGCGATCTCAAGGCCTGCTATCAATGCTTCGTATTTGGCTTCATTGTTCATCCTCGGCTCTATTAAGGAGAAAGCAAAGTGCATTATCCCTCCTCGTGGAATTACGAAGATGAGGCCTACCCCCGATTTGATTATAGGGGTGCTTTGTTTGCGCTTCTTCATGGAAGACGCTCCATCAAAATAAAGTTCCCATCAGGTATCACTACCGTCGATCGCATCAAACGCGTGTTCGTCTGGCAGATTGTAATTCAGAGGGGAATCAGCCGGTATCGGATGCTCAGCGAGGAAGTCGGCGATGGCCTGGCCTTTTACTGCCTTAAGAGGCTGATAGGTTATCGAAAACTCCATTACGAGCAAGGCCCATTTAGCGAGTCTCCCTGTCAATATGGACTTTGACATCAAATATTTGAGAGGGTCCACCTTCGATATGAGACGGACTTCATGTGCCAATGCATAGTGCCGGAGTTTCGTTATTGCGAAGATCAGCGCCAGGCAGTGTTTTTCGATGGGAGAATAGTTGCTTTCTGCCCCCAGTAGAACCCGGCTCAAATAGTAGAGGGCTCTTTCTTTCCCTTGGTCATTCTCTTGTGCCCATAATGCGCCTAAGGAGCCTTCGAAGGCGGTTGTATAAAGAATGAGAGGCTTTCCCTTGACCGGAGCAGCCAACACTGGCGGATTCTGCAGGTATTGCTTGATTTCGTCCAGCGCATCTTGGCATTTGTGATCCTAAATGAAAGGGGTTCCCCTCTTCATCAGATGACTGTAAGGGCCGCACTTGCCTGAAAGGTTGGCTATAAATCGCCGGATGTACGCGAGCTTCCCTTGGAGAGACCGCAATTGCTTGAGAGTCTTTGGTGGAGGCATTTCCATGATCGCCTTGATCTTTGACGGATCTATCTCGATACCTCGGTGTCGGACGATGAATCCTAGGAATTTGCCCGAGGAAACTCCGAACGCGCATTTGAGAGGGTTCATCTTCAAGTTGTATTGCCGAAGACGTTGAAACACGATCTTCAGATGCTCGAGATGTTCCTCGTACGATTTGCTTTTCACCACGAGGTCGTCGATATAGCATTCGACGATTTCATGTATAAGGTCATCGAAGATCTTCGTCATGGCCCTCTGATAGGTGGCACCGGCGTTCTTTAGACCGAAGGGCATCACTTTGTAGCAGAATATACCCAGCGGGGTCCGGAAAGCAGTGTGCTTCTGGTCTTTAGGGTGCATCTTTATCTGATTATATCTTGATGAGCCGTCCATGAAAGAGAGAACCTCGTGAGTGGACGTGTTATCTATCATCAGCTCGATGACCGGTACTGGAAAATCATCCTTCGGGCAGGCTTTATTGAGATCCTGAAAGTCTACACATATACGCACAGTCCCATTTTTCTTCATCACCGGAACGATGTTGGCGATCCAATCGGGATACTGAACTTCCTGGATAAACCCAGAGTCGATCAGCTTCTTAACTTCAGCGTTAATGCTCATCTCAAGCTCGAGCCGCATTCTTCTCGGTGCTTGTTTGATTGGTTTAACGTCTGGGGATATCGCCAATTTATGCACAGCAATTTCTGGATCTAGTCCTGGCATTTCGGAATAGTTCCATGCAAAGCAATCTTTATACTGCATAAGCACGTCTTTTAATGAAGCCACCCTTCCTTCAGACTGTTGCGCCACGGCAGCGCCCCGGCCGTCTTACTCGAGGCCAAATTGCGGAATCAAAATTTTTCCTTACTCGGAAACCGGCGCTACCGCGGACAAAGAAAACCCGGATCGATAACCATTAACCTACGCTAGCAATCAAGAGATAGGGTGAGAAGTATACCGAGTGATCCGAGTCCTCCGGTCTTCTCTTCATCATCCCGATCTCCCGCGGAAAAGCTTGGCTCCACATCGTCGCCTCCTCGCCGGAAAGGGCACCACATCGCCTTCGTCTTTTACGGGCTCCCGCCTCAATACCGAGGCAACTCGAGCATGAAGCCGGCAACTCGACATGCTCAAGATTTGCTGTAGGAAGTAGTGTAGAAACTATGTCTCTTGGAGTTTATGTAGTTGCCATTGATGGATGGAGGAAGAGGTAAAGAAAATTGGTGCTTTCAATTTTCTAGCAAGAAGAAGATGAAATGAACTCTCTCATTCTTTTTCTTTCTCTCTTTCTTTTTCTTCTACTCTCTTTTTTTTTTTCATAACCATGAAAGACTTTCTTTTTTGTGAGAATGAGAATGGTGGAGGAATGAAAACCTAAGGCAAAGGGAGGTGAGTGTAGGAGCATTCAAGAGGTGACCACATCCAAGGTCAAAGAAAACATCAACCATGCTTAAAACACTATGCACTCCATAACCTTTCACTTCTCATATAAATCAAGTGATGGATGAAAGAAATGAAATCTATCATAATCTAACTTTATGCAAGAAACCCCCCCACAAAGTGTAATTTGCAAAACTGCAAATTACCCCCTCCATCAGAAAAGTCCGGCCGGGAAAGAACAAAGGAAAACCGGCCGGAACGGAATGCAAACTGGCAACTCCAGAAAACTGGTCCCGTAATAAATTACAGGAAAAACCCCGACACTGTGCATACACACCTGCATCTGTATTCCAACCGGATACAAATGCAATGAGACAAAATCTACACTGTACTAGACTGGGACCGGCTTAAGCCAAAGCCGGCTAGTAAAATCCGTTCGATCCTGATCCGTGCAATACCGCACGTATCTGATCGAACCCTGCCATATACCTATACGGCTACTAGTACAAAGCTGTCCGATCCTGATCCGTGCAATACCGCACGTATCTGATCGGACCCTGCCATATCTCCATACGGCCTCTACAGCGTTTCGCCCGAAAGCTGAGTAACTGAAAGTGTGGTGGACTCTAAAAACTCGTCAATACTATGGCTGTGGATTTAACCACTGGCACGTCAGAGGTATAAGCCAATACGTGACGAGCCACCAGCTATTGACCAAAAGGGACGTCGATGAGGAAGCTCACCCCGACACCCTACTGAGCCTGTCAGTGACAATATCCGTACAGTCCGGTCCGTTCGTCTATGAGTATCGCATGGCGGGCCTAGGGGGTTGGTAAAAGTCAGACCCCCAAAAGCGGTACAAGTCGTGTCGGAGTGTAGCCCAGAACGCCCTGAGATACTACTGGAATACCTACCAGTAAATCTCCTGCCTCGGCCGAGGGCTTTGCGTAATGGCTCTCCTAGACACAGCGCGACCTCACCCCCAATACCGGGAGAGACGAACCCCTGCAGATCCGCTCACTGCCTCCATGTGGCTCGGGACTGTACCCAACTAAAACCTGTTTACACGACTCCTTTGAGCCGTGGTAGGGTAGTAATCAAAGCACAGTGGGAACTCACACGAGACAAATGACGATCTCAGGTCGATGAACTAACCTGTACACATGTCACCTGGGAACTGCTATCTGACGTCTGGTATAAGACCAACTAGCAGGTTCCCGGCGAGTCCTGTCCGGTGTACTCATAACCCAATGAGCACCTGTATACATCTTAGGTGAACCAACAGACACCAGTGGCTTGTGAGATCGGCCACCGCCCCTCGTCGGGGTCTCGACTGTATACACTAGTCTACTAATGGAGTATCGATGCCCAGTCTCGAAACTCCCACGACTAGGGACATTTTAAGGATGTGCTTATAGACCCCAGCTCCCACGTATATGATCGCCATCATACTGCTGGTCGTCAAGCAAGAATCCTAGGGGCTCTATCAACGTGCAATAGCGACATGTCAGGTCACCTAAAGCAGTACACGATGATAAAGATAAACCAGATAGCATACTATCATCTCGAGTAAGACTGTCCTACCGGGATAGGTCCTCCCTCAATCATTGCAATCACGTGCCTGTGATCCAATAATTGACTCTGAGGGCACTATCTCCAACAATCTCCCACTTGCACTCAAGGCTAATTATTGCGATGTCGCATACTCACAGCCCGTGTGATACCGAACACCCAACTCCTCTACTAGTCAGTCTCACAAAACCCGTTTGCGAAACTTTTGCGTTCGAGGATAGCCTCAGTGAGTGGATCCGCTGTGATGTTTCTTTCTATGTCTCTCTATATCTCAAGTTCGCGGAGAAAACCATCTCCCGAAATGAGCAATACCTGTCTTAGAACGTCTGGATGTCTGATGGGACCTAGTTCATAAATGAACTCCAAATCCAAACTCCTTAGACTGTATCAACAACTGAACTTAATCAGTATCCTGCGCCATGCCTCCCTTAGTATTGCCTTGGACCACCTGTCCAAAATACTGTCCCTCGTCAGAGGGAGAACTATAACTCTGACAACCTCCTTGTCGTCCATGTCACCTTGGAAGCCTGGAGTGATAACCGTCTCCTAAAGGAGGCAGCCGTTATCATATCCCTAGAACATTCACTTATGTTCTAAAACTGCTTCCGACTATTCCTCCAGGATTGGATCAATATCTACTTATTGCATCTAGTGCAAGAACAACATCTGGTGTGGTACTTGACATCTCATGATTGACTCAATTGCCTAAGCAAGTGATCTGTCAATCATGCGTATCCCTCCCCCCTTTAGTTTGTAAGACACCTTTAGAGAGGGTGACTCCATTACCTGCAGGTGTACTACCGTGCCAGGAGTCGTCCATTCTAAATACTCATAGAATGCTGTCAAGGTACCCAGATTGGGAAACCACCCAAATCTAGATCTAAAACCATAGATCTAGTAACCAGTATGTCTGATATAATATCCAAGTCCCATGTGGAGAAAACACTGTGTGACGACCAAAGTATAACCGATCGTAGTATAGGAATGTCACTTCCTACTACCTTCTCAACAGATCCATCCCCTATTCTGATGACGTCAAACCCATGACTGTCACATCAGAACCAGATGATCTAACTCCGCTATATCTGCTTTAGTCTATAAATAGACATAAGCATAAAGTCCACCAATGCTTCCGCTGCTCCCACTGACTACGACAACCCTCTGCCAGAGTCATATAGACGTGCACTTCTAAAGCTAGTTTAGAACGACGCTATACTCATCCTCCTGCCGGGTCTCGCAGCCTGGAACAACAACAATGGCAAGTGTGGGTTAACAAGAACTTCCCTGTCACCGTCCTTGAGGCTACCGGAGTACCTCTCGGGTGCCTGAAGTTACCCACCGTATCTGCGGAGTGGCCAATGGAATGTCAAATCAGATTGAATCTTTAGGTTCCTTATTAAATCTTCAGTAATCGTTTGCGGTTCTGGAATTACTTCCAGTTCTACCATACTCCCACTACTGTTTTCTGAAAAAATCCATTTTTAATAAAACTGTGGCGAGTCTAGAACAATATTTCTACTGTTCATCCAGATGGTAGAAAATCAACCCTCGTCATAGCCTGGGTCAACCCACAAACAGCCATTACAGAAACGTGCCTTGAGTTATCCGGAGTCTGGTTTTAAGCATAAGCCGGACAACTCCCCGTACCTTAACATCGTTAAGATATGAACTGTTCTATATCCAATATAGAACCAGAGGCACTGATTCAATTGAACCAGATTCAAATCATGCAACTATCTCCAGTGCATGTCAACTAAATGGAAGGAGGTCGATCAGCGTTACTCAACTTAGGAATGCTTCCAATTATGAGTAACCTGAAAGAGAAGCAATCTGTCTTCATCATTACTATCAACTGAATATCATACACAAGTATCTACATCTTCAATCTCTTTGAAGAATCCCGATACTTGCTACACCTGGTACTCTACTCTATTCAAATACCTATAACTCCTCAAAACTTAGACCCTGTGTTTCCACGAAACAGCTGTCTAAAATCTAGAGAAGCCATAAGTAAACCGAATATAGTACGAGCACCAACCCCTCTGTCCTAATGGACACTGGACAACATACAATACTCTGTATAAGTCCGCTGAGTCTAACAACTCTTTCACTGTGCGTCGTAGGTTGAAAACTGTACTTATGGTTAAGAAGAATTACACCGCTGTTCAATGCTCCTTACCTAACCATCCACTGATATAGGTAAATGTCATCGACATAATATCAAAAGGTATATCTCACTCTATGAAAATAGACGTACAGATATATCGATTTGAAATTGGTGCACAACAGCGGATATTCAAAACCAAATATTTGCCGACCGGCAAACAACCCAGGTGACTTCCTCAAATATCACCGATTACAACGAATCCCGATATAATGAGGATGATCACCCAATTCCCAATAACTTACTCCCACTCATCATCTGTAAAACCATACAGATGTGAGAATCATACCTGGTAAATACATACCCTGGAGTAAGTGTCTAATCGGGAAATCAGTTTTCTTTTAACATTACACAGTGAAACTGAAACATTGAAATGTTTCTGTGGGGAATCCTGGTATTCCTAGTAATGCCTCTACCATTATCCAGATTCACAACTGTTACCGTATATCTCTTTGCCACCTTTCCAAATCTCTTTATATGTCTTTAGTCATTACCTTCTGTACACCCCTTTAGGCCAATTGGTTTTCTTCCTTCCCTACCGTTCGGCACCAGCCTATGGTTTGGAAGAAGACTATCCAATAAGCATAAAGGGTGTACTGTCCTAATCCTAGGAGCACTCGCAATGCGAGAGAAGGTGAAGATAAAAGACACCTGAATGTACTTTATTCCTATTTCTCCTGAACCAGAATCCATCCCCGAACTGGAACAAGTTCCTTTCGAGTTCGTATATAACCATACGATGGAGTATCCAAATAAACTGTGGATCTTCGTAGTGATACGGAGTGTCCTGGAGAAATACAAAGGTGATTTAGGATTGGCGAAGAAATACTTGGTTTGGTCGTGAATATCAGTCGCATTTTACTTTGCTCTCCTACTAATCCCTTGCTTTGTCTTAACTTAATACCTTCTGCACACCATCGTTATGCTAATTGGTTTTCTTCATTCCCCACCGTTCGGCACCAGCCTAAGGTTTGGAAGAAGACTATCCAATTTGCGTAATAGGTGTACTGCTCCTAAACCAAGGAGTACTCGCAACCTGAGAGAAGGTGAAAAGAAAAGACAACTGAATAATCCTATCCGTTTTCTCCAGAACCAGAAACCATCCTCGAAGTCCTTCGAGTTCGTATCTAACCATACGATGGTTTTGTCCAATGGAAGTGGACGTTCGCAGTAATACGGGGTGTCCTGGAGAAAAGGGTAAAAGTAGGAGTGGCAATGAGGTCTGCAACTCTGACAATCCAAAAGCCAGTGTTAAGAAGGTTCGGTCAACTTGGTCACTGAGTCAAAATCCAGGGTCGGGTCAATGGTCGCTGCCAGAGAGAGAGAAAAGAAACACTCAGCGTGCACTCTAACCTAGATCAGAATGGTTACCAATTTGTCTAATCTGGAAACCTCCCACTGTACCTCAAATTCTCCTCCAAACCTGAAAGAAGAATTAGTCGGGATCACCCGAGGAGTAAACCAACTCATCAGTGGGAATCGGGATCCAACTATCATTGCATGATAACGTGACGGAATCCACTCACGTCACCACACTCCAGAAGGTATGCGCAAGCTTGGCAAGTTTCAGTTCTTTTGAAACTCCCGATGTGATTTTTACCCCTAGGACCCAAGTGACCTTGACTGAGCCAACATATCAAAGGATCCTAGTCAAGTTCAACCCGTCATTATCTTGATTGCATTAGACCCACCCGCACGAGTCCTTGACTGAGCCAAAATGACCGTACGACTGTCCTAACCAATCACATATCCATGCAACAGAAAAGCACTACATAGCTACCGAACACTACGCCTCGGCTGAGCACGACATACGCAGCACGAATACTAAGTAATACTAATCTGAAATGACGGAGGGCTACGACTGGTTTTTGGCGAAAAACCTTTAACGTAATGAACTTGATATCGTTGAAGGAACTGCATAACTTTTTAGAAAATATAGTGACGAAAACCTTTACTAAAGAGGTCACTCCCGGTGAAGGGATCTCGGCTCTTTCCCCGTAGAATGAGGTGCAGGATATTCCAACTGAATACCACGATGCAAAGCAAAAGTAATCGGCTATAGTGAAGTTAATGCCCTGACGCAAAATTCTGTCCAAGGGGTCACTCCCGGTGAAGGGATCTCGGCCCTTGCCTCGTCGACTGAGGAGCAGGATATTCCAAATGAATACCACGATGCAAAACAAAAGTGAACGTCCTTGCAATAACAGCTTTTTGAAAAATGTTCCAACAACATCAGAATAGGTTTTTTTAAACTTGCAATGATCCGAATCAATGCAGTCCCATCAATTGATCACACCACAAAGAACGAAAATATACTGACGTACGTATATGCCATCCGCATTCGCCACTGGGTCCCGTCATCACCCGTTAGGTTAGCTAACTAACGGCAGAGCGGGGACTGGACTAGCGCGGATGTAAAACATATACAACATCTACTAATATATATACCAATATATAGTATTTCGCTCAAGGCGTGAATAAAATGCAACATCACAGAAATGTACAGCATCACAGAACAATACAGATATCTGGAAGCCCCGGGTTTCACAGAGCCGCTGCTGAAACCCGACGTTCCCCTGGTCGTGTGGATAGCCTGTGCAATGAAATCCTAGACCCCTACGGGCGCGGCAAGTCACCCGCCAAAACCTGAAGCGAGGCAGCCCCCTTCAGCACCGTGAATGGACCACCCAGCACTTCACGGAATCCGGTAACTTGGGCACCCCTCCTGGGTCAACCTGTACCCCCTACGAGTGCGGCGAATAGCCCGCCAATCCTGGACTGAAGCCCCCTCCGTCTCAATGCCCTGAGATGCGGGCCCGTTGCCCTCCAGAACCCGGCTATCCGTGCACCCCACCGCGGGGTAACCCTAGTACAGAAAGTAAAATATACATTCACCGGGTACATCGACCGCAACCAGGTCGTGCCCCAAAAGAATAATACAAACAGGCAGTGACGGCAGTCCACATGTCGGACGCTCGCCCCGCAATATCAAATGTACATAATACACCAAAACTGTACTAGCATTGCATCCAGGCTATCTCCCACGACCGATCCGCAACATCACAGCATAAACATAGAACATCAACGTGAAAGTCACGTTCGCAAATCCGTCTAACCGGGCTATAGCAGTTAGACCGGATTTACCGATCGAGTGACATTCACGGTCGCAGATATAATGTAAATACTGTGAAATAATGTGTTTAAAATTTTCCGATTGACCAAAAATTAACAAGTGGGCCCCCAATCAAAACTGTAGCACACACAGAGAAACTGGGCCCAAATTTAATATCCCAAAAGCCCTAATTCCCTGTAAGAACATCACTGGAAAAATCTGGTCCAGAGAACAAACAGAACCGCGGCGGAAGAGCGGCACCAAGGCGGTTTACGCCGCGCTTCCGCGGCGGATCTACAGTAACACATGCCCAAATTTTTCCAGATGTCTTATAACTTCCTGTACATCATTCTGCAATCACCTGAAAAATTTTTAGACTCCAAAAAATTTCGACAGAAACTGATGTGCTAGAAAAAATACGGTTTTTGGAATTTCGGTCGATCGGATAAGTAAAACACATTAGAAAAAGCTAGAAAAGGTTAATGGCGTGGCTCTGATACCATGTTGCGCCACGGCAGCGCCCCGGCCGTCTTACTCGAGGCCAAATTGCGGAATCAAAATTTTTCCTTACTCGGAAACCGGCGCTACCGCGGACAAAGAAAACCCGGATCGATAACCATTAACCTACGCTAGCAATCAAGAGATAGGGTGAGAAGTATACCGAGTGATCCGAGTCCTCCGGTCTTCTCTTCATCATCCCGATCTCCCGCGGAAAAGCTTGGCTCCACATCGTCGCCTCCTCGCCGGAAAGGGCACCACATCGCCTTCGTCTTTTACGGGCTCCCGCCTCAATACCGAGGCAACTCGAGCATGAAGCCGGCAACTCGACATGCTCAAGATTTGCTGTAGGAAGTAGTGTAGAAACTATGTCTCTTGGAGTTTATGTAGTTGCCATTGATGGATGGAGGAAGAGGTAAAGAAAATTGGTGCTTTCAATTTTCTAGCAAGAAGAAGATGAAATGAACTCTCTCATTCTTTTTCTTTCTCTCTTTCTTTTTCTTCTACTCTCTTTTTTTTTTTCATAACCATGAAAGACTTTCTTTTTTGTGAGAATGAGAATGGTGGAGGAATGAAAACCTAAGGCAAAGGGAGGTGAGTGTAGGAGCATTCAAGAGGTGACCACATCCAAGGTCAAAGAAAACATCAACCATGCTTAAAACACTATGCACTCCATAACCTTTCACTTCTCATATAAATCAAGTGATGGATGAAAGAAATGAAATCTATCATAATCTAACTTTATGCAAGAAACCCCCCCACAAAGTGTAATTTGCAAAACTGCAAATTACCCCCTCCATCAGAAAAGTCCGGCCGGGAAAGAACAAAGGAAAACCGGCCGGAACGGAATGCAAACTGGCAACTCCAGAAAACTGGTCCCATAATAAATTACAGGAAAAACCCCGACACTGTGCATACACACCTGCATCTGTATTCCAACCGGATACAAATGCAATGAGACAAAATCTACACTGTACTAGACTGGGACCGGCTTAAGCCAAAGCCGGCTAGTAAAATCCGTTCGATCCTGATCCGTGCAATACCGCACGTATCTGATCGAACCCTGCCATATACCTATACGGCTACTAGTATAAAGCTGTCCGATCCTGATCCGTGCAATACCGCACGTATCTGATCGGACCCTGCCATATCTCCATACGGCCTCTACAGCGTTTCGCCCGAAAGCTGAGTAACTGAAAGTGTGGTGGACTCTAAAGACTCGTCAATACTATGGCTGTGGATTTAACCACTGGCACGTCAGAGGTATAAGCCAATACGTGACGAGCCACCAGCTATTGACCAAAAGGGACGTCGATGAGGAAGCTCACCCCGACACCCTACTGAGCCTGTCAGTGACAATATCCGTACAGTCCGGTCCGTTCGTCTATGAGTATCGCATGGCGGGCCTAGGGGGTTGGTAAAAGTCAGACCCCCAAAAGCGGTACAAGTCGTGTCGGAGTGTAGCCCAGAACGCCCTGAGATACTACTGGAATACCTACCAGTAAATCTCCTGCCTCGGCCGAGGGCTTTGCGTAATGGCTCTCCTAGACACAGCGCGACCTCACCCCCAATACCGGGAGAGACGAACCCCTGCAGATCCGCTCACTGCCTCCATGTGGCTCGGGACTGTACCCAACTAAAACCTGTTTACACGACTCCTTTGAGCCGTGGTAGGGTAGTAATCAAAGCACAGTGGGAACTCACACGAGACAAATGACGATCTCAGGTCGATGAACTAACCTGTACACATGTCACCTGGGAACTGCTATCTGACGTCTGGTATAAGACCAACTAGCAGGTTCCCGGCGAGTCCTGTCCGGTGTACTCATAACCCAATGAGCACCTGTATACATCTTAGGTGAACCAACAGACACCAGTGGCTTGTGAGATCGGCCACCGCCCCTCGTCGGGGTCTCGACTGTATACACTAGTCTACTAATGGAGTATCGATGCCCAGTCTCGAAACTCCCACGACTAGGGACATTTTAAGGATGTGCTTATAGACCCCAGCTCCCACGTATATGATCGCCATCATACTGCTGGTCGTCAAGCAAGAATCCTAGGGGCTCTATCAACGTGCAATAGCGACATGTCAGGTCACCTAAAGCAGTACACGATGATAAAGATAAACCAGATAGCATACTATCATCTCGAGTAAGACTGTCCTACCGGGATAGGTCCTCCCTCAATCATTGCAATCACGTGCCTGTGATCCAATAATTGACTCTGAGGGCACTATCTCCAACACAGACAATAGCTCACTAACGAATGTCAGTCGCGGGTCGTTCGCTGTCCCCAACTCAATTTCCTTGAGATTATCCGCCGTGGTGTGTATCCCATCTTCCAGCTCTTTTGGCGCTGGTGGGAATTCTGAGATCACCTCATCATTGCTGTTTTCGATGCACCAAGGAAGGTTATCCATATTCTTGGGCTCTTCTTTTGATATCATTATCATATGACAAGCACGAGCTCTCTTCCAAGACCGATGTGGATCTGGTTCTGTTTTCGTGGCTTTGGGTTCATGCTTCTGTGGCGGCGTTACCCTCCAGCTGTCAGATAAAGCGAATTTGTCAAGTTGATACTGATCTTCGACCCAGTTCTTGAAGGTGAAGCAATCTTCGAGAGGATGTCCTATTACTCGGTGATAAGAGCAATAGTTCGGGTGTAAGACTTCGCCTGCTTGTTCGGGGTGCTTGGACTCCGGAAGTGTAAGCATTTGGTGCTTTATAGCTAGGTCAAGTATCTTTTTTGTCTTGTCTTGAGGAAAAGAGTATGCTCGACTCATCTTCTTCATAAGGGAAAAATCCGGACCGCTCGATTCCCGACTGCGTGGCTTCTTGGTCCCGCTTTGTCGTTGCTGAATGTCTTTTCTGCTTTTTGACTTGTTTCTGCCTCTGCGTCGGGCCTTTTTTACAACAGGTTGACAGGGAGCGGCATTTTCTTCTTTCACGGCCTGTTGAAGGAGGCGTTGCGTCCTGGCTTTCTCGTAGATGGACATTTCACGATTGTGGTCGTCTCGAACTTTTTCACCAGCTTCCCTTATACACTTGTCCATTTGTTCTTCGAACGACAGATTGGGCATTTTTACGTCGGGGACTTTTTCTGGTTCAGGGTTAACATCTTCCCATTGAGCATCCCCTTCTTCATCAAAGTTATGCACGACATAGCAGTCGCGGAGCAGATCCCGTTTCTTGGACCGAACATATCCAAGCCCGATTGCTTCCATTCTCCCGCTAGGCAACTTGTGCTGAGTTCCGGGAATGTTCCAGACCCTGTCATAGAATTTAGCTTTTCGAGCGGTCTGTTTGAAGGGTATCCTTTGGCGCTTCAATAGCCTTTTCAATCCGTCCGTGTAATATCTAGGCAGACGGATGGGCTGAAGCCTGTCAAGTATAGGATCCGCGCCATGCCAGATTTCTTTCTCCACTTTATTTTCCTCGGAGCGGTAGAATAGGATCGCCTTTTCGCCTTCTTGCCTGGGAGGGACATAGAACGTCTGCAGCTTTTCCACACTGTAGGTATCAAGCGCGTCCAGTTCTTTATGATGTTTGGGCGGAACCATGGCAATTTGCAAACTTTGTTCCTCATCGGCGAATGTTTGTATTGGAGGCCGAGCAGAGAATATAGTGCGGACTTCATCTTCCGAATCGCTGCCAAAGATCAACATGGGAGAGGACGGTCTCGGCTTGTTGTGTTGGGGTGGACCCGAATAAACCATCTCTTCCTCTTCCTCAGTATCACTCCCGAAGACAGGGATGGTGGTGATAGCTTTGTTCTCCGGCTTGTGACACCTCTCCGTGTCTTCGAAATCTGGCAAGAAGTATTTTGCATCTTCATACTTACGGACCTCGTTTACGGAGAATGGGTTCAACTCTCCTGTTACGGTATACTCGAGACAATCCTTAAAATATTTCATACACTGATGCTGTGTAGAAGGGATGATGTTGTACTCATGTAACCAGGGTCGGCCGAGCAAAGCATTATAGCATGTCTTGGCATCTATGACGTGGAATTTAATGTCCGTGACGAGTAGCCCAAAGCGTAACGTCAGTATCACAGACCCAAGAGTCCGTGATGACTGAGAGTCAAACCCGGAGATGGTGATCTTATCCCGAGAGAGGTGCTGTACGCTTATGCAGATTTCCTTCAATACTCGTACATTGAGGAGATTGACGGAAGACCCATTGTCAACCAAGATTTTGCCTATCCTTATATCGTGGCAGTACCCAGAGACATAGAGGGGACGATTGTGTTCGCACGTCCCAAGGAGGAGGTCTTCATCACCGAAAGTGACATTAGCTGTGTGCACTTCTTCCAGCTCGTCCTTCATCTTTTCTTCGGCCAGGAAGGCTTGGAATTGTTCTGGCTCTTGTAGCGCCTTGATCAATGAATCTCTTGCTTCTTTTGATAGTAAGAGGGCATCGAGAATACCGAGTTGTGAGGGTAGTTTCCTCAAGTGCGCCAGAACGTTATAATCCACCTAAGTTTTCTTTGGCGGGTCTTTGGCAGTTAGCTCTTCCATGACTTGGTCATGTAGGGCGATATCCTCAGAAACCTTTTCTTTTCCATTATCTATTTTATTTGAGGGTCCAAAATTCTTTTCGGGCAGCGTACGATTACGCAACCGGATATTTTCGCAGGCCTTCGGCTCTCCCTCTTTTCCCGAGGTGGACTCTTTAAAGAGAGGGCTAAGAGCCATTTCCTCGTCAGAGTCGCTCCTGAATGTGAGAATTTGCGCTTCCCCGGCGTTAACCATGCGACAATCGCCGGTAGTTCTTCTAAGCTCCTCGGTCGTGCTTTTTCGCTCCCGACGATTTTTGCGCTTCTCCCGCTTAAAATGTTTCCGGTGAACAACATACCCCTGCCACCATCTATTGAAAGCTTCGCACTCTTCGGTGAGGTGCGAAACCTTCCGATGATACAAGCAATAGGAAGGGTGCATTTCTGCTTTGCCGGCAGTGTTTCCTTCAGAGGGTGGTAGCTTCATCCCCATTGATATGGCTTTAGCAAAACTTTTCCTCATCTTGAATTTGTTTTTATCCGCAACGGATGTCTTTTGATTTGACTGGAGTGTCTCAACTTTTTCGTCTAGTCGCCGGCGCTTGGCCCTTTCAAATATGACCGTCTCGCGTTCCCGATCAGCTTTTCTCTTCAAAAGAGCTTCGTTGAGGAATGCATCAATTGTTTCATATGATGGCCCCAGAAGTTCCGGTTTAGTATCTGCCCCCAGCTTCTCAGTGCAAGGAGTTTTCTCATCTTCTGTAAACGAGTGGGCGATTATATGCTACGTAACCCTCAGATTCATCCGACGAGCTTTCTCTATCATCTTCCTCCTGAAAGACGTGGCTGAGGAACTCTTGGAGCGTGATGGGAGTCCGTTCCTTCTGATTATACTCCTCCAGCACGTCAATCTGTTTCTGTAAGTCCGTGCGCTTGTCGCCAGGCTTAATGGGCTTTTTGGATCTCTTCTTCTTCTTCGAAGACTTTGACGGCTGGGTGTGAGTGCTTGGGCCATCACCACCGATCTTTGGAGTTGGGCGTGGCTTTAGCATCCCTTCGATGATCTGGGGTTCTAGCGGTTTCTTCCACCTGATCGCCGGGCATGTCTGGAGATCATTCAGCATCCTTTTGGCTTTGGCTGATAGCACGACCTCCCACAGAGCTTCTTCAACAAGGGAGCACGTTTCCTCCGGCATATTCACCTTTTTAGGGGTATGAGATTGCGGCGGGTTCACCTTCCATTTTTCGGACAACGCGAACTTGCCTTGTTGGTATTGGTCTTCAATCCAGTTTTTGAAGACGTAGCAATCTTCGATCGGATGACCCAATACTCGATGGTAGGGGCAGTAATTGGGATTATTGACATCGCTTGGCTGCAACGGACGTTTTGAATCCAGCAGATTGATGAGTCCGTTGCGCACTGCCAACTCGAACAGTCTTCTCGTTTTATCTTGAGAAAACGAGTAAGGACGCCCTAGCCTCTCCTCGAGGGATATGCGTGGACGCATGTTGTTTTGACGGACAACCGGCTTTAAGTTGCTCGGCTTTTGTTGAGCATTGGTGGCGACGATCGCTTTTCCTTTCTCCTTCTCATTTCGAGAGTCCGGCTTTGGAGGAGACGGTCTATGGCCCATCTGGTCCATCTGGGATAGCTTGTCGATCAAAGCCTGGAACGTGGTCGGTTTAAAGAACATCATGAACTGTGAAATAGTTGCATGAGGGTCTATGGTGCCCACGAACATGCCTACCGCTGGCGCTTCTTCAATGCGTTGTTCGCATTTTGACCACAAGTTCCGCCATCGGATTGCATATTGAACCCAAGTTTCGCCCGGCTTTACTCTTGCATTGATCAAAGCTGTTATTAGAGTACGCTCACTGGCGCTTGCGAAACGCTGGGTAAACAACAACTCCATTTTAGCGAAAGTTTTGACGGAGTCGTTTGGAAGCTCGGAGTACCATTCAAACGCCGTCTCCGACAAGCTGACGACGAATTGGCAAAGCAGGAGCTTATCATCGCCGCCGGTGTTGCCACAAAGAGCCCTGAACTGAGCAACATGTTGATGGGGATTACCTGTCCCCTTATAGACATGGAACTTTGGGATCGTGTAGCCTGGCGGGTATTTGATCTGATCATACCAGCTCGGATATGGTCGCCCCGTTTTGACAACTTGACCGGGTGCCTCAGTTTCCTGGTAAACTCGTATCTGCTGAGCTATATATTCATCCAGGGAAGCTTTGGAAATTGCCTCCTCCTTGGCTGTTGAAAGAGCCGGCGGTGGATTTGACGTTTCTTCTCTGTCATCTTCAAGGACAATCGGAGGATCTTCAGCAGGAGGATCCTGCTGGATCATCATACCCACCATATCCTAGAACAGAAGGGCCATTCGTTTTATATTGGCTGCTTGTTCCGCAGCCTCTTTATCCTTGTTTTCCAGTATTCTCCGAAGGAATTCGGCATCGGTTTCTTGCTCCCAGCGTTGATCCGAGGATGCTTCTGGGCTTTCTTTTGGCCCGGTGTGCGCGGCCATCGCAGTCATCATTTCTTGGAGCTTTTGCTACTGCTCTTGAGCTTTAGTCACCGATCGCGTAAGCGGTCTATGACCTGTGGATATACGGCTGTCCTTTATCCCGGACGCCATGTAGATGGTGTGTACCACCATGCCCCCAGACTTAGGGCGTTTGGGTTCACTGCCTTTGACATTTGCTGCAGGCGTGGGGATTTTCTCTGGCCTTCTTCTCTTGTGGGCCATCGAAGTTGAGGGGGCCGTTGCTGTGGGCACCCAGGTGGCCGTCGTCTTCCGTTGCTTAACAGGGCGGTTGTCTTCCTGTCGGGCTTTCGACTTCTTATGCTGATGGGAGAAGTTCGGATCAATCACCGATTCTCGGACTCGTCGCCAAGTCTTGTAGACTTTGGAAGACAGCCGTTGAGGAGACTGCTCCGGCTTTGTTTCTACGACGGTCTCTACCGGTGGAGGAGACTTTTTGAGCACAGCAGTTGGAGAATTCCTGCGTACCCTGTTCAGTAGCTCAAAGCTGTTCCTGGTTGGAACAGCAGCATCAATTTCCACCGTTAGAGCTGGCGGAGTTAGCCCAGAGGGGGAGTTGCCCCCAGCCTTCCTTATCCGACGCCAGTGGCGACGTCGGGCGTGACGGGTTGTTGGGATTGGTTCAGCGACGGCTTTATCTTGCCCCCTGTTAAGGTGAGGGGCTGTTGCCGGTGTCAGCCTCTTGAAGACTGACGTCCGTTGAGAAGCCGTGTCCAACCGGTCAAACACAGATTTCTGAGCGGGAGCGGGAACGGGAGCAATCAGTCTCGCAAAGACCGACCCTCTGGGAGGAGAAGCCGTCTTGATGACTTCAGGAGCAGCTATCTTCTTTGGGATGGCCACTTCAGGTATTATGGGCTTCTTGGTAGGCCCTTTGGAGCCCGAGTTCAGCCTAGTGAAGACTGAGGAATTGGACGACCCGTTGAGAGGGGCCGTGGGAGTATCAAGTCGATCGAAGACCGACTACTTTGAAACTTTTGATACGGTATAGGGATGGTGAAGCTCGCTGGCGAGAGCATGGTCCCGAAAAACAGACCGGTAGTAGCTTGGGTAATTTGTTCCACCGGCATCGTGAATAGTGATGCCGCCTGCGGTCCATAGGCTACACCTCCAGGTGAGGCGGAGCGTCGGTTGCACTTGCAGTTGGAGCAGTTCGAGCAGTTGAACGCCATTGCTGTTTGATTTCTGCGCCAAGCAAGAGACCAAATCTTAGTAACTTGAAACCCGAGGGCAACCATTAACAAAACGCGATTCATTCGCGAATACGACGCACGAAGTATGGAGTGGAAAGAGGAAAATGTCCCACCGGGCGTGCCAGAATCTGTTCCCCTCCGAATGACGGCATGACGTAGAGACGTCTTGCCTGATATTCGGGGCGGATGCTATTTGGTTTTATCCGTCCACCTCTCTGAAGATGCCAAGTTGATTTATGGCACCGTATATCGAAGGTTTAGACGGATGCGGCCGATGTAGCAGACTTCGTCAGATTCCCCCTCGCTTGAGGGGTTTTTGATTGTGGCGATGCTCTTCCCTGCAGGCGCAAGCCCCTGCAGTTAATTACGCTACCGCATCGCGGTAACAACTTTCTCCTTCTCCAGATGTTCACTTCGTGTCGTGGGTCTTTGTTTTGTTTGTGGTTGCCCGTGGATTGTATATGGAGACTAATTTATGTCGTCGCTCGTAGGACGTGGATTAGTCCAAATCCGTATTTTCTTAGATTTGGGTTTGGGGTTTTGGTTTGAGGATACATTAGCCATATTTGAGGCTAAGATCAACTCAAACGTTTGTCAAGGATACATTAGTCCAATTTGAGACTAAGATCAACTCAACGGGATCGTTTAGATCCGACAAAAGAGCATTTAGGCTCTATTGTTCTAGTTTAGGGACATAGTGGTCCATTACCAGTTTAGGGACATAGTGGTCCATCATTCCCATTTTGGGGACAAATATTGGTTTAAGGACGCATTAGTCCATGAGTTTAAGGACCCCACAGTCCATATCAATGTATGGTTGTCAGGGCCCGTCACCTTTCTGACGACGTTGAGAGATTACAACGACGAATATCAGAGGAGTTCAGAGATGTACCCTTGAATCAAAGTTGGTTGGGAGATCTATAGTCCAATTTGGGACTAAAGTCTGTTTGAAGGTTTTGGTTTAAGGATATGTTAGCCATATTTGAGGCTAAGATCAACTTAAACGTTTGTTAAGGATACGTTAGTCTAATTTGAGACTAAGATCAACTTAACAGGATCGTTTAGATCCGACAAAAGAGCATTTGGGCTCTATTGTTTCAGTTTAGGGACATAGTGATCGATTGCCAGTTTAGGGACATGGTGGTCCATCATTCCCATTTTGGGGACGAATATTGGTTTAAGGACGCATTAGTCCATGAGTTTAAGGACCCCACAGTCCGTATCAATGTATGGTTGTCGAGACCCGTCACCTCTCTGACGACGTTGAGGGATTACAACGACGAATATCAGAGGAGTTCAGAGATGTACCCTTGAACCGGGTGTAAATTGATTTGAAAGAGCAGTCGTGCTCAGTTCAATTTAATTTGAGGACTTACGGCCAGAATTGGGCTAAGTCCAGTTGAGAATATTCAACATTTTATTTGTGTTTGGCCTGTCAGGCCTTTATTTGGGCTCTGCCCTTTTTAAGAATGCACTGCCTTTTTTTTATTTGGTCTGATAGACCTTTTAATTGGGCTTTGCCCCTTTTTTTAAATAATGCATTGCATTTTGGTCTGATAGACCTTTTAATTGGGCTCTGCCCTTTTTAATAATGCACTGCATTAAATGTTCTGACAATGCCCCACGCGGCTTGTCAAGCGCTTTGCGCCAATTGAGGAGCACGAGGCGCGAATTCATGTGGAGGTGACACGTGTCACGTGCTGGTGAGTACAAGTCTGTTAGCGCAGTGCGCTGCGCCAGTATGCTGCGCTACTGTGCTGCTGACATGTGGCGCGCTCTGGTGACTTGCGCCAAACCAAGAGAGCACTGCTCTGTTTTTAGAAGCGCAAGGCGTAGTTGTTCTGTGATTGACACGTGGCGCTCTCTGATGGCTTGCGCCAATCCAAGGAGCGCAACAGTGCAAATTTCAAAAGTGCAAGGCACTGTTTTAATATCTTGATCAAATTTAGATAAAAAAAAAACAAGTTTTTCTTTTTCCAGAGAGCTTCTACCTCAAATTTCAAGAACCAGTGGTTCATCAAAAGGCAATGCCTTTATATAGATCGAAAGATTTAATAAAGAAGTAAAATTACTTCTTTTTTTTTATTATTTTTTTATTAAAGATCTTGATCTTGTTCTTAGATCTTTTATCTTTTTTAGAAGAAATTCTTCTTTTTTATAAAGGTTTTACCTTTTTCTTTTCTTCGAGTTCTTCTCAAAGTTTTAGAGGAGTTCTGTATCTCTATCTCTATGTCTATTTTAGATTTGGAGTCTAGGGGCCTTTATATAGTGCCAATTGATTTGTTAAATCAGTTAAAGAGATGTTTCTCTGATTGATTTAGGGATGTTTCCTCACCGCTGGATTTTTGATCCTAGGGCTTCTGTTTTACAGAAGGTAATCTTCTTGTTTTAACAAGATTAGAAAGATCTTTCCAAAATTTTATTGTTTAAATGCTGGCACAGTTGGCGCAAGCGCACCTGCACTTGACACGTGTCGCGCAGCGCAGCGCGACCGTGCTGACACGTGTCGCGCAGCGCAGAGCGCAGCGCGACCGCGCTGACACGTGTCACGCAGCGCAGCGCTGCGTGACCGCGCTGACACGTGTCGCTCAGCGCAGAGCGCAGCGCGACTACGCTGACACGTGTCGCTCAGGGCAGGGCGCAAGTCAACTGAAGCGTTGTTTCCTTTATTTTTATTTTCATTTTCATTTAAAAACAGAGCCTTCCTTCGATTGGGTGCGCTGTCTTGAGCGCAGCGCTGGCGTGTCTACTTTTGACACATGGCGCGTTGCGCGCAGCGCAAGGAATCTGAAGCGTTGCTTCAATCTTTGAATTTTTGAAATTCAAACTGAGCTTTGCTCTGATTTGGGGAAACATGCCCTAGTGCAAGTGGGAGATTGTGAGTGATATATGTCCTAGAGGCCATTATTGTATAGTACTGGATTGTATATTTCATTTTGGAAGCTTAGGATATTCACAGATATAATAACAGTCTTGCTCAAAATGGTAGTATGCTACTTGGTTTGATTCTACGTGTATATGTTTCTTTTAGCATATCGCTAATACATATTAGTAGAGCCCTTAGGATCTTTGCTTGACTAGCAGCGTTGTGATGGCAGTTACACTAGTGGGGCTGGGTAGTCTAAAAGCACATCCTTATATAGGTCCCTAGTCATAGGATTATCGAGACGGGGCATCAATACTCCAGAGTAGACTAGTGTATACGCTTCTTATCCCAGCAAGGGAGATGGTCTGTCCCATAACCATTGGTATGTCATACCGGAGATAGTATACAGGTGCTCATTGGATTATGAGTTACACTGGACGGAATCGCGGGGGAACTGCTGGTTGGTATTATACCTATCGTCAGTTAGCAGTTCCCGGATGGCATCAGTATAGATTAGTCTGTTGACTTGACATCATTATTCATCTCGAGTATGTTCCTACTATCTTAGATCACTACCCTACCACCGCTCAAATGAGTCGTGCAAACAGGTTGTGGTTGGGTGCAGTCCCGAAGTACTGGGAGGCAGTAGTGGTTAGATAGGATTCGTCTCTCCCGGTATTAGGGGTTGATATCATGCTATGTTCGGAAAGCCATTACACAAAGTCTTTGGTCAGGGCAAGCGAGATTTACTGGTAGGTAATCCAGTAGTTTCTCAGAGTGTATTGGGCTCTATCCTGGCACGACTTATTGCGCTATTAGGGGTCTGAGGGTTACCATCCCATAGGCCCGATATGCGAGTATCTTAGACGAACAGACCGGACTGTATAGAGATTGTCACAGATAGGCTCAGTTGGAGTTCGGATGAGTTTACTCATCGTCTTTCTTATCGATAGATACCTGGGTAGCCATTACGTGCAGCTAGTACCGCTGATGGACTTGTGGTTAAACCCACTGCCAGCATACTATCGAGTCTTTAGAGTCTCACACAGAGGGTTTCGCTGCTTCGGGTGAAACGATGTAGAGGCCGTATGGTTTTACGGCAGGGTGCCGATCATATACGTGTGTCCTGGCTACACGGATGATGTTTGGACGGATAATACTAGTGGGCTTTGGTTTAAGCCGGATCGTAGTATTATATTATTGGTTTATTATTATCTCATTGTATTCGTATTTTTCGGAATACGAATACGGGTATCTATATACGGTGAGGGCATTCTTGTAATTTCATAAGACTTGCTTCTAGAAGGGGACACCTCATTATTTGGATTTATCTATTTTGAGAAATAGATTAATGAGGTGGAAAATGGAGATATTGTAGCATGGTGAAGCATGGCTCATTTGTGCTATTTTATTGGTTTGGACTCACTATTTAAGCATGGTTGATATTTTCAATTGGAAAATATTGCATGCTTGAGTGAGATGAGTGTAGGAGCTATTCTTCACTTGCCTACTCACTTGCTTATTTGCATTTTCACTTTCTCTCTCCTTCTTTCTCAAGACCTAAAACCTTCATATATGTTGTGAGCCATCAGGTCTCTTGAGATAAAATACTCCATTAGATACTCTACATCTTCTAAGCTATCTAGCTTAGTGAACTAGGTACCTTAGTTATCTCAGTTTAGAGGTTGGAGATTGAAGTATAGAATCTCGGATGGATCATCTTTGACACGAGAAGGCCGACGATCAAGCGCGATCCGGATATTCGAGAAGCTCAGGGAGAGGAGGAGAAGAAGACCCAAAGGACTAGAATCAAGGAGGTATAAATACTAACATAGTAGTTAGAACCTCCTAGTAGATATAGTTAGTTAAGGTTTCTATTAAGATCCTGGAGTTTAGTTGGTGTTGCATAGTATAAAAAAATCGTTTTTTGTAAATTCTGCCTCCCCACAAGTGCATGGGGTGTGCGACATTGACTTGCATCCTTACGATAGGTAGCATGGTTGGTTTTGTCACATTCGGAATTGACGTATTTTAGGAAGCGTGGCATAACAAGGTTTTGTTGGTATCATACTATAGGTTTTATGTTAGCTGGGCTTGGTTCAATTTGTAGTTGGTATGGTACTCAATATATTATCTTTAAGACCCAGAAATTTAGGAACATATCCTACCACATTATTGTCTTGTCATTCAAATTCTCGAATCTTATTCTTCCCATAAACTCTTTTATCTCCACGATATGGAAATGACATTGCTTCTCAGCTTGGAATCCTCTTAATTCCTTATTGTTTCTCTGCCATGCCCCGCTTCCCAAAAGACGGAAGCAGGTACGTGACGAAGCCGCGACGTAGTTATTTCGAGAAGGTCATTTCCCGGAATAAATACGCGAAGTGTAAAATTAGCAATATAAAATGACAAGAGAATAAACATGAGATTTAAAATTCAATAACTTTATTTACATTCAACTTGATACAATACATGATTTTAACTGAAAGAAAATATAAGGATGAAAATACCTAAACATGTGGCATACATAAACTGAGAAAAGGTAACTGGTCTAGGCCTGGGTCTCGGTCTGATCTTGCTCTTCCTCTGAGATGTCTACCACTTCAGTCTCTACAGTATCTGACGAGCATTCCAAAAAAACAGAGAAAGGTGGAATGCCCGTCAGTGAACTTTCGTTCGGTAAGTCCCAAGGAATGAAGTGAAATATAAAGTGTAATGATAAGGAAAATGAATATCATGAACAATGGATTATGAAGTGTGATGTGTCATCATGTCGTTTAATGTAAACATAGGAAGTTTATTTAGCATGCAGTTTTATCGTAATATGTGAACAAGTATGGTAATGTATAATAAGTAGATGAGCATGACAACATAGCATGAGCATGGCAACCAAAAGTAATATGGTCGTGTAATGTAAGTATAGTGAACATGCAGTGAATGTAAGTGTCTTAACAGGTCTCTACTTGGGTACACTAATTTAACATAAGTTCAAGGGTGAATGTCAGCTAATCTCAAGAGTGTCCTCGAACCCAACATGCTGAAATTCAGGGGTAAGGAACCATGGGCCTGAATCAAGTGTTAGTAACAGGACTTCAACCTAGTGTTGAACTATTCCAAACTCAACAGGCTGTAATCCAGGAGCAAGGAAACACGGGCCCTCATGATAGCTTGCTTGTGTTAGTAGACATGGATTCATGATCTAGGAGGATTCCTGAGATTCCGTTGGATTCACACAAGAACTACTCCAGCACCCTGTATATGCTAAGTTACAGTTAAAAAATTTCCAGCCTTGCTCGAATACATGAATACATCAGTTTGAAAGATAGAGTTCATGTATATATCAAGTATTCATGTCAAGTATTCTTTTATTCATGTCAAGTTGTATTCATGGTTCGAGTCAAGTCAAGTCATGTATTCAGATTTGATATATGTGTTTGAATTCAGGTATTCAGGTTCAAATATTCATGCTGGACTTTGGGTTCATGTTTGAATTGAATTCTGACTTTAGTTTGGATTCAAGTTCATGATCAAGTATTCATGTTTGCTTTTAGATTCAGGTTTAAGTTTGTATTTAGATATGAGTTACACTCAGACTTGAGTCGGACACTTTAAACTGATTTAGATTTTGAATTAGGTTAAGGAGTTATCGGTAACTGCTGCACATGGACGGCAGGATTTGTATTTTTTTCCAAGACAATTACTATTGATAACACCGTTAAGTTTTCTACCTTAAATAGACAAGCACTCACTTTCTCCGACTCCATGAGGCTCAAGAGAATTGATCCCGCTTAAACCTATATTTACTAAAGTCTTTAAATATTGATATATATAACTTGAGGGGGTTTTATGAAAAATATTTTTAATATAGTTTCAAAATAACCTTGAAAAGTTATTTATATTATTTAGGCTTTTCATGAATGTGAATTTTAAAGATTTGAGGTATTTTAGTGATAAATACTTAGCTTGAATAGTTCATGGTATTTTATTGTAAAACTTATCTTGTATTGATATCTTGATGGTATTTTGATGAAACTTGTGAACTTTCAACTTTTAGAAAAAATGTAAGTTTTGTGTATTTTGAAAATATATGTGTTTTATAATATTTATATAATTATTAAAAATTAATTTTATTATTGAGTAGAAAATTGCGTTTTCTTAAAAATCGTATTAAAAACCTTTCGAGACCGAATGCTCCGTGAGGAGGTCTGCATCTCGCTCTACTAGCCCAAGGATATGCGATAATCTGCACCATCCAATAGCGGGTCCCCTAAAAAGGGTTGTAGAGGCTTATTTGTAAAGGAATGTTAAAATACAATTCCAAAGAAAACCGTTTTTATAGTAGATGGTATTTTAATGAAATATTATGATCGTAACTAAAAATACGCTCGAAGAGTATTGTGCTATGGAAACCATGTGTGTATGTGAGAGGTAGGTAATTACCCTGTGAGGTTTTCTAAAGGTATAATTAAGCAAAACAATTAAATATGGTAGATAGAAAGTTCATGGTATTTTAATGTAAAAGTTGATTTAAAGTTATGTTTCATGATATTTTTGAGTGAAAGTTGGTTCTAAACATTAGTTTTATGTTAACAAATAAGGTGTAGAAATATGAATGAGTAATGCTTAAGAAAAAGTATAATTTCTAGGGTTTAGAATAAAATATCGGTATTAACTCCACTTACCGACATGTTTTGAAAAAAAAAACTTTTCAAAAAAAGAGAAGAGGAATTGAAAAGGACTTACTAGCTAGATAGATGAAGAGAAGGTAGAAGGAGGGAGGGTGGTCGTCGTGGCTTCACGGGGTCGCCGGAATTTACCTTGATCCTCGCCGGAACTTGATCTCTTGCTAACTCCACTTGTACTTGAAAATTTTGTGAATTTTGGCTAGGAATTTCAGAATGATGAAGGGCTAGAGCACGGGATAGTATTTATAGTGTGGAATTAGGGTTTTGAAATTAAAAAGATGAATTAAAATGCATTAAAATGAGGATAAATAGGGAATTGAGGGGTCTCTGTTTGATTGTAGAGTAATTAAACAGTGCAGGGAAGTTAGTGGTAGGGGAAAAGTCATGTGTGCAAAGCCCGGGGTTAATTGGATACGGGAGGGCCGTCGGTGCCGGCCCAATCAATGTTTCCGCCGGTCGATTGTTGAGGGAGAGCCGTCGGATTTTGGACACGTGTTTTTACCTGTATTTAAATCCTTATGCATATGTTTATTTCTTCAGACTTTTCATTTTTATGTGCAGTGCACGTGTAGACTTTTGTACTTCTAAAAAGTTTAAAAGAAAAATCAGAAAATTATAATGTGTCTGATGGGATTCGAATAAAGGGCTACGTCACAGTAGTGCAAGGCTTTACCAATGAGCTATAAGTTGTTTCTTGCTGTTCTTAAACAAAATTAACTTATAACTTGTACTCAGGCTGTGAAACTCTATTATGTATTTTAACAGAAGAATTTTCGTACTAAGATTTCAGAGTTGTTACATTCTACCCTCCTTATAAAAATTTCGTCCTCAAAATTTATACAAAAGAAGTTGTAACAGATTCAAGAAAAATTAAATTATAGCGGTGGTGAAGGAACTACTGATATTGTATCGAAGATGCATGAAAAATGTTTGAAAGAAAGAAGGATGCAAGAGTTTGAAAAGGCTGAAAAGCTGGGAGGGAATTTTACCAGGGTTACCATGACCCATAGCTTCGGTTTCCACGGCCGCCAAAATGAAAGCCTGACGTTTCGGCACATTTCTCTGTGCATACTGGTACATCGATGGCTGATGAGGTAAAGATGGTCCGCGTGGAGGTGGTGCAGGAAGAGCTAAACAGATAGATGGAGCTTGGATAGCTGGTCTAGCTGCGGGGGCTGGGCCAGTTCAGTTGTGTGGGCAAGTTCCTATAATGTGTGAGGATGATCCGCATATCAGAAAAAGACCATTCACTCGACGACAATCTTTGACATGGTGTCCGATCCTCTTACAATATATGCAGATGTTTGGTTCAGTCTTGGAAAATGATCCTCCTGGCCTTATAACTGGCGCTGGGAGAGTTGGCCTAGAAGAGGCTCCTCCAGTAATCTGGTTGGCGGGACGTTTCATACCAACCGACTGTGACCTTCCCTTCTTCTTAATAACAGCTTCATAGCGACAGGATGACTTTAAAACTGCTTCATGTGTTAGGTATTCTCCTGTTGCTAGGACGGCTTGAATCTCAGGGTCCAATCCTTGCTGGAAACGCTTGGCTCTGATTTCTGCCGTAGGAATTAGATGGGCGGAGAATCTACTGAGCATGGTGAATTCAGCATCGTACTCTTCCACTGACTTATCCTATATGGATCCTTGTTGCAGGTGGATGAATTTATGTTCCATCTCGAAGTGCACGGTTTCTGGAAAATACTTGGCATGAAAGAGATCACGAAAAGTCTTCCACTCGATTGGCTGCTCAAGACGACTCTCCTCCGCTTTCCACCAGATTCTGGCATTGTCAGTAAGCTGGAGTTTTGCTATTCTGACCCAAGCCACTTCTGGAACTTGAGTTGCGGCTAGGTCGTCTTCAATGCTCTATGCCCATTTCTCGGCCTCAAGTGGTTTCTCCTTCCCTGAGAAGTTCTTCGGGTGTAACACCCGAAATTGTTTCACTCCCGGTGCTTCTGCTTCAGAGCGGATGAAACTCTGTTGAAGGAGAGCAGTCTGCTCTTGTAAAATCATGCTTTGAGCCTGCTGACCTTCAAGTAGGCTTTTGATAGCCTCCAGAAGCATCGTCTGTTCTGTGAGTGGAGCGGCTACGGTAGGTATAGGTGGTAGAACGGTAAGAATAGGTGGCGGTGGTGTACGTCCATCGTTGGTGCTAGGGTTGCTGAGAGAATCCATCACCTTAGATAGAAAAGAAAGATTAGAATAGATTCAACAGAAATTGAATTGCAAGGAATGTAAAGTTGTTGAATCACATATTTCTTGTTATATATTGCTTATGACTTCATGAAGAACTGACCTGCATAGGCCGCCAACAAAACCTGTCATGCTCCGCTTCCCAAAAGAAGGAAGAAAATACATGATGAGGCCGTGGCGTATTTATTCGAGAAGGTCATTTCCCGGAATAAATACGCTAAGCGTAAAATAAGCAATATAAAATGACAAGAGAATAAACATGAGATTTAAACTTCAACAACTTTATTTACATTCAATTTGATTCATTTACAATACATGATTTTAACTGAAAGAAAATACAAGGATGACAATGCCTAAACAGGTGGCATACATAAACTAAGAAAAGGTAACTGGTTTAGGCCTGGGTCTCGGTCTGATCATGCTCTTTCTCTGAGATGTCTACCTTTTCAGTCACCACAGTACCTGACGAACATTCCAAGAAAACAGAGAAGGGTGGAATGCCCGTCAGTGAACTTTCGCTCGGTAAGTTCCAAGGAATGAAGTGAAATATAAAGTGTAATGATAAGGAAAATGTATATCATGAACAATGGATTAAGAAGTATGATGTGTCATCATGTCGTTTAATTTAAACATGGGAAGTTTATTTAGCATGCAGTTTTATTGTAATATATGTGAACAAGTATGGTAATGTATGACAAGTAGATGAGCATGACAACATAGCATGAGCATGGTAACCAAAAGTAACATGGCCGTGTAGTGTAAGTATAGTGAACATGCAGTGAATGTAAGTGTCTTAACATATCTCTACTTGGGTACAATAATTTAACGTAAGTTCAAGGGTGAATGTCAACCAATCTCAAGAGTGTTCTCGAACCCAACAAGCTATAATCCAGGGGTATGAAACCATGAGCCCGAATCAAGTGTTAGTAACGAGACTTCAACCTAGTGTTGAAGTATTCCAAACTCAACAGGCTGTAATCCAGGAGTAAGGAAACACGGGCCCTCATGATAGCTTGTTTGTGTTAGTAGACATGGATTCATGATCTAGGGAGACTCCTGAGATTCCGTTGGATTCACACAAGAACTACTCCAGCACCCTGTATATGCTAAGTTATAGTTAAAAAATTTCCAGCCTTGCTCGAATCCATGAATACATCAGTTTGCAAGATAGAGTTCATGTATATATCAAGTATTCATGTCAAGTATTCTTGTATTCATGTTAAGTTGTATTCATGGTTCGAGTCAAGTCAAGTCATGTATTCAGGTTTGATATATGCGTTTGAATTCAGGTATTCAGGTTCATGTTCAAATATGCATGCTAGACTTTGGGTTCATGTTTGAATTGGATTCTGACTTGAGTTTGGATTCAAGTTCATGATCAAGTATTCATGTTTGGTTTTAGATTCAAGTTTGAGTTTGGATTTAGACATGAGTTAGACTCAGACTTGAGTCGGACACTTTAAACTGATTTAGATCTTGAATTAGGTTAAGGAGTTATCGGTAACTGCTCCACTTGGACGGCAGGATTTGTGTCTTTTTCCAAGACAATTACCATTGATAACACCGTTAAGTTTTCTATCTTAAATAGGTAAGCACTCACTTTCTCTGTCTCCATGAGGCTCAAGATAATTGATCCCGCTTAAACCAATATTTACTAAAGTCCTTAAATATTGATATATATAACTCGAGGGGGTTTTATGAAATATTTTTAATATAGTTTCAAAATAACCTCGAGAAGTTATTTATATTATTTAGGGTTTTCATGAATTTGAATTTTAAAGATTTGACGTATTTTAGTGATAAATACTTAGCTTGAATAGTTCATGGTATTTTATTGTAAAACTTGTCTTGTATTGATATGATGGTATTTTGATGAAACTTGTGAACTTTCAACTTTTAGAAAAAATGTAAGTTTGGTGTATTTTGAAAATATATGGATTTTATAATATTTATATAATTATTAAAAATTAATTTTATTATTAAGTAGAAAATTGCGTTTTTCTTAAAAATCGTATTAAAATCTATTAGCCCAAGAATATGCGATAATCCGCACCATCTAATAGCGGGTCCCCTAAAAAGGGTTGTAGAGACTTATTTGCAAAGGAATTTTAAAATACAATTCCAAAGAAAACTATTTTTAAAGTAGATGGTATTTTAATGAAATATTTTGTTCGTAACTAAAAATACGCTCGAAGAGTATCGTACTATAGAAACCATGTGTGTATGTGAAATGTATGTCATTACCCCGTGAGGTTTTCTAAAGGTATAATTGAGCAAAAAAATTAAATATGGTAGACAGAAAGTTCAGGGTATTTTAATGTAAAAGTTAATTTAAAGTTATGTTTCATGATATTTTTGAGTGAAAGTTGGTTCTAAACATTAGTTTTATGTTAACAAACAAGGTGTAGAAATATGAATGAGCAATGCTTAAGAAAAAGTGTAATTTCTAGGGTTTAGAATAAAATGGCGGTATTAACTCCACTTACCGACATATTTTGAAAAAAAAACTTTTCAAGGAAGGAGAAGAGAAATTGAAAAGGGCTTACTACCTAGATAGATGAAGAGAAGGTAGAAGGAGGGAGGATGGTCATTGTGGCGTCGCGGGGTCGCCGGAATTTGCCTTAATCCTCGTCAGAACTTGCCTTAATCCTCACCGGAACTTGATCTCTTACTAACTCCACTTGTACTCCTCTTATACATAGAAAATTTTGAGAATTTTGGTTAGGGATTTCAGAATGATGAAGGGTTAGGGAATGGGTTAGTATTTATAGTGTGGAATTAAGGTTTTGAAATTATAAAGATGAATTAAAATGCATTAAAATGAGGATAAATGGGGAATTGAGGGGTCTATGTTTGATTGCAGAGTAATCAAACAGTGCAGGAGAGTTAGGAGTAGGAGAAAAGTCATGTGTGCAAAGCTCGGGGTTAATTGGCTACGGGGGGCCCATCGGTGCCGGCCACATCGATGTTTCCGTCGATCGATTGTTGAGGGGGAGCCGTCGGATTTTGGACACGTGTTCTATCCTGTATTTAAATCCTTATGCACATGTTTATTTCTTTAGACTTTTCATTTTTATGTGCATTGCACATGTAAACTTTTGGGCTTCCAAAATGTTTAAAAGAAAAATTAGAAAAATATAATGTGTCTGATGAGATTCGAACACAGGACTACGTCACAGTAGTGCAAGGCTTTACCAATGAGCTACAAGTTTTTTCTTGCTGTTCTTAAACAAAATTAACTTATAACTTGTACTCAAGCTATGAAACTCTATTCTGTATTTTAACAGAAGAATTTCCGTACTAAGATTTCAAAGTCTTTACATTCTCCCTTCTTAATCTCTCGGTTCTGATAGTAGGATTTGGATAACTTGAATGATTGTAATTATGTACAACGGTATGGTTATAATGCGGTACTATATTTAGGTAACATGGAGTCCTCTTTCGATTCATTTTTATTGACTTATGTTCATTGTACTACTTTGTTTTTCTCTCGGTTTCATTGCTTACGAATTTATTTATTATCGTGAACTTGAATTCAACAACCGTGTTATATTTTTTCCCCTTGTCCCGTAGTGACCAATCCGTCAGCGTTTCGAAGAACAAGAAGAAACACGAAGCATATGATGATTGCAGTAGTTCAAGTTTGACCCCAGCGGGAGTTGGTACAGACCACTTCAAGGCCGATCATGTATAAGATGTTTCATTGAAGAATTTCTGATAGTCCCGCCTCAATTTATCAGAGTAGCACAGCGGAAGTGTAGTAGGCTGATAACCCACAAGTTTTAGAACAGACTTGTAAATTCGAGATGAGGGAAACTATTTGTGTGTGCTGAAAGGGGAAGTTTGTGAACATGTGGCAGATGAAGTGCTGACCGTAGTTCGGGATTTCATGAATGTGTTTAAGAACATCTCAGATTTACCGCTAAAACGAGATGTGGAGTTCGCAATTGATCTTATTTCTGGAGCAGCACCAATCTCGAAGGCTTATTATCCGATGGCACCGATAGAACCGGGAGAGATAAAAAAACAAGTTTTTGAATTATTAGAGAAGCGTTGGATTCGCTGCAGCGGTTCACCTTGGTGAGCTCCAGTTCTTTTGGTCTAGAAGAAAGATGGCACGCGGAGAATGTGCATCGACTATCGAGGGTTAAATCGGGTGACCATCAAGAATAAGTATCTAATTCCTCGCATAGGCGAATTATTCTATCAACTCAGTGGCGCGAGAATATTCTCTAAATTGGATTTGCGATTAGGGTATCACCAAGTTCGGGTGAAAGCAGAAGACATTTGCAAGACAGCGTTCCGAACTCGATATGGGCATTACGAGTATTTAGTTATTCCATTTGGAGTTACCAATGCACCGGCGATATTTATGGATTTGATGAACCAGATCTTTTCACCATTTCTAGATCAGTTTGTGGTGGTATTCATTGATGATATTCTGGTCTATTCGAGGACCAAACAAGACCATGAAGAACACTTAAAATCGCACTGCAGACGTTGAGACAAGAAAAACTATATGTTAAGAAGAGCAAGTGCGAGTTTTAGCTCGAAGAAGTGAAGTTCATCGGTCATATTGTATCCGGAGATGGAAATACAGTTGACCCCGCAAAGATTGCACCTGTTCACGATTGGCCGATTCTAAAGAATGTAGGGGAGATTAAAAGTTTCCTTAGGCTTGCTGGATATTATAGAAGGTTTTTGGAGAACTTCGCTTGAACAGTAGAACCCTTAACCAAGCTAACACGAAAGGAGATACCGTTTGTTTGGTCCGAGAAGTTTGCGTTAGTTTTTGATGCGCTAAAGCAAATGTTGACAACCGCTCCTATTTTAACAGTGCTAGATGGTTTCGGAGGATTAGTTATTTACAGCGACGCATCTGGAAAAGGCTTGAGATGTGTTTTGATGCAACATGGAAAGGTTGTAGCTTATGCGTTGAGGCAGTTGAAGACTCATGAGAAGAACTATCCAACTCACGACTTGGAACTAGCAGCAGTTATTTTTGCGCTAAAGATTTAGAGAGACTACTTATTGGGCGAGAAGGTTAAGGTGTTTACTGATCACAAGAGCTTAAAGTATGTGTTCACACAGAAAGAGCTCAACATAAAGCCACGTAGATGGTTGTAACTGACGGTCGACTATGATCTTGATCTAAACTACCATCCGAGGAAGTTAATGTAGTATCAGATTCTTTAAGTCGGTTGCCAACTATACAGATGTTGAATTCACAGGACGAGATTATAACGGACTTTCAGAGATTCAAGTTGGAGCTCGTATTTTTGGAACAGTTGATGCAGTTGGAAGTACAATCATCGTTGATTGATAGTATTAAGGCAGTGCGGTTGCACGATCCTAAATTGCAGAAATTTCGAGTATAAGTAGAGGCAGGGCTTCGAGCGGATTTATTAATTCATGAAGATGGTTTTTTTTGAGGTATGGAAGTCGTTTGTGTGTTCATAAAGAAGAAGTTCGTAAAGAAGTCATGAAGGAGGCTTCTAGTTCTGCATATTCGGTACAGCCAAGGAGTACGAAGATATATAAAGATTTGTAACAACACTTTTGGTGGAAAGGCATGAAAAAAGAGATCGCTCGTTACGTTTCGAGGTGCTTGGTGTGTCAGCAAGTCAATGTTGAACATCAAAGGGTAGCTGGTTTGTTGCAAGCACTTCCAATTCCCTAATGGAAGTGGGAACATATAAGCATGGATTTCGTGACAGCCTCACCACGGAGTCCAAAGGGCAATAAAAAGTTTCGTTGATTGTCGATCGACTAACCAAGGCAGCTCATTTTATATCATTTCGAGTTGGTTAGTCGACGGAGGCTTCAGCAGAGAGATGCATGCAGGAGATTGTGAGATTGCATGGAGTACCAGTGAGTATTGTTTCTGATCGTGATATCCGGTTCTTATCACATTTTTGGAGGAGTCTACAAGAAAGTTTGGGAATTCGCTAAAAATTTAGTACGGCCTATCATTCTTAGACAGATGGACAGTCCGAGAGAAAAATACAAACTCTTGAAAATATGTTGAGAGCTTTCATGTTAGACTTCAAGAGCTTGTGGGAGGATCATATACATTTAGTGGAATTCTCATACAATAACAGTTTTCAGGTGACTATACAGATGACTCCATTTGAAGCGTAGTTCGGTCGTAAGTGTTGCTCACCAATATGTTGGGATGATGTTTGAGAAAGAAGATTGGTGGGACCAGAACTGATTGTGCAAACTGTAGAGAAAGTTAACTTGATTCGTGATCCTATGAAGGTGGCACAAGATCCACAGAAAAGTTGGGCTGATACTGGAAGATGACCATTAGAGTTTGCTGTTGGTGATTATGTGTTCTTGAAGATATCACCGACAAGGGGAGTAATCCGGTTTGGTAGTCAAGACAAGCTTAGTTATCGATTCGTGGGGCCTTTCGATATCATTGAGCGTATTGGATTAGTAGCTTATCAATTGGTTTTACCACCATCCTTGGCGGACATTCATGATGTGTTTCATGTATCTTAACTTCGCAAATATATTCGAGATGAGACACATGTTCTAGACCATTCGGAATTGACAGTGAGGGAATATTTGACTTATGAAGAGCAACTGATAGCGATTGTGGATCGACGGGAAAAAGTTCTCAAGAATAGGGTGATCCCTCTAGTGCTTGTTTTGTGGGGAAATCGTTTGCATGGAGAATCTACTTGAGAATGTGAAGACGAAATTCGACAAAAGTTTTCACACCTTTTTTCTTAGATCTGTATTTTCATTGTTCTTGCCTTTTCTTTTTTGTGAATTTCGAGAACGAATTTTTTTTTGAAGTTGGGTATAGTGTAACACCCTAGCATGATCATATGATATTAATCAGTATTTTTTTAATTTTTTTATTTATTATTTGGGTTGTGATTGGGTCGAATGATAGATGTGATTATCTGACCTGACCCGCTTACGTGAATCCGTTATGGTGCTAGAGCATTTTTTATTGATATTTATCCATAGACTAAATCTACATGAATAACAGATATATAATATTTAAATTATATGTATATATTTTTTGGTAGCAATACATTAGAGATATTTTCATATATTAATTGTCAGTATATTTTATCCTATTTAAATATCTTATGATATTATATTGACAATTTTCTATTGCAGGTAAATCTTAAAAATCCTAAGATATTGTTAGATTAGAATATATTTTTTCTAAATCATTAGATTTATGGGTTAAATGGGCTATGTATGTGTAGATAATTTCTAGTGTTTTGAGATTTAGTGGAGGCGGTTTGGGGTTTGTAATATGTTTTATAAATCCACACACACATACACACTATAAATATAGTATATTTATATTTTTCTATTTAAATTAAAAACTCTCTCTTTCTCTCTTTCTTTCTCCCTTTCCCTTCTCCGATTCACCATGCCCCAACTCCTTCCGTTGAGCTGAGCATCAACGCTTGGATTTTTATATCGTATCGTCGTGTTTTATCCATCTCCGAGACAAGTATTCGATACTTACTTATACATGCTAGTTACGAGGACGATTACGTATCGTAATATTTTATAATTACTATATCTCTTGTATGGTGTACAAATTAGTAATTTTATATTATACATATGAAAATTTCATATATATTATACATTATGGTTACTGCGAATAACAAATTAATTATTATGAAAATATAGTTCAGGGAATAGTAGCGATCGTATTAGGTAGTTTAAATAACAAAATTATAATTCAGATATTTTGATGTTTAGGTTTGTACTTAGTTCATATGAATTCTCTAATAAAAAAAAGTTTAATTAATAATAATTTATGTAGACAATATCTAATTAACAATATTTAATTATCGTAAAAAAAAGATTATTTTTACTACGGTTAAAATAATATAATAACTTGTAATAGTTGATAGGATCACATTCGCGACTTCATGACTACTTGGAAATAAATATTCAACACGCTAGTCTCATTACCAGAAAATTTATATGATCTGCTTAACAGTACTATTTACTCATTTGATCAATACCGTTATTTAATACCATTAATTAGATTAACAATAATAAGTTTTACTAATAAGGATAAGTTAATTTGTAATAGGTAAGTCCAATTAATATAGTTTAGTTTATATAACAATACCTGATAATCTTGACAACAATATTTAAAATACGGTCATACTAACCTATTGAACAAGTAATAGTAGATACATTATTTTCGTCACATCATATATCGTATCTAGATAACTGTTACAACTATATTCCTGCTACTCATCATGTCTTGTTGTGTAATATTATTGTGATATAAACACTTCACCTATTTTAGTACTCTATCCCGGATATGCTTGTAACCTGCCATTTTGTTACCTATTACCTGTAATAGCTACCGATGCCAACAATATTGAATTTTTATACTGATTGACCTGAATTGTTGTCTTGCTAGACAAGATCTACAAATATTGTCCTGGTATTGGCATTAGGTAGACATTCTATTGATACCTGACTTGAACATGAAATCTGGAGAAAAAGGGAAAATCATGAATGCAACCGAAACGTAACTCAAAAAGATATTATTGTTTCTATGATTCCGGGAGTGTACGGAATAACCATTATTTATTGTACCGTGGCCCCGTGGGGAATGACATGGTATATTGTACCGTGGTCCCGTAGGGAATGAACGGGATATATACTGTTGAATTACAATAATAATTACATTAATTGGTATCAAATACCTATAATATAGTAAACCTAGAAACACAGATTTTAGGATACGCATGACATATTTATAACCTACTATTATATCACCTATAATTTGTTTGTTTATACTCATACCTCAATTTGCACATGACACCCTATATAGTACATTGCTCAGTTTATTATTATTATTATTATTATTATTATTATTATTATTATATTTATGACGCGCTGACGTCTGGGTTTTGTATAGCCCAGATACTTGACTTTAGCACATGATAATCGTGAATACTTTGGTAGGATTGCCGATCAGTGAGGATCATTCTACTGATATAGTTCTTTTTTATGGTTTAGGTATTCTCTTATTTTCTTGGATCTTTACTGTTTCTGCTATCGTTTTTTGATATCGTTTATGGTTATTTGGACATATTTAGAGATAGATAGTTATAATACTATTCTTGATTACTGATTGACAGCCATAATGTGACTATGGAAGGATATTTCATTACCATAGGTAGTATAGTTTGCTTTTTCATGTTCCGAACTGACGTATTTTGGGAAGCGGGGCGTGACATACCACTTGGGAGAAAATCTTATTAAAGTCTACTCTTTCTTTTTTAGCGTACCCCTTAGCCACAAGTCTTGTCTTGTATTGGATACCGTCCTCTTCTGAAGAACCTTCCTTTAGCTTGAAGATCCAGTTGCATCGTATGGCGCGTTTGCCTTTTGGCCACAGTACGAGATCCCATGTACCGTTCCTTTGAAGAGATTCCATCTCCTCCTTCATAGCGAGTCTCCATGTTGCAAAGTCTCGTGACTTGGTAGCCTCTTTGTAAGAGGGTAGTTTTTCATTTTCAATAGTTAATGCATATGCTGTCATGTTTTCAAAACCATAAATCGACCAATCTCTATACCATTTCGGTGGATGCTTGTCTCACTGTGGTCTTTGCACCATTTGCTGAACTGTTGAAGGCCCTGGCTCCACCTACTGAACCGTCTCCTCCTGAGTCTAAGTTCTCGGTACCTCATCTCTAACACTCTGGATTGGAACGTTTGTCACTACCTGATCAGGTGATTTCGTTATCCTCTCACCATCTTTACTTTGAACCTACTTGTTGAGTATTACATATTCATCGAAGGTTGCGTACCTGCTGATCACGACTTTACTGGTTTCAGGACACCACAACCTGTAACCCTTTACTCTATATCCATAACTAAGGAAGATACACTTTTTTCTCTTGGATCAATCTTACTGTTATTCTCGTGAACGTAAGCTAGGTACCCAAACTCTCGGAGTATCAAGTAGTCAGCAGCTTTTCCAGTACATACTTTCTCGGAAGTCTTCAAAGCTATCGTCAATGATGGTAACCTATTGATGAGGTAAGAGATGGTAGTTAGGGCCTCAACCTAAAATCTTTTAGAAGTCCAGTGGTAATCCGTAAGTATTGCGCCTTTTCCAACAGCGTCCGATTCATGCACTCTGCAACACCATTTGATTGTGGATCTCCGGGTATGGTGTAGTGGTGTACAATACCCTCAGATTTGAAGAACCTCTTGAATTCATCATAGGTTTACTCACTGCCATTATCGAACCTTACGACCTTCACAGACTTTCTGCCTTTCAACTATAGTTTTCCAAAACTTGAACTTCTCAAATACTTCAGATTTTGCCTTCATTTAATATATCCAAAACTTCTTTGAGAATTTATCGATGAAAGAAACAACGTATTTGGCTCCTCCATGAGAAAGAATCGGTGCTGGTCTCTACACATTGGTATGAATATAATCCAAGATACCTTTGGTATCATGCACGCTTATGCCGAACTTCACCCTATGTTGCTTTCCCATCACACACTCTTCATAGAAGTCTAGCTTCTCAAAATTTACACCTCCAATCAAATGTCTCTTGTGGAGCATCTCTAGATTTCGTTCACTCATGTAGTTAAGTCTCAGATGTCACAATTACGACGAATCTAGGTCTTTATCAGAAGATGCAAATGCGTACTTACCTGTGATAGTGTGCCCTTAAAGCAAATATAAGTTACCGGCCTTCTTTCTTTTCATGAAGACCATAGATTCTCAAAGAATCTTCATAGTACCACCCTCGATCATGGTTTTGCAACCAAGCGAATCCAGAGCATCCATAGAAACGAGATTCTTCTTCAGATCCAGCATGTACCTGTTAGTTATATGTATGCCCTAGAGGTCATTATTGTACATATGATGTATATTATAGTGGATGCTTGGACATATATAGAGGGGACTTTCTTGCTCAACATGATAGTATGCTATCTGGTTGCTCTTTGTCTTAACATGCAGACTTGTATTATGATATTGCCTTGCTCTCACATATTGATAAAGCTCTTAGGATATGTACTTGAATACCAGGATTATGATGGAGATCATACTAGTAGGGCCAGGGTAGTCCACAAGTACATCCTTTAATTGTTCCTAGTCGAGTGTATATCGAGACAGGGCATCAAAATTCCAGAGTAGACTAGCGTATACGCTTCTTGACCCATATGATGGGCGATGGATGATCCTACATCCATTCGTGTTTGACATCAAAGATGGTATACGGGTGCTCAGTGGAGACTGGGTACATTAAACAGGACTCGCCGAGAACTCCTAGTTGGTATTATACATATCGTCAGATAGCAGTTCTCTGGTGACACTGGTACAGGTTAGTCTGTAGACCCGAGATCTTCATAGAGCCTTGTGTGATTCCCACTGTGCTTTGATTTCCACCTTACCACGTTCAAGAGAACGTGCAAAACGGTGGCTTTTGGGTACAGTCCCGAGTCATATAGACGCAATGAGCGATAGGAGGGGATTCGTCTCTCTCGGTATTGGGGGATGATGTTGCGCAGTGCTCGATTGGTCATAACAGGAAGACCCTGACCAGGGCTGATACGGAGATTTACTGGGAAGTGTTATCAGTAGTTTCTTGACCCGTTATGAGCCTCACATCGGCATGACTTATCGGTTACTGGGGTCTGACATTTACCACCCCTAGACTGGATATGCGACATATCAGACGAAAAGACTGGACTGTACGGTAGTGTTACTGACAGTCTTTACAGGAGTATGAGCATGCTTGCTTGTTGATCTTCTGATCGCTCAATACCCGGGTAGCCGTTACGTCCAGCTAGTACCGCTGACGGCTTGTGGGTGACTAATATGATCATCACCTACTGCCGGCGTATTGATGAGTTTTTAGAGTCCTACAAAGAGATTTACTGGCTTAGGCAAAACGAAGTAGGAGCACATATGTGATATGTGCGGGACCGAGATTAAATGCTTGTATGTGATACCGCATTCTATTCTCGCGATATGTGATATCGGACAGTTATATATGATATAGCCGAGTTATTGGATCAAGTGTTGATTCGATAAGTTAATACATAAGATATTAGTCGGTTATATGTGATATAGCCGGATTATTAAATCAAGTGTTGATTTAATAATTTAATGTATAATTATATATTTGATATACTAATTTACATTAACTAATATTAGCTCACTTAAGCATTTCTTTTCTCACTTATGCATTTAATATATATGTGATATATATTAATTGTGTTTCCTTTTGTGGCATGCTTGATGCCATATGCTACATGGGTGTATGAGACTCACACCATGCTTATGATAATGAGGGGTTTATTTATTTAAAATAAATCAAATAATTAGTTGGAAATTAAGCACATGGTTGAAGCTTGTAGAAGCTTGTGGAACCATTGACTTAGTCCACTAATTTTGTTTTACCTTAGATATTTTGTTAACCTAACCATTATCTAAAACCATGATTATGTCTCTACATGAGTTATATGAGATATTTCTTACCCATGGTTGCAATCTCTCTCATGATTCATTCACAACATTATTCTCTTCATCTTCTTCTTCATAAAGGGTGAGCTCTCTAGGTTTTGGAGAGGTGAAGAAAATTAATGAGAAAATTAATTCTAAAGTGAGCAAAAATTCTACTTCATCATTCTCTACTAGATTAGCCATTTAGTTTAGGGTGTTAGCATCACTAATCCCTAATTAGTGAAGAGGTAGCTTGGGTTGGTGTCTCCTCGACGTAGATCATCATCGGCCTCGAAAACTTCGTGCAAGCTTTTTTCCCTTCATCTTATGGAGCCATTCTAGAGTCCGGAAGATCACTACTTGGAGCAAAGGGACTACTACACGGAGCTATTGAAGTGAAGGACCGGTCTACAAAGGTTGTATTTCATGTTCACTTAGATGTAAAGTTGTTTACATGTTGTATTCTCTGATTCTCTAGTTAAGATTCTAGGGTTATGGTTGTTTAGCATGGCAAATTTTTGAAAATGGTATGAACGTTGCCTCCCGAAACCTTGCTGTCGTGATAGGCATTCCTACAGTGGTATCTGAGCCAAGTTAGAGAATTAGATGATATTTGTAGAATTACGAAACCGAAACAACTCCGAAACACCTGAAATAATAACCTAGTTTCTGTTGAATTTTTTAAGTCGTCTAAATTTTTTTTAAGCAACTGCAAAATGTTATATGAGATGTAACATGAACACTGGACAAACACGGACCCAATTGGCCGGATTTGACCTGGCGAGATGCCTTAAAATTCCGGCCCGGCTGGCCCCAAGTTGTCTTCTTGGGTTCGTTTTCGTTCGGTATTCTGGTCTCTGGGTTTTCGTGTTTCTGGTGTTGCTTGTTTTTACTGAAATTACATGTGATGTTATCTTTCTGTAAAGGCAATTCGAAGTGTTTCGTAGTCGTAATTCTAACATTGTTTCGGGTTACTTAGATGACGTTAAAAAGTTCAAACGAATATCAATAACCCATTTTCTCCCTCGCTGGAAATTTTCCAAAAGTTGGATTTTTTCCAAGTTTAAAACATTCAAAAATCATGCAAGTAATTCGATGGACCCTCTAGAAGAACGAAATCCTAATTTGATTCTATGACCGTCAGAACCACCGCCAAAAACTAGGGTTTGCGGTAGTTCCGCGGTGCCATAGGTGAGACAAGGGTTGGCCCTTCTACGGTTGGTCCATAGGTACTGTGGCATATTCTGAGTATTTTTAAACTGTGCTCAAATGCTGAGCTCTTTGGGAAATTTTGGGCGTTTGTTGATTCGATCGAAATGTTTAATATCGTTTAGCCATCTGTGAAATGAGATACAATATTTGGAATTCATATTGTTAGGCATGAAATCCGAAGTATGTGATATTTCGGGTTTATAATGTCTAAGGTGATTGTGGATTCCAAATGTCGTAATTTGACATTTTCTTTTCTGCGACCGAAAGTGTAATATGTGGTGTATCGCCGGTTTCGTTTCTATATGTCAACGACAATTAGGATATGCATATTTACTTACATTGATGACATGTGATGTTATGTGTTGCTGTGATATGTTATATTGGATCGTCGTGTTTTGAATAGCCGGGGGTTTTTGCGTGAGATGAGAGTTTTTTCATTTTCATTAATGTAAAATCTTATATGCAATATTCTTTTATTGGGGCACTTCTGGGTTGAGGATGATATCACCATTGTAGTATATTTTTTACTTTTCCTCATTAGGATAGACCCAAGGCGGGAAGCATAAGTAACCGGGTTCTAGAGTCCAGTGGGAAACCATTTCGAGGAGTCGAGTCCGGGTCTCCTAACTCTAGAATTCGTGGGGTTGCTTACCGCTCTCGTAGGGCTCTAGGGATGTGGGTTTGGCTATTCATCACGACCGTGGAATCCGTGTTTTTTATAGGCTTGATATAAAACATGGACATCCTAGTATATCCGATGTTTTATATGTGGACTTCTGCTGATGATATTCCGTGTTGTGATCACTTTATATGCTTGAGACGAATACTTTATTATTATATATATGATATGTAATAAATGTTGCTTATGTTTTGCACCCGCGCTAGTCCCGCCCCGCTATGCCGTTAGTTAAGTAACCTAATGGTGCATAACGGGACACTGTGGCGAATGCGGATGGCATAAGCGTACGTTGTATTTTCGTTTCTTCTGTGATACTTAGGAAGTATAAATGATGGGACATCATTAATGAGATTAATGAAAGAAATGAAACCTAAAAGATGTTGTAGAATCAAATTTTCAAAAAGGGTAGCTTTAGTTTTTGCTTTTCATAGCGGTATTCCTTGTAGAATATCCAGCACCTCATTCGATGAGGAAAGAGCCGAGATCCCTTCACCGGGAGTGACCTCTTTAGCAAAAACTAGCAGATGCTACAACCCACTCGGTTTTGTTTTTTGATTGCTTTTTTAGTTCTTGTTTTGCATAGCGGTATTCCTTGTAGAATATCCAGCACCTTATTCGATAAAGAAAGAGCCGAGATCCCTTCACCGGGAGTGACCTCTTTAGCGAAACTAGCAAAAGCCTAAAAAACACTCCTTTTCAAAATCACTTGTTTCTATAACGATATTAAGTTCATTACGCAAAAGATTTTCCTAAAAACCTGTCGTAGCCCTCCGTCATTTCAGGTAAGTACTGCTTAGTATTCATGCTACGTTTGTTGTCCTGTGTCAAGGCGTAGTGTGCGGTAGCTAACTAGTGCTTATCTGCAATATAAGATGAGATTGAATTAGGGTAGTCATGTGACTTTGTTGGCCTGCGTCAAGGGTCGTGTGGGTGGGTTTAATTCAATCAGGAAATGTACGGGTTGAACTTTACTAGCGGACTATGGTTTGTTGGCCTGTGTCAAGGTCATAGGACGCTAGGGGCAAATTATTGTCGGGAATTTCAAGTGTTGAAATTTGCAATGAGATTGCATACCTTTTATGAGATAGTTAGATCCTAATACCCACTGCAAGTAAGAGTTACTCTTGAGAGAGTTTTACACATCAAAATTAGCCGATCAAGTAGGTGTCTAGAAAGGTGTTAACGGGGTTACGCACTTGGAAAAACGAGGTTTATTTTAATTAGGTCCATGCGAAAGCACGGGGAACCTCCCTCAAAGTACCGACACTGGCCTGACTGAAAGATTGGCGAACTTGTAGGCTGTAATTAATCCCGGCTAGTCTTATCTTTTAGGGTTTGAAGGAAGATTTGATAAAAACAGTGAGAGCCATCCTGATTAGATAAGATAAAAAATAATCTAATCTTGCAAGAGCATACGCTAAAGTGTTTTCTTCTCTCTCTCTTCAGGTAGCGACCATGTCAGGTCTTAATCAAGATAATAATATGGATGTATTGACCAAACCCGCTTGTTATACCGAGCAGGGGAACGTTGGTTCTGCTCCAACTTATAATTGTTATAAGTCCGAGCAGGAAATAGCGGAATATCCGGATTTCCATGCCACCCAAACGAAGAATAAGTAAGTTGATGCATTTTCTTCGGGTGTGTTAGTTACTGAGAAATGTTTCTCAGTACACTATATATCCTGGGTATTAGATACCGGATCAGGATCCCACATATGCAATATGTTGCATGGGCTAAGAAAAGGTAGAGAACTGGGAATGGGTGATCATTCTGTAAGAGTAGGGAATGGTGCAAATGTTGCAGCCAAAGCAGTTGGCGAATATCACCTTGTATTACCAATATTGGATATATGTATGCCCTAGAGGCAATTATATGTATAGTGGATGCTTGGACATGTGTGTGTGTGTGTGTGTGTGTGTATTTTGATATATGACTTTCTTGCTCGACATGATAGTTTTCTATCTGGTTATACTTTATCTGACATGTTTACTTGATACTGTTCATTTGATACATGTTGATAAAGCCCTAAGAATATTTGCTTGACTTCCATGGCTATGATGGAGATCATACTAGTGGGGCATGTGTAGTCTATAAGCATATCCTTAAATGTTCCTAGTCGTAGGTATATCGAGATAGGGCATCGATATTCCAGAGTAGACTAGCGTATACGTTTCTTGACCCATATGATGGGCGATGGATGATCCCATATCCATTGGTGTAGTGACATCGAAGATTGTATACGGGTGCTCAGTGGAGACTGGGTACATTGAACGGACTCACCGAGAATTCCTATATGGTATTATATCTATCGTCGGATAGCAATTCTCTGGTGACACTGGTACAGGTTAGTCTGTAGACCCGAGATCGTCATAGAGTCTTGTGTGTTCTCCCACTGTACTTTGATTTCCACCCTACCACGGCTCTGCCGAGTCGTGCAAACTGGTGGCTTTTGGGTATAGTCCCGAGACACATAGAGACAATGAGCGATAGGAGGGGTTTTGTCTCTCCGGGTATTGGGAGTTGATGTTGTGCTATGTGCGATTGGCTCTGACTTGAAGTCCCTGGCCAGGGTTGATGAGATTTACTGATAAGTGTTATCAGTAGTTTCTCGACCGGTCATAGACCAAATCGACATGACTTATTGAGTTATTAGGGCTCGACGATTCCATCCCTAGACTTGATATGCAGCATATCAAACGAAGATACCGGACTGTACAGTAAGTGTTGCCAATGGCTCGACGGGAGTTTTGACAGGTTCGCTTGTTTTTCTTCTGATCGCTCAATACCCGGGTGGCCGTTACGTTTAGCTGACCGTTTGCGGCTTGTAGGTGTTTTGATTTGATCATCACCTACTGCCGGCGTATTGACGAGTCTTAGAGTCCCACACAGGATTTTTCTAGCTCAGGCAAAATGTTGTGGTGTGCATATGTGATATGCGCAGGAGCTCGATTAAATACGAATATGTGATACCGTATTTTAATTGGACGTTCAATATTGGTTGGGTCGCATTTGATGTGACCGATTTATTAAATCAAGTGGTAATTTAATAATTGACTTTTAGCTCATTTTTAATTAACCCTTTTTCTTTTGGATGTATGCATGTATGTTCACACATACACATGATGATGTGCATGCACACATACACACATACATATGTGTCATGGTTGATGATACAAAGGAGATGGCAATGCAAGACTTACATGGTTCATAAATATCTAGATTTTTATTAATGAATTAAAGAAAAAAAGGAAATTAGCATAATGACTCATTTTCTACACACTTCTTCTTTGACCATTGACTTTAACCATGCTTTGATTTTCTTTGTTTTTAACCCATCTACAAAATATCTAGATATTTAGTTAACTATGGTTATATTTGAGAATGTCTCATATATATTCTTTTCTTTTTCTTTTTAGATATATGTTTTTATTATTATTCACAAAAGCTTTTGCCATCTTCACCTTCCTCCTTCTCCAAGCTCTCTTGAGTTTTGTTTTGAGTGAGGAACTTAAAAAGAAAGGGTTTTTAAGTGAGTTTACAAACCACACAACCATTCTACACTACCCTAGTCCTTTAGTGTAGAGTGTTTGCTTCATTTTGCGAAGCTAAGAGCTTGATCTAGGAATCTCCGGATGGATCATCGTAGACGACGAAGGATCTCGAGCGGAGTCGTTCCAAACCTTGTGCAAAGCCGTAGGAGTCTTAAAGACCGAAGGAGTTGGCTACAAAGGCTGTATTTCCTTTTCCTTTAGTTTAGTCTTCACATAATGATGTTATTACCCTAATCTCTAGTTACAATTCGTAGTTCGTTTGTAATAGCCCTCTTTAAAATGAAAGTTCACTACTTAATGATGTTGTTACTCAACTAGAGGCACTACTACACACCAACATAGTATCAGAGCCTAGCTAGAGCTTTAGGGTAAACCGGACGACATTTAAAAACTCAATCGAAGATGAAAAACGGTATTTTTGCATGCTCACTGGAAATTTTTTCAAAAGTTGGAATTTTTGTAATTAAAAATATGCAGAAAATAGAGTAGGGTTTTCTATGGATCCCCAAGAAAAACAAGCGCCTAACTCGACACAACGACCGCGGAATCGCGGCCAAATAGGTGTATTTGCAGAGGTTCCGTGGCGCCGTTGGTGAGGCTTGGACCGTGCGCTCTTGCGTTGATCCGTAGGTACCTTATATGCTCTCTGGGAATTTTTTATGCAGGTTCAAGTGTTGAGATCTATTACAATAGTGGGTATGTTGATGTGTTGATTGATATATTTTAACGTCGTCTATGCTTTTCAATTGTTGATGTGATATGATGTATAGGATCGTCGTGATCGAATGGCCGGGGGTTTTATGTGAGACGAGAGTTTATCTTTTCATTCATGTAAAATTCATTGTATATATTATTCTTTTATTGGGGCACATCCGGGTTGAGGATGATGTCTCCATTGATGTATATTTTACTTTTCCGCATTATGATAGACCCAAGGAGGGGAGCACGAGTGACCGGATTCTGGAGTTCAGTGGGAGGCCATCTCGAGGAGTCGAGACCGGATCTCCTAAACTCCAAAATTGGAAGGGTCACTTGCTGCTCTCGTAGGGGTCTAAGGGTGTGGGCTTGGCTATTCATTACGACCGTGGAATCCGTATTTTCTATCTTAGGCTAAGTAGAGAATACGGAGTTCCTAGTATATCCTATATTTTCATATATGTGTTTCTGCTGCTGATTATTCTGTGATGTGATTGGTTAATATCCGAGACGAATGCGATATTGTTATATATGTGATATGTAATACTGTTTTTCATTTCTTTCTATAATGTCTTAGGAACTTAATGATGGGAATACATTAATGAGATTATTGTAAAAGAAAAGAAACCTAAAGATGTTGTAGAATTGGATTTGAAACCCACTCGGCTTCTTTTTATGAAAAACAAGTTTCAAAAGATGCGGTGCTTAAGCCACTCCTTTTCTAAAAACAATTTAGATTCTACAATGAAATCAAGTTCAAAGCGTTAAAGGTTTTCATAAAAACCATCTGCAACCCTCCGTCATTTTAGCAAGCAGAGTACTTAGTATTCGTGCTACGTATATTGATTATAGTCAAGGCGTAGTGTACGGTAGCTAAGTGATGTCTTCCTATAAAGCATATGATGCGATAAGTTAGGACATTCATGTGATTATGTTGATTATAGTCAAGGGTCATATGGGTGGGTCTAGTTAATCTCGAAATGACGGGTAGAACTTGACTAGTGCTTATGATATATTGACCATAGCCAAGGTCATAAGCATCTAGGGGTAAAAACCATATCGGGAGTTTCAAGAGTTGTGATTTGCAATGAGATTGCATACCATCTATATGATATTTGGATCTCGATCCCACTGTGAGCAAGAGTTACTCCCGGGAGAATTTTGCACTTTACAATTAGCTAATTCAGTAGGTGTCTAGAAAGGTGTTAACGGGGTTTGACCTCTGGGAAAAAACGAGGTTTATTTTAATTAGGTCCGTGCGCAAGCACGGGGAACCTCCCTCAAAGTACCGACACTGGCCTGGCTGATCGGTTGGCGAAACTGTAGAATGCAATTAATCCTGGCTGGTTTTCTTTTAAGGTTTGAAAGAAAATTTGATAAAAACAGTGGGAGACATAGATTAGATAAGATAATAACCAATCTGATCTTTGCAAGAGCATTTCGCTGAGTGTATTCTTTTCTCTCTCCTAATGGCAGATACCGATGACGAGACTTAAGCTTCTTTTAGAGAAAAACAAACTAACTGGACCAAATTATAAAGAATGGTTGAGGAACTTGAACATTGCACTCACATATGATAAAGTATCATATGTTCTCACTACCAAAGCCCCACCCGTCCCAGGACCTGAATCATCTGTTTCAGATAAGGAGATCCGAAAAACATGGGATATTGATTGCAGCACAGTCATGTGCCTTGCGCTTGCTTCTATGGACAGTATCCATCAGAAACAGCACGAGAAGATGGATATACAATCCATCTTTCTTCATTCAAAGGAGTTGTATGGAGAGCAATCTCGTACTTTACGCTACGACGCATCTCGAAAGCTGTTTCAGATGCGGTTGGCCCCTGGTGCATCAGTACGAGACCATATTCTGAAGATGATTGGTCTTATAGAAGAACTTGAGGAACTGGGATGGACTATGGATAATGAGCAATATACAGATATTGTTCTACAGTCTCTCTCCCCCGCTTTTGCTCCGTTCATATTGAATTTCAATATGAACGATTTGGAGAAATCATTGTCTGAACTTCTCAATATGTTGAGAAATGCAGAGAGCATGCTTAAGACAACGAAAACTCCCGCTCTGCTTTATGGGCCATCTTCCTCTTCAGTCCCGAAAGCCAAGGCCAAGAGAAAGAAGAAGAAGAATCCTACCAAGCCGAGAGGTAGAGTTGAAAAGGCGAAGGGGAAAGACAAATCTGGGACCTTGGGAAGTGGAAAAGGAGAATGTTTTTACTGCCATAAGTAGGGACACTGGAAACGCAATTGTGCTTTGTACCTTGCAGATCTCAAGAAGAAGAAGTATGTTGATGCTTCCGCTTCAGGTGTGTTTGTAACTGAAAACTGTTTTTCATTAAACTTTACATCTTGGGTATTAGATACCGGTTCTAGTTCTCACATCTGTAATTGTATGCAGGGATTGAGAAACAGTAGAGTTTTGAAGACTGGGGACCACACTCTACGGGTTGGAAGTGGTTCCAATGTACATGATGTATCCGTAGGAGAGTATCATCTGGGGTTGCTTTCAGGATGTATTTTGGTTTTGAACCCTTGTTATTTTGTACCTGCTATGCTATGTAAAATAATATTCGTATCTTTGTTGGATAATGAAGGATATTATTTTGTGTTGCAAAATAATGTTATGAACATTAACTTGAATCAACAGTTGATTGGGTATGGTACACTAAGTAACGGAATTTACGTCCTAAACCAACACACAGTTTTCAATATACAACATGCAAATAAAAGAAAGATTTCAGATATAAATGAATCTTTTCTTTGGCATTGTAGACTTGGTCATATTAATGAAACAAGACTAAACAAGCTACATAAAGATGGATATTTAAAACCTTTTGAATATAAATCATATGCAACTTGCCAGTCTTGTTTCAAAGGTAAAATGACCAAAACTCCGTTTATAGGACACGGAGAGAGAGCTACAGAACTCTTAAGCCTCATGCATAGTGATGTATGCGGACTAATGTCTACACATGCTAGAGGTGGTTTTTTATACTTCATCACTTTTAGTGATGATTTCTCAAGATTCGAACACGTGTTTTTATTGAAGCATAAATCCGAAGCTTTCGAGAAATTCAAGGAGTACAAACTTGAAGTAGAAAAACAAACTGGCTCGAGTATCAAGAAACTTCGATCAGATCGAGGTGGAGAGTATTTAAGTACTGAGTTTTCAGACTTCTTAAAAGAGAATGGGATTCTCTCTCAGCTCACTCCTCCGTACACACCACAGCACAACGGTGTGTCAGAACGAAGGAATCGTACCCTATTAGATATGGTACGGTCCATGATGAGTGATGCTGAGTTACCACTTTCCTTTTGGGGACATGCATTAGAGACAACAATTTATCTATTGAACAGGGTTCCATCAAAGACCGTGTCTACCACTCTATATGAGATATGGTGTGGAAGGAGACCATCTCTTAAAAGAGTTAGGATTTGGGGTTGTCCGGCTTATGTCAAAAAGCAGAATCTGGATAAACTCGAGACACGATCGGTCATGTGTAAATTTGTGGGATATCCAAAACACTCGTATGGATATCTATTCTACCACAAGGAGGATCAAAAGGTGTTTGTTTCTCAACATGCCACAATTTTGGAAAATGAAATCTTTACAGACAGTACTGATGGCAAAGTGGTAGAACTAAAAGAGATTCTAGAGATACAAATTACTCAGGACGAATTGGTTGACACTGATGTTGCAGTAGAACTTCAAGAACCTCAGTCGCTCCGGAAATCTAGTAGAACTTCTCGCCTGCCGGAGAGATACTATGGGTTTCTCATTGATGGTGATAGAGAAGATTGCATCATGGATGATGATGACCCTACTAGTTTTCAGCAAGCTATCACAAGTGGTGACTTAGTGAAGTGGCTGGATGCCATGAGATCCGAAATGGAGTCCATGTACACCAACAAAGTATGGACTTTGGATGTTGCACCTCCTGAGATAAAACCCGTTGGGTGCAAATAGATCTTTAAGAGAAAGATTGGTGTAGATGGACAGGTAGAGACCTATAAAGCAAAGCTTGTAGCGAAAGGTTTTCGTCAAAGACCAGGACTGAACTATGATGAAACTTTCTCTCCAGGAGCAATGCTTAAATCCATTCGGATCCTACTTGCTATTTCTGCTCACTACGACTATGTAATCTGGCAGATGGACGTTAAGACTGCATTTCTAAATGGTGATTTAGAAGAGTGCGTTTTTATGGATCAGCCAGAGGGTTTCATTGACAGTGAGAGCAGCGAAAAAGCGTGTAGGTTGCTTAAATCCATTTATGGATTAAAGCAGGCATCTCGGAGCTGGAACATCTGTTTTGATGATACAATCAAAGAGTTTGATTTTATCAAAAATATAGATGAACCATGTATTTATAAGAAGATTGTAGGAAGTACTGTCACTTTCCTCGTATTGTACATAGATGACATTCTCTTGATAGAAAATGATATTCCTATGCTACAATTGGTCAAATTATTCTTATCACAAAGGTTATCCATGAAGGACCTGGGTGATGCCGCGTGCATTTGGGCATAAGGATCTATAGAGATAGATCCAAAAGGTTATTGGGATTGTCCCAATCAAAGTACATTGATACCATCCTAAAAAGGTTTAGTATGGAAGATTCCAAGCGTGGTGTCTTGCCCGCTTGCCATGGAATCACTCTCTCTAAGGACTTCTGTCCGAAGACTGATGAAGAGAGAGCTCGCATGAGCATTATACCCTACGCTTTAGCCGTAGGATCTATAATGTATGCGATGATATGTACTCGCCCTGATGTAGCTTATGCACTAGCTGTAGTGAGCAGATATCAATCCAACCCAGGGGAGCAACACTGGATAGCCGTGAAGAACATTCTTAAGTACTTGCGAAGGACTAAAGAATTGTTCTTGGTGTATGGTAATGGGGATCTCCAAATGGAGGCCTTTACCGATTCTACCTTCCAAAGTAATAAGGATGACAGTAAATCTATCTCAGTGTTTGTATTTACCCTCAATGGAGGGGCGGTATGTTGGAAGAGTTCCAAACAGGATACCGTTGTAGACTCCACGATGGAAGCTGAGTATATTGCTGCAAATGATGCTACCAAGGAAGCCGTCTGGATGAGGAAGTTCGTTGCGGAGCTAGGAGTAGTTCCAACCATTATTAATCGAATACCATTGTATTTTGATAATAATGGAGCTATGGTGTTGGCCAAAGAACCCAAATCCCATCAAAAGTCCCGGCACATCCTCAGGCGATATCATTTGATCCGGGAGATAGTTGATCGCCAAGAGATCGAGATTCGGAGAGTAGATACAAAGGATAACACCACGGATCCACTCACCAAAGCCCTTCCACAGCCGCAACATGAGTGACTTTTTGAAATGTTGGGTATGAGATACGCTAATAATTGGCCTTAGTGCAAGTGGGAGATTGTTGGATATATGTATGCCCTAGAGGCCATTATATGTATAGTGGATGCTTGGACATATATATATGTGTATTTTGATATATGACTTTCTTGCTCGACATGATAGTTTGCTATCTGGTTTTACTTTATCTGACATGTTTACTTGATACTGTTCATTTGATACATATTGATAAAGCCCTAAGAATATTTGCTTGAATTCCATGGCTATGATGGAGATCATACTAGTGGGGCATGTGTAGTCTATAAGCATATCCTTAAATGTTCCTAGTCGTAGGTGTATCGAGATAGGGCATCGATATTCCATAGTACACTAGCGTATACGTTTCTTGACCAATATGATGGGCGATGGATGATCCCATATCCATTGGTGTTGTGACATCAAAGATTGTATACGGGTGCTCAGTGGAGACTGGGTACACTGAGCGGACTCACCGATAATTCCTATATGGTATTATATCTATCATCGGATAGCAGTTCTGTGGTGATACTGGTACAGGTTAGTCTGTAGACCCGAGATCGTCATAAAGTCTTGTGTGTTCTCCCATTGTACTTTGATTTCCACCCTACCACGGCTCTGCTGAGTCGTGCAAACAGGTGGATTTTGGCTATAGTCCCGAGACACATGGAGACAATGAGCGATAGGAGGGGTTTCGTCTCTCCCGGTATTAGGAGTTGATGTTGTGCTATGTGCGATTGGCTCTGACTTGAAGTCCCTGGCCAGGGCTGATGAGATTTACTGATAAGTGTTATCAGTAGTTTCTCGACCGGTCATAGACCAAATCGACATGACTTATTGAGTTATTAGGGCTTGACGATTCCATCCCTAGACTTGATATGCAGCATATCAGACGAAGATACCGGACTGTACGGTAAGTGTTGCCAATGGCTCGACGGGAGTTTTGACGGGTTCACTTGTTTTTCTTCTGATCGCTCAATACCCGGGTGGCCGTTACGTTTAGCTGACCGCTTGCGGTTTGTAGGTGTTTTGATATGATCATCACCTACTGCTGGCGTATTGACAAGTCTTAGAGCCCCACACAGGATTTTTCTAGCTCAGGCAAAATGTTGTGGTGTGCATATGTAATATGCGTAGGAGCTCGATTAAATACGAATATGTGATACCGTATTTTAATCGGACGTTCAATATTGGTTGGGTCGCATTTGATATGACCGAATTATTAAATCAAGTGTTGATTTAATAATTGACTTTTAGCTCATTTTTAATTAACCCTTTTTCTTTTGGATGTATGCATGTATGTTCACACATACACTTGATGATGTGCATGCACACATACACACATACATATGTGTCATGGTTGATGATACAAAGGAGATGGCAATGCAAGACTTACATGGTTCATAAATATCTAGATTTTTGTTAATGAATTAAAGAAAAAAGGAAATTAGGATAATGACTCATTTTCTACACACTTCTTCTTTGACCATTGACTTTAACCATAGTTTGATTTTCTTTGTTCTATAACCCATCTATAAAATATCTAGATATTTAGTTAACTATGGTTATATTTGAGAATATCTCATATATATTCTTTTCTTTTTCTTTTTAGATATAAGTTTTCATTATTATTCACAAAAGCTTTTGCCATCTTCACCTTCCTCCTTCTCTAAGCTCTCTTGAGTTTTGTTTTGAGTGAGGAACTTAAAAAGAAAGGGTTTTTAAGTGAGTTTACAAACCACACAACCATTCTACACTACCCTAGCCCTTTAGTGTAGAGTGTTTGCTTCATTTTGCGAAGCTAAGAGCTTGATCTAGGAATCTCCGGGTGGATCATCGTAGACGATGAAGGACCTCGAGCGGAGTCGTTCCAAACCTTGTGCAAAGCCGTAGGAGTCTTAAAGTCCGAAGGAGTTGGCTACAAAGTTTGTATTTCCATTTCCTTTAGTTTAGACTTCACATAATGATGTTATTACCCTAATCTCTAGTTACGATTCGTAGTTCGTTTGTAATAGCCCTCTTTAAAATGAAAGTTCACTACTTTATGATGTTGTTACTCAACTAGAGGCGCTACTACACACCAACAACCAAATAGTAATACATTGATTCTGAACGAAAGCTATTATATACCGAACCTAATATGCAATCTTATATCAGTTTCTTTATTAATTAAAGAAAGATATAATTTTGTAGTACAGGATAATATTATGAACATTTTCTGAATCAAAAGTTGATTGGATCAGGCTCGTTAAATAAAGGCATATACGATCTAAATCAAACCACAGTTCTTAACGTACAAAACACACACAAGAGGAAGAGTTCAGAAATGAACGAATCCTTCTTGTGGCATTGTAGACTAGGTCATATCAATACGACACGACTAGCTAAGTTACATAAGAATGGATATTTGAATCCGTTTGAATTATCATCTTATAAAATTTGTCAGTCATGTCTCAAAGGAAAGATGACCAAAACTCCGTTTACTAGACACGGAGAAAGAGTTACGGAACTCTTAAGACTGATACATAGCGATGTATGCGGTCTTATGTCTACACATGCCAGGAATGGTTTCTCGTACTTCATTACATTCACTGACGATCTCTCAAGATACGGACATGTGTTCCTGTTGAAACACAAATCTGAAGCTTTTGAGAAATTCAATGAATACAAGCATGAAGTCGAGAACCAAATGGGTAAAAGTATTAAAATCCTTCGATCTGATCGGGGAGGAGAATACTTGAGCAGTGAGTTCCTGGACTATTTAAAAGAGAATGGTATTCTCTCTCTGGTTACTCCTCCGTATACACCACAGCACAACGGTGTATCGGAGCGGAGGAATTGCACCCTATTAAATATGGTGCGCTCTATGATGAGTACCGCTGAGTTGCCTATTTTCTTTTGGGGTTATGCACTGGAGACGCTACAGACCTATTGAATATGGTTCCTACCAAATCTGTGCCATCCACTCCATATGAGATATGGAAAGGAAAGGGACTATTTCTTAATTATGTCAAGATATGGGGTTGTCCGGCATATGTGAAAACACAAAATCCGGACAAACTCGAGGCAAGGTCTTTTCTGTGTAAGTTTATTGGATATCCCAAACATTCACGAGGGTATATCTTCTACCACACCGAGGAACAAAAAGTGTTTGTTTCTCGACATGCCACCTTTTTAGAAAAAAAATTTCTTGAAAAAGAAATTAGTGGCAAGGATGTATAACTGGAAGAAGTTCCAGCCGTACAAACTACAGAAGAAGATTTGGTAGAACCGGAGGATTCGATAGTTCCCAATGAACTCCAGCCTCTAAGTCGATCTAGTAGGGTTCCTAATCCTCCTGAGAGATACTACGGTTTTCTCATTGATGGTGAGAGCGAGGATTGCATCATGAAAGATGGTGACCCAACTAGCTTCGAGCAGGCCATCACGAGTGGCGACTCTGTGAAATGGCTGGATGCAATGTGATCTGAGATGGAATCCATGTACACCAACAAATTATGGACTTTGGAAGATGCTCCTGAAGGGGTAAAACCCATCAGAAGCAAGTGGATCTTTAAGAAGAAAATTGGTGTAGCTGGAAAAGTCGAGACTTTCAAAGCTAGACTTGTTACGAAAGGTTTTCGTCAACGACCAGGTGTGTATTATGATGAAACCTTTTCTCCAGTAGCTATACTTAAGTCCATCCGGATCCTATTTGCCATCGCTGCATACCATGACTATGAAATTTGGCAGATGGATGTTAAGACCTTCTTTCTAAATGGCGATTTAGAAGAGAGCGTGTACATGACTCAGCTAGAGGGCTTCGTAGATAGTGGGAGCAGCGGAAAGGTGTGCAAGCTGCTTAAATCTATCTACGGGTTAAAATAGGCATAACAGAGTTGGAACATCTGTTTTGATATGGTAGTCAAAGAGTTTGACTTCATCAAAAACGTAGATGAACCTTGTATACACAAGAAGGTGGCAGAGAGTAAGGTTGTCTTCCTCGTATTGTACGTGGATGGCATACTGTTGATAGGAAATGATGTTCCTATGCTGCACTCGGTCAAGTTCTTCTTATCACAAAGATTCTCAATGAAAGATCTAGGTGATGCCTTCTACATCTTGGGGATTAGGATCTATAGAGATAGATCTAAACGGATATTGGGATTGTCCTAATCCAGGTACATAGACACCATACTAAAGAGGTTTAGTATGGAAGATTCCAATCGTAGGAATTTACCCACGATCTCAGGACTCACTCTCTCCAAAGAGATGTCTCCCAAGACTGATTTGGAAAGAGCTTGCATGCAAAGGATACCCTATGCTTCGGCAGTAGGCTATGTACGTGATGTTATGCACCAGACCCGATGTAGCATACTCACTAAGTGTAGTGAGTAGGTATCAAGAAGATCCAGGAGAGAATAACTGGACAGCTGTGAAGAACATTCTCAAGTACTTGAGAAGGACTAAGGAGATGTTCTTGGTGTATGGTAACGGTGAACTCCAAGTGGAGTCTTTTACCGATTCGAGTTTCCAGAGTGATAAGGATGACTCTAAGTCGGTCTCGGGATTTGTTTTTACCCTCAATGGAGGGGCGGTTTGTTGGAAGAGTTCCAAACAAGAAACCGTGGCAGACTCGACGATGGAGGCTGAATACATCGCTGCCAATGATGCTGCCAAAGAGGCTGTCTGGATGAAGAAGTTCATAACTTACCTTGGAGTGGTTCTATCCATCGAACATCCAATACCTTTGTATTGTGATAACAAAGGAGCAGTAGCTTTGGCCAAGGAACCCAGGTCCCATCAGCCATCCAGGCATATTCTGAGGCGGTATCACCTGATCCGGGAGATAGTTGATCGCCGGGAGATCGAGGTCAGGAGAGTTGACACGAAGAATAACACGGCGGATCCACTCACGAAAGCCATACCCGAGATACAATTTGAGAGACTCTTCGGGATGATGGGTATGAGATACTACAACAACAGGCCTTAGTGCAAGTGGAAGATAGTTAGTTATATGTATGCCCTAGAGGCCATTATTGTACATTTGATGTATATTATAGTGGATGCTTGGACATATATAGAGAGGACTTTCTTCCTCAACATGATAGTATGCAATTTGGTTGCTCTTTGTCTTAACATGTAGACTTATATTGTGATACTGCCTTACTCTCATATGTTGATAAAGCCCTTAGAATGTGTACTTGACTACCAGGACTATGATGGAGATTATACTAGTGGGGCCAGGGTAGCCCACAAGTACATCTTTTAATTGTTTCTAGTCGAGAGTGTATCGAGACAGGGCATCGGTATTCCAGAGTAGACTAGCGTATACGCTTCTTGACCCATATGATGGGCGATGGATGATCCCACATCCATTTGGTGTTTGACATCAAAGATGGTATACGGGTGCTCAGTGGAGACTGGGTACACTGAACAGGACTCGCAGAAAACTCCTAGTTGGTATTATACCTATCGTCAAATAGCAGTTTTCTGGTGACACTGGTACAGGTTAGTCTGTAGACCCGAGATCGTCATAGAGTCTTGTGTGATTCCCACTGTGCTTTGATTTCCACCTTACCATGTTCAAGAGAACATGCAAAGCGGTGGCTTTTGGGTACAGTCCCGAGTTACATAGAGGCAATGAGCGATAGGAGGGGATTCCTCTCTCCCGGTATTAGGGGTTGAAGTTGTGCAGTGCTCGATTGGCCAAAACAGGATGTCCCTGGCCAGGGTTGATACGGAGATTTACTGGTAAGTGTTATCATTAGTTTCTCGACCCGTTATGAACCTCACATTGACACGACTTATCGGTTACTGGGGTCTGACGTTTACCACCGCTAGACTGGATATGCGACATATCATACGAAGAGACCGGACTGTACGGTGGTGTTACTGACAGGCTTTACAGGAGTATGAGCAGGCTTGCTTGTTGATCTTCTGATCGCTCAATACCCAGGTAGCCATTACGTCCAGCTAGTACCGCTGATGGCTTATAGGTGACTGATATGATCATCACCTACTACCGGCGTATTGACGAGTCTTAGAGTCCTACACAGAGGTTTACTGGCTTAGGCAAAACGAAGTAGGAGCACATATGTGATATGTGCGGGACTGAGATTAAATGCATGTGTTTGATACCGTATTCTATTCTCGCGATATGTGATATCGGACGGTTATATGTGATATAGCCGGGTTATCGGATCAAGTGTTGAATCGATAAGTTGATACATAAGATATTAGTCGGTTATATGTGATATAGCCGGATTATTAAGTCAAGTGTTGATTTAATAATTTAATGTATAATTGTATATTTGATATACTAATTTACATTAACTAATATTAGCTCACTTAAGCATTTCTTTTCTCACTTATGCATTTAATCTATATGTGATATATATTAATTGTGTTTCTTTTTGTGTCATGCATGATGCGACATGCTACATGGGTGTATGAGACTCATACCATGCTTATGATAATGAGGGGTTTATTTATTTAATGTAAATCAAATAATTAGTTGGAAATTAAGCACATGGTTGAAGCTTGTAGAAGCTTATGGAACCATTGACTTAGTCCACTAATTTTGTTTTACCTTAGATATATTGTTAACCTAACTATTATCTAAAACCATGGTTATGTCTCTACATGAGTAATATGAGATATTTCTCACCCATGGTTGCAATCTCTCTCATGATTCATTCACAACATTATTCTCTTCATCTTCTTCTTCATAAAGGGTGAGCTCTCTAGGTTTTGGTGAGGTGAAGAAATTTAGTGAGAAAATTAATTCTAAAGTGAGCAAAAATCCTACTTCATCATCCTCTACTAGATTGGCCATTTAGTTTAGGGTGTTAGCTTCACTAATCCCTAATTAGTAAAGAGGTAGCTTGGGTTGGTGTCTCCTCGACGTAGATCATCTTCGGTCTCGAAGACTTCGTGCAAGCTTGTTCCTTTCATCTTGTGGAGCCATTCTAGAGTCCGGAAGATCGCTACTTGGAGCGAAGGGACTACTACACGGAGCTATTGAAGTGAAGGACCGGTCTACAAAGGTTGTATTCCATGTTCACTTAAATGGAAAGTTGTTTACATGTTGTATTCTCTAATTCTCTAGTTAAGATTCTAGGGTTAGGGTTGTTTAGCATGGCAAATTTTTGAAAATGGCATGGACGATGCCTCCTAAAACCTTGCTGTCGTGCTTGGCATTCCTACAGTACCTGACGTCTGTCAATGTCCTTTCAATACCATCATGCATCTTAATTCAGACCGTCCCTATCCTAACGAATTTACACGCCGCATCATTACCCATGAGAACCGATCCACCATCAATGTCACGATATGTCGCAAAGTGACTCCGGTATGGGGTCATATAATAGGAACATCCTGAATCTAGGTCCACAAGCTTTCCACATCGGTAGATGTGTAAATAGCGAGTACCGAATCATCACTGCCATAATCTGAAGTCTCCTCCGCAACACTTGCCGTGTTCGAAGGCTTCTCCTCCTCCTTATCCTTCAGCTGAGGGCAATCCTTCTTCCAGTACCTATTTTTCTTGCAACGACACTTGCCTTTAGCGTTTCTCGATTTTGATATGTAAGTCTATGGTAGCGCCCCGGCCGTCAATCCGAGGCAAAACGTGGAAATAAAAACTTTTATGAAACTGGCGCTAATGCAGACTTTTACCCTGATCGTACCATTAACACTAAACTAGAAAACTATAAGAAGTTAGAATGGCTATACCGATCGATCCGTGTCCTTCAGTCTTTAGCCACCATCCCTAGCTCCTCACGGCATCTCCGATCTCGCTCAATCTCCGGTCTTCTCGTTGAAGTGGCACCATGTCAAGATGTCTTTTTACGGGCTCCAGCTTCTAACCGAAGCAACTCGGACATGAAGTTTGCTAGCCGATATGTCCAAGGTGAAGTAGAGAATGTGTCTGATAACTTTGTCTCTTAACACCCATTGATTCTCAACACATGAGATTGTATGGATGGAGGTTGAAGATGAAGCCATGGTAGAAGAAGTTATGAGCTAGAGAAGAAGATGAAGAAGTGCTCCTTTTGTTATTGTGTTGTATGAAAATTGTGAGAGTGCTAGAATGAAATCTCAAGACCAACCCCAAGCCTAGTGTCTGTCCTCTCTCTCTCTCCTCATATCATTCAATACAATAATCAATAAAAAAAGGTGACACTGCACAAAAAATAAGACCATGAGTCATCAACCATGCACATGCCTCATTTAATGCCCTTCATCATGATTTCCACTCATAATTTCCACCACTAAACATTTAAACCAAAATGTTTAATCCAAAAAGAGAATGGAAACATCTAAAGTAAACTCGTGATGGATCACAAGGATATCCCTCACCTGTATATACATACCTGCATCCACATTCCGACTGAATGCGAATGCAATAAGACAAAAGTCATCCAACAAATCTAATACTAGGATCCAACTTAAACCAAAGCCCACTAGTATCATCTGTTTGATCATGATACGTGCACAGGTGTACGTATATGATCGAACCCTGCCATAATACCATACGGTCTCTACAACGTTTCGCCCGAACTTGGGAAAACTTTCTGCGAGGGACTCTAAAGACTCGTCAATACGTTGGTAGTGGGTTTAACCACAAGCGCGTCAGTGGTACTAGTGTTAGTGTATATGCCCTAGAGGCCATTACTGTATCATACTAGTTTGTATATTACTTAATGGATGCTTGGGATATTCACCTTGTATATACAATCTTGCTCAAAATAGTAGTATGCTACTTGGTTTGTTTCTACTTCAATGTGTATATGTGTTTATTTTTGTATATGGCCTATACACATTAGTAGAGCCCTTAGGATCTTTGCTTGATTACCAGCGATGTGATGGCCGTCACACTAGTGGGGCTGGGTAATCTATAAGCACATCCTTATGCAGGTCCCTGGTCGCAGGACTATCGAGACAGGGCATCGATACTCCGGAGTAGACCAGCGCATGCGCTTCTCATCCCAGTGTGGGAGACGGTCTGTCCCACAGCCGTCAGTACGTCGTACTTGAGATAGTATGCGGGTGCTCGTTAGGTTACGGGTACACTGGACAGGACTCGTCGGGAACTGACTAGTTGGTATTATACCTATCGTCAGTTATCAGTTCCCAGGTGACATGAGTACAGCTTAGTCCGCTGACTTGACACTGTCACTCCGCCTCGAGTGTGTTCCCACTGTACTTTGATCACTACCCTACCACGGCTCAAAGGAGTCGTGCAAACAGGTAGTGGTTGGGTGCAGTCCCGAAGCACTTGGAGGCAGTGACGGTTAGACAGGATTCGTCTCTCCCGGTATTGGGGGTTGACATCGCGCTGTGTCTAGGAGAGCCATTACACGAGTAGTCCCTGGCCAGGGCAAACGAGATATACTGGTAGGTTTCCAGTGTTATCTCAGGGTGTTTTGGGCTTCGCTCCGGCACGACTTGTACCGCTATTGGGGGACTGACGTTTACCGCCCCCTAGGCCCGCCATGCGATGTATCAGACGAACAGACCGGACTGTACGGAGAATGTCACACTCAGGCTCAGTAGGAGTTCAGATGGGTTTCGCCTCGTCGGTCTTCTTGTCGGCATTACCTGGGGACCGTTACGCACAGCTAGTGCCGCTTGCGGTCTGTGGTTAAACCCACTGCCAGCGTAGTGTCGAGTCTTTAGAGTCCCACACAGAAAGCTTTTCGCCTTTAGGCAAAAGAGTAGAGGTCGCATGGTATTGCGACAGGTCGCATGGTTTTGCGACAGGGTTCGGTCACATCCGTGCACTTGTGCACGTACAGTGTCCGGACAGTTTACACTAGCGGGCTTTGGTTTAAGCCAGATCCTAGTGTACCTTATGGGATTGGATTTATCCAGTTTGCATTCGTGTTCCTCGGAACGCGGATGCGGGTGTGTATGCACAGTTGACAGGGAGGCAGAGGCAGCGGATTCTCATTAGGGTTGTTGACAGTTGACCGTTGACTATTTGACTTTATGCTCAACCCTAATGAGAATATGATATGTGATTAACTGCTATATTAATTAAGTATTATGGTGATATGGTTGTTGACTTGTTGACTTGTTGACTTTGTTGACTTGTTGACTTTTGTTGACTTGTTGACCGGTTGACTAGGCTTGACTAGTTGACCATCATGATAACCATGGTTATCATTTCATGCCAAAGACTTTTACTTGCTTGCTCATTTGAGTAAAATGAGTGCATGACATGATAAGATTATGGTTGCTTCAAACCATCACATAAGACTTTTTTTTTTTGATATGATGAGTTATGATCACTTTGGATTATGAGAGGGTGAAAGACAAAAGAGTTGCTCATTCTTTCTTGCTCATTCTCTCTCTTGTTCTTGAGCTCTCCTTTTGCTCTCACCCTCAACCTCTTGCTCCCTCTCTTGATCTATGGTTCTCTTGTCTCATGAGTTGAGAATCAAGAACCATAGATAAAATCCCATTCTATTTCCTCTCTACTCATTCTAGTTCACTAGGTTTAGCAAACCAAGTGAACTAGTTTCTTCAAAGAACGAAGAAGGAGCTAAAGGTTGGAGCTTTCAGGTGGATCTATCTTCGGCGTACGGAGACGACGAGAAGAAGCCATTGGACCACCATCGGAGCTTTGAAGACGAAGGAGTTCAAGACAAGCAAGGTATAACCATCTCCATCCGAGTAGCTAACTCTCTTTAGCTAAGTATGCTAGTTTTAGTTTAGTCAAAGATCCCGACTTTGCTTAGTCCATGTTGCCGCTTGCGCCAAAAATTTGATTTTTATACCGTTTCCGCCTCCCCGTAAGAACCGGGGGTCGCAACGTGGACTGACAGTGGTATCAGAGCCTAACTAAACTTAAACTAGCTTGGTAGTAAAGTGTAACGAAGTTCGGAACCGAAAAAAATCCAAAAACCTAACTTTTACAAAACCTGAGTTTCTGTTGAAATTATTTCTGGTCAAAATGAAAAACTTTATACTCCTAAATTTGGCTCAGGGTTTTGTGTGAACACCCATGAAAAACGGTCCACTGTTTCGTTCAAACCGCCGTGCTTCCGCCGCACGAGGTAGGCATGTGCCGCGGAAGCGCCGCGGTTTGTCGTCTTCTCTGCATCGTTTTTCGTGCAGTGTGTGTCTGTGTTGGTTTTGGGATTTTTGAAATATATTATATGTGCCCAGATTTTCCAGAAAAGAAATTTCCTTTTGGGGTCCTATAATTCCGTATTTTTTCCGAACTTCACTGCACTTTGACTATGATGGTTATATCTGTGATGTTTGCATGTATTGAACGTCGGCTAATCGCTATAAGTCGATTGGTCGGGGTTATACATGATCTTTAATGTGCTGGAATGTGTATATAAATATGTTGGATTGTCGCGGGTGAATAGCCGGGGGTTGTGAGACGAGAGTTTTCTTTTCTTGCGATTCATGTAAATTTGTAAATTGATGTAATAATTATTTGTATGGCCGCACAACCGGGTCGGGGTTGTAGCCGTCATTGTATAATTTCTTTTTACTGTTTTTGCTCCTAGGATAGACCCATGGAGGGGTGCACAAACTACCGGGTATGCCGAAGTGTCGAGTGGCCTACTCATGCAGATGAGGGAGGTTGCTACGCTTCGGGTACTTGGCGGGTAGTTTGCCGCACCCGTAGGGGTCTTGGGTGGGGTATTGGCTATTCACCGCGACCGTGTAATCTGTTTTTGTTACAGGCTCGTACAAATTACAGATTCCTAGTATATCCAATGTATTTATCTGTGATCTGAAATGTTTATCATTGCAGTATATCTATATATGATATTATTTAGGCATTGCTTATGTTTTACAGACGCGCTAGCCCAGCCCCCGCTCTGTCGTTAGTTAAGTAACCTAACGGGTAATGACGGGGCCCCGTGGCGAATGCGAATGGCATAAGCGTACGTCATATTTTGGTTGTTTTCTGCAATGGTAGGATTAAATGATGGGACGCATTAAAAGAACTAATGCAAGAATATCACGCATTAAAAGAACTAATGCAAGATAATAAACCAAGTTAAAGTCGTTGGAACACTTTCGAAAAACCACTCGGTTCTTTTCAAAACAAACTTTTAAAATACGGAGTTTGAGCCACTCCATTTAAAAGCTATCTCGTTCCATCGACCAAATCAAGTTCACTACGTTCACGGTTTTGCCAAAACCATCCGTAGCCCTCCATCATTTCAGTTAAATATTCGGTAGTATTCAAGCTATGTATTTTGACCTCACGCCAAGGCATAGTGATTGGTAGCTGCCGGATATTTATCTGTTGCATAGATAGAATGCGTTGGTTTGAGACAGTCGTACTGCCATTTTGGCCTACGTCAAGGGTATGTACGGGTGGGTTCAAATTAACCTGGATAATGATGGGACGAACTTGACATGTGACTTATGACATTTTGACCTCACGCCAAGGTCATAAGAGCATGGGGCAAAAATCCACATCGGGAGTTTCATAAGTACTGAAACTTGCTAGATTTGCATACCATTTGGAGTGTGATGATTCTGGTAGGATTCCTTCAGTTTCGTCACGCGATGATATTTGGATCCCGATCCTACTGTGAGTATATGCTACTCCTCGGGAAATTTCTCACTTAACGATCAATGCTATAAACCTAGTAGGTGCCTAGAAAGGTGTTAGCGGGGCTACGCCCCCAGGGAAAAGAGGTTCTTTAATTAAGGAACTTCGCGAAAGCGTTGGAAAACCTCCCTCGAAGTACCGACACCGGCCTGGCTGAACGGTTAAGCAAGTATTGTACGGTGGGATTGATCCTGACTAATTCTTCCTTTATGGTTTGAGGAGGGATTCGAGAAACAGTGGGAGCCATCCTGTTTAGACAAACTAAAAACCACTCTAAACTTGCAAGAGCATCATGCTGAGTGTTTCTTCTTCTCTCTCCTAATTGCAGCGACCAATCAACATGACTGGACTTAAGTTACTCCTAGATAAAAACAAACTGACAGGGCCAAACTACAAAGATTGGCTCAGGAATGTCAAGATAGCAATCACTTATGACAAGCTGGGGTATCTTCTTACCACCAAAGCTCCCCCTGTCCCTGGTCCAACTTCCAGTGTCGCGGATAAGGAAATCCGCAAGACTTGGGAGATTGATAGCGCGAAGGCCAAGTGCCTCCTGCTTGCCTCGATGGACAACGAACATCAGAGGAGGCATGAGAATATGGACATGGAGTCCATATTGCTCCATACAAAAGAACTGTATGGAGAGCAATCACGTATCGCAAGATACGAAGCGTCGAAAAAGTTATTTTCGACAAGAATAGCCGTCGGATCATCAGTAGCCGAGCACGTGCTAAAGATGATCGGCTACATTGAGGAGCTCGCTGACCTAGGGATCACATTAGAGAGTGAGCTATATACGGATATAGTTCTCCAGTCCCTTCCTTCCACTTACGCCCAGTTCATACTGAACTTCAACCTACAAGAAAAAGAGGTTGAACTTTCAGAGCTCCTCAACATGCTGAGGAGCGCAGAGGGCACCCTACAGAAAGGTAGGGATACATCCACTTTGTTTGTAGGAGGATCATCTTCTTCTAGGTCCAAGGCGAAAGCCAAGGGAAAGAAGAAGAAGGCCCCCGCCAAACCAAGGGGCGGTGTTAGTAAAGTGGATACGAAGGGAAAAGCAAAAGCAACAAAGATAGCGGGGAAGCTTGTGGATAAGGAAGAATGCTTCTATTGTCATAAGAAAGGACACTGGAAGAATGATTGCAGGGCCTGGAAGGCCAGAACACAGGAATTGAAGCAGGTTGCAGCTTCAACTTCAGGTGTGTATGTTATTGAAAACTGTCTTTCAATAAACTCTACTTCCTGGGTATTGGATACCGGATCAGGATCTCATATCTGTAATTCTTTGCAGGCGTTGAGAAACCGTAGGGTTTTGAAGGCAGGTGACATGACCCTCAGAGTTGCAAACGGAGCTAGCATGGATGCTAAAGCCGTGGGGGACTATCACCTGGGAATGTCAGATGGACATGTTTTGGTTTTGCGTAATTCCTTTTTTGTACCCAACGCAACTTGTAATATCATTTCTGTATCTTTAGTTTCTAAAGAAGGTTATGAATTTGCGTTTGTAAGTAATGTTGTAAACATTCACCTTAATCAAGTTCTGATTGGGTCAGGTACATTAAGTAATGGTATATACGTGTTAAACCAACCACAGATTTTCAACGTCCAGGATACACACAAAAGAAAGTCTCCAGAACTAAATCAGACTTTCTTATGGCATTGTAGATTGGGTCACATCAATGAGAGAAGGTTGACTAAGTTACATACAGAAGGATATTTGAATGCGTTCGAATATCAATCGTATGCCACTTGTCAATCTTGTCTCAAAGGAAAGATGACAAAGACTCCGTTTACTGGACAAGGAGTAAGAGCGAGCGAGCTCTTGGGACTCGTACACAGTGACGTGTGCGGTCCAATGTCTACACATGCCCGAAGCGGACATTCTTACTTCATTACTTTTACGGATGACTTCTCAAGATACGGTTATGTCTTCTTAATGAAACATAAGTCCGAGGCCTTTGGAAAATTCCAGGAGTATAAGAATGAAGTAGAGAAACAGACCGGCAAAAGTATTAAGATTCTAAGATCGGATCGAGGTGGAGAATACTTAAGTGCCGAGTTCCTGGACTATCTAAAAGAGAACGGAATTCTCTCTCAGCTTACTCCTCCATACACCCCGCAACATAACGGTGTATCGGAGAGACGGAACCGCACCCTATTGGATATGGTGCGGTCCATGATGAGTAACGCTGAGTTACCGCGATCATTCTGGGGGTATGCGCTAGAATCAGCTGCATACCTTTTGAACCGAGTTCCGACTAAGACTGTGCCTACCACCCCATATGAAATGTGGAGTGGGAAGAAACCCTATCTTCAATATCTGAAGATCTGGGGATGTCCAGCTTTTGTCAAAAAGCAGCATGCGGACAAACTCGAGGCACGCTCAGTACTGTGCAAGTTTGTGGGATACCCAAAGAACACCAGGGGGTATCTTTTCTACTACGCAGAGGAACAAAAAGTCCTTGTTTCTCGTAATGCCCACTTTCTAGAACACCAGTTCTTGGAAAAGGAGATTAGTGGGAGCGCAGTAGAACTGGAAGAAATTCCAGAACCACAGACTATTACTGAAAGGTTAGTGGAACCAGAGGGTTCAACAGAACAGGACATTCCTACGCCGCTCCGCAGAAGTAGTAGGCAGTCTCATCCGCCCGAGAGATACTACGGTTTTCTCATAGACGGGGATAGAGAGGATTGCATCATAGATTATGATGAGCCTACTAGCTTCCAGCAGGCCGTTCAGAGCGTTGACTCAGTGAAATGGCTGGATGCAATGCGGACCGAAATGGAGTCCATGTACACCAACAAGGTATGGACGTTGGACATTGCTCCAGACGGGGTAAAACCCGTAGGATGCAAGTGGATCTTCAAAAGGAAGATTGGTGTAGATGGACAGGTTGAGACCTATAAAGCTAGGCTGGTAGCAAAGGGTTTTCGTCAAAGACCTGGCTTGGACTACGACGAAACCTTTTCTCCAGTAGCCATGCTGAAATCCATTCGGATCCTTCTTGCCATTGCTGCCTTCCACGATTATGAGATATGGCAAATGGACGTAAAGACAGCTTTTCTAAATGGAAATTTAGAGGAGTGTGTCTATATGGACCAACCAGAGGGTTTCATTCAGAGTGGGAGCAGCGGAAAGGTGTGCAAGTTGCTTAAGTCCATCTATGGGCTAAAGCAGGCATCGCGGAGTTGGAACATCTGCTTTGATGAGACGGTCAAAGAATTTGGCTTTATCAAAAATCCAGATGAACCATGCATCTATAGTAGATTTGTAGCGAGAACTGTAGTATTCCTCGTTTTGTACGTGGATGACATTCTCTTAATAGGAAATGACATTCCTATGCTACAATCTGTCAAGGGGTTCTTGTCACACAGGTTCTCCATGAAAGACCTGGGTGATGCCTCATACATTCTGGGTATCCGGATCTACCGTGACAGATCCAAGAGGATATTAGGACTTTCACAGTCCAGGTACATCGACACCATACTGAAGAGGTTCAGTATGGAAGATTCCAAGCGCGGTAACCTACCGGCTTGTCACGGGATCACCCTCTCTAAAGAGATGTCTCCCAAGACTGATTTGGAGAGGGATCGCATGTCTATTATACCCTACGCTTCTGCGGTAGGCTCTATAATGTATGCGATGTTGTGTACCAGACCGGATGTAGCTTATGCACTGAGTGTGGTAAGCCGGTATCAGTCTAACCCTGGGGAGAAACACTGGATAGCGGTAAAGAACATTCTCAAGTACCTGAGAAGGACTAAGGAGATGTTCTTGGTGTATGGCGGAAAAGACCTCCAGATCGAGGCCTTTGCTGACTCCAGCTTCCAGAGTGACAAGGATGATTCCAAGTCCATGTCGGGTTTTGTCTTTACCCTCAATGGAGGGGCGGTGTGTTGGAAGAGTTCCAAACAAGAAACCGTTGCAGACTCGACGATGGAAGCGGAATACATCGCTGCATCTGATGCCGCAAAAGAAGCTGTCTGGATGAGGAAGTTCTTGAAAGAACTTCAGGTGGTTCCGTCCATTGTTGATCCAATACCTCTGTATTGCGACAACAACGGGGCTATAGCTTTAGCGAAGGAACCAAGGTCCCATCAGAAATCCAGGCACATCTTGAGGCGGTATCACCTGATCAGGGAGATCGTAGATTGCCAGGAGATCGAGGTTCGGAGAGTCGCTTCAGAAGACAACACTGCAGATCCATTCACCAAGGCCTTGCCCCAGACTCAGTTCGAGCGGCTGATCGAGATGATAGGTCTTCGATACGCCAGTACATGGCCTTAGTGCAAGTGGGAGATTGTTAGTATATATGCCCTAGAGGCCATTACTGTATCATACTAGTTTGTATATTACTTAATGGATGCTTGGGATATTCACCTTGTATATACAATCTTGCTCAAAATAGTAGTATGCTACTTGGTTTATTTCTACTTCAATGTGTACATGTGTTTATTTTTGTATATCGCCTATACACATTAGTAGAGCCCTTAGGATCTTTGCTTGATTACCAGCGATGTGATGGCCGTCACACTAGTGGGGCTGGGTAATCTATAAGCACATCCTTATGCAGGTCCCTGGTCGCAGGACTATCGAGACAGGGCATCGATACTCCGGAGTAGACCAGCGCATGCGCTTCTCATCCCAGTGTGGGAGACGGTCTGTCCCACAGCCGTTAGTACGTCGTACTTGAGATAGTATGCGGGTGCTCGTTAGGTTACGGGTACACTGGACAGGACTCGTCGGGAACTGACTAGTTGGTATTATACCTATCGTCAGTTATCAGTTCCCAGGTGACATGAGTACAGCTTAGTCCGCTGACTTGACACTGTCACTCCGCCTCGAGTGTGTTCCCACTGTACTTTGATCACTACCCTACCACGGCTCAAAGGAGTCGTGCAAACAGGTAGTGGTTGGGTGCAGTCCCGAAGCACTTGGAGGCAGTGACGGTTAGACAGGATTCTTCTCTCCCGGTATTGGGGGTTGACATCGCGCTGTGTCTAGGAGAGCCATTACACGAGTAGTCCCTGGCCAGGGCAAACGAGATATACTGGTAGGTTTCCAGTGTTATCTCAGGGTGTTTTGGGCTTCGCTCCGGCACGACTTGTACCGCTATTTGGGGACTGACGTTTACCGCCCCCTAGGCCCGCCATGCGATGTATCAGACGAACAGACCGGACTGTACGGAGAATGTCACACTCAGGCTCAGTAGGAGTTCAGATGGGTTTCGCCTCGTCGGTCTTCTTGTCGGCATTACCTGGGGACCGTTACGCACAGCTAGTGCCGCTTGCGGTCTGTGGTTAAACCCACTGCCAGCGTAGTGTCGAGTCTTTAGAGTCCCACACAGAAAGCTTTTCGCCTTTAGGCAAAAGAGTAGAGGTCGCATGGTATTGCGACAGGTCGCATGGTTTTGCGACATTGTTCGGTCACATCCGTGCACTTGTGCACGTACAGTGTCCGGACAGTTTACACTAGCGGGCTTTGGTTTAAGCCAGATCCTAGTGTACCTTATGGGATTGGATTTATCCAGTTTGCATTCGTGTTCCTCGGAACGCGGATGCGGGTGTGTATGCACAGTTGACAGGGAGGTAGAGGCAGCGGATTCTCATTAGGGTTGTTGACAGTTGACCGTTGACTATTTGACTTTATGCTCAACCCTAATGAGAATATGATATGTGATTAACTGCTATATTAATTAAGTATTATGGTGATATGGTTGTTGACTTGTTGACTTTTGTTGACTTGTTGACTTTGTTGACTTGTTGACTTTTGTTGACTTGTTGACCGGTTGACTAGGCTTGACTAGTTGACCATCATGATAACCATGGTTATCATTTCATGCCAAAGACTTTTACTTGCTTGCTCATCTGAGTAAAATGAGTGCATGACATGATAAGATTATGGTTGCTTCAAACCATCACATAAGACCGGCCATCGCCCCTCGTCGGGGTCTCGATCCGTATACACTAGTTTATTTATGGAGTATCGATGCCCATCCTCGAAACTCCCATGACTAGGGACACTTTTAAGGATGTGCTTATAGACTACCCAACTCTCACGTATATGATCGCTATCATACTGCTGGTAGTCAAGCAAGAATCCTAAATGCTCTACCAACGTGTAATAGTGATATATAATGTCACCTAAAGCATGTACACGATGATAAAAACAAACCAGATAGCATACTATCATCTCGAGTAAGACTGTCCTCCCGGTATAGGTCCTCCCTTAATTATTGCAATCACGTGCCTGCGATCCAATAATTGATTTTGAGGGCACTATATCCAACAATCTCCCACTTGCACTCATGGTTAATTATTGCGATGTCGCATACTCACAGTCCGTGTGATACCGAACACCCAACTTCTCTACTGATCAGTCTCACAAAGCTCGTTTGTGAAACTATTACGTTCGAGAAATAGCCTCAGTGAGTGGATCCGCCCTGATGTTTCTTTCTATATCTCTCTTTATCTCAAGTTCGCGGAGAAAGCCATCTCCCGAAATGAGCAATACCTGTCTTAGATGTCTGGATATCTGATGGGACCTAGTTCACAAATGAATCCCAATTCCAGTTTACATCTTAAGACTGTATCGTCAACTGAATTTAATCAGTATCCTGCGTCATTCCTCCCTCAGTATCCTCTTGGACCAACTGTCCAAACTACTGCCCCTTGTCAGAGGGAAAACTATAACTCCAACAGTCACTCTGTCATCCAGGTCACCTTGGAAGCCTGGAATGATAACTGTCTCCCGAAGGAGGCTGTCGTTATCAAATCCCTAGAATATCTACTTATGTTCTAAAACTGCTTCCGAACGTTTCTCCAGGATTGGATTAATATCATAATATCTTGCAGCTAGTGCAAAAGCAATATCTGGTGTGGTACTTGATATCTCATGATCGACTCAATTGCCTAAGCAAGTGATATACCAATCATGCACATCCCCTTCCCCTTTAGTCTGTAAGACACCTTTAGAGAGGGTGACTCCATCACCTGCAGGTACACCACTATGCCAGGAGTTATCTATTCTAAAACACCTTTAGAATACTGTCTAAGTACCCAGATTGGGACGCTTTCCAAATCTAGATCTAAAACCATAAATCTAGTAACCAGAATGCCCGATATAATATCCAAATCGTATGTGGAGAAACCACTGTGTGACAATAAAAATATAACCGATCGTAGTATAGGAATTTCTCTTCCTACTATGTGTATGTCATCCAAATACCAGGACATCACACACTACTACCTTCTTAACAGATCCATTCCTAATTCTGATGAAGCCAAAACTTATGACTGTCACATCAAAAATAGATGATCTATCTCCGCTATAGCTGCTTTAGTCTATAAATAGACGTAAGCTATTTGTCCACTATGCTTCCGCCGCTCCCATTGACTACGACAACCCTCTGGCAGAGTCATATACACGTGCACTTCTAAAGCTAGTTTAGAACGACGCTATACTCATCCTCCTGCCGGGTCTCACAGTCTAGAACAGTAGTAATGGCAAGTTTGGATAAACAAAAACCTCCCTGTCACCGTCTTTGAGGATACCGAAGTACCTCTCGGGCGTCTGAGATTACCCACCATATCTGCGGAGTAGCTAATGGAATGTCAAAACTGATTGAATCTTTAGGTTCTTATTAAATTTTCAGTAATCGTCTGCGGTTCTGGAATCACTTCCAGTTCTACCATACTCTCACTACTGTTTTCTGAAATGTCCATTTTACTAAAACTGTGGCGAGTCAAGAACAATATCACTATTGATCTTCCAGATGGTAGAAAGTCAACCCTCGTCATAGCCTGGGTTAACCCATAAACATACATAACAGAAACGTGCCTTGAGTTATCCAGAGTATGATTTTAAGTATAAGCCGGAGAGCTCCATGTACCTTAACATCGTTAAGATATGATCCATTCTATATCCAATATAGAAATAGAGACACTGATTTAATTAGAACCAGATTCAAATCATGCAGCTGTCTCCAGTGCATGTCAACTTAATGGAGAAAGGCCGATCGGCATTACTCAACTTAGGAGTGCATCCAATTATGAATAACCTGAAAGAGAAACAAGTTTCTCAAAACCATTACTATCAATTGAATACCCAACACAAGTCTCTACATCTCCGATCACCTTGAAGAATCCCGATACTTGCGACGCCTGGTTCTCTACTTTATTCTTATACCTATAACTTCTAAAAAAATAGACCTTGTATTTCTACGAAACACATGTCTAAAACCTGAGAAGTCACAAATAAACAGAATATAGTATGAGGACCAACCCCTCTGTCCTAATGGACACTGGACTACATACAATACTCTGTATAAGTCCCCTGAGTTTAATAACTCAAACCCTGTGCGTCGTAGGTTGAAAACTGTATTATGGTTATGAAGAATTACACCGCTATTGAATGTTCCTTACCTAACCATCAACTGATATAGGTAAATGTCATAGACATAATTTCAAAAAATTATATCCCACTTTATAAAATAAATGTACAGATATATCAGTTTGAAATTGGTGCCTAACAAAGGATATTCAAAACCAAATATTTGCCGTCAGGCAAAAACCCAAGCGATTTTCTCAAATATCACCAATTACAACGAATCCCGATATAATGAGGATGATCACCTAATTCCCAATAACTTACTCCCACTCATCATCTGTAAAACCATACAGATGTGAGAATCATACCTGGTAAATACATACTATAGAGTAAGGATCTAAGTGGGAAATCAGTTTTCAATCAACAACGCATAGTGAAACTGAAACATGAATATGTTTCGAAGGGGTATCCGGGTATTCCTAATAATACCTCTTCCATTATCAGATTCATGACTGTAACCGTATATTTCCTTGCCATCTCTCCAAATCCCTTTATTTGTCTTTACTCATTACCTTCTGTACACCCCTTTAGGCTAAGTGGTTTTCTTCCTACCCTACCATTCAGCACCAGCCTATAGTTTGGAAGAAGACTATTCAATAAGCGTAATAGGTGTACTGTCCTAATCCTAGGAGCACTCGCAAGTTGAGAGAAGGTAAAGATAAAAGACAACTGAATGAATATCATTCTATTTCTCCTGAACAAGAATCCATCCCCGAACTGGAACTAGTCTCTTCGAGTTCGTATAAAACCATACGATGGAATATCCAATAACTGTGGATCTTCATAGTGATATGGGGTGTTATGGAAAAAAACAAAGGTGAAGTAGGAGTGGCGATGAAATACTTGGTTTGGTCGTGAATGATAGCAGTTGCAATTTAGTTTGCCCTCTTTCTAATCCCTTTATTTGTCTTTACTTATTACCTCCTGTACACCACACTTAGGCTAATTGGTTTTCTTCTTTCCCTACCTTTCGGCACCTGCCTATGGTTTGGAAGAAGACTATCCAATAAGCGCAATAGGTGTACCCTCTCCTAATCCCAGGAGCCCTCACAACCTGAGAGAAGGTAAAAAGAAAAGGCAACTGAATAATCCTTATTCTATTTCTCCTGAACCAGGATCCATCCTCGAATCTGGAACAAGTTCCTTCGAGTTCGTATATAACCATACGATAGATTTATCCAATGGAAGTGGATGTTCGTAGTGATACGAGGTGTTATGGAGAAATGCAAAGGGTAAAAGAAAGAGTGGCAATGAAGTATGCAACTCAGAAAATCCAAAAACCAGTGTTTTAGGAAAGTTCGGTTAACTTGGTCACTGAGTTATAGTCTAGGGTCGGGCCATGGTCACTGCCAAAGAGAGAGAGAGAAGTAACACTCTGCGTGCACTCTAATCTAGATCGGAATGGTTATCAATTTATCTAACCCGGAAGCTTCCTACTGTATCCTCAAATTCTCCTCCAAACCTGAAAGAAGAATTAGTCGGGATCACCCGAAGAGTAAACCAGCTCATCAGTGGGTATCGGGATCCAACTATCATCGCTTGATAACCTGATGGAATCCACTCAAGTCATCACACTCCAGAAGGTATGCACATACCTGGCAAGTTTCCTGTATGTTTGAAACTCCCGATGTGATTTTTACCCCATGCTCTTATGACCTTGACTAAGGCCAACAAATCATAAGTCACATGTTAAGTTATACCCGTCATTGTCCAGGTTAATTTGAACCTACCTGTACAAGCCCTTGACTAGGGCCAACAAGGCTGTACGACTATCCCAAACCAACGCATCTATCTATGCAATAGAAAAGTAACAAATAGCTACCATACACTATGCCTTGACGAAGGCCAACAAACATAGCATGAATACTAAGTGCTACCCATCTGAAATGACAGAGGGCTACGAATGGTTTTTGGCGAAAAACCTTTAACGTAATGAACTTGATATTGTTGAAGAAACCAGATAGCTTTTTACAAATATATAGTGGCGAAAACCTTTGTTAAAAAGGTCACTCCCGGTGAAGGGATCTCGGCTCTTTCCCCGTAGAATGAGGTGCAGGATATTCCAAACTGAATACCACGATGCAAAGCAAAAAGTAATCGACTATAGTGAAGTTAATACCCTGACGCAAACTTCTGCCCATGGGGTCACTCCCGATGAAGGGATCTCGGCCCTTGCCTCGTCGAATGAGGTGTTGGATATTCATAACCGAATATCATTGTGCAAAACAAAAGAGAACGTCCTTTTAATAACAGCTTTTTGAAAATTGTTCCAACAACATCGAATAGGTCTGTTTTTCTTGCATTGATCAGAATCAATACAGTCCCATCAATTAATCACACCAAAAAAGAACGAAAATATAATGTACGTATATGCCATCTGCATTCGCCACTGGGTCCCATCATTACCTGTTAGGTTACTTAACTAACGACAGAGCGGGGACTGGACTACCGCGGGTGTAAAACATATACAACATTTACTAGTATATATATAAATATATAATAATCGCTCCAGACGTGATAAATGCAACATCACAGAAATATAATAAGCATCACAGAGCAATACAGATAATCTGGGAGCCCCGGGTTTCATTGAGCCACAAGTGAAACCCGATGTTCCCCTGGTCATGTGGATAGCCTGTGCAATGAAAACCTAGACCCCTACAGGCACAGCAAGTTACCCGCCAAACCAGAAGCGAGGCAGCCCCTTTCAACAAAGTGAATGCGCCACCCAGCATTTCACGGAATCCGATAACTTGACCACCCAACCTTGGGTTAACCTATACCCCCTACGAGTGCGGTGAATAGCCCGCCAATTCTAGAGTGAAGCCCCCTCCATCTCAAAGCCATGAGATGCGGGTCCGTTGCCCTCTAGAACCCGGCTACCCGTGCACTCCACCGCGGGGTAATCCTAGTACAGAAAAGAAAATATGTACAACGGTGACATCGACCTCAACCCGGTCGTGCCCCAAAAAGAATAATATACAAACAGGCAGTGCCGGCAGTCCACATGTCGGACGCTCGCCCCGCGATATTAAATGTACAAATAAAACTAAAGTGTACTAACATTGCACCAACCTATCCACCACGACAAATCTGCAACATCACAGCACAACACAAATCATCAACGTGAATGTCACATTCGCAAAACCCGTCTAAAAGGACTATAGCAATTAGACAAGATTTACCGCTCGAATAACATTCAAGGTCGCAGATATAATGTAAGCACTATGAACTAACGTATTTAAAATTTCGATCGACAAAACTTCCCGAAGTGGGCCCCAAGTACAAACCCAGTACTCAAACAATATCTGGGCCCTAACAAAATATTCCAGAAACCACAATTCCATCTGAAAGACACCCAGAAGAAAAATGGTACATCGTTGCCCCAAAACAGCAGCGGAACCGCGGCCAACACATGGCTTGTGCGGTGGTTCCGCGGCAGTCTTGTCGGTTGAGTCGACTAAATTTCTTCAGTAGTCTTAAAAAATCCTGCACGATTTTCTGACATACCCAAAATAATTTTTAGACCAGTTTAAAAATTCGGCAGAAACTTGAAATTTGGAATTGCGGTTTTGGAAATTTCGTTCGATCGATATTTTAAACATGTTAGAACAAGCTGGTAAATGTTAATGGCATGTCTCTTATACCATGTAAGTCTATGGTAGCGCCGCGGCCGTCAATCTGAGGCCAAACGCGGAAATAAAAACTTTTATGAAACTGGCGCTAACGAAGACTTTTACCCGGATCGTACCATTAATACTAAACTAGCAAACTACAAGAAGTTAGAATGGTTATACCGATCGATCCGTGTCCTTCGGTCTTTAGCCACCATCCCTAGCTCCTCGCAGCATCTCCGATCTCGCTCGATCTCCGGTCTCCTCGTCGAAGTGGCACCACGTCAAGAAGTCTTTTTACGGGCTCCCGTTTCTAACCGAAGTAACTCGGACATGAAGTTTGCTAGCCGACATGTCCAAAGTGAAGTAGAGAATGTGTGTGATAACTTTGTCTCTTAACATCCATTAATTCTCAACACATAAGATTGTATGGATGGAGGTTGAAGATGAAACCATGGTGGAAGAAGTTGTGAGCTAAAGAAGAAGATGAAGAAGAGCTCCTTTTTTTATTGTGTTGTATGAAAATTGTGAGAGTGCTAGAATGAAATCTCAAGACCAACCCCAAGCCTAATGGCTGTCCTCTCTCTCTCCTCATATCATTTCAACACAGTAATCAATCAAAAAAGGTGACATTGCACAAAAAATAAGACCATGAGTCATCGACCATGCACATGCCTCATTTAATGCCCTTCATCATGATTTCCACTCACAGTTTCCACCACTAAACATTTAAACCAAAATATTTAATCCAAAAAGAAAATGGCAACATGTAAAGTAAACTCGTGATGGATCACAAGGATACCCTTCACCTATATATACATACATGCATCCGCATTCTGACTGAATGCGAATGCAATGAGACGAAAGTAATCCAACAAATCTAATACTAGGATCCGGCTTAAACCAAAGCCCACTAGTATGATCCGTCTGATCATGATCGGTGCACAAGTGTACGTATATGATCGAACCCTGCCATAATACCATACGGCCTCTACAACGTTTCGTCCGAACTTGGGAAAACTTTCTGTGGGGGTCTCTAAAGACTCGTTAATACGTTGGCAGTGGGTTTAACCACAAGCACGTCAGTGGTACTGGCTGTACGTAACGGCTACCCATGTATTGACCAAAAGGGAGGCTGATGACCGAACTTATCCTGAAACCCTACTGAGCCTGTCAGTGACAATATCCGTACAGTCCGGTCTGTCCATCTATGAGTATCGCATGTCGGGCATAAGGGGCTGGTAAACATCAGACCCCCAAAAGCGGTACAAGTCGTGTCGGAGTGTAGCCCAGAACACCCTGAGATACTACTGGAATACCTACCAGTAAATCTCACTTGCCTTGGCCAAGGACTACGTGTAATGGCTCTCCAGACACAGCGCGATCTCACCCCCAATATCGGGAGAGACGAATCCCCTGCCGATCTGCTCACTGCCTCCATGTGGCTCGGGACTGTACCCAACTAAAACCTGTTTGCACGACTCCTTTGAGCCGTGGTAGGGTAGTAATCAAAGCACAGTGGGAACTCACACGAGACAAATGACGATCTCAGTTCGATAGACTAACCTGTACACATGTACCAGGGAACTGCTATCTGACGACATGTATAATACCAACTAGTATGTTCCCGATGAGTCCTGTCCGTTGTACTCATAACTCAATGAGCACCTGTATACGTCTTAGGTGAACCAACCGACACCAATGGCTTGTGAGACCGGCCATCGCCCCTCGTCGGGGCCTCGATCTGTATACACTAGTCTACTCATGGAGTATTGATGCCCATCCTCGAAACTCCCACGACTAAGGACACTTTTAAGGATGTGCTTATAGACTACCCAACTCTCACGTATATGATCGCCATCATACTGCTGGTAGTCAAGTAAGAATCCTAAGGGCTCTATCAACGTGTCATAGTGATCTATAATGTCACATAAAGCATGTACACGATGATAAAGACAAACCAGATTGCATACTATTATCTCGAGTAAGACTGTCCTCCCGGTATAGATCCTCCCTCAATCATTGCAATCACGTGCCTGCGATCCAATAATTGGCTTTGAGGGCACTATATCCCCTAAATTTATCTCCAGAGCTCTACCGTTACGTCTAAATGAGCATCCTCTAGCGACCAATCCATCTTCTTGATTTTCTCCACGATCCGATGACACCTTCTCTCGGAGCTTTTCTGAGTGCAGCCCGGCTTCCACATCTTGCAGCGATAGGGTGTCTCGCCCATATATCATACTTTTGACGAACTCACCGTATGATGGAGTCAGCGAGCATAGGAGAATCATGGCTTGATCCTCATATTCAATTGTCACGTCGATATTTTTCAAATCCATCACGATCCTGTTTAGCTCATCCAACTCGTCTTTGATTGACGTATCTTTTTTCATCCGAAAAGTATGTAGGCGCTGCTTTAGGTATAATTGATTTGTGAGAGACTTTTTCAAATAGAGCGACTCGAACTTCTTCCACAGCTTGGACGCGGTCTCCTCTTCGACAACCTTACGGAGTGTCTTATCGGCTAACGATAATTGGATCACACCATGGGCTTTCATCTCTATCTCCTCTTTCACCTCCGGTGTAGTCTCCTTCGGGAGTTTATTCGATTTGAACACGATCTTGTACCTGCCTTACTTCTTTAAAAGGACGATCATCTTGATCTTCTAGAGGCTGAACCTGTTTCGGCCGTCGAATTTCTCCATCTTGAAGTTTGTCGATACCATATTCTGGAATCAAATCCAGAACTGAACTAAGCTTTGATACCAGTTGTTGGCGGAAACGTCGGTTCTGGATGAAATATAGCAAATAAGGGAGAAATGACAAGTGGATTTTATCGACGAAAGAAAAACTTTGCACTAATAAAGAGAAAGCTATTTTACAAATGAATTTCATAAATACAAAATTTTAGAAGTGCTCTCAAACTCTCATTCTCTTACAAAAGCTCACCATTGCTCACAAATGTTTGTGTTTGCATGATTACTTGATGCCCATCTCAAATGATCTCTAAGGTATTTATAGGGATCCAATAAATAGTTCTAGAAAGCTTATAGAACATCTTCAGAACTTCCAAAATTAATTTCGAAAACAATTCTAGAAGATGTATATAACCATTCCAAATTAATTTCTCGAGTTTCTAGACTACTTCTAGAAAAACTATAGAAATTGGACTTGGGTTCTAAACTTGGGCTTTAGCTTATATGGTTTTGCATCTCAAAAACAACATTAATTTCCTTGGTCAGTCTAGATTAAAAAGCACTATATATGATAAAAAGGTTGTTTATTGCAAAAATATATTAGGCTGAATTTTGCTAAATTGCCTTTAACATATAGAAATTTTTGATAAATAATGCTAAAGCAGTTTTATTACACATAACTCTTCTTAAATTTTCAAACTAATTTGACAAACTTAAATGCCGCTATATATACAATAAAATAATGGTTATATGCATTAAATTTCCTCTCCACTGCACAATTACTCTAATGTTGTGATAAAGATAGACAAAATATATTTTATATTCGTGAAAAGGACATAACAGTTTTTGACCAAGATACCTTAACAAATAATGTTCAGATTAACATATTAACAAACAATATATAAGCTTTCAATTTTAAATATACTATCACTGAATTTATGTATTATTAATCACTCTTCTGAAATACCTCACAATGTTTCATGTAAATACAATATGATTTTTCTTCTTCCTTTCCTTTTTCGTGTATGTGTATTTTATTTTTAGAGCCAATAAATCTAAAAATAGAAAAGAAGAAGGAAAATGAGCAAAAAAATGTAGGATTTTTTTAAAAAATGAAATGAAAAGAAAAGAGAGTACCGAATTTGTTTTTTACAGTGTGCTCCCATGAATTTATTTTAAATGCACAATGCATATTCTAACTTCACAATGTACCATATTCATAAAGTGTTTTTGTTTGTGCATGTTTCAAATTTATATGTGCATTGATGAGAAAGAGTTTCGTGCACCATAAATATGCACAGAGACTCATTCTCAAAGAGTCAAAAGGCCAAACTAGAAAATGCTACAGCATTTCACACACCCAAAATAGCACTGATTTTCCCATTCCCTCCTCTTAACTTTTTCATGTCATTTTGCTGTAAGGAAACAAAATGAACCATACAAATTTATGTAAGGCTGGGCGAAGGCCCCACTTCCTCCCTCAAAAATCTTTTGGCTATTTGGATGGAGAAATCATGGAGTAATGTGATGATGAGAAGGGTACAAAATATCATGAGTAGATTGCCTGATATTCAATACACCTATGAGTAGGTAGTTGGTAGCAGTGTTACCCCTGTACATTGATACATACAACAGGATAGTAGAATCTCTACTAAGATTGATTTTCGGTGTTTGTTTCAAGACGGCAAAGATGTTACTCGAGTCAACTTGTCTGTGGCCCCCGCACAAGGAAAGAAGATGCATAGTCACCGGATTTCTGCAACACAAACAAGAAACCGTATTATCATAAGACTCTTTCATGAGGCTTTCAGGATACGATGATTAGTCAAAATCTATAACGTAACAAATAGTATATGAATGATTTGACACGATATGATTTTTGTATGAGAATAATGAAGGAAAGACTTAGGAGGCTTTTTTCGTTAGGTGGCGGCAAAAATTATATCCTCCATCATTTTCTTCGACGATCGGCACCTTCCAACTTGATATTCATCCTCAAACTTGTCGTACCAAATTTCATATGATTACAATACCATTTTACCGTTGATTTGGCAATGTAAAAAGTCGTTAATTTTGCACCCATTAAATCAACGGTGAAAAGGTGTTGGAATCACATGAAATTGTGTGTATCGATATATTAGACGATGAAGATCAAGATGAGCAGTACCGATCGTCAAATAAAATGGTGGAGAACATGATTTCTGATGCCACCTACCGCATAAAAACTCACAGAGCCCCTTTTCTCCATTATTCTCTTTTTGTATATCCATATTCTAGAGGGTGTGCATTATATTATAGAGTGATGCAATGTAGCTTGTGTGTGTAAGTTTTGGAAGAGAATTTAAGCAAAAAAATAATGAGATGCCAATTGATTGATGAAGTTCCTAGCGTTTTTGCTGCTAACCAGCGACCTTTCCGGAATAAAAAATTTTAAATTTTAAAATTGGTGCTAGAAATTTAAATCCTAGAATCTTAACCAAATACTAAACTAGCTGATAATAAAAGAGTTTTAACTACTCAGATAGAATTACAACCTTTGTAGACGTGTTCATCGTCTTCAAATCCACTTTCTTAGCTTCTTGGAATTTCGGGATCGAGCTTGTAAGATGGTCTTCTTTCACCAAAGATGATCCACCCGAGGGAAATAGTTCAAGGTACCAGCTTCACACCCAAAAACAAGTGAAGCAACTAAAAACCCTAGGTAGCTAATCTAAAGGGCTTAGCGATATAGTGATGTGTTCTAATATTTTTCTATCTCTCCTTTCCCTTGATTCTCAACATATGATAGGTTAAGGAAAAGGGAAAAAAATGGAAGAAGGAGGAGCTCTAGTGAGGAAAGAGAAAGAAAATGGTGAGAATGAAATTGTCAAGTGAGAGAAAATAGCTAGCAAGGTTTTGTTAAATCATTTTCTAAATAGAAAAATAGCAATTATACTTGAATAGTAGAAGCAAATGAAATAAACAAATAACAAAACCATTCCTAAGCCCATTCCTCTCACCATTCCTCCATGCCACCTCACCCCTCCACCTTATTTTCATTTTCCAATAAATGGAAAATCCTAAAATGAGGTATCCTTCTTCCAGAATGTATGATGTATAAATACAAAATATATTCTACTATATATACATATCCGTATATGTATAAAAATACGAATACCCAAGAGACAGGAAAAATACAATGAACATAAAACTAGAATATATATATATATATATAATTAAATTAATACTTGATTTAATAATTCGGCTTAATTCTAAGTCGGCTAGTATTATTAACCGTCCGATCAAAATTTCGTGTAGCTAGTACACCCATTTAATCAGAACCATGCACATATCAAAATACGACCACAATATCATTTCGCCTAAACCGGAAAAACCCTCTATGCGGGACTCTAAAGATTTGACAGTACACTGGTAGTGAGTTACTGGATAAATCCATAACCGAAAGCACGTCAGCGGCATTAGCTGTACATAATGGCTGTTAGTTATATGTATGCCGTAGAGGCCATTATTGTATATATGATATATATTATAGTGGATGCTTGGACATACATCGGGAGGACTCTCTTGCTCGACATGATAGCATGCTATCTGATTGCTCTTTATCTTAACATGCACACTTACTGTCTCTCTGTTATATGTTGATAAAGCCTTTATGATGTGTACTTGACTTCCAGGATTATGATAGAGATCATACTAGTGGGTTCTGGGTAGTCGGTAAGTACATCCTTCAATTGTTCCTAGTTGTGAGAGTATCGAGGCAGGGCATCGATACTTCAGAGTAGACTAGCGTATACGCTTCTCGATCCATATGATGGGCGATGGATGATCCCACATCCATTAGTGTTTGACATCTAAGAAGGTGTACGGGTGCTCAGTGGAGACTGGGTACACTGAACGGACTCGTTGAGAACTCGTAGATGGTATTATACCTATCGTTAGATAGCAATTTTCTGGTGACACTGGTATAGGTTAGTCCGTCGACCCGAGATCGTCATCGAGTCTTGTGTGTCTCCCACTGTGCTTTGATTTCCACCCTACCACGGCTCTATTGAGTCGTGCAAATAGGTGGTTTTTGGATACAGTCCCGAGTCACATGGAGGCAATGAGCGATAGCAGGGGATTCGTCTCTCTCGGTATTGGGGGTTGATGTTGCGCTATACTCGATTGGCCATAAGAGAAAATCCCTGGCCAGGGTTGCTGAGATATATTGGTAAGTGTTATCGGTAGTTTCTCGAACCGTTATGGACCTCACATCAGCATGACTTATCAGGCTATTAGGGTCTGATGATTACTACCCCCAGGCTGCGATATGCGACATATCAGACGAAGAGACCAGACTGTACGATAGTGGTATTGATTGGATTCGCAGGTGTATGAGCAGGCTTGCTTGTTGATTTTCTGATCGCTCAATACCCGGGTGGCCGTTACGTTTGGCAGACCTCTTGCGGCTTGTAGGTGTTTGATATGATCATCACCTACTGTCGGCATATTGACGAGTCTTTAGAATCCTACACAGAGGTTTCTTGGTTCATGTGAAACGAAGTAGGATCACATGTGTGATATGTGCGGGACAAAAATTAATGCGCGTATGTGATACCGTATTCTATTCTCGCGATATGTGATATCGTCCGGTTATATGTGATATAGCCGGGTTATCAGATCAAGTGTTGATTCGATAAGATGTTACATTTGATATTAGCCGGTTGTATGTGATATAGCCGGATTATTAAATCAAATCTTGATTTGATAATTTAATGTATAATTATATATTTGATATATTAACTTATATTAACTAATATTTGCTCACTAAGTATTCTTTTTCTCACTTGTGTGCATATAGTATATATGTGATATATATTAATGTACATTTTATTGTGTCATACTTGATACCACATGCAACATCGGTGTATGAGATTTACACCATGGTTATGATAATCCTAAGGTTTTTATTTATTTTGGTAATTCACATATTGGTGGAAATTTGTCATGGCTAGAAGCTTATAGAAGCTTGTTGTCTCCATTGACTTAGTCCACTAATTTGTTTTACTTAAGATCTTTATTAACCTAATCATTATCCTTAGCCATAGTTTAGTCTCTACATGAGTTAGTGTATGACACTAACTCACCAATGGTTGCTATTCTCATCTCATGAGTTTCATTCTCATCTCCACTTCATCTTCTTCTTCCTCATGAAAAAGCTTGCTAGCTTTTGAAATGGTGAAGAAATATTATGAGAAAAATAAATATGAAGTGAGCCCAATTCCTACTTCATCATCCTCTACTATATTAGCCATTTAGTTTAGCGTGTTTACTTCATTAATCTACCATTAGTGAAGAGGTAGCATAAGATTGAGTCTTCTCGACGTAGATCATTTTCGGGCTCGAAGACTTCGAGCAAGCTTGTTCATTTCTTCATGTGAACCCTTACTAGAATTCGGGTGTTCACTACTTGGAGCGAAGGGACTATTACACGGAGCTTTAGAAGTGAAGGACTGGTCTACAAAGGTTGTATTCCTCATTCACATAGATGTAAAGATGTTTGCATTGATAGTTCGTCTAAATCTCTAGTTAAGATTCTAGGGTTAGGGTTCTTTAGTGCGGCAATTTTTTGAAATTGGCTTGGACGATGCCTCCCGAAACCTTGCTTCCGCCCTAGGGAACCCTACAATGGCTATTCAGGTATCTGTCGAAAAAGAAGGCCGACGAGCAAACTCATCCGAACCCATACTGAGCCTATTTGTGACAATCTCCATACAGTCCGGTCTCTTTGTCTAAAAGTATCGTATATTGAGTCTAGGGGGCGGTAAACGTTAGACCCTAATAACCCGATAATTCGTGTCGATGTGGTTCAGGATCAATCCGAGAAACTACTGATCAAACTATCAGTAAATCTCATCTGCCTTAGCCAAGGTATTATAGTGTTGGCCAAATGAACACAGTGCAACATCAAATCTCTATACCGGGAGAGACGAATCCTTAACAATCGCTCACTGCCTCCATGTGGCTCGGGATTGTACCCAATTAAAACATGTTTGCACGACTCAATAGAGCCGTGATAGAATAGTAATCTAAGTATAGTGGGAACTCACATGAGACAAATGATGATCTCAGGTCTAAAGACTAATCTGTACTTATGTCACATGAGAGCTGCTATCTGACGATAGGTATAATACCATATAGAAGTTCTCGATGATTCCGTCTAGTGTACTCATCCCTAGTAACCACATATATACGATCTTAGGTGCCACACACCCATGGTTGTGGGACCAACCATCGCCCCTTATCGGAGTCTGGAAACGTATACACCAGTCTCCTCCGGAATATTGAGATACTCAGTCTCGATACTCCCACAACCAGGAACTTTTAAGGATGTGCTTATGGACTACCCAGCTCTCACATGTATAATCGCCATCATAACGCTAGTAGTCAAGAAATAATCATACGGGCTTTATCAACATGTATCAGCGATACATAATAACAAGTAAAATATATACATATATTAAGATAAAGACAAACCAAATAGCATACTATCATATCGAACAAGATTTTCCTGTACGTATATATGTCCAAGCATCCATTATATATATACAATAATGACCTCTAGGCCATACATATCCAACAATCTCCCACTTGCACTAAGGCCAGTTATTGGCGTATCGAGTACCCAACGTCTGCTCTAAGGCCAATTGTTGGCGTATCGCATACCCAACATTTCAAAAAGTCGCTTGAACTGTGCATAATGGAGGGCATTTGTGAATGGATCTGCCATGTTTTCTTTTGTATCCAATCTCTAAATCTCGATCTCTCGACGTTGTTAGTTGTATGTATGCCCTAGAGGCCATTATTGTACATATGATATATATTATAGAGGATGCTTGGACATATATAGGGAGGACTTTCTTGCTCGACATGATAGTATGCTATATGGCTGCTCTTTGTCTTGACATGTATACTTATTGTCGCTCTGTTACATATTGATAAAGCACTTAGGATGTGTACTTAACTACCAGGATTATGATGCAGATCATACTAGTGGGGCCAGGGTAGTCTATAAGTACATCCTTCAATTGTTCCTAGTCGTGGGAGTATCGAGACGAGCATCGATATTCCAGTGTAGACTAGCGTATACGTTTCTTGACCCATATGATGGGCGATGGATGATCCCACATCCATTGGTGTTTGACATCAAAGATTGTATATGGATGCTCAGTGGAGACTGGGAACACTGAACAGGACTCGCCGAGAACCCCTAGATGGTATTATACCTTACGTCAGATAGCAGTTCTCCGGTGACGCTGGCACAGGTTAGTCTGTAAACCCGAGATCGTCATAGAGTCTTGTATGATTCCCACTGTGCTTTGATTTCCACCTTACCACGTTCAAGAGAACGTGAAAACGGTGGTTTTTGGGTACAGTCCCGAGTCACATGGAGGTAATGAGCGATAGGAGGGGATTTCGTCTCTCCCGGTATTGGGGGTTGATGTTATGCTATGCTCGATTGGCTATAACAGGAAATCCCTGGCCAGGATTACTGAGATTTACTGCTAAGTGTTATCAGCAGTTTCTCAAACCGTTATGGGCCTCACATCGGCATGACTTATCAAACTATTGGGGTATGACGTTTAGCACCTCCAGACTGGATATGCGACATATCAGGCGAAGAGACCGGACTGTACGGTAGTGTAACTTATTGGATTCACAGGAGTATGAGCAGGCTTTCTTGTTGATCTTCTGATCGCTCAATACCCGGGTAGCCGTTATGTCCAGCTAGTACCACAGATGGCTTTTGGGTGACTGATATGATCATCACCTACCGCCGACGTATTGATGAGTCTTTAGAGTCCTACACAGAGATTTCCTGGCTTAAGTGAAACGAAGTAAGAGTACATATGTGATATGTGCGGGACCGAGATTAATACTCTATGTGATATCGTATTCTAATCTCATGATATGTGATATCGGACGGTTATATATGATATAACCGGGTTATCGAATCAAGTGTTGCTTCGATAAGTTGATATAAATGATATTAGTCGGTTATATGTGATATAGCCGGGTTATTAAATCAAGTGTTGATTTAATAATTTAATGTATGGTTATATATTTGATATATTAATTATACATTAACTAATATTAGCTCACTTAAGCATTTCTTTTTCTCATTTATATATAATATATATGTGATATATATTATTGTTTTTGTATCATGCTTGATGATACATAATTCATGGGTGTATGAGACTCATACCATGTCATAGATAATTGGGTTATTTATTTATTTAGGTAAATACAAAATTAGGTAGAATAATCACATGGTTTGAAGCTTAGTGGAAGCTTGTACAACCATTGACTTAGTCCATTAGTTTTGTCTCACCCTAGATATTTATTAACCCAACCATTATCTTAAGTCATGGTTAAATCTCTACATGAGTTAATATCAGATATTATCTCACCCATGGTTGTTATTCTCATTCATTCCATTATCCACTTCATATTCTTCTTCATCTCAAAGAAAGCTCTCTAGCTTTTCTTGAGGTGAAGAAATATTGTGAGAAAAATTATTCTAAAGTGAGCAAAAATCCTACTTCATCAACCTACACTAGATTAGCTATTTAGTTTAGGTTATTTGCTTCACTAATTCCCAATTAGTGAAGAGGTAGCTTGAGTTAGAGTCTTCTCGACGTAGATCATCTTCGGCCTCGAAGACTTTAAGCAAGCTTGTTCATTTCGCTTTGTGGAGCCTAATTTGAGTCCGGGAGATCACTACTTGGAGCGAAGGGACTACTACACGGAGCTATTTGTAGGGTTACTAGGAACTCTCACAAGAGTCTACAAGGCATCAACCATGCCCGATTCAAATTTTAGACGTGCCGAACAACCCTAACCAAGATCTTTAAATTAGATATTAGGCGAAACAAAGCATGTAAACATCTTTACATCTAAGAGTTTGGGATTACAACCTTTGTAGTCCGGTCCTTCACTTCATAAGCTCCGTGTTGAGGTCCCTTCGCTGCGATCATCATGTACCCGGACTCCAGAGAGGCTCCACGAAGAGAATGATGCAAACTTGCTTCCGATCTTCGATAACAAAGATGATCTACCTTGAAGTTTCTTTAACACAACCTCTCACTCACAAATGAAGTGAACACCCTAATCTAAATGGCTAGGATAGATTAGGATGATGAAGTAGGATTTTAGCTCTCATTTGTTTTCTATTTCTTACTCAAAATCATCACTAAGCAAAAAGCTAAAAATCTTTCAAGGAAGAAGAAGAAGAATCAATTTACTTTGTGATGAATAATGAATGTAGTGAGGTTAGAAATGCAACCATGGGTTAAGTATGATAACTTAACCCATGTAGAGAATGAACCATGGTGAAGGGTTGGGTTGGGTTAACAAATATCATAACAAAATATCTTTAGAAAATTTCTTTGCAAAAACAAAACAAAAAGCTTCTAGAAGCTTCTAGAAATATTAACCCAAATCAAACCTTAATCATGTTTAATCTCCACTAATCACGTTGCATTAATAACCCTAATATGTTACAATATTATATATCACATATAAAATATTTATTGTAACAAAATAAAATAATACAATTAACATATATCGCATATATATCAATGTATTACCCGAGTGAGAAAAAGAATCTTTTAGTGAGCTTATATTAGTTAATGTAATCAAATATATAATTATACATTAAATTATCGAATCAACACTTGATCCGATAATCCGGCTATTTCGCAAATAACCGACTAATATAATCTGTATCAGTTCATCGAATCAACACTTGATTCGATGACCCGGCTATATCACATGTACCCGGCCGATATCTCATATCGTGAGAATCTAATACGGTATCACATACTCGTATTGTTCTCGGTCCCGCACATATCATATATGTGCTCATACTCCGTTTTGCTTGAGTCAAGAAACCTCTGTGTATGATTCTAAAGAATCGTCAATACGCCGGCAGTAGGTGATGATCATATCAAACACCCACAAGCTGCAAGTGGTCAGCTAAACATAACAGCCACCCAGGTATTGAGCGATCAGAAGATCAACAAGCAAGCCTGTACATTCTTTTGCGAATCCAATCAGTAACACTCCCATACAGTCCGGTCTCTTCGTCTGATATGTCGCATATCTCGCCTAGGGGTGGTAAACGTCAGACCCTAGTAGCTTGAGAAGTCGTGTCGATATGAGGTCTACAACAGTTCGAGAAACTACTGATAACACTTACCAGTAAATCTCAGCAACCCTGGCCAGGGATTTTCAGTTATAGCCAATCGAACATAGCGCAACATCAACTCCCTATACCGGGAGAGACGAATCCCCTCCTATCGCTCATTGCCTCCATGTGATTCGGGACTGTACCCAAAAGCCATCTTTTTGCACGCCCTCTTGGACGTGGTATGATGGAAATCAAAGCACAGTGGGAATCACACAAGTCTCTATGACGATCTCGGGTCTACAGACTATCCTGTACCAGTGTCACCAGAGAACTGCCATCTGACGTGAGGTATAATACTATCTGGGAGTTCTCGGCGAGTCCGTCCAGTGTACCCAGTCTCCACTGAGCACCCGTATACCTTCTCTGATGTCAAACACCAATGGATATAAGATCATCCATCGCCCATCATATGGGTCAAGAAGCGCATACGCTAGTCTACTCTGGAGTATCGACGCCCTGTCTCGCTACTCCCACGACTAGGAACATTTGAAGGATATACTTGGCGACTACACTGTCCTCACTAGTATGATCTGCATCATAGTCCTGGTAGTCAAGTACTCATCCTAAGGGCTTTATCAACATGTAACATAGAGACAATCAGAGTACATGTTAAGAAAAAGAGCAACCAGATACCGTACTATCATGTCGAGCAAGAAAGTCCTCCCTATATATGTCCAAGCATCCACTACAATATACATCGTATGTACAGTAATGGCCTCTAGGGCATACATATATCTAACAATCTCCCACTTGCACTAAAGCAATCTGTTGTGGTATCGCATACCCAACAATAAGCTGTGGTTGAAGTATCTCATACTCAACCATCCCATAAAAGTCTCTACCGGGAAATAGGCCTTTGTGAGTGGCTCCGCGCTGTTGTCCTCTGTGTCTAGTCTCCTAACCTTGATCTTCCTGGAGATCAACCATCTCCATGATCAGGTGATACTACCTACGAATTATATCCGGATTTCTGATGGGACGGGGGTTTCTTGGCATAAGCCACAACTCCATTGTCACACAATGGTAGGAACGAAGTTCATCTCATGAACTTATATATATCCAAACCGCCTCTTTAGTAGCATCCTTGGTAACGATGTATCTTTTCTTTAATCATCTAGTAAGTCACGGTATCTAGCTTAGAACTCTTCCTACATACCGTCCCTCCACTGAGGGTAAAGACAATGCCTGTGATTGACATTCAGTCGTCCTTATCACCCTGGAACCTTTCCAGTGATTCTCCCCAGGGTCGATTGATACCATCTCACTACAACTAGTGAGAATCCTAACATCCAATTAGATCTATCTCATAGATCCAAAACCCAGGATTTAGGAGGTATCACCTTGATCTTATACGGAGAATCCTTGTGATAAGAAGAGATTGACCGAGCGTAGCATATGAAACTCCTTCCCTATCAAGAGTATGTCATCCACGTACTCTACGAGGATCACCACCATACTTTCTACTACCTTTTTGTATATACAAGATTCATCTACCATTTTGATGAAGTCAAACTCTTTGACTACTATATCAAAACAGACGTTCCAACTCCGCGATACCTGATTTATCACATAAAACATCTTGCTCATGTTTCCGCTGCTCCCACTGTCTACGAAGCCCTCTGGCTGTGTACTTATAGATGCTCTCTTCCAAATCATCATTTAGAAAAGCAGTCATGACACCCAACCGCCAGATATCGTAGTCATGGTATGTAGCCGTGGTAAGTACGATCTGAATGGACTTAAGCATAACTTTGAAAGTCTCAACTTTTCCATGTACACCAAGTAATCTTCTCAAGATATACTTGCTCCTGATGGGAATTTAACCCTTCAGATAAAGCAACCAAAGTCCATACTTTGTTGGTGTATAAGGATTCCATCTCAGATCACTAAGCATCCAGCCATTCTTACAGAGTCCCACTCCTGATGGCCTGCTCGAAATAAGTTGGGTCATCATCTCATGATGCAATCCTCGTGATTGTTACGAAAAATCGTGTTTTTAGTTTAACCGCAATCAATAACGGTGTCGCACGTAGCTAGACCGAGATGAGTACGGGTCGTCCTCTGGGAAACGTGGAACCTTTTAATTTTACTTTAGATGTGTTGAAAAGGAGAAAGAAATAAGAATGGTTGTAGGATGGTTTCTAGATCTACGTTTAATAAGAATGTAAATATAGATCTAGAATAGTTTAAAGATGTGATTAATTATAATAAGAAGGGCTTGTAGGGTTCGTTAGGATTTAGTAGTTATGAATGATTAATTAAAGTTACCCTTTTTATCCATTAATAGATTTAGAACTAGAACGACGGCGATGCGTGTAGATTAGGGTTTCTGGAGGGAAAAGGAATCCCACTCTTAACCCTTATCTCGACACGGAACTCCGTTCATATCTAGCCTTTACCAAAACAATCATTAATCTAATCTCTAATCGCGGTCGGAACTAGCAAAGAATTGCTAGCGCGCCCGATTAGGATGTTAATGATTATTTTGATAAAGTTCCTAAACTTTATAGGACTTAAAAAGGGTTTAGATATTTTTCATCGTTCATTAGCCTACCCTAATCCTACGAACCCTAACAAGCGGAGAATTACTCGCGCATGTTGGGAGAAGAATATGAAAAGAAAGAGATGGAAAACATAATGTAAAAGAAAACAAACAATTAAATAAAAACTACCTTTATTAATCAACTCCTTCAACTACACTTTTAATCCATAGAAAATGATTACAAAACTTGATTTGCTTCTCGATCTTTCCTAGGGAGGTAGTCGAACAGTCGATGATCAGCCTGGATGCGTGAGCGTCGGGAGCTTCGTGATCTCTTCGGCTTGATAGATTTTCCAAGAGGCCCTCGGTGCCTTTTTATAGTGCGAAGCCAGAATCTTTTTGTTGAGAAGTTGGTAAAATTCAGCATTTGAAAATCTCCCAAAATATTACATTCTCTCTCCTCTTCATTGCGGCGGTTCCGCGGCCCCAGGGTGGGTTTGGCCGCGGAAGCGCGCTCCATGGTGAGGATCTCTCTGTCGTTTCTCTTGGGCTCTCTGATGGTGACATTTGGCATCCCTAGGTACCTTCAGAATCTGAAAATATTTTCTCGGTTGCTTCCAGACTTAGTCTCCAAGTTTGCTCTTTAATTTGGAAAGTATTCTTCAACAAATTGATTTGTTTGTTAAATCCTTCATAACAACTTGGAAATAATCTGCACAACAACTCATATAAGATTTTAGTAGACTTTGTTCTACTAGGATTAGACCAATAATATTATTTGCATACATTTTCCTACCAAATGATAATTAAATATATTAACATATGGAAAATAATGTTTTTACACATAAACCCTCATATGTTTAATATATTATAATAAGGTCCTTTTTTAATATAAAAATGGTAGGAAAAATGTACTACAAATGTGCAGTTTTATCGACTGAACAAATACCCCCAAACTTATCTTTGATCGTCCCGAGCAAACTAGTTTATTCAAGAGGAGAAAAAGAAAGGAGAAAACTAAGCACACTTTCGTAGGCAGACACGATTGCACTGAGCATGTGCAACAAGCCGTTAAACCTCTAGGTGTCCCTAGTAGGAGGAGTGTTGTCTCCTGAGGGTTTTCAGCGGATTGCACCCACAAAATCCAATAACAAAAGAAAGATGGTGAAATTTACATATAAAGACAAGAACCATAAAAGAAATACTTTGAAAAGAAGAGTTTCCAACTATACCAGCTTTTCAGTTGTCATGAGCCCTATCTTAATAGTCATGAAAAGATGTTAGAAATCACATTATCCCTCAATAAAACATCGTCTTTATTCTTCATTCCTACCTTTCATCCAAACATTGATCATATACCCCCACGTGTGTGAAATGGTCATCCCTACACTCAGAGAATTCAATTCAAGCTATCATACTCTTGTCCATCTACCTTAGTACTTTTTAATTTGATGAGTACTTAGAACTGCTCACACATTTTCATGCGACCGTTAATACTTCTTGAGGTACTAACCGACCGATTACTCATGTGTTTGCAGATTTGGTGATAATGTTTTCCTCATCTTGCACCACCTAAGGCTTAGCAGTGACTCCCAGACCAGTTGGCCTTAGGGCACTAGGTGAAGAGGCACCCTCGCTATATTTTTTTATTGCTGCCTTGGCGATAACAAAACCAGTGTTCATTTTTCTTTTCACCATTTTTATATTTTCTTCATCATTTCCTTCATACTTTGGCTTTTAGACAAGAGCATTTCAAGGTATCCTCTACTATCCCGAGTTTCAAGACGTGTGTAGGTGCATATTGTAGGGTATCAACATTCAAATGTTTGGCTTCCAGAATAGAAACTATTTTTCGGACTTATTTTTATCCTCAGATTAGTGACTTCCTTCATCTTACCAACCCTTGGGACAACAGCTCATAACTACTTATTACCAGTTCGTATAAGGAAACTTCTAGTTTTCTTGGTTTTCTTAAACTATTCCTATCTTTTGGATGTAATTTTTCACTTTCTACTCTTTTGTTATAAAAGAAAATTTTTGAAATTTTTGAAAATGTTGTGCTTATGCAAAATATGATGCAAATTGATGTGTAAATAAGCACAAACCTCCCCCAAACCTGTTTACAGCAGTGTCCTCACTGATGTCATCCGTTAAGCTCAAAAACCTGTAGACTTAGGAGGAAATGGAGGCAAAAATATATGAAAGTGAAAATCCTCCCCCAAACTTATTTTAGGCTCACAATTTTATAAAAATCATTTTCTTTCAAGAGCCAAAATATACCACCGCTCCCCCAAACTTGAGTTAAACAATTTTAATCTTTTAAAAATCACATGAGGGGGTCAAGGTTATTGGTCAATGCCAAGCTTTGCAAAGACCGAAGGTCAACACCAACCATTCAAAAATTTTATCGATGAAGCACCAAGGTTGGTGGAAGAACATGTCACATATTGACGTGAAGAAGTGGGGAGGTGACAAGAGGTGTATTGGAAAAGGATTGTGTCTCAATTTGGAGAGACGACACAGTGATAATAATGATGGATTACTCGCATTGTCATGATTGTCCAAAAGAGGGGGTGAAGGTCCAATTTCTTCATCTTGGAGTTGATTCATCTTAACACCCGTGTCTTGTAAAAATGCGAGTTCATCAGCGAAAATTTCCTCAAAGCTTTCATCGATACCCCGAAAAATAATGTCATCAGAAAAAATAGGGTGATCGTCAGACTCAATATAAAGTTCCTCATTAGATGTTGACCCGGAAAACTCGGTGGAAGAGTCCGTGTCAAGCAACAACATATGAAAAGAGTCAGAATTATGAGGTTGATCAAGTTCGCTGCTGTCGACATCCATTAATTCGACAGAACACACATGAGCATAGGGTTCGGAGAGTTCACTTCCCAACTTGTAAATGTTAAGCTCAATTGACTTCTTTCCAAAGGATAGGGTCATAGAGCCGTTTCTACAATTGATTACTGCGTTGGAAGTGGCCAAAAAGGGTCGACCGAGTATCACCGGGATTTGATTGCGTGGGTTTGCTACAGGTTGTGTATCTATAACGATAAAGTCTACAGGGAATATGAATTCCCCGACTTTGATTAACACATCCTCTAGCTCACCCCTAGGTTGGGTGATAGATCGATCGGCCATCTGAAGAGTGCAATGCGCAGGTTTTAACTCTCCGATCCCTAATTGCTCATAAACCGAATACGGAAGCAAGTTAACACTAGCACCTAGATCGAGTAGAGCACGATTGATATTTTTACCCCCAATAGAAATTGAAATTGTAGGACTTCCGGGGTCCTTTCGTTTCTTGGGTAGTTGTTGTGTAAAAGCAGTGCTCACATTACTCGCAAGGAAAACTTTTTTAGGTACTTGAACTTTTCTCTTCCTAGTGCACAAGTCCTTTAAGATTTTTGCATATGACGGAACTTGTTGAATAGCATCTAGGAGAGGAATATTTATGTTAACTTGCTTAAAAATTTCCACAATCTTCTCCATTTGTGAACTTGGTCTGTTGCCCCTCAACCTGTTTGGATAAGGTGCTTGATCAATAAGTTTTGGGTCCAATGTTTGTGGAGAAGATTGTGGGGATGGATTCGATCCCAAAACTGGAGTGGGAATCGACTTAGATAGATTTGGCGAAATGGGCGAAGGGTTCGAGCCTTGGGAAAAACGGAGAATAGGCTCGGATGAAGGTGGGAGACTAGACGAGTTAGGGGAAGAAGAAGAAGGGGTATCAAATGTGTCACTATCATCAACTTGCTCACCCACTTGGTTGTTCAGCACTCTCCCCGATCTCAACGTAGTGACGGCATTCACATTATGACTTTGTGAATGGCCAGGATTCGGTAGGGGTTGAGATGGGAGCTTCCCTTTCTCTCTCGCACTCAATGCGGCGTTTAACTGTGCGATTTGGTTTTCTATTGATTTAATACTCTCACCATGGGAGGAGGAGTTTTTCGTTAGGGCATCAATAGAAGACCTCATATCAGCCGAATTTTGCATGGATTGTTTCATGAACATATCCAAAGTTTGTGCAAGTGAGTTGTCAATACCGGCCACTTGTGGTGTAGAAATGTTGGCCGGATTTTGGAAATTCTGTGACTGAAAGGGGGGCTGATTCTGTGGTTGTGGTTGCTGTGGAGGAGGTCTTTGATAATTACTTTGTTGGTTTTGATTCCAAGCAAAGTTAGGATGATTCCTCCATCCTTGATTATATGTGGAAGAATAAGGATCGTTTCTAGGTCGCTGCTGAAAAGCAGCATTAGCTTGAAACGATGCATTCATAGGACATTCTTCCGTTAAGTGTGAAGGATCCGAACAGCAACCACAAACGGTCTTAGGAAGCGTAACCTGATTTAGGGAGAATGATGAAAATTTGTTCTCCATAGCATCGAGTTTCTTCTGCATCGCTGCCATTTCGGCTTTTACTGCGATGGAAACGTCGAGTTGGTGAATACCTCCCTTAGTTGAAGATGGTCTTACGCTTTCCCACTGCAAAGTGCTTTCTGCGAGATCTTCCAGATATTTCCATGCTTCACCGTCATCTTTAGACATGAAATTGCATTGACACATTGTTTCAAGCATCTGCTTTGTCGCTGGATTAATGCCCTCATATATAATCCGACATAAATCCCATCTTTGTATTCCGTGATGGGGGCATTGGACAAGCAGATCTTTGAAACGTTCAAAGCACTTCCAAAATGGTTCGTTGGGAAGCTGGGTGAACTGATTGATCTCGCTCCTAACATGTGCAGTCTTATGATTTGGGTAAAACTTCTTAAGAAATGCTACGACGAATTCATCCCAATTAGCGATAGAGTGTGCGGCAGTATTATAAAGCCATTTTTCTGCCAAGTCGCATAGTGTGAATGGGAGAAGACGTAAACGCATAGCATCTAAGGTCAATTGTGAAGTACCCATCATTGCGCATACGTTTTCGAATTTGGTGATGAAAACGTACGCGTCTTCCGACTCAAGCCCGTGAAATTTAGGCAGCAGATTGATGTAGTGGGGTTTAATTTCGAAATTATCCCCGTTAGGTGGTGGAAGAGATAGACAAGTAGGAAGGGGACCACGGATAGGATAGCATCTTTCTTGGAGAGAGATGCGCGGTGGATTTTGCGCACCTGCGGGTGGTGGCAGCGTGGTGTTATAATTAGATGGAGTGTCGTCCATCACGATCGATGTGGTGTGTGGTGGGGGAAAAGAAGATGAAGAAGTACCGACTTCGGTGTCGATAGCAGGAACGCGGACAAGACGGGCACTAGGATCCCGTGTCCAGCCGAGCATGCACTAAGCGGGTTTAGTGCAAGTGGCAACGTGTGTGTGATTTAAAATTGGCTTGTTTTGAAAAAGTGGGACTCATGACAAATCTCCCTAAATGCACAAGCAACCCTAGAACTAAGGTTACCTAGGTCCAGTCTCTAGACCGCTCCTAGACTTCCAAAGGACAAGCCGCAGGATAAATCCTCTACCGCCTCCGTACTACCCTTGTAGCGAGGTAAGTGCCAGGTAAGCGGGAAGGAACCACCACTACAGTGGGCCTAATTAAAAACCACTAGCCTTTGTCACACTTGCCTAGGCACTACAAAAGTAATGCGGATAAACGATAGATTACCCACGACCTTCCTCTGTCCTTATTGAGCGTGACAGTCCTTAGAGTCTGGTCTAGATATTTTTTAAATTAATGAAGGGTTGATCTATATGCTCGGTTTATGATTTGTGGGGCTTAGGAAGGGTGATGAAATCCCCACCTAATCTTGATTTGGTCTTTGCCCCTTAAAATCCGTATTAAATATGCAAAACAAAACCAATCACAAAACTTTTGCAAAAAGAATTTTTTTTTTTTTTTTTTTTTGAGCGGCGCAATTTTGCAAAGAATCCTGCAGAAAATAGATTTTATTGGATTTTAGGAGAGAGATAAGGAGTTAAGAAAGATACCAGAGAAGATTGAAGCCCTGATTCCTCTAGCCTGCCGCCCTTCCGCCGCCAAAGGTGCCTTTATGCCGCGGTTCCGCCGCGTGGTAGAGAGAACAGTTGATGAAATTTTTTCTGTGATCTCCCTTGCTCCTCTGGATCTCTAAAAAGCTCTCTGTTTCCTGTTTTCCTCAATTCTGTGACTCCAGATCTCCTTGCAAAAATCCACGCACAAATCGTTAAATATGCAATTTGCAGTTTTGTGTTAATAATGATATGGCTCGTCTAAGAATTCAACACAAATAGTAAAAAAAATTACGCACGTATCCCCGGCAACGGCGCCATTTGATTGTTACGAAAAATCGTGTTTTTAGTTTAACCGCAATCAATAACGGTGTCGCACGTAGCTAGACCGAGATGAGTACGGGTCGTCCTCTGGGAAACGTGGAACCTTTTAATTTTACTTTAGATGTGTTGAAAAGGAGAAAGAAATAAGAATGGTTGTAGGATGGTTTCTAGATCTACGTTTAATAAGAATGTAAATATAGATCTAGAATAGTTTAAAGATGTGATTAATTATAATAAGAAGGGCTTGTAGGGTTCGTTAGGATTTAGTAGTTATGAATGATTAATTAAAGTTACCCTTTTTATCCATTAATAGATTTAGAACTAGAACGACGGCGATGCGTGTAGATTAGGGTTTCTGGAGGGAAAAGGAATCCCACTCTTAACCCTTATCTCGACACGGAACTCCGTTCATATCTAGCCTTTACCAAAACAATCATTAATCTAATCTCTAATCGCGGTCGGAACTAGCAAAGAATTGCTAGCGCGCCCGATTAGGATGTTAATGATTATTTTGATAAAGTTCCTAAACTTTATAGGACTTAAAAAGGGTTTAGATATTTTTCATCGTTCATTAGCCTACCCTAATCCTACGAACCCTAACAAGCGGAGAATTACTCGCGCATGTTGGGAGAAGAATATGAAAAGAAAGAGATGGAAAACATAATGTAAAAGAAAACAAACAATTAAATAAAAACTACCTTTATTAATCAACTCCTTCAACTACACTTTTAATCCATAGAAAATGATTACAAAACTTGATTTGCTTCTCGATCTTTCCTAGGGAGGTAGTCGAACAGTCGATGATCAGCCTGGATGCGTGAGCGTCGGGAGCTTCGTGATCTCTTCGGCTTGATAGATTTTCCAAGAGGCCCTCGGTGCCTTTTTATAGTGCGAAGCCAGAATCTTTTTGTTGAGAAGTTGGTAAAATTCAGCATTTGAAAATCTCCCAAAATATTACATTCTCTCTCCTCTTCATTGCGGCGGTTCCGCGGCCCCAGGGTGGGTTTGGCCGCGGAAGCGCGCTCCATGGTGGGGATCTCTCTGTCGTTTCTCTTGGGCTCTCTGATGGTGACATTTGGCATCCCTAGGTACCTTCAGAATCTGAAAATATTTTCTCGGTTGCTTCCAGACTTAGTCTCCAAGTTTGCTCTTTAATTTGGAAAGTATTCTTCAACAAATTGATTTGTTTGTTAAATCCTTCATAACAACTTGGAAATAATCTGCACAACAACTCATATAAGATTTTAGTAGACTTTGTTCTACTAGGATTAGACCAATAATATTATTTGCATACATTTTCCTACCAAATGATAATTAAATATATTAACACATGGAAAATAATGTTTTTACACATAAACCCTCATATGTTTAATATATTATAATAAGGTCCTTTTTTAATATAAAAATGGTAGGAAAAATGTACTACAAATGTGCAGTTTTATCGACTGAACACCTCGCTCCCACTGTCATAGAGAAACCGAAGTATCTCTCAGGTGGGTGAGGAACCTTACTAGATCGGCGGAGAGGCTGAGATTCATTGGAAACTATTGAATCCTTTGGTTCTACCAAATCATCAGCTGCAGTTTGTATAACTAGAACTCTTTCCAGTTCTATCTCATGACCAATAATTTCTTCTCAAGAAATTCCCTTTCACAAAGGTGGCATGCCGAGAAACAAAACATATTTTGTTCCTCGGTTTGGTAGAAGATATTCCCTTGCGAATGCTTAGGAAATCCAACAAACTTCCACAGAACTGACTTTGCTTCGAGCTTGTCCGGATTTTGCTTTTAGACATAGGCCGGACAACCCCAAATCTTAACAAACTTAAGATATGGCCTCTTCCCATTCCATATCACATATGAAGTGGTAGGTAACTGATTTGATTTGAACCCTATTCAATAGGTATGCAGCTTCTCAAGTGCATAACTCCTAAAAGGAAATAGGAAACTCAGTAGTACTCATCATAGAGCGCACCATATCAAATAGGGTGTGATTGCTCCGCCCCGATACACCGAGGTGCTGTGGTGTATACGGAGGAGTAATGCTAAGAGAGAATCTCATTCTCCTTTAGAATAGTCCAGGAATCTCGTGCTTAAGTATTCTCCTCCTTGATCTTATCAAAGGACATAATACTTATACCCGTTTTTGGTTCTCTACTTCTAACTTATATTCTGTGATTATCTTAAAAGTTTCGGACTTGTGTTTCAACAGGAACATATGTCTGAATTTTGAGAGATCATCAGTGAATGTAATGAAGTATAAAGAACCAGTCCTGGCATGTGTAGACAGGGAACTTTCATACATCAGCATGTATCAATCCCAAGAGTTCACTAACTCTTTCTCTGTTTCCAATAAACAGAGCTCTGGTCATCTTATCTTAGTGACATGACCGGCAAGTTTCACAAGATGTAAATTCAAACTAATTTAAATATGTATCTTTATGTAACTTCAGCTAGTCGGGTCACATTGATATGACCTAGTCTTCAATGCCTTAAGAAGGATTCGTTCATTTCTGAACTCTTCATCTTGTGTGTGTTCTGTACGTTAAGAACTGTGGTTTGATTTAGAACGTCTATACTTTTAGATAACGTGCCTGAACCGATCAACATTTGATATAGGAAATGTTCAAAACATTATCCAACAATACAAAATTATATCATTTCTTTACTAATAAAGAGACTGATATGATGTTGTATATCAGGTTCAGTATCTAATAATATTCACTCAGAATCAATGTATTCTTGTAATATAGGGTGATAACTACCAACAGACTTGGCTGCAACACTTGCACCGTTTCTATCTCATGAAACTTATCACCCGTTCTCAGTTCTCTACCTATCTGTAGCCCATGTAACAAATTACATATGTGGGATCCTGATCCGGTATCAAATACCCAGGACGTAAAGGATATTGAGAAACAATTCTGTGTAATGAACACACCCGAAGAAAATGCATCAACATGCACTTTCTTCGTTTGGGCGGCACGGGAATTCTGGTAATCTCCTATTTCCCGCTCTGTCTTATAACAATTATAAGTTGGAGCGGGACCAACGTTCTCTAGCGCAGTATAACAAGCGGGTTCGGTCAATACATCCGTATTATTATCTTGATTAAGGCGTGACATAGTCGTAATCAGGAGAGAGAGAGAAGAAAACACTTAGCGTATGCTCTTGTACGATTAGATTGGTTATTAATATATCTAATCAGGATGTCTCCTACTGTTTTAGTCAAATCTTCCTTCAAATCCTAAAAGAAAAGACTAGCCGGGATTAATTATACTCTACAAGTTCGCCAATCTTTCAGCCAGGCCAGTGCCCGTACTTTGAAGGAGGTTCCCCGTGCTTTCGCACGGACCTAATTAAAATAAACCTTGTTTTCCCAGGAGCGTAACCCCGTTTAATACCTTTCTAGACACCTACTTGATCGGCTAATTGTAATGTGTAAAACTCTCCCAGGAGTAACTCTTACTCGCAGCGGGTATCAGGATCCAATTATCTCATAGAAGGTATGCAATCTCATTACAAATTTCAACACTTGAAATTCCCAAGAATATTTTACCCCTAGCATCCTATGACCTTGACAGAGGTCAACAAACCATAGGCTACTAGTCAAGTTCAACCCGTCATTTCCTGATTGAAGTAAACCCACCCGCACGACCCTTGACAGAGGTCAACAAGATTGCACGACTACCCTAAATCAATCACATCATATGTTTATACAGATAAGCGCTAATCAGCTACCACACACTACGCCTTGATAGAGGTCAACAAACGCAGCACGAATACTAACTATTACTTATCTGAAATGACGGAGGGCTACGACAGGTTTTTAAGAAAACCCTTTGCGTAATGAACTTGATATCGTTGGAGAATCGAGTGATTTTAAATAGAATATTTTTTAGGCCTTTTTTAGTTTTGCTAAAGAGGTTACTCCCGGTGAAGGGATCGTCGGCTCTTTCCTTATCGAATAAAGTGCAGGATATTTCACAAATATCACTATGCAAAGCAAAACTATAGAAACAATCAAAAGACAAACCGAGTATGCAGCATCTGCTATTTTCGCTAAAGAGGTCACTCCTGATGAAGGGATCTCGGCTCTTTCCTTATCGAATAAGGTGCTGGATGTTCTACAAGGAACACCGCTATGCAAAGCAAAAACTAGAGCTACCAGTTTTTAAACAAGTTTCTACAACATCTTTAGGTTTCTTTTATTTCATTAATCTCATTAACGAAGTCCCATTTTAATTATGCTTCACAAGCATCAGATATGAAACGAAATCAACAATATATAATATATATCTCATATATATCAGGCAGTAATATGATCTCATCACAGAACATTGCAGCAGAAGAACATATATGAAATATTGGATATACTAGGACGTCTGTGTTTTAATACGAGCCTGTATAAAACATGGATTCCACGGTCGTGATGAATAGCCAAACCCACATCCGTAGACCCCTACGAGAGCAGCAAGCAACACTGCCAATTCTAGCGTTAGGAGACCCGGTCTCGACTCCTCGAGATGGTCTCCCACTGGACCCTAGAATCCGGTTACTTGTGCTCCCCGCCTTGGGTCTACCTAATGCGGAAAAGTAAATAATATACAATGGTGACATCATCCTCAGCCCGGAAGTACCCCAATAAAAGAATATTACATACAAATAAATTTTACATGAATGAAAAAGAAAAACTATCATCTCACATAAAACCCCCGGCTATTCAGATCACGACGATCCAATATAACATATCACAGCAACACATAATATCTCATATCATCAACGTAAGTAAGTATGCATACATCGATCGTCGTTGATGTATAGCAACGAAAACCGACGATACAACTACATACTACACTTACGGTCACAGAAAAGAAAATGTAAAACTACAACAGTTGGAATCCGCAACCTACTTAGACATCGCATGCCTAACCAAATGAATTCCTTAGACATCGCATGCCTAACAATTATAAACCCTGCATTTTAGTCTCATTATCGAAAACTCTTTTCAATATCAAGTCGGGCAATTCAACAAGATTCCCGACATCCTGATCGAATGCTCTTCGAAAAATTTAGTAGATGGCCGCACCCCGATGACGTCGACGAAGTGCACTAAGGCGGAATACCGCTGCCGCGAGCACCCGAACGGATGCTTTTGGCGACGGGGTTCTCCTACAGTCACTTGGTCAGGGCTATGGGGCGTAGCTGTCTATTAAGTTTACCCGGCGAGTATCCGCGTACGCTACGTGATTGCGACGGACTTTTGATCGCATCAAAATCCCGTGGCAACCAATCATCTGAGACTGAACTGCTAGATTTATATCTTTCAAATTAGTTATCTCATAACTACTTATGGATTCCAAATATTGTATCACATTTCAGATAAATAGACAATGTTAAACTTTCCGATCGAATAATCAAACACCCAAGATTTCCCAAATAGTTCTCAACACTTGAAATTAGTTTAAAAGCATCCATCACATGCCACAGTACCAATGGTCCAGCTGTAGAAGGGTCAAGCCAACGCCTCATATGTGGCAACGCCGTACTGCCACAAACCCTAAGGTTTAGAGGCGGTTCAGACGGTCACATAATCGAGTTAAGGTTTGTTGTCTTCTAGAGGGTCCACCGCGTTACTTGCACGACTTAGAACGTTCTTAAACTACAGAAAAATCCAACGCTTGGAAATTTTCCGGCAGGGGAAAAAGTGAGTTGTTGATATCCATTCGAACTTTTTAACACGTTCTAAAATTACCCGGAAAAACTTAAACGAAGTTAAATTATCCGATCGAATCAACGGGTCCCCAATACATCCCAGAAAACTCAACACTTGAGTAGAATTAAAAATTCCCAGAACAATCAGGAAATTCATACGGATATTACTGTGCCAAAAACAAACCCTAATGCTACAGTATGGCCGCGGAACCGCCGCGCAAGCCATGGTACGGCCGCGGTTCCGCGGCGCTTTAATGTATTGGTGGCACGTTTTTCACAGTAATTCTTAGATTTTCCTGCTTAATTTTCTAAGTATTTTTAATATGAAAAAATCAACTTTTTGAAAAATTTCCAGAAACTAGGGTTTTACGGGTATTCGGAGTTCGATCGGACTTTAAATTTCATCTAGACTTCGCCTAAAGCTTTAGCTTGGCACCGATACCACTGCAGGGTTACTAGGCACTCTCACAAGGATCTACAAGGCATCAACCATGCCCGATTCAAATTTTAGACGTTCCGAACAACCCTAACCAAGATCTTTAAACTAGAGATTAGGCGAAACAAAGCATGTAAACATCTTTACATCTAAGAGTTTGGGATTACAACCTTTGTAGTCCGGTCCTTCACTTCATAAGCTCCGTGTTGAGGTCCCTTCATTGCGATCATCATGTACCCGGACTCTAGAGAGGCTCCACGAAGAGAATGATGCAAACTTGCTTCCGATCTTCGATAACAAAGATGATCTACCTTGAAGTTTCTTTAACACAACATCTCACTCACAAATGAAGTGAACACCCTAATCTAAATGGCTAGGATAGATTAGGATGATGAAGTAGGATTTTAGCTCTTATTTTTTTTCTATTTCTCACTCAAAATCATCACTAAGCAAAAAGCTAGAAAGCTTTCAGGAAGAAGAAGAAGAATCAATTTACTTTGTGATGAATAATGAATTGTAGTGAGGTTAGAAATGCAACCATGGGTTAAGTATGATAACTTAACCCATGTAGAGAATGAACCATGGTGAAGGGTTGGGTTGGGTTAACAAATATCATAACAAAATATCTTTAGAAAATTTCTTTGCAAAAACAAAACAAAAAGCTTCTAGAAGCTTCTAGAAATATTAACCCAAATCAAATCTTAATCATGTTTAATCTCCACTAATCACGTTGCATTAATAACCCTAATATGTTACAATATTATATATCACATATAAAATATTTATTGGAACAAAATAAAATAATACAGTTAACATATATCGCATATATATCAATGTATTACCCGAGTGAGGAAAAGAATCTTTTAGTGAGCTTGTTTTAGTTAATGTAATCAAATATATAATTATACATTAAATTATCGAATCAACACTTGATCTGATAATCCGGCTATTTCGCAAATAACCGACTAATATAATCTGTATCAGTTCATCGAATCAACACTTGATCCGATGACCCGGCTATATCACATATACCCGGCCGATATCTCATATCGCGAGAATCTAATACGGTATCACATACTCGTATTGTTCTCGGTCCCGCACATATTATATATGTGCTCCTACTCCATTTTGCCTGAGTTAAGAAACCTCTGTGCAGGACTCTAAAGAATCGTCAATACGCCGGCAGTAGGTGATGATCATATCAAACACCCACAAGCTGCAAGCGGTCAGCTAAACGTAACAGCCACCCTGGTATTGAGCGATCAGAAGATCAACAAGCAAGCCTGTACATTCTCCTGCGAATCCAATCAGTAACACTCTCGTACAGTCCGGTCTCTTCGTCTGATATGTCGCATATCTCGCCTAGGGGTGGTAAACGTCAGACCCCAGTAGCTTGATAAGTCGTGTCGATATAAGGTCTATAACAGTTCGAGAAACTATTGTTAACACTTACCAGCAAATCTCAGCAACCCTGGCCAGGGATTTCCAGTTATAGCCAATCGAACACAGCGCAACATCAACTCCCTATACCGGGAGAGACGAATCCCCTCCTATCGCTCATTGCCTCCATGTGATTCCGGACTGTACCCAAAAGCCACCTTTTTGCACGCCCTCTTGGACGTGGTATGATCGAAATCAAAGCACAGTGAGAATTACACAAGACTCTATGACGATCTCGGGTCTACAGACTAACCTGTATCAGTGTGACCAGATAACTGCCATCTGACGTGAGGTATAATACCATCTGAGAGTTCTCGGCGAGTCCGTCCAGTGTATCCAGTCTTCACTGAGCATCCGTATACCTTCTCTGATGTCAAACACCAATGGATATGAGATTATCCATCGCCCATCATATGGGTCAAGAAGCGCATACGCTGGTCTACTCTGGAGTATCGATGCCCTGTCTCGGTACTCCCACGACTAGGAACATTTGAAGGATGTACTTGGCGACTACACTGTCCTCACTAGTATGATCTGCATCATTGTCCTGGTAGTCAAGTACTTATCCTAAGGGCTTTATCAACATGTAACATAGAGACAATCAGAGTACATGTTAAGGTAAAGAGCAACCAGATAGCGTACTATCATGTCGAGCAAGAAAGTCCTTCCTATATATGTCCAAGCATCCACCACAATATACATCGTATGTACAGTAATGGCCTCTAGGGCATATATATAACTAACACTATTGAAGTGAAGGACCGGTCTATAAAGGTTGTATTCCTCATTCACTTAGTGTAATGTTTGATTACATGCTTGTTTATCCTAATTCCTCCAGTTAGATCCTTGGTTAGGGCTCTTTAGCACCTTAGATTTTTTAAAATGGCATGGTTGATACCTTCCAAAACCTAGTGAGGATGCTAAGGAACCCAGCAGTGGTATCTGAGCCGAGCTAGAGAATTAGACGATGTTAGTTGAATTACGAAACAGAAACAATTCCGAAACAGTCGAAACAAAACCCTAGTGTCTGTCGAATTTTTCAGAGCCTATAAATTTTTTTAAAACAGTTGCAGAATGTTACATGTGATGTAATATGAACACTAGAGAAATTTTGTTAGTTATATGTATGCCCTAGAGGCCATTACTGTACATAGGATGTATATTGTAGTGGATGCTGGGACATATATAGGGAGGACTTTCTTGCTCGACATGATAGTATGCTATCTGGTTGATCTTTACCTTAAGGTGTATACTGATTGTCTCTCTGTTACATGTTGGTAAAGCCCTTAGGATATGTACTTGACTACCTGGACTATGATGCGGATCATACTAGTAGGGACATGGTAGTCCATAAGTACATCCTTCAAGGTCCCTAGTCGTGAGTATATCGAGACGGGGCATCGATATACCAGAGTAGACTAGCGTATACCTTCTCGACCCATACAGATGGGCGATGGATGATCCCATATCCATTGGTGTTTGACATCAGAGATGATATACGGGTGCTCAGTGGAGACTGGGTACACTGGACGGACTCGCCGAGAACTCCCAGATGGTATTATACCTGACGTCAGATGGCAGTTCTCTGGTGACACTGGTACAGAGTAGTCTGTTGACCCGAGATCGTCATAGAGTCTTGTGTGGTTCCCACTGTGCTTTGATTTCCATCTTACCACGTCCAAGAGGGCGTGCAAAACGGTGGTTTTTGGGTACAGTCCCGAGTCACATGGAGGCAATGAGCGATAGGAGGGGATTCGTCTCTCCCGGTATAGGGGGTTGATGTTGCGCTGTGTTCGATTGGCTATAACAGGAAATCCCTGGCCAGGGTTGTTGAGATTTACCGGTAAGTGTTACCAGTAGTTTCTCGAATTGTTATAGACCTCATATCGACACGACTTATCGAGCTATTGGGGTCTGACGTTTACCACCCCTAGGCGAGATATGCGACATATCAGACGATCAGACCGGACTGTACGGTAGTGTTACTGGTTGGATTCACTGGAGTGTGAGCGGGCTTGCTCGTCGATCTTCTGATCGCTCAATACCCGGGTGGCCGTTACGTTTAGCAGACCGCTTGCGGCTTGTGGGTGTTTGATATGATCATCGCCTGCTGCCGGCGTATTGACGAGTTTTTAGAGTCCTACACAGAGGTTTCCTGGCTCAAGCGAAACGAAATAGGAGCGCATATGAGATATGTGCGGGACCGAGAATAATGCGTGTATGTGATACCGTATTCTATTCTTGCGATGAATGTATCGAATGGTTGTATGCGATATAACCTAGTTATCGAATCAAGGATTGATTCGATAAATCGATACATTGAATACTAGTCGGCTGTGTGTGACATGACCGGATCATTGAATCAAGTGTTGATTTAATGATTTAATGCATAATTATATATTAGATATATTACTTTGCACTAACTAGTATTGGTTCACTTTATATGGATTTTCTCACTTGGATTGCACAAGTTGTATATGTGATATACTTTTGTGCAATTGATTGTATCATATTTGATGATACATGTTTACTTGGTTAAGTGTATAGAATTAAATCATGGTTAAACTTATGATTAGGGTTTTATTTCCTTTTCTCATTTATTTATCTATTTATTCATTTTGGAAATAAATAAAAAGGCATAAAGAGAAAAATGGTGGCTAATTTTGTTTCATATTGAAGCTTCTTGAAGATTTGACCAAGTGACCATTTTTGTCTCATGCTTAACCCTAACCATTCCTTTCAACCATGATTAAATCTCTACACTTGACCATGGTTCATTATATGATAAGTATTGATTTTTCTTTTCAATATTAATTAACTTATCATAACAATTAGCTTCTTCTTCTTCATCTTCTTCAAGGAAGAAAAGCTTGCTTCATCAATGGTGGATTGATGAAATGAGTGAGAAATCCAATTCTAAAGTCTACCCACTTCCTATTTCTTCATCCTCTACCTCTTGCCAAGTAGTAGAGTGTGTTTCCTTCACAAGTTTTCATGACTTGGTGAAGGTGGAGCTTGATTTAGCGATGCCTCGACGTAGATCATCTTCGGCATGGACATCGACGACCTAGCTCGCTATTTCTCCAATGAAGCCGACGCTAGAGCCCGGGGTTCGACTTGGACAGCGAGGAGACTTCATTGCGGAGCTATGGAGGTGGAGCACCGGATCTACAAAGGTTGTATTTCCGTATTTTAGTAGTTAAGTGTTAACTTGTTATCGTTTCGCCTAGACATCTAGCTAACGATCCGTAGTCTAGGGTTTCTCGGCACCGTATTTTTTGAAATTGGCATGGTTGATGCCTTGTGAGACCTCTTTAGGGTGTCTAGGAACCCTACAGTGGTATCAGAGCTTAGCTAGAGCCTTAGACGAAGTCCAGACGAAGTTTGAAACCCGAACGAACCCGAAACCCCAACTCAAATGTGCTCTCTGGACGTTTTCTGAAAACGTGGATTTTTCCAAATTAAAAATTCGTAAAAAATTCAGCAGGAAAAAATAAGAATTACGATACAAAATTTTTCCATTGAAGCTTCCAGAGCGCGGCGGAACCGCGGCATAAGCCCTGCTTATGCGGCGGTTCCGCGGCTCTATTATTGAATTGTCCTATAATTTTTGTACAGTAATTCATGGTTTCTGGTGCTGGATTTTCTGGGATTTTTTAATATTTATTCAAGAGTTGAATTTTCTGGGATTGTTTTGGGGATTCGGTGTTTCGATCGGAGTATCAAATTTTGTCTATGTGGCTTTCCGGATAAATTTTAGAATATGTTAAAAAGTTCGACCGGATATAAATACCCAATTTTTCCCCTGTCGGGAAATTTCCAAGTATTGGATTTTTCCGTAGTTTAAAGACGTTCTAAGTAGTGCAAGTAACGCGATGGACCCTCTAGAAGACAACAAACCTTAACTCGATTATGTGACCGTCTTGAACTGCCCTTTGAACCTTAGGGTTTGGGGCAGTACAGCGTGCCACATGTGAGGCGTTGGCTTGACCCTTCTACGGCTGGACCGTTGGTACTGAAGCACGAACGGAATGTTGTTAGACTTATTTCATGTGTTGAGCTGTATCGGGAAAACTTGGGTGTTCGATTGTTCGATCAGAAAGTTTAACATTTTCTGTTTATCTGGAATGGGATACAATAATTGGAATTCACAAGAAGTTATGAGATAACTCAATGAATATTATAAACGTAGCAGTTTAGTCTCACTTGATCGGTTGCCACGGAATTTTGATGTGATCAAAAGTCCGTCGCAATCACGTAGCGTACGCGGATACTCGCCGGGTAAACTTAATAGACAACCTCACTCCATAGCCCCGACCAAGTGACTGTAGGAGAACCCCGTCGCCGAAAGCATCCGTTCGGGTGCTCGAGGCAGCGGTGTTCCGCCTTGGTGCACTTTGTCGACGGCTTCGGGGGTGCGGCCGCCTACTAAAGTTTGCGACGAGCATTCGATCAGAATGTCGGGAATCCTGTTGAATTGCCCGACTTACTATTGAAAAGTGTTTTCGATAATGAGACTAAAATGCGGGGTTTATAATTGTTAGGCATGCGATGTCTAAGGAATTCATTTGGTCAGGCATGTGATGTCTGAGGTGGTTGCGGATTCCAACTGTTGTAGTTTTACACTTTCTTTTCTGTGACCGTAAGTGTAATATGTGATGTCGCCGGTTTCGTTGCTATATGTCAACGACAATTGGGATGCGCATATTTACTTACGTTGATGACATGCGATGTTATGTGTTGCTGGATATGTTATATTGGATCGTCGTGTTTGAATAGCCGGGGTTTTTTATGTGAGATGAGTGTTTTTCATTTTCATTCATGTAAAAACTTGTATGTAATATTCTTTTATTGGGGCACTTCCAGGTTGCGGGAGTTGTCACCTGTTGTATATTATTTACTTTTCCGCACTAGGATAGACCCAAGGAGGGGAGCACAAGTAACCGGGTTCTGGAGTCCAGTGGGAGACCAACTCGAGGAGTCGAGTCCGGGTCTCCTAACTCTAGAATTGGTAGGGTTGCTTGCCGCTCTCGTAGGGGTCTAGGGGTGTGGGTTTGGCTATTCATCACGACCGTGGAATCCGTGTTTTATACTGGCTCGTATTGAAAACACGGACGTCCTAGTATATCCAATATTTCATATGTTTCTTCTGCTGCGATATCTGTGATGTGATCATGTGATGTTCTATGATAGATACTGTTTATAGTATATATGATATATTATATAGACGTTACTTATGTTTTACACCCGCGCTAGCCCTGCCCCGCTCTGCCGTTAGTTACCTAACCTAACGGTGCACGAGGGGACATCGAGGCGAATGCGGATGTCATAAGTGTACGTCGTATTTATCTGTGATGTTTAGGTATTTAAATGATGGGACTTCATTAATGAGATTAATGAAATAAAAGAAACCTAAGATGTTGTAGAATCGAATTTCAAAATTAAAACAGGTAGCTACAGTTCTTGCTTTGCACAGAGGTATATGTGATATATCCTGCACCTTATTCGATGAGGAAAGGACCGAGATCCCTTCACCGGGAGTGACTCCTTTAGCAATAACTGGCAGATGCTACACACTCGGTTTGTCTTTTGATTGCTTTTAAGTGTTTTTGCTTTGCACAGTGATATATATGATATATCCCGCACCTCATTCGACGAGGAAAGGACCGACGATCCCTTCACCGGGAGTGACTCCTTTAGCAAAACTAGAAAAGCCTCGAAAACACTCCATTTTAAAATCATTTTGTTCTACAACGATATCAAGTTCATTACGCAATAGGTTTTCAGAAAAACCTGTCCTAGCCCTCCGTCATTTCAGATAAGTCCTATTTAGTATTCGTGCTACGTTTGTTGACCTCCGTCAAGGCGTAGTGTGCGGTAGCTAACTAGTATTTATCTGTTTATGCATATGATGCAGATTGAGTTAGGGTAGTCGTGCGACCTTGTTGACCTCCGTCAAGGGTCGTGCGGGTGGGTTTAATTCGATCAAGAAATGACGGGTTGAACTTGACTAGTAGCCTATGGTTTGTTGACCTCCGTCAAGGTCATAGGGTGCTAGGGGCAAAATATTATCGGGAATTTCAAGTGTTGAAATTTGCAATGAGATTGCATACCTTCTATGAGATAGTTGGATCCCGATACCCGCTGCGAGTAAGAGTTACTCCTGGGAGAGTTTTACACATTACAATTAGCCGATCAAGTAGGTGTCTAGAAAGGTGTTAACGAGGTTACGCCTCTGGGAAAACGAGGTTTACATTAATTAGGTTCGTGCGAAAGCACGGGGGACCTCCCTCAAAGTACCGACACTGGCCTGGCTGAAAGATTGGCGAACTTGTAGTGTGTAATTAATCCCGGCTAGTCTTTCCTTTTAGGGTTTGAAGGAAGATTTGATAAAAAGCAGTGGGAGCCATCCTGATTAGATAAAATAATAACCAATCTATTCTTGCAAGAGCGCACGCTGAGTGTTTTCTTCTCTCTCTCTCCAGGTAGCGACCCTATCACGCCTTAATCAAGATAATAATACGGATATTTGACCGAACCCGTACCGAGCTGGGGAACGTTGGTCCCGCTCCAACTTATAATTGTTATAAGACAGAGCAGGAAATTGGGGAATACCAAAATTCCTATGCCGCCCAAACGAAGAGAGTGCATGCTGATGCATCATCTTCGGGTGTGTTCATTACAGAGAACTGTTTCTCAGTATCCTTTACGTCCTGGGTATGTGATACCAGATCAGGATCCCAGATATGTAATCTGTTACATAGGGCTGCAGAAAGGTAGAGAACTGAGAACGGGTGATAAGTTTCATGAGGCAGAAAACGGGGCAAGTGTTGCAGCCAAGTCTGTTGGTCACTGTCACCCTGTATTACAATACATTGATTCTGAACGAATGTTATTAGATACCGAACCTGTTATGCAAAATCATATCTGTCTCTTTATTAGTAAAGAAACGATAAAATTTTGTATTGATGGACAATATTTTGAACATTTCCTATATCAAAAGTTGATCGGTTCAGGCACGTTATCTAAAAGCATTGATGTTCTAAATCAAACTGCAGTTCTTAGTATATGGAACACACACAAGAGGAAGAGTTCAGAATTGAACGATTCCTTCTTGAGGTATTGTAGACTAGGTCAGATCAATGTGACCCGACTAGCTAGAGTTACACAAAGATGCATATTTAAATTAGTTTGAATTTACATCTTGTGAAACTCGCTAGTCATGTCACAAAGATAAGATGACCATAGCTCCGTTTACTGGAAATAGAGAAAGAGTTAATGAACTCTTGGGATGATACATGTTGATGTATGTAGGTCCCCTGTCTACACATGCCAAGACTGGTTCTTTGTACTTCGTTACATTCTCTGATAATCTCTCAAGATTCAGTCATATGTTCCTGTTGAGACACAAGTCCGAACCTTTTGAGATATTCACAGAATATAAGTTAGAAGTAGAGAACCAAAACACGGGTATAAGTATTATGTCCTTTGATGAGATCAAGGAGGAGAATACTTGGGCACGAAATTCTTGGACTTTTCTAAAGGAGAATGAGATTCTCTCTCAGCATTACTCCTCCATATACACCATAGCACGATGGTATATCGGGGCGGAGCGATCACACCCTATATGATAAGGTGTGCTCTATGATGAGTACTACTGAGTTACCTATTTCCTTTTTGGGAGTTATGCACTTGAGAAGCTGCATACCTATTGAATAGGGTTCAAATCAAATCAGTTACCCACCGCTCCATATGAGATATGGTATGGGAAGAGCCCATGTCTTAAGCTAGTTAAGATTTGGGGTTGTCCGGCCTATGTCTAAAACCAAAATCCGGACAAGCTCGAGGCAAGGTCTGTTATGTAGAACTGGAAATGTTCCAGCTATACAAACTGCAGCTGATGATTTGAAAGAACCAAAGGATTCAATAGTTACCAACGAACCTCAGCCTCTCCGCCGATCTAGTAGGGTTCCTCACCCACCTGAGAGATACTTCAGTTTCTCTATGACAGTGGGAGCGAGGATTACATCATGAGATGATGACCCAACTAGTTTCGAGCTGGCCATCAGGAGTGTGACTCTGTAAGAATGGCTGGATGCTTAGCGATCTGAGATGGAATCCTTATACACCAACAAAGTATGGACTTTGGTTGCAATATCTGAAGGGTTAAATCCCCATCAGGAGAAAGTATATCTTGAGAAGATTACTTGGTGTAGATGGAAAAGTTGATACTTTCAAAAGCTAGACTTGTTAAAGCTTTTCGTCATCGACCAGGCGTGGATTATGATGAAACCTTTTCAAGTGACTATGCTTAAGTCCATCCAGATCCTACTTGCCACGGCTACATACCATGACTACGATATCTGGTGGTTGGGTGTCATGACAGCTTTTCTAAATGATGTTTTAGAAGAGTGCGTCTATAAGTACACAGCCAGAGGGCTTCGTAGACAGTGGGAGCAGCGAAAACGTGTGCAAGATGCTTTATAGGATTAAAGCAGGTATCGCGGAGTTGGAACATCTGTTTTGATGGATTAGTCAAAGAGTTTGACATCATCAAAATGGTAGATGAACCTTGTATAAACAAAAAGGTAGTAGGGAGTATGGTGACGATCCTCGTAGAGTACATGGATGACATACTCTTGATAGGGAAGGAGTTTCCTATGCTACGCTCGATCAATCTCCGCTTATCACAATGATTCTCCATATAGGATCAAAGTGATACTTACTAAATCCTAGGTTTTGGATCTATGAGATAGATCTAAATGGATGTTAGGATTCTCACTAGTTGTAGTGAGAAGGTATCAATCGACCCTGGGGAGAATCACTGGAATGGTTCCAGGGTGATAAAGACGACTGAATGTCAGTCACAGGCATTGTCTTTACCCTTAGTAAAGGGACGGTATGTTGGAAGAGTTCCAAGCTAGATACCGTGACATACTAGACGATAAAGGCAGGATACATCGCTACTTAAGATGCTACCAAGGAGGATGTTTGGGTGTATATTGGTTCATGAAATGAACTACGTTCCAACCATTGTGAGACAATGGAGTTGTGGCTTATGCCAAGGAATGTCCGTCCCATCAGTGATCCAGACATATTCTAAGGCAGTGTCACCTGAAAATGGAGATGGTTGATCTCCTGGGAGATCGAGGATAGGAGAGTAGACTCAGAGGACAACACAGCGGATCCACTCACAAAGGCCTGTTCCCAGAGAGAGACTTTTATGGGATGGTTGAGTATGAGATAATACAACCACTGCTACAGATGGCCCTAGTGCAAGTGGGAGATTGTTAGTTATATGTATGCCCTAGAGGCCATTACTGTACATAGGATGTATATTGTAGTGGATGCTGGGACATATATAGGGAGGACTTTCTTGCTCGACATGATAGTATGCTATCTGGTTGATCTTTACCTTAACGTGTATACTGATTGTCTCTCTGTTACATGTTGGTAAAGCCCTTAGGATATGTACTTGACTATCTGGACTATGATGCAGATCATACTAGTGGGGACATGGTAGTCCATAAGTACATCCTTCAAGGTCCCTAGTCATGGGTATATCGAGATGGGGCATCGATATACCAGAGTAGACTAGCGTATACCTTCTCGACCCATACAGATGGGCGATGGATGATCCCATATCCATTGGTGTTTGACATCAGAGATGATATACGGGTGCTCAGTGGAGACTGGGTACACTGGACGGACTCGCCGAGAACTCCCAGATGGTATTATACCTGACGTCAGATGGCAGTTCTCTGGTGACACTGGTACAGAGTAGTCTGTTGACCCGAGATCGTCATAGAGTCTTGTGTGGTTCCCACTGTGCTTTGATTTCCATCTTACCACGTCCAAGAGGGCGTGCAAAACGGTGGTTTTTGGGTACAGTCCCGAGTCACATGGAGGCAATGAGCGATAGGAGGGGATTCGTCTCTCCCGGTATAGGGGGTTGATGTTGCGCTGTGTTCGATTGGCTATAACAGGAAATCCCTGGCCAGGGTTGCTGAGATTTACTGGTAAGTGTTACCAGTAGTTTCTCGAATTGTTATAGACTTCATATCGACACGACTTATCGAGCTATTGGGGTCTGACGTTTACCACCCCTAGGCGAGATATGCGACATATCAGACGATCAGACCGGACTGTACGGTAGTGTTACTGGTTGGATTCACTGGAGTGTGAGCGGGCTTGCTCGTCGATCTTCTGATCGCTCAATACCCGGGTGGCCGTTACGTTTAGCAGACCGCTTGCGGCTTGTGGGTGTTTGATATGATCATCGCCTGCTGCCGGCGTATTGACGAGTCTTTAGAGTCCTACACAGAGGTTTCCTGGCTCAAGCGAAACGAAATAGGAGCGCATATGAGATATGTGCGGGACCGAGAATAATGCGTGTATGTGATACCGTATTCTATTCTTGCGATGAATGTATCGAATGGTTGTATGCGATATAACCTAGTTATCGAATCAAGGATTGATTCGATAAATCGATACATTGAATACTAGTCGGCTGTGTGTGACATGACCGGATCATTGAATCAAGTGTTGATTTAATGATTTAATGCATAATTATATATTAGATATATTACTTTGCACTAACTAGTATTGGTTCACTTTATATGGATTTTCTCACTTGGATTGCACAAGTTGTATATGTGATATACTTTTGTGCAATTGATTGTATCATGTTTGATGATACATGTTTACTTGATTAAGTGTATAGAATTAAATCATGGTTAAACTTATGATTAGGGTTTTATTTCCTTTTCTCATTTATTTATCTATTTATTCATTTTGGAAATAAATAAAAAGGCATAAAGAGAAAAATGGTGGCTAATTTTGTTTCATATTGAAGCTTCTTGAAGATTTGACCAAGTGACCATTTTTGTCTCATGCTTAACCCTAACCATTCCTTTCAACCATGATTAAATCTCTACACTTGACCATGGTTCATTATATGATAAGTATTGATTTTTCTTTTCAATATTAATTAACTTATCATAACAATTAGCTTCTTCTTCTTCATCTTCTTCAAGGAAGAAAAGCTTGCTTCATCAATGGTGGATTGATGAAATGAGTGAGAAATCCAATTCTAAAGTCTACCCACTTCCTATTTCTTCATCCTCTACCTCTTGCCAAGTAGTAGAGTGTGTTTCCTTCACAAGTTTTCATGACTTGGTGAAGGTGGAGCTTGATTTAGCGATGCCTCGACGTAGATCATCTTCGGCATGGACATCGACGACCTAGCTCGCCATTTCTCCGATGAAGCCGACGCTAGAGCCCGGGGTTCGACTTGGACAGCGAGGAGACTTCATTGCGGAGCTATGGAGGTGGAGCACCGGATCTACAAAGGTTGTATTTCCGTATTCTAGTAGTTAAGTGTTAACTTGTTATCGTTTCGCCTAGACATCTAACTAACGATCCGTAGTCTAGGGTTTCTCGGCACCGTATTTTTTGAAATTGGCATGGTTGATGCCTTGTGAGACCTCTTTAGGGTGCCTAGGAACCCTACAAATTTGAGCCAATTCCACCGGATTTGACCCGGCAAAATGTTGTTAAAAACCGGCCTGTCCGGTTTTCTTCAGTTGTTTTGGCTTCGAATTTTTCTGGTGTTCCAGGCTCCGAGGTTTGGTATTTCATGTATTGTTTGTTTTTACTAAGATTGCATGTGATGTCATCTTTCTGTAAAAGCAATTCGGAGTGTTTCGTAGTCGTAATTTTAACATGGTTTCGGGTAACTTAGACGACGTTAAAGAGTTCGAATGAACATCAAACACCACCTCAAGATTGCTCTCTGGAAATTTTTCAAAAGTTGAAATATTTGGGTTTAAAAATCATCAGAAAATTGTGCAAGGTATTGTGTGGACCCTCAAGATAAACGAACCCCAAACTCGACATAATGACTGTGGAACCACGACCAAAAGGTGCTTTTGGCGATGGTTCCGTGGCGCCGTTGGTTAGGTTTAGGATGTGCTCTCTCTTGTGCTGGTCCGTATGTGCTTGTGGCACCGTCTGGGAATTTTTGAATCTAGCTCATGTGTTGAGTCCTCTGAGAATTTTGGGTGGTTGATCGATCAATCGAAAAGTTTAACATCGTCTAAATTTTGTGACTGTGATATAATATTTGGAATCCACATTAATAGTTTTGTGAAAACTTATTTAAATTTTTTAAACCTAGCTATTTAGTCTCATTTGATCGGTTGCCACGGGGTTTTGATTCGGATCAAAACTCCGTCGCACTCTCGTTTAGAACGCGGATACTCGCCGGGTAACATTACTAGATAGCCACGTCCCATAGCCCCGACCAAGTGAATGTAGGAGAACCCCGTTTCCAAAAAGCATCCTCCCGGGTGCTCACGGCTGCGGTGTTCCGCCTAAGTGCACTTCGTCGACGGCATCAGGGGTGCGGCCGTCTACTAAATTTTCCGACGAGCATTCGATCAACTTGTCGGGAAACTTGTTGAATTGTCCGACTTGTTATTGAAAAGTGTTTTCAATATCGAGAGTAAAATGCGGGGTTTATAATGTTAGGCATGATATTCGGAATATGAGATATTTCGGGTGTATGATGTCGAAGGAATTCATATGGTTAGGCATGAAATCTGAAGTATGATATTTCAGGTTTATGATGTCTAAGGTGGTTGTGGATTCCAATTGTTATAGTTTTCATTTTCTTTTCTGCGACCGTAAGTGTAATATATGGTGTATCGCTGGTTTTGTTGCTATATGTCAACGACAATTGGGATACGCATATTTACTTACATTGACGACATGCGATGTTATGTGTTGCTGTGATATGTTATATTGGATCGTCGTGTTTGAATAGCCGGGGGTTTTTGCGTGAGATGAGAATTTTTCATTTTTATTCATGTAAAAACTTGTATGTAATATTCTTTTATTGGGGCACTTCCGGGTCGAGGATGATGTCACCATTCATGTATATTATTTACTTTTCCGCATTAGGATAGACCCAAGGCGGGGAGCATAAGTAACCGGGTTCTAGAGTCCAGTGGGAGACCATATCGAGGAGTCGAGTCTGAGTCTCCTAATTCTAGAATTGGTAGGGTTGCTTTCCACTCTTGTAGGGGTCTAGAGATGTGGGTTTGGCTATTCATCATGACCGTGGAATCTGTGCTTTTTACTGGCTTAATTTAAAACACGGAATTCCTACTATATCCAATATTTCATATGTTATTTTCTGCTGCAATATTCTGTGATATGATCACTTTATATGATGAGACGAATGTTGTTATTATATATATGAGATATAATAAACGTTGCTTATGTTTTACACCCGTGCTAGTCCCGCCCCGCTATGCCGTTAGTTAAGTAACTTAACGGTGCATAACGGGACACTGTGATGAATGCGGATGGCATAAGCGTACGTTCTACTTTTGTTTCTTTTGTGATGCTTAGGAAGCATAATTGATGGGACTTCATTAATGAGATTAATGAAAAAGAAAGAAACCTAAAGATATTGTAGAATCAAATTTTCAAAAATGGTAGCTCTAGTTTTTGCTTTGCATAGCGGTATTCCTTGATGAATATCCAGCATCTCATTCGATAAGGAAAGAGCCGAGATCCTTTCACCGGGAGTGACCATTTTAGCGAAACTAGCAGATGCTACAACCCACCCGGCTTTGTTTTTTATTTCTTCTCTAGTTCTTGTTTTGCATAGTGGTATTCGTGAATATCCAGCACCTCATTTGATGATGAAAGAGCCGAGATCTTTTCAACGGGAGTGACCTCTTTAGCAAAACTAGTAAAAGCCTAAAAAACACTCCTTTTCTAAATCACTCGATTCTACAACGATATCAAGTTCAATACGCAAAAGGTTTTCTTAAAAACTTGTCGTAGCCCTCCGTCATTTCAGATAAGGACTATTTAGTATTCGTGCTGCGTTTGTTGACCTTGTCAAGGCATAGTGTACGGTAGCTGATTAGTGCTTATCTGCTAAAGTATGAGATGCGATTGGATTAGGGTAGTCGTGCAGCCTTATTGACTTTGTCAAGGGTCGTGCGGGTAGGTTTAATTCAATCTTGAAATGTACGGGTTGAACTTGACTTGCGATTTATGGTTTGTTGAGATTGTCAAGGTCATAAATCGCTTGGGGCAAAATATTATCAGGAATTTCAAGTGTTGAAATTTGCAATGAGATTGCATACCGTCTATGAGATAGTTGGATCCCAATATCCACTGCGAGTATGTGTTACTTCTGGAAGAGTTTTGCACATTACAATTAGCCGATCAAAGTAGGTGTCTAGAAAGGTGTTAACCAGGTTATGCCCCTAGGAAAAAGAGGTTTATTTTAATTAGGTCCATGCGAAAGCACGGGAAACCTTCATCTAAGTACCGACACTTGCCTGGCCAAAAGATTGGTGAACTTGTAAGGTGTAATTAATCCCGTCTAGTCTTACCTTTTAGGGTTTGAAGGAAGATTTGATAAAAACAGTGGGAGCCATCCTGATTAGATAAAATTATAACCAATCTAATATTGCAAGAGCTACGCTGAGTGTTTTCTTCTCTCTCTCTCTCTCTTCTGGTAGCGACCATGACATGTCTTATTCAAGATAATAATATGGATGTATTGACCGAACCTGCTTATTATGCTGAGCTGGGAAACGTTGGTTCCGCTCTATCTTATAATTGTTATAAGTCTGAGCAGGAAATAAGGGAATATTCGGATTCTCACGCGACCCATACGAAGAATAAGAATGTTGATGCATTTTCTTCGGGTGTATTTATTACTGAGAACCATTTCTCAGTACACTCTACGTCCTACGTATGAGATACCGGATCAGGATTCCATATATGTAATATGTTACATGGGTTACAGAAAGGTAGAAAACTAAGAAAATGTGATCATTCTCTAAGAGTAAGGAATTGTGCAAGTGTTGCAGCCAAAACAGTTGGTGAATATCACCTTGTATTACCAAGTGGTAAATACATTGATTCTGAACAGATGTTATTACATGCCGAACCTGATATACAACATTACATCACTTTCTTTATTAAGTTAAAGAAGGATATAATTTTGTATTGCAGGATAATGTTGTGAACATTTTCCTTAATCAAAAGTTGATTGGATCAGGCACGTTATATAATAGAATATGTGTTCTAAATCAAACCACAGTTCAACGTATACAGAACACACATAAGAGTAGTTCAGAAATGAACGGATCCTTCTTATGGCATTGCAGACTAGGTCATATCAATACGACACGACTAGCTAAGTTACATAAGGATGAATATTTGAATCTGTTCGAATTTTTATCTTATGATACTTGCCAGTCATGTCTCAAAGGTAAAATGACCAATACTCCATTTACTGGAAACGGAGAAAGAGTTACTGAACTCTTGGGAATGATACATAGTGATGTATGCGGCCCTATGTTTACACATGCGAGGGTTGGTTCTTTGTATTTCATTACATTCATCGATGATCTCTACAGATTCGGACATGTGTTCCTGTTGAAACACGAGTCTGAAGGTTTTGAGAAATTCAAGGAATATAAGTGCGAAGTAGAGAACCAAACGGGTAGAAGTATTAAAGTCCTTCGATGTGATCGGGGAGGAGAATACTTGAGCATGGAGTTCCTGGATTATTTAAAAGTGAACAGGATTCTCTCTCATCTTACTCCTCCGTATACACCACAGAACAACGGTGTATCGGGGCGGAGGTATCGCACCCTATTAGATATGGTGCGCTCTATGATGAATACTGCTGAGTTGCCTGTTTCCTTTTGGAGTTATGCACTTGAGAAGCTGTATACCTATTGAATAGGGTTCCATCCAAATCAGTGCCTACTACTCCATATGAGATATGGAATGGGAAGAGACCATCTCTTAAACGAGTTAAGATATGGGGTTGTCCGGCCTATGTTGAAAAGCAAAATTCGGACAAGCTCGAGGTAAGGTCAGTTCTGTATAAGTTTGTTGCATATCCCGAACATTCGCGAGGGTATATCTTCTACCACACTGAGGAGCAAAAGGTGTTTTGTTTCTCAGCATGCCACCTTTTTAGAAAAGGAATTTCTTATGGAAGAAATTAGTAGTCATGAGGTAGAACTGGAAGGAGTTCCATCTAGACAAACTAACAGCTGATAATTTGGTAAAACCGGAGAATTCAATAGTTCCCGACGAAGCTCAGCCTCTCCGTAGATCTAGTAGGGTTTCTCACCCGCCTGAGAGATACTATGGTTTTCTCAATGACAGCGGAAGCGAGGATTGCATCATGGATGATGATGACCCAACTAGTTTTGAGCAGGCCATCACAAGTGGGGACTATGTGAAATGGCTGGATGCTATGCGATCTGAGATGGAATCCATGTACACCAACAATGTATGACTTTGAAAGTTGCACCTAAAGGGGTAAAACCCATCGGGAGCAAGTGGATCTTGAGAAGATTCTTGGAGTAGATAGAAAAGTTGAAACTTTCGAAGCTAGACTTGTAGTAAAAGGATTTTGTCAATAACCAGGTGTGGATTATGATGAAACTTTTTCTCTCAGTAGCTATGCTTAAGTCCATCAGGATTAAAGCAGGCATCGCGGAGTTGGAACATCTGTTTTGGTGTGGCAGTCAAAGAGTTTGACTTCATTAATAAGGTAGATGAACCTTGTATATACAAGAAGGTTGTTTTCCACGTATTGTACGTAGATGACATACTTTTGATAGGAAATGGTGTTCCTATGTTACACTCGGTCAAGCTCCTCTTATATCAATATTTCTCCATGTAGGATCTGGATGATGCCTCCTACATCCAGTGATTAAGATCTATTGAGATAGATTTAAGAGGATGTATCATACTCACTAGGTGTAGTAAGTGGGTGTCAATCAGATCCTGGAGAGAAACACTGGATTGCTGTGATTAACATTCTTGAGTACTTGAGAAGGACTAAAAATATTCTTGGTGTTTGGTAACGGTGAACTCCAGTGGGAGTCCTTTACCGATTCGAGCTTCCAGAGTGATAATGTTGACTAAAAGTCAGTCTCAGGCTTTGTCTTTACACTCAGTGGAGGGACGGTATGTTGGAAGAGTTCAATGCAAGATATCGTGGCAAACTAGACGATAAAAGCTGAATACATCGCTGCTCACGATGCTGCCAAAGTGGCTGTCTGGATATTTCTTGTTCATGAGATGAACATGGTTCCTACCATTGAGCTTCAATAACTGTTATTATGACAACAATGGAGTTGTGGCTTTGGCCTAGGAACCCCGGTCCCATCAGCGATCCAGACATATTCAGAGGCAATATCACCTGATCAGGGAGATGGTTGATCTCCAAGGGATCGAGGTAAGGAGAGTTGATGCAAGGATCCACGCACAAAGGCATTTCCCTAGAGAGACTTTTATGGGACGTTGAGTATGAGATACTATAACAAATGGTCTTAGTTCAAGTGGGAGATTGATAGTTGTATATATGCTCTAGAGACCATTATTGTACATATGATGTATATTATAGTGGATGCTTGGACATATATAAGGAGGATTTTCTTGCTCGACATGATAGTATGCTATCTAGTTGCTCTTTATCTTGACATGTACACTTATTGTCTCTCTGTTACATGTTGATAAATCCCTTAGGATGTGTACTTAACTACCAGGATTATGATGCAGATCATACTAGTGGGGCTAGGGTAGTCTATAAGTACATCTTTCAATTGTTCCTAGTCGTGGGAGTATCGAGACGGGGCATCGATATTCCAGTGTAAACTAGCGTATACATTTCTTGACCTATTTGATGGGCGATGGATGATCCCACATCCATTGGTGTTTGACATCAAAGATTGTATACGGGTGCTCAGTAGCGACTGGGTACACTGAACAGGACTAGACGAGAATTCCTAGATGGTATTATACCTTATGTCAGATAGCAGTTCTCTAGTGACACCGGTACAGGTTTGTTTGTAGACCCGAGATTGTCATAGAGTCTTGTATGATTCCTACTGTACTTTGATTTACACCATACCACGTTCAAGATAACGTGCAAAACAATGGTTTTTGGGTACAGTCCCGAGTCATATGGAGGCAATAAGCGATAGGAGGGGATTTCGTCTCTCCCGGTATTGAGGATTGATGTTGCGCTATACTCGATTAGCCATAACAGGAAATCCCTGGCCAGGGTTGCTGAGATTTACTGGTAAGTTTTATCAGTAGTTTCTCGAACCGTTATGGGCCTCACATCGGCATGACTTATCAAGCTATTGGGGTCTGACGTTTACCACCCCCAGGCCAGATATGCGACATATCAGACGAAGAGACCGGACTGTATGGTAGTGTTACTTATTGGATTCACAGGAGTATGAGCAGGCTTGCTTATTGATCTTCCGATTGCTCAATACCCGGATAGCCATTACTTCCATCTAGTACCGCTGACGGCTTGTGGGTAACTGATATGATCATCACCTACTACCAGCATATTGACGAGTCTTTAGAGTCCTACATAGAGATTACCTGGCTCAGGTGAAACGAAGTAGGAGCACATATGTGATATGTGCGGGACCGAGATTAATACGCGTATGTGATACCGTATTCTAATCTTGTGATATGTGATATCGGACGGTTATATGTGATATAGCTGGGTTATCGAATCAAGTGTTGATTCGATAACTTGATACAAATGATATTAGTCGGTTATATGTGATATAGCCGGATTATTAAATCAAGTGTTGATTTGATAATTTAATGTATGGTTATATTTTTGATATATTAATTATACATTAACTAATATTAGCTCACTTAAGCATTTCTTTTTCTCACTTATATATAATATATATGTGATATATATTATTGTTTTTATATCATGCTTGATGATACATAATTCATGGGTGTATGAGACTCATACCATGTCATAGATAATTGTTTTTTTTTTATTTATTTAGGTAAATACAAAATTAGGTGGAATAATCACATGGTTTGAAGCTTAGTGGAAGCTTGTAGGATCATTGACTTAGTCCATTAGTTTTGTCTCACCCTAGATATTTATTAACCCAACCATTATCTTAAGTCATTGTTAAGTCTCTACATGAGTTAATATGAGATATTATCTCAACCATGGTTTCTATTCTCACTCATTCCATTACCCACTTCATCTTCTTCTTCATCTCAAAGAAAACTCTTTAGCTTTTCTTGAGGTGAAGAAATATTGTGAGAAAAATTATTCTAAAGTGAGCAAAAATCCTACTTTATCAACCTACACTAGATTATCCATTTAGTTTAGGTTGTTTGCTTCACTAATTCCCAATTAGTGAAGAGGTAGCTTGAGTTAGAGTCTCCTCGACATAGATCATTTTCGGACTCGAAGACTTTAAGCAAGCTTGTTCATTTCGCTTTGTGGAGCCTAATTTGAGTCCGGGAGATCACTACTTAGAGCGAAGGGACAACTACATAGAGCTATTGAAGTGAAAGACCGGTCTACAAAGGTTGTATTCCTCATTCACTTAGTGTAATGTTTGATTACATGCTTGTTTAGCCTAATTCCTCCAGTTAGATCCTTGGTTAGGGTTATTTATCATCTTAGATTTTTTAAAATGGCATGGTTGATGCCTTTCGAAACCTAGTGAGGATGCTAAGGAACCCAGCAGTGGTATCTGAGCCGAGCTAGAGAATTAGACGATGTTAGTTGAATTACGAAACTGAAACAACTTCGAAACAGTCGAAACAAAACCCTAGTTTTTGTCGAATTTTTCAGAGCCTATAAATTTTTTTTAAACAGTTGCAGAATGTTACATGTGATGGAATATGAACACCAGAGAAATTTGAGCCAATTCCACTGGATTTGACCTGGAGAAATGTTGTGAAAAACCGGCCTAGCCGGTTTTCTTCAGTTGTTTTGGCTTCGAATTTTTCTGGTGTTCAAGGCTCTGGGGTTTAGTGTTTTAGGTATTGTTTGTTTTTACTAAGATTGCATGTGATGTCATTTTTCTGTAAAGGCAATTTGGAGTGTTTCGTAGTCGTAATTTTAACATCGTTTCGGATAACTTAGACGACGTTAAAGAGTTCAAATGGATATCAAATACCACCTCAAGATTGCTCTCTGGAAATTTTTCAAAAATTGAATTATTTGGGTTTAAAAATCATCAGAAAATTGTGCAAGGTATTGTGTGGACCCCCAAGATAAACGAACCCCTAACCAACAGAGGCTAACCAATGGCGTCGCAGAAGCTAGAGCCTAACCAACGGCGCCGCGGAACCGTCACTAAAAGTACCTTTTGGCCGCGGTTGGTTAGGCTCTGGCAAATCGATCTTGAGTGGCAACTGCCCTTACCGAAGAAGATCCACCTAAGAGAAACCGATCCAAGCTTTGGCTTCACCTAGTGAAGCGACCGACGCTCCAAGATTGCTACAAATGTAGAGAAGGGATGTAGGAATATTCTCACTACCTTTTTCTCTCTTTTCTAAGCTCAAGTGAGCTACCTAGAAGAAGGAAGAGGAGGTGAAGATGAAGAAGCCATGGAGAAAATGGCTAAGTCTTTTGTGTGAATAAAAAACTAGCACGCATAGAATGAATGGCTTGATTTTCGCAACCATGGAAGAATAGTGTATCCAAATAAAATATATCATATAATAATCTACCCAAACCTCTCTGCCATACTTCTTTACACCTCATCCTGCACCTCATTTTTGATTTTCTATAGAAGAAAATTCAAGAAATGAAGTGTTCATTTTCTAGAACAAATTCCGTATAAATACGTAATACAACCCGGTATACGTACAGAAATACATATATGCGTATGCGTACAAAAATACGAATAGCCAAGAGAGAGAAAATGAATAGTGTATAATAATAGTAGAATATACATATTAAAAATATATATATATATATATATATATAAATTATTAAATCAAAACCTGATTTAATAATCCGGCTTAATCCTAAACCGCTAGTATTATCAACCGTCCGATTAAAGTCCATGTAGCATGTTCACATATTTAATTGGACACATTATATGTACCAACATACGCCATCTATATCATATTGCCTGAACCGGGAAAACCCTCTGTGTGAAATTCTAAAAACTCGACAATACACTAGCAGTGATTTACTAGATAAATCCAAAAACCACAAGTACGTCAGCAACACTAGCTGTATGTAATGGCTGCCTAGGTATTTGTCGAAAGGGAGGTCGACAATCAAGTCCGTCATAACCCTACTGAGCTTGAATGTGACAATCTCTGTACAGTCTGGTCTCTTCGTCTGAGAGTATCACATACTGAGTCTAGGGAATGAAAACGTTAGACCCCTAATAATCCGATAAGTCGAGTCGGAATCAAGCTCATTACCAACCAAGAAACTACTGAACTCATATCAGTAAATCTCATCTACCGTGACCATGGATTTTAGGGTGATAGACAACCGAACACAGCACGACATCGACTCCTAATATCAGGAGAGACGAATCCCCGACAATCGCTCATTGCCTCCATGTGGCTCGAGACTGTACCTAACTAAAACCTGTTTGCATGACTCTTTTGAGATGTTGTAGGGTAGTATTCAAAGTACAGTGGGAACTCACACGAGACAAATGACGATCTCAGGTCAAAAGACTAACCTGTACAAATGCTACTTGAGAACTTTCATCTGACGATAGATATAATACCATTTAGAAGTTCTCGGCGAGTCCGTCCAGTGTACTCACCTCCAGTGAGCACCTGTATACTATCTTAGGTGACATAACACTAATGGCTTATGGGACCGGCCACTGGCCCTCGTACGGGTCTCGAAATGTATACACTAGTCTACTCCAAAATATTGATGCCCAGTCTCGATACTCCAACGACTAAGGACATTTAAGGATGTGCTTATAAGCCACCCAACTCTCATGTATATGATCGCCATCATAATGCTGGTAGTCAAGCAAGAATCCTATGGGCTTCATCATTATGTATTAGCGACACGTAATAACAAGTAAAACGTGTACACGTCAATGATAAAGACAAACCAGATAACATACTATCATTTCGAGTAAGATTGTTCTACCTGTATAGGTCCTCCCTCAATTATCATAACCGTGTGCCTGCAATTAAAATAATTGCCTTAAGGGCACTATATCCTACAATCTCCCACCTGCACTTAAGGATAATTATTGCGGTATCGCATATTCACATCCCGTGTGCTATCAAATACCCAACTTCTATACTAATCAGTTTCTCAAATCTCTTTTGAGGAACATCTGTGTTCAAGAAATAGCCTCAGTGAGTGGATCCGCTATAATGTTTAAACTTCCTCTCTCTATATCTCAACTTTGCGGAGATGAACAATCTATCGAATTGAGCGATATCCCGCCTCAAGAATTTTGTCTGGATACAAGATGGGACCAAGTTCATAAATGAACAACCTTATCCTACAAACTTCTTGGGCTGTATCCTCTGTTGAGTCATAACCAACATCCTGAACCATACCTACCTCAATATCCCTATTGGAATACTATCCAATATACTGATCCTTAGAAGAGGTAAAACTCAAAACTTTGACAGCATCACTGTTATCCAGGTCACCTTGGAAGCCTAAACCGATAACCTCCTCCCGGAGGAGGCTGCCGTTACCAAATACCAAGAACATCATCTAATGTTCATAATTGTTTCCCTTTGTTTCTCCAGGATTGGATTAATATCTGCTCATTACAGCAAGTGTATAAGCAATATCTGGTTTTGTACAAGACATTGCATGATTGACTCAATTTCCTAAGCAAATGATATGTCATTCATGCCAGTCCCTCTCCTTATCAGTCTAGAAGACATCTCTTCAGAGACGGTAACTCCAACACCTGCGGGTATACCACCACGCCAGGATTCGTCTATTCTAAAATACTTTTAGAATGCAGTCTAAGTACCCGATTGGGAAACTTCCCAAATCTAGATCTAAAACCATAGATCTAGTCACCAGAATTCCGTATATATTATCCATATACAATGTGGAGAAAACATTATGTAACAACCAATGTTTGACCGATTGTAGTATACGAATATCACATCCTATCTGGAGTATGTCATCCAAATCCCAGGACAATACTACCGACACCCTTCTTATTAGGTTCATCTATTGTTTTGATGAAGTCAATCACCTTGATTGTCACATCAAAAGAGATGATCCATCTCCGCTATACATGCTTTAGTCTACGAATAGACATATGTAACTTGCACACCTTCTGCTTCTCCCACTGACTACGATAACCCTCTGGTAGAGTCATATACATGTGTACTTACAAATTCCCATTTGGAAAGACGTTATAGTCATCCTCTTGCCAGATATCATAGTCTGTAACAGCAGCAGTGCTAAGTCATATCCGTATGAACTTCAGCGTAGATACTGAAGTAAAAGTCTCATCACAATCCACAATGGGTATTTGATGAAAATATTTACAACAAGTCTAGCCTTATTAGGTTAATACCTTTCCATCTACACAGATCTTGAAAGATCTAGTTGCTCCTAATGGGTTTTACCCCTTCAGGAGCACCCAGCAAAGTCCAAAATCCAATATTTGCTGAAGTGCGTGGAGTCCAATTTAGATATAAAGCATCTGGTCACCTGGAAGTTACCACTTCCTATGACCTACAGATAACTAGTAGGGCCATCATAACCATGATACCGACCTCCCTGTCACCGTCTCCAAGAAAACCGAAGTATCTCTTAGGTGGCTGAGGTCACCTACTAAAATCTGTGGAGTGGCTAATGGATTGTCTAGTCCAATTGAATTCTTAGGTTCTACTAAATTTTCGATAACCGTTTGTGGTTCTGGAATCACTTCCAGTTCTACCATACACCCACTAGTTTTTTTTGCAAAAAAATTCCATTTATAAAAAGGTGGCGAGTCAAGAACAATGTAACTATTGATCTTGAAAATGGTATAAACAAAACCCTAGCGAATGCTTGGGATAATCCACAAACAGCCATTACCGAAGCGTACCTTGAGTTTTCCGGATTCTACATTTAAACAGGAATCAGATAACTCCATATCTTTATAACCTCAATATATGTAACCAATCTATGTCCATATAGAATCAAAGGAACTAATTTAGATGGAACCGGATTCAAATATCATATAACTATTTCCAGTGCATATCACATAAATGGAAAAAGGCCACTACAACATTACTCATCAAAGAGCGAACCCGCGGATGAATAACCTGTAAGAGAATCAAGTTCTCAATATTACTATAATGGAATACCTAGCATAAGTATCTATATCTTCGATCATTTCGAAGAATCCTGATACTTCCAACGTATGATTCTCTACTTTATTCTTATACCTATAAATTTCTCAAAAATACCTTGCATTATAATGAATGCGTGTCTAAAACCAGAGAACTCATAGGTAAACCTGAATAAAATATGAGTACTAACGTCTTGTCCTAAAGGACACTGGACAACATACACTTTTATGTATAAGTCCTATGAGTATACTAACTTAAATTCTATGTGTTGTAAGTTGAAAAATGTATTTTTATCAAGAATGTCTTACACCGTTATTTAATACACCTTACTTTATCCTCAACTGATAAAGATAAATGTTTGGAACATAATTTTCAAAATTTATATCTCACTTTATAAAATAAAGATACAGATATTTCATTTTAAAAATTGGTGCATAACAACGGTTATTCGAAACCAAATATTTTGCACTTAGGCAAAGCCAAGCGATTCAATCCAATATCACCAATTACAACGAATTCCGATATTGAGGACCAGATCGCCCATTTCCCAATATTTTACCCCTTCTCAGCATCTATAACACCGTACAGATGTGAGATCCAAATCCGATAAATACATACCCTAAAGTCAGAGTTGATTAGGAAAACAGTTCTCAGTAACCAGTACACAGAAAATCTGAAACATAAATATTTCAAGGGTGTCACACCCTACTTCCCAGTGTATGGAGACGGAGAGGTGGAAGGCACACGACGTATTTACTCAAAAATAAATACGTTAAGTGTAAATAAGCAATATATAAAATGCACAAGAAATGACTAGAAATATAATATGAACAGCAACTTTTATTAACATTCATCTTTACAATACACTGCTTTGAAAAGGAAAGTACAATGATATAAAGCAATGCCTAAACAGTGGCATATGAAATGAAAAGTAAGTACAAAGAAAAGCTAGAAGTCCTGCTAATTGGTGAATTGGTCCTGGTCCTCCTGGCTAGGCTCGATCTCGAAAGAGTCCGGTCCTCCTGACGAACATTCCAAAGAAAGAAAAGACAGGAATGTCTTCAGCGAACTAGCGCTCGGTAAGTCCCAAAAGAAAGAGAGGAATATAGCAAGTATTGAGAATTGAACTGTTAAGGTGTACATGTATAAGATTTCTATTCTAACGTAGTTATTTATATCTTGGTACAGAAGATATTAGTGTATACGAGAGAAGTCCATCTTTCCCCATGGACTATGGTAACATGTAGTACACGGCCCCGTCAAAATCCACGGGACAACGGCATGAGAGTTCATGTAGGTGTATTTCAGTGATCATCTCATGCCACTTTTAATACATTCCGTAACAATCTACACCGTTAACCCCGTAATGTATTATATAGATTATATGGCTTGTCGAGACCATGGATACAAGTTTTTCAAGTAGTCAGGTTCAGGATATAAGCTTGTAGTCATGTCAAGTTATAGCCATGGTTCGGTCAAGTCAAGTCTTGTATTCAGGTTTGATATTCAGGTATACATGTTAGGGTTTGGATTCATATTTGAATTAGATTCTGGTTTGAGTTGTATTCAAGTTTGATTTAGACTAAAACTTGAGTCAGACACTTAGAACTGATTTGGATCCTGAATTAAGTTCGGGAGTTATCGGTAACTGCTGCACATGGACGGCAGGATTTGTGTTTTTTTCCAAGACAATTACCATTGATAACACCGTTAAGTTTTTCTACCTTAAATAGGCAAGCACTCACTTTCTCCGGCTCCCCGAGGCTCAAGAGAATTGATCCCTCTTAAACCTATATTTACTAAAACCCTTAAATATAATTTTATATAACTCGAGGGGGTTTTATGAAAAATATTTTTAATATATAGTTTCAAAATAATCTCGAGAAATTATTTATATTATTTAGGGTTTTCATGGATATGACTTTTAAGGGTTTGAGGTATCTTAACTTGAATAGTTCATGGTATTTTGCTGTAAAGCTTGACTTTTGTTAGTATGTTGATGGTATTTTGTTGTAAAGCTTGACTTTTGTTAGTATGTTGATGGTATTTTGATGAAACTTGTAATTCTTTTATTTGAAAAAATATAAGGTTATTATATTTTTAAAATATATGGATTTGTAATATTTATATAATTATTAAAAATTAATTTTATTATTAAGTAGAAAATTGCGTTTTTCTTAAAAATCGTATTAAAAATCTTTCGAGACCGAATGCTCCGTGAGGAGGTCTGCATCTCGCTCTACTAATCCAAGGATGTGCGATAATCCGCACCATCCAATAGCAGGTCTCTTAAAAAGGGTTGTAGAGGCTTATTTGCAAAAAAAATTTAAATACAATTCCAAAGGAAAACCGTATTTTATAATAGATGGTATTTTAATGAAATATATTGTATTCGCCACAAAGATACGTTCAAAGAGTATCGTGCTATAGAAACCATGTATGTATATGAGAGGAAGGTCATTACCTCATGATGTTTTCGAAAGGGATGATTAACAAAACTACTAAAAGAGAGATATGTGAAGTTCATGGTATTTTGATGTAAAAGTTGATCTAAAGTTATGTTTCATGATATTTTTGAGTGAAAGTTTGTTCTAACTATTAGTTATATGGTTACAAGCATGGTGTAAGAATATGGATGAAAAATAGGTAAGAAAAAGTGAACCTTTTAGGGTTAAGAATAAAATATCGGTATTAACTCCACCTACTGATATGTTTTGAAAAAGAGAACTTTTCGAGAAGAAAGAGAGGGATAGGGAGGGACTTACTAGGTAGAAAGATAAAGAGAATATAGGAGTAGGAAGGGTTGTTGTCGGAACTTGTTTTGATCCTCGCCGGAACTTGATTCCTTGCTAACTCCACTTGTACTCTTCTTTTACTTAGAAAACTTTGATAATTTTGGCTATAATTTTCAGAATGAGGAAAGGCCAGGGCATGTGGTAGTATTTATAGTGTGGAATTAGAGTTTTGGAATTAAAAAGATGAATTAAAATGCATTAAAAAGGTGATAAATGGGAAATTGAGGGGTTTCTGTTTGACTGCAGAGTAACCAAACAGTGCAGGGGAGTTAAGAGTAGGCCAAGAGACTTGTGTGCAAAGCACGGGGCCTATTACCCACGAATCACCCGTCCCCGTTGACCAAAATGATGTTTCTGCCGGTCAATTTGTTTAGGGGGCCGGTGGATTGAAGACATGTGTACATCTCTGTATTAATACCCTTTTGCACATGTTTATTTCTTCAGACTTTTCATTTTTATGTGCATTGCACGTGTAAACTTTTGCGCTTCCAAAAAGTTTAGAAGAAAAATCAGAAAAATATAATGTGTCTGATGGGATACAAACACAGGGGCTACGTCACAGCAGTGCAAGGCTTTACCAGTGAGTTACAAGTTGTTTCTTGCTGTTCTTAAACAAAAATTAACTTTTTAATTGTACTCAGGCTTATAAACTCCTTTCTGTACATTAAATTGAAAATTTTTCAAACAGTAAATTCAGAGTCATTACATACTACCCTCCTTCTAAAAATTTCATTCTCGAAATTTATAATTTCATAAGGACTAGTTTACAAATAACTAAGGGTATCTTGCACGTATGTCATCTTCTCGTTCCCATGTTGATTCTCCTGGTGAATTTTTTCTCCACATCACTTGGACCAAGTTTACTTCTGAAAGTCGACCTTAGCACCACCATGAGGTTCTAGAGGCATCAACCATGCCAAATTTTAATTTTAATAGGTGCTAAGTTAGACTAACAAGATCTTTACTAGATTATTAAGATTTGCCTTTGTGATCTGATGAACTAAAGAGAAGAAAAGTGCATACAACCTTTATAGTTCGAGTCCTTCTCTTCAATAGCTCTGGGTTGAAGTCCATGCGACTCTACTAGGCTCCTTTTCGAGTTGAACGAACCTCCTTCGTGATTTTCGCGCCAAAGACGATCCACCCGAAGTCTACAAGCTTAAGCTAACCTTTCACTAATCTCATTAGTGAAGGCATCACTCCACATCAAATTGCTAATCTAATGTGTGATGATGAAGTAGGGGTTTAATTTGCTCACTAGTTTATGTTCAAGCTTCATGGTTCACATCACATGTGAGGGTTGAAACTTGAGCCATGGGATTGAGGAAGAAGAAGAAGCTAGAGAGCAACCATGGAAGCAAAGCAAGCAAAATGACTAAGTGTTGAGAATGAGCTTAGAATGACTGGCCACTATTGACCTCAATTCATTCAAGTATGGAATTTTGCAATATAAAATTGCAACCATGCTTGAATAGTGAGTCAAGATGAATAAATAAATACAACTCCCATACTTGCAACTATACTCTCAATTTACACCTCATTTCTATTTTTCTCAAAAATAGAAAATCAAACCATGCTTCATTATATATATATATATATATATATCAAATACATTAATTTATATATAATGAAGAATAATTAGTGAGCTAATGATATTTGTTAAGATATAATTATATCACATATAATATATATCATATTATTAAATAAAAACTTGATTTAAAAATCCAGTTATATCACATATAACCGACTAATATCATTAATCTGAACATTACATTATCAAACCAATACATGATTCGATAATCCGGTTATATCACATATAACCTGACCGATATCAGATAACTGCCAGATTGTAATTGTTAGTTATATGTATGCCCTAGAGGCCATTACTGTACATGTGATGTATATTGTAGTGGATGCTTGGACATATATAGGGAGGACTTTCTTGCTCGACATGATAGTATGCTATCTGGTTACTCTTTATCTTAACATGTTGACTTGTATTGTCACAATGTCTTGCTCTCACATATTGATAAAGCCCTTAGGATAAGTACTTAACTACTGGGACTATGATGGAGATCATACTAGTGGGTCCAGGGTAGTCTACAAGTACATCCTATAATTGTTCCTAGTCGAGAGTGTATCGAGACAGGGCATCGATACTCCAGAGTAGACTAGCGTATACGTTTCTTGACCTATATGATGGGCGATGGATGATTCGACATCCATTGGTGTTTGATATCAAAGATGGTATACGGGTGCTCAGTGGAGACTAGGTACATTGAACGGACTCGCCGAGAACTCATGGTTGGTATTATACCTATCGTCAGATAGCAGTTCTCTGGTGACACTTGGACAGATTAGTCTGTAGACCTGAGATCATCATAGAGTCTTGTGTGATTCCCACTATGCTTTGATTTCCACCTTACCACGTTCAAGAGAACGTGCAAAACAGTGGCTTTTGGGTACAGTCCCGAATCACATGGAGGCAATGAGCGATAGGAGGGGTTCCGTCTCTCCCGGTATTGGGGGTTGATATGGCGCTGCGCTCGATTGGCTATAACAGGAAGGCCCTGGCCAGGGCTGATATGGAGATCTACTGGTAAGTGTTGTCGGTAGTTTTTCGACCCGTTATGAGCCTCAAATCGGCACGACTTATCGGTTACTGGGGTCTGACGTTTACTACCCCTAGACCGGATATGCGACATATCAGACGAAGAGACTGGATTGTACGGTAGTGTTACTGATTGGATTCGCAGGATTGTGAGCAGGCTTGCTTGTCGATCTTCTAATCGCTCAATACCCGGATGGCCGTTACGTTTAGCAGACCGCTGACGGCTTGTGGGTGTTTGATATGATCATCACATATTGCCGGCGTAATGACGAGTCTGTAGAGTCCTACATAGAGATTTCCTGGTTCATGCGAAACGGAGTAGGAGCACGTATGGGATGTGTGCGGGACCGATATTAATGCGCGTATGTGATACCGTATTCTATTCTCATGGTAAGTGACATCAGTAGGTTATATGAGATATAGCCAGGTTATCGGATCAAGTGTTGATTCGATAAGTTGTTACATTTGATATTAGTCGGTTATATGTAATATAGCCGGATTATTAAATCAAATGTTGATTTAATAATTTAATTTAGAATTATATATTTGATATATTAAATTACATTAACTAATATTAGCTCACTTAAGCATTACTTTTTCTCACATATGATACGTTGATATATATGTGATATATATTAATTGTATTCATTTTTGCACAAAATATATATGTGATATATATTGTTGTGTCATGCTAGGTTACATATGCAACATGTATGTATGAGACTCACACCATGCTAGGTTAATGTTATGCTTTTATTTATCATTAAGTAATTACAAATTAGTGGAAGTGATTCATTGCTAGAAGCTTGGAGAAGCTTGTTGATAAGTATTGACTAAAGTCCACTTCTTTGTTTTTACTTAAGATATTTGTTGACCTAACCTTAACCATACACCATGGTTAACTTTCTACATGGGTTAGTTTATGTGATATACTCACCCATGGTTGCATTTCAAACCTAATGAGATATTCTTTCACCACTTCATCACTTCATCTTCTTTTTCCTCTTGAAGCTTTCTAGCTTTTTACAAAGTGATGAAATATTGTGAGAAAATTAAATCTAAAGTAAGCAAAATTCCTACTTCATCATCCTCTACTATTAGCCATTTAGTTTAGGGTGTTTGCTTTACTAATCTCAATATTAGTGAAGAGGTAGCACGAGCTTGAGTCTCCTCGACGTAGATCTTCTTCAGCCTCGAAGACATCGAGCAAACTTGTTCATTTATTGAAGTGAACCCTCTCTAGAGTTCAGGAGTTCACTACTCACAGCGAAGGGACTACTACACGGAGCTTTAGAAGTGAAGGACCGATCTACAAAGATTGTGTTTCTCTTTCACTTAGATGTAAAGTTGTTTACATTTATTATTTAACCCTAATTCTCTAGTTCGATTTCTTAGTTGGTTTGTTTAGCACCCTAAAAATAATAATATACTATGTTTGATGCTTGCCAAAACCTTCACATGGTGCTAAGCTAACCCAACAGTGGTATTAGAGCCAAGCTAGAGCATTAGGCATTGTCTAGATGAAATTAGAGATCCGATTGAATTCCGAAAACCCGAAACTACCCCCTCTCTGGAAATTTTTCAAAAGGATGGATTTTTCTATGTTAAAAATATTCAGAAAATCATGCAGGGAATTCTATGGACACACCTGAAGAACGAAACCCTAACTCGTCTAAGTGACCGTGGAACTGCGTCCAAAACATGCTTTTGGCGGCGGTTCCGCGGTGCTACTTGAGAGGCTTGGGTCGGGCCTTCAGCTGTAGATCCATAGGTACCGTGGTATGTCTATGGTTAACTTTAACAGTGCTCAAGTGTTGAGCTTTCTGGGAAATTTTGGGAATTCGTTGAATCGATCGAATTGTCTAAATTCGCCTAGCTTTATGTGATACAATATTTGGAATTCATATTGTTAGGCATGAAATCCGAAGTATTTGATATTTCGGGTTTATGATGTCTAAGGTGATTGTAGATTCCAAATGTTGTAGTTTGACATTTTCTTTTTTGCGACCGTAAGTGTAATATGTGGTGTATCGACAGTTTCGTTGCTATACGTCAATGACAATTGGGATACACATATTTACTTACGTTGATGACATGTGATGTTATGTGTTGCTGTGATATGTTATATTGGATCGTTACGTTTGAATAGATGGGGTTTTTATATGAGATGAGAGTTTTTCATTTTCATTCATGTAATATTCAATGTTTGTAATATTCCTTTTGGGGCACTTCCGGGTTGAGGATGATGTCACCATTGATGTATATTATTTACTTTTCCGCATTAGGATAGACCCAAGGAGGAAAGCACAATTAACTGGGTTCTACGGTCCAGTGGGAGGCCATTTCGAGAAGTCGAGACCGGGTCTCCTAACACGAGAATTGGGAGGGTTACTTGCCGCTTTCGTAGGGGTCTAGGGATGTGGGTTTGGCTATTCATCGTGACCGTGGAATCCGTGTTTTCTACTGGCTTGATATAAAACACGGAAATCCTAGTATATCCAATATTTTATATATTCTTTTCCACTGCTGAAATCTATGATGTGATCATTTGTTATTCTGAGACGAATGCTTATATTTGATATATATATATATATATATATATATATATGATATATATTACTGCTTTCGATGTGATGCTTAGGAAGCATATATGATGGGACTTCATTAATGAGATTAATGAAATGAAATAAACCTAAAGATGTTGTAGAATTGAATTTGAAACCCACTCGGCTTTTTATGAAAAAGCAAAGTTTCAAAAAGCGGAGGTTAAGCCACTTCTTTAAAAAGCATTTGATTTTGCAACGAGATCAATTTCAAAGCGTTAAAGGTTTTCACAAAAAACTATTCGCAACCCTCCATCATTTTAGGAAGTAGAGTACTTAGTATTCGTGCTGTGTATGTCGACCATAGCCGAGGCGTAGTATACGGTAGCCAAGTGATGTCTTCCTAGCATATGATGCGATTAGTTAGGATAGTCACATGATTATGTCCACCATAGCCGAGGGTCATGTGGGTTGGTCTAATTAATCACGAAATGATGGGTAGAACTTGACTAGGACTTATGATATGTTGACCATAGCCAAGGTCATAAGTACTAGGGGTAAAAACCATTATCGGGAATTTCAAGTGTTGAAATTTGCAATGAGATTGCATACCGTCTATGTGATAGTTGGATCCCGATACCCACTGCGAGTAATTATTACTCCTGGAAGACTTTTGCACTTTACAATTAGCCGATCAAGTAGGTGTCTAGAAAGGTGTCAACGGGGTTACGCCAATGGGAAAACGAGGTTTATTTTAATTAGGTCCGTGCGAAAGCACGGGGAACCTCCCTCAAACTACTGGCACTGGCCGGGCTGAAAGATTGGCGAACTTGTAGGGTGTAATAAATCCTGGCAAGTCTTTTCTTTTAGAGTTTGAAGAAAGATTTGATAAAAACAGTGGGAGCCATCCTGATTAGATAAAATATATAACCAATCTAATATTGCAAGAGCGCACGCAGAGTGTTTTCTTCTCTCTCTCTCCAGGTAGCGACCATGTCACGCCTTAATCAAGATAATAATATGGATGTATTGACTGAACCCGCTTGTTATACTGAGCTTGGGGAACGTTGGTCCTGCTCTACTTTATAATTGTTATAAGACCGAGCAAAAAATAGGGGATTACCAGGATTCCCGTGCTGCCCAAACAAAGAAAGTACATGTTGATGCATCTTTTTCGGGTGTGTTCATTGCCGAGAACTGGGAATGGGCGATAAGTTTTAAGAGTTGGAAACAGTGCAATTACTGCAGCCAAGGTGTTGGCAGTTATCACCCTGTATTAACAAATACATTGATTCTGAACAAATGTTATTAGATACCGAACCTGATATACAACATCATATCAGTCTTTTTATTAATTAAAGAAGGATATAATTTTGTATTGCTGGATAATGTTTTGAACATTTCCTATATCAAGTGTTGATCGGTTCAGACGCGTTATCTAATGGCATATACGTTCTAAATCAAACCACAGTTCTCAACGTACAGAACACACAGAAGAAGAAGAGTTCAGAAATAAACGAATCCTTCTTAAGGTATTGTAGACTAGGTCATAAACCTGGCTAGCTAAGTTACATTTAGATGCATATTTAAATTAGTTTGAATTTACATCTTGTGAAACTTGCCAGTCATGTCACAAAGATATAATGACCATAGCTCCGTTTACATGAAACAGAGAAAGAGTTAGTAAACTCTTAGACTAATACATGATAAGGTATGTGGTCCCCTGTATACACATGCCAGGACTGGTTCTTTGTACTTCATTATATTCATTGATGATCTCTCATGATTCGGACATGTGTTCCTGTTGAAACACAAGCCTGAAGCTTTTGAAAAATTCAATGAATATAAATCCGAAGTAGAGAACCAAAACGGGTATAAGTATTATGTCCTTTGATGTGATCAGGAAGGAGAATACTTGTGCATGGAATTCTTGGAATATTCTAAAGGAGAATGAGATTCTCTCTCAGCATTACTCCTCTGTATACACTACAGCATAACGGTGTATCGGGGTGGAGCAACCGCACCCTATTTGATATGGTGTGCTCTATGATGAGCACTACTGAGTTGCCTATTTCCTTTTTGGGGTTATGCACTTGTGAAGCTGCATACCTATTGAATTCGGTTCCAACCAAATCAGGTGCCTACCACTCCATATGAGATATGGAATGGGAAGAGTCCATGTCTTAAGCAAGTTAAGATTTGGGGTTGTCTGGCTTATGTCAAAAGCAAAATCCGGATAAACTCGAGGCAAGATCAGTTCTGTGGAAGTTTGTTGGATATCCCAAGCGTTCACAAGGGAATATCTTCTACCACACCGAGAAATAAAAGGTGTTTTATTTCTCGGCATGCCACCTTTTTTAAGAAAAGGAATTTTTTATGAAAGAAATTTGTGGTCATGAGGTAGAACTGGAATAAGTTCCAGCTATACAAACTACAGCTGATGATTTGGTAGAACGGCATGATTCAATATTTCCCAACGAACCTCTGCCTCTCTGCCAATCTGATAGGGTTCCTCATCCGCCTGAGAGATACTTCGTTTTCTCGATGACAGTGAGAGCGAGAATTGCATCATGAGATGATGACCTAACTAGTTTCAAGCAGGCCATCAAGAGTATAGACTCTGTAAGAATGGCTGGATGCTAAGCGATCTGAGATGGAATCCATGTACACCAACAAAGTATGGACTTTGGTGCTCTATCTGAAGGGTTAAATCCCCATCAGGAGCAAGTATATCTTGAGAAGATTAGTTGATGTAGATGGAAAGGTTGAGACTTTCAAAGCTAGACTTGTTGTAAAGGGTTCTCGTCATCGACCAGGTATGGATTATGATGAAACCTTTTCTCCAATAGCTATGCTTAAGTCCGTCCGGATCCTACTTGCCATTGCTATATACTATGACTACGATATCTGGAGGTTGGCTGTCATGACTGCTTTTCTAAATAGTGATTTAGAAGAGAGCGTCTATAAGTACACAGCCAGAGGGCTTCGTAGACAGTGGGAGCAGCGGAAACGTGTGCAAGTTGCTTTATGCGTTAAAGCAGGCATCGCGGAGTTGGAACATCTGTTTTGATGTGGTAGTCAAAGCATTTGACTTGATAAAAAGGATAGATGAACCTTGTATATACAAGAAGGTAGTAAAGAGTAAGACCGTCTTTCTCTTGATTGGAAATGGTTTCCTATGCTACACTCGGTCAAGTTCCTCTTATCATGGGGATTCTCCATAGAAGATCTAGATGATACCCACTACATCTTGTTGTTTATGATCTATGGTGATAGATCTAAATGGATGTTGGGAGTGTCCCAAATCCAGACTAGATGTAGATGGCTCACTAGATGTAGTGATCAGGAATCAATCTGATCTTGGAAGAATCACCGGACAGCTGTGGAGGACATTCTTAAGTACTTGAGAAGCACTAATAGAAAGTTTTTAGTTCGAGCTTCCAGAGTGATAAGGACGACTGAAAGTCAGTCACAAGCATTGTCTTTACCCTTAGTGCAGGGACGGTATGTTGGAAGAGTTCCAAGCCAGATACCGTGACATACTAGACAATAAAGGCTGAATACATTGCTACCAACGATACTACCAAAGTGGCTGTCTGGGCATTTGTTGTTCATGAGATGAACAAGGTTCCTACCATTGAGCGTCCAATAACTGTTATTGTGACAATAATGGAGTTGTTGCTTTGGCTTAGGAACGAAGGTCCCATCAGCGTTCCAGACACATTCTGAGGCAAGTATCACCTGATCATAGAGATGGTTGATCTCCAAAGGATCAAGGTCAGGAGAGTAGACACGGAGATTAACACGGCGGATCCATTCACCAAGACCTGCTTCCCCAGATACTATTTGAGAGATTTTAGGATGGTTAAGTATGGGATACTAAAACCACTGCTATATCGTTGAGTATGAGATACTGCGACAAATGGCCTTAGTGCAAGTGGGAGATTGTTAGTTATATGTATGCCCTAGAGGCCATTACTGTACATGTGATGTATATTGTAGTGGATGCTTGGACATATATAGGGAGGGCTTTCTTGCTCGACATGATAGTATGCTATCTGGTTGCTCTTTATCTTAACATGTTAACTTGTATTGTCACAATGTCTTGCTCTCACATGTTGATAAAGCTCTTAGGATAAGTACTTAACTACTGGAACTATGATGGAGATCACACTAGTGGGGCCAGGGTAGTCCGTAAGTACATCCTATAATTGTTCCTAGTCGAGGGTGTATCGAGACAGGGCATCGATACTCTAGAGTAGATTAGCGTATACGCTTCTTGACCTATATGATGGGCGATGGATGATCCATATCCATTGATGTTTGACATCAAAGATGGTATATGGGTGCTCAGTGGAGACTGGGTACACTGAACGGACTCGCCGAGAACTCCAGGTTGGTATTATACCTATCGTTAGATAGCAGTTCTCTAGTGACACTGGGACAGGTTAGTCTGTAGACCCGAGATCGTCATAGAGTCTTGTGTGATTCCCACTGTGCTTTGATTTTCACCTTACCACGTTCAAGAGAACGTGCAAAACGGTGGCTTTTGGGTACATTCCCGAATCACATGGAGGCAATGAGCGATAGGAGGGGTTTCGTCTCTCCCGGTATTGGGGGTTGATGTTGCGCTGTGCTCGATTGGCTATAACAGGAAGTCCCTGGCCAAGGCTGATATGGAGATCTACTGGTAAGTGTTATCGGTAGTTTCTCGACCCGTTATGAGCCTCACATCAGCATGAATTATCGGTTACTGGGGTCTGACGTTTACCACCCCTAGACTGGATATGCAACATATCAGACGAAGAGACCGGATTGTACGGTAGTGTTACTGATTGGATTCGCAGGAGTGTGAGCAGGCTTGCTTGTTGAACTTCTGATCGCTCAATACCCGGGTGGCCGTTACGTTTAGCAGATCGCTGACGACTTGTGGGTGTTTGATATGATCATCACCTACTGTCGGCGTATTGACGAGTCTTTAGAGTCCTACATAGAGCTTTCCTGGTTCATGCTAAACGGAGTAGGAGCACATATGGGATGTGTGCGGGACCGATATTAATGCGCGTATGTGATACCGTATTCTATTCTCACGGTAAGTGACATCAGTAGGTCATATGAGATATAGCCGGATTATCGGATCAAGTGTTGATTCGATAAGTTGTTACATTTGATATTAGTCGGTTATATGTAATATAGCCGGATTATTAAATCAAATGTTCATTTAATAATTTAATTTAGAATTATATATTTGATATATTAAATTACATTAACTAATATTAGCTCATTTAAGCATTACTTTTTCTCACATATGATACGTTGATATATATGTGATATATATTAATTGTATTCATTTTTGCACAAAATATATATGTGATATATATTGTTGTGTCATGCTAGGTTACACATGCAACATGTATGTATGAGACTCACACCATGCTAAGTTAATGTTATGGTTTTATATATCATTAAGTAATTACAAATTAGTGGAAGTGATTCATTGCTAGAAGCTTGGAGAAGCTTGTTGATAAGCATTGACTAAAGTTCACTTCTTTGTTTTTACTTAAGATATTTGTTGACCTAACCTTAACCATACACCATGGTTAACTCTCAACATGGGTTAGTGTATGTGATATACTCACCCATGGTTGCATTTCAAACCTAATGAGATATTCTTTCGTCACTTCATCACTTCATCTTCTTTTTCCTCTTGAAGCTTTCTCGCTTTTTACAAAGTGATGAAATATTGTGAGAAAATTAAATCTAAAGTGAGCAAAATTCATATTTCATCATCCTCTACTATTAGCCATTTAGTTTAGGGTGTTTGCTTCACTAATCTCACCATTAGTGAAGAGGTAGCATGAGCTTGAGTCTCCTCGACGTAGATCTTCTTCGGCCTCGAAGATATTGAGCAAGCTTGTTCATTTATTGAAGTGAACCCTTTCTAGAGTTCTGGAGTTCACTACTCACAGCGAAGAGACTACTACACGGAGCTTTATAAGTGAAGGACTGGTCTACAAAGGTTATATTTCTCTTTCACTTAGATGTAAAGTTGTTTACATTTATTATTTAACCCTAATTCTCTAGTTCGATTACTTGGTTGGTTTGTTTAGCACCCCAAAAATAATAATATAGCATGTTTGATGCTTGCCAAAACCTTCACATGGTGCTAAGTTAACCCAACAATAATACGGTATCACATACTCATATTTAATCAAGCCCACATACATATCAACATATGTGCCTTACTTCGTTTTGCTCAAACCAGGAAACTTCTGTGTGGGACTCTTAAGACTCGTCAATACGCCAGCAGTAGGTGGTCATCACATCAATCATCTTCAAACCATCAGCGGTACTAGCTGGACGTAACGGCTACCCGGGTATTGAGCGATATGAAGATCAACAAGAAAGCTCGTTCATACTCTCCATGAAGATAACACTACCATACAGTCCGGTCTCGTCGTCCGATATGTCGCATATCATGTCTAGAGGTGGTAAACATCAGGCCCTAGTAACGTGATAATTCATGTCGATGTCTGACATATAACGGTTTGAGAAACTACTGATAACTCTTATCAGTAAATCTCAGCAGCAGCCCTGGTCAGGGATTTCCAGTTATAGCCAATCGAGCATAGCGCAACATCAACCCCCAATACCGAGAGAGACGAAACCTCTCCTATCGCTCATTACCTCCATGTGACTCGGGACTGTATCCAAAACCACCTGTTTGCACGACTCCTCTGAGCTGTGGTAGGGAGGAACTCAAACCACAGTGGGAGCCACACAAGACTCTATGACGATCTCGGGTCTACAGACTAATCTGTACCAGTGTCACCAGAGGACTGCTATCTGACAGTAGGTATACTACCACATAGGAGTCGCCGGCGAGGCTTGTTCGGTGTACCCATTCTCCAATGAGCACCTGTGTACAATCTTTGATGTCACACACCAATAGTTGTAGGATCAACCATCGCCCTCTAAGAGACAAGAAACGTACACACTAGTCTACTCTAGAATATCGATGCCCTAGTCTCGATATTCCCTTGACTAGGAACTGATTAAAAGATGTACTTTTGGACCACCCTTGCCCCACTAGTATGATCTCATCATAATCCTGGTAGTCAAGTAATATCCTAAGGGCTTTATCAACATGTGAGAGTAAGACAATAAAGAATACCAGTCAACATGTTAAGATAAAGAGTAACCAGATAGCATACTATCATGTCGAGCAAGAAAGTCCTCTCTATATATATGTCCAAGTATCCACTATAATATACATCACATGTACAATAATGGCCTCTAGGACAGACATATAACTAACAACTTCCTTGTTCCGCAGTGTCTTCACCTTTCTGTCCAGGATCTAAACGGGTTGTTGCTCGCAAGACATGTTAGTCTGTATAGTGAGCTCAGAGTGATCAAGGATGTGGCTGGGGTCGCTCACATATCTTCGGAGTTAGGATATGTGAAACACGTTGTGCACTCCTTCCAATGAGAGTGGTAGTTGATTAGTCTGAAATATTGCACATTTGAATGAATATTTTTCCTACTGTTGTTAAGTACTAAAAGGTGCTTATTGTAAATATAGAACATATGAGGGTTTATTTGTAAAAAGTCTATTATCATATGTTTCTACATTATAATTAATATAATGAGGGAAAATATATGCATACAGTATTTAAATGAAATCTTTGTAATTAAAATATGCATATCATATCAAATATTTCTAATCAATATTCTCAACATATTATATCATATAAATGGTTAGGATAATATCTCAAAAATACCAAATGCTACTAACACTATGATTTGAGATATTGTGCAGATATTAGCTCAGGTCTGAAATTCAAGTAAGAGATCCGAGTCAAATCGGGATATCGAAACCGAATCTGCCAAAATTTAGAAGCAAATCGAGAGATCCAGCAACGACAGAGACTCAGACTATTATTTTTAGAATCTAGACATCAAGAGGATCTCCACATGGCAACACAAGAGACCACAAATATCCTAAAATCTTATACCACTAAACTACGGAGGAACTGCGGCCAAACAAGCCTATATGCGGCGGTTCTGCGGCGGTTCTAGGGCCATTGAATGTGATATTTTAGATATTTGATCGTAACAACATATATTCACAGATGACATCTAGGGTTTCTGGTTTTAGGGACAATATAAGGGACCGAGAGCTGTATATTCAAAATCATCATCGAAGAGATTAAGAGGTCTAAAGCGATCCGTTTATCCGAGTGATCATCAACTAGCCATCTACTTCTAATAAGATAGAGATCTAAGAGCAACTAGGGTTCTTGTACTCTACTTTCAAAAGTTGTATGCAATAGTTGATTAATAAAGATAGTATTTTAATTAGTTAATTCTTTATTGCACTTACTTTCTGCATCTTAATCATGTTTTCATTCTTCAACCTTCCTTCTATATCTCAAACCATGAGTGAGTAATTCCTAGCTTGCTAGGGTTCGTAAGATAAGATAGATCAATGGATGATAAAATCTTTTAATATCTCTTATACATTTTAAAGTCTATAAACTTTAGCAAAATAAATATTAATATCCTTATCGGGCACGCTACTAATTTATTGCTAGTCACATTTCCATTCTGACATCTTTTCATGACCATTAAGATAGGGCTCATAGCTACTAAAAAGCTTGTATAGTTTGAAACTCGTGTCCATCTTTCTTAGTACTTTTTAGTCGGTGAATGTTTCAGATGGATTTGCTCACACATTCTTTATACGACCGTTAATACTTCTTGAGGTACCAACCAATCGATTACTAAATGTGCTCACTCTTTTAGACGTAATTAGCAATATTCTCGTCTTGCAACACCTAAGGCTTAGCAGTGGCTCCCAAACCAGTTGTAGTTTACCCCGATCATTCCGCCCTAAGCCATCTTTTATCGAAAAAGGATGCTAAAGCCATGCTAATACGTTGGTCCTGTTGTTACAAGAATTTGATCTTTTCATACGAGACAAGAGTGGATGTGAAAACGTCATAGCCGAACATTTTTCACATCTTTCTTCTTCACCAACGTCGACCTTGATAATAAACGATTCCTTTCCTGATGAACAACTCTTGACTATATCCTGCGAACCTTGGTTCGTGGATATTGTGAATTATTTAGCAACGGGACTTCTACTAAGCAAATGGTCAAAACAAGACAATTACCGATTTCTATCCCAAGTAAAACACTTTTACAGGGATGAACCTTATTTGTTTAAGTATTGTCCCGATCAAATCATTCGCTGATATATCCCTAATGATGAATTCAAGAGTGTATTGTCTTTCTACCACGATTAGGCATGTGGCGGTCACTTTGGTCTACGAAAAATGGCAGAGAAAGTTTCGCAATGTGGCTTTTATTTGCCAACTTTATTTAAAGATGCATATGATCATTGCAAAACTTGTTCGCAGTATCAACACATGGGTCGGATTTCACATAGAAATGAGATGCCATTCCAACCTATCTTGGTTGTGGAGATATTTGATATTTAGGGAATTGATTTTATGGGCCCATTTCCCAACTCTTTTGGGAATTTATACATCTTATTAGCGGTTGATTATGTCTCGAAATGGATTGAAGCGGTACCATGTCGCACTAATGACAACAAGATTGTTATTCAGTTCTTGAAAGAAAATATATTTTCGCGATTTGGACACCCTCGTGCTATAATTAGCGACAACGGGACGCATTTTTGCAATCGGTCTTTCAAGGCTTTGGTGCGGAAATATTCAATCAACCACAAGTTTTCTACGCCCTATCACCCTCAAACGAGCAGGCAAGCGGAGATCTCTAATAGACAGATCAAACAAATTTTGAAGAAAACGGTTTCTAAGAACCGTAAAGATTGGTCCACCAAATTGACGGATGTACTTTGGGCATTTCATACCGCTTGTAAGACCGATCTTGGTATGTCTCCATACTGACTAGTGTTTTGTAACATTTTAAAAATAAATAAATAAATAAAAAATTTTAAGTGAATTTTCTGATTTTCGGTAAAGTAAAACGTATTTTTCGTAAAACTAAACCGTAATTATTTTTCATTATAAATTTGAAAATACCTATTAAGAATGAATAGTAATGATTGAAGCAAGAGCAGCCGGACGGACTACTATAGTGAGTCTAGTGACTACTAAAGTCTTTTATTTCTTTGTAATTACTAATAAATGGTGTTTATTTATCCACTTATAAATTTTTAGTTTAATTAAATATTTTTCCCAAATTAATTATTTTAAATATTAACATAAGCTTTATAGGTATTTGAATGGGTTTAATTTGCAAATAACACTAAATTGGTGTAAATTACAAATTTGAATGGGTTTAATTTGCAAAAATGAACCATAGCATATTAGAATCTAGTGTGTATCACGCAAAATTTATTTCTGTGTATCTCATACCCAACATCTCAAAAAGTCGCTCATGCTGCGGCAGAGGGAGGACCTTGGTGAGTGGATCCGCGGTGTTATTCTTTGTATCAACTCTCCGAATCTCGATCTCGCGGCGATCAACTATCTCCCAGATCAGATGATATCGCCTGAGGATGTGTCTAGATCGCTGATGGGACCTGGGCTCTTTGGCCAATATCATAGCCCCATTATTATCACAATACAATGGTATTGGATCAATAATAGTTAGAACTACTCCTAGCTCCGAGATGAACTTCCTCATCCAGACGGCTTCCTTGGCAGCATCATTTGCAGCAATATACTCAGGTTCCATCGTGGAGTCTGCAATGGAATCCTGCTTGGAACTCTTCCAACATACCGCCCCTCCATTGAGGGTAAAGACAAACCCTGAGATAGATTTGCTGTCATCCTTATCACCCTGGAAGCTCGAATCAGTAAAGGCCTCCATTTGGAGATCTCCGTTACCATACACCAAAAACATTTCTTTAGTCCTTCGTAAGTACTTAAGAATGTTCTTCACAGCTGTCCAGTGATTCTCCCCTGGGTTGGATTGATACCTGCTTACTATACCCAATGCATAAGCTACATCAGGGCGTGTACATAACATCATATACATTATAGATCCTACAGCAGAAGCGTAGGGTATAATACTCATGTGAGCTCTCTCTTCATCAGTCTTTGGGCAAAAGTCCTTAAAGAGAGTGACTCCATGGCTAGCGGGTAAGGCACCCCGCTTGGAGTCTTCCATACTAAAGCTCTTTAGGATGGTGTTAATGTACCTGGTTTGGGACAATCCCAACAACCTTTTAGATCTATCCCTATAGATCTTCATGCCCAATATATACGAGGCATCACTCAGGTCCTTCATAGAGAACCTTTGTGATAAGAATAGTTTGACCGATTGTAGCATAGGAATATCGTTTCCTATCAGAAGAATGTCATCCACGAACAGTACGAAAAATGTGACAGTACTTCCTACAATCTTCTTATAAACACAAGATTCATCTGGATTTTTGATGAAATCAAACTCTTTGACAACATCATCAAAACAGATGTTCCAACTCCGTGATGCCTGCTTTAATCCATAAATGAATTTAAGCAACCTGCATGCTTTCCCGCTGCTCCCACTTTCAATGAAGCACTCTGGCTGATCCATATAAACTCATTCTTCTAAATTACCATTTAGAAAAACAGTTTTAACGTCCATCTGCCAGATTTCATAGTCATAGTGTGCAGTAATAGTAAGTAGGATTTGAATGGATTTAAGCATGGCTACAGGAGAAAAGGTTTCGTCATAGTCCAGTCCTTGTCTTTGCCGAAAACCTTTCGCCACAAGTCTTGCCTTATAGGTCTCTACCTGCCCATCTACACCAATCTTTCTCTTAAAGATCCATTTGCACTCTACGGGTTTTACCCCAAAAGGTACAACATCCAAAGTCCATACTTTGTTGGTGTACATAGACTCCATTTCGGATCTCATAGCATCCAGCCACTTTAGAGAGTCACCACTCGTGATAGCTTGCTGAAAACTGGTAGGGTCATCATCATCCATGATGCAATCTTCTCCATCACCATCAACGAGACAACCGTAGTATCTCTCCGGTGGGCGAGAAGTCCTACCAGATCTATAGAGTGGCTGAGGTTCATAAGTTTTTGTTGCAATATCAGGTTCAACCAAGTCATCATTTGTAACTTGTGTCTCTAGAACCTCTTCTAGATCTACCACATTGCCATCAGTATCATTTGCAAAAATCTCATTTTCTAAAAACGTGGCATACTGAGAAACAAACACCTTTTGTTCTTCTTTGTGGTAGAATAGATACCTAAACGAATGTTTCAGATATCCCACAAATATACACTTGATCGATCTTGTCTCGAGTTTTTCTGGATTCTGCTTTACAAAAGCCGTACAACCCCAAATTCTAACTCATTTAAGAGATGGTCTCTTCCAATACCATATCTCATATGGAGTGGTAGACACGGTCTTGGTTGAAATTTTGTTCAACAGAAAATTTGCAGTCTCTAATGCATGCCCCCAAAAGGAGAGAGGTAACTCAGTATCACTCATTATGGATCGTACCATATCTATTAGGGTACAATTCCGCCGCTCTGACACACCGTTATGCTGTGGTGTGTAAGAGGGAATGAGCTGAGAGAGAATCCCATTCTCTTTTAGGAAGTTCGAAAATTCTGTACTAAGATACTCTCCACCCCGATCTGATCGAAGTATTTTGATGCTCATTCCAGTTTGTTTTTCTACTTCAAGTTTGTACTCCTTGAATTTCTTGAAAGCTTCAGACTTATGCTTTAATAAAAACACATGACCAAATCTCGAGAAATCATCAGTAAAAGTTATGAAGTAAGAAAAACCGCCTCTGGCATGTGTAGACATTGGCCCACATACATCACTATGTATGAGGCTGAAGAGCACAGTAGCTCTTTCTCCATTTCCAGTAAACGGAGTTTTGGTCATTTTCCCTTTGATACAAGACTGACAAGTCGCATAAGATTTATACTCAAAAGGATTTAAATATCCATCTTTATGAAATTTGTTTAGTCTTGTTTCATTAATATGACCAAGTCTACAATGCCAAAGAAAGGCTTCATTTATAAAATTTTCTTTTATCTGTGTGTTGTATGTTGAAAACTGTCTGTTGATTTAAGACGTATATCCCGTTATTAAGTATACCAGAACCAATCAACTCTTGATTTAGTTTAATGTTCATAACATTATGCTGCAGTACAAAATGATATCCTTCATTGTCTAACAAAGAAACGGATATTAGATTACAAAGTATGCTTCGTACAAAATAACATGGGTTCAAAACCAATATACAACCCGATGGCAATCCTAGGTGATACTCGCCCACTGAAACTGCATGTACATTAGAACCATTTCCACTCGGAGAGTGTGATCACCGGTCTTCAAAACTTTGATATTTCTCAAGCCCTGCACAGAATTGCAGATATGAGAATCCGAACCGGTATCCAATACTCAGGAAGCAAAGTTTATAGAAAAATAGTTTTCAGTCACAAACACACCTGAAGCAGAAGCATCACCATACTTCTTCTTGTTGAGATCAGCAATATTCGCAACACAATTCCGCTTCCAATGCCCCGTCTTCTTGCAAAAGAAACATTCTCATTTTCCCGACTTGTCAACCTTGGATTTGTCTCTCCCTTATTCCTTTTTGATTCCACCTCTCGGTTTGGTGGATTTCTTTTTATTCTTTCCCTTGGCCTTGGCATTCGGGACAGAAGAGGAGGATTGTCCAAAAAGCAGAGAGGCAGACTTCGCCTTAAGCATGCTCTCCGCATTTCTCAACATATTGAAAAGTTCAGGTAGTGACTTCTCCATGTTATGGATGTTGAAATTCACTATGAATGGAGCAAAGGCAGAAGGAAAAGACTGTAGAACAATATCAGTATATTGCTCGTTATCCATTGTCCATCTGAGGCCCTCAAGCTCTTCAATAAGAGCTATCATCTTCAAAACGTGATCGCCTACCAGTGTGCCAGGAGCCATCCGCATCTGAAACAGCTTTCGAGACGTTTCGTATCGTAAGATACGAGATTGCTCTCCATAAAACTCTTTTGTATGGAGAAAGATGGATTGAACATCCATCTCCTCATGCTGCTTTTGATGTGTATGATCCATCGATGCAAGCACGAGGCATTTGGTAGTAGCACAGTCAATATCCCACGTTTTGTGGATCTCCCTATCCGCTACAGAAGATTCAGGGCCTGGGTTGGGCGGGCTGAGGCAGTGAGGACATATGATACTTTATCATATATGAGAGCAATGTTAATGTTTCTCAACCAGTCTTTATAGATCGGTCCGGTAATCTTATTTTCCTCTAATAGTAGCTTTAGTTCGGTCCGGTAAGCTTATTTTCCTCTAATAAAGATCAGATTGGTCATGGTTATCTGCCATTAGGAGAGAGAAAAGAGTACACTCAGTGAAAGCTCTTGTAAATATCAGATTGGTTATTTATCTTATCTGATCGATATCTTCCACTGCTATGATCAAGTTTTCATTCAAACCTTAAAAAGAAAATTTAGCCAGGATTATTTACATTCTATAACTTCGCTAACCGTTCAGCCAGTCCAGTGCCGGTATTTCTGAGGGAGGTTCCCCGTGCTTTCGCACGGACCTAATTAAAATAAACCCCATTTTCCCCAGAGGCGTAGCCCCGTTGACACCTTTCTAGACACCTAATGATTTAGCTAATTGTAAAGTGCAAAACTCTCCCGGGAGCAACTTTTGCTCATAGTGGGATCGGGATCCTACTATTACATAGAAGGTATGCAATCTCATTGCAAATTTCAACTCTTAAAACTCCCGATATGGTTTTTAACCCTAGCACTCATGACCTTAACTATAGTCAACATATCATAAGTACTAGTCAAGTTCTTCCCGTCATTTCGTGATTAACTAGACCCATCCATATAACCCTTAACTATAATCAACATAATCATATGAATATCCTAACTAATCGCATCATATGCGGTGTAGGAAGACATCACTTAGCTACCGTACACTGCGCCTTAACTATAGTCAAAATACGCAGCACGAATACTACGTACTCTACTTCCTAAAATGACAGAGGGTTGCGAATAGTTTTAAAGAAAACCTTTAACGCTTTGAACTTGATATCGTTGTAGAATCCAATGGTTTTAAAAGGAGTGGCTTAAGCTCCGCAATTTGAAAACTTGATTTTTCATAAAAAGCCGAGTAGGTTTCAAATCTGATTCTAGAACATCTTTTAAGGTTTCCTTTTATTTACATTAATCTCATTAATGTAGTCCTATCATTTAAGTCCTTAAGCCATTACAGAAAAGAAACGAAAATAGAACGTGCGCTTATGCCATCCGCATTCGCCATAATGTCCCATTATGTACCGTTAGGTTACTTAACTAACGGCATAGCGGGGCGGGACTAGCACGGATGCAAAATATAAGCAACGTTTATTATATATTATATATATAATACACCATTTGTCTCAACATATAAAGTGATCACATCACAGAATATCAACAGCGGAAGCACATAAATGAAAATACATGATATATTAGGAGGTCTGTATTTTGTATTTAGCCAGCAATAGAAAATACGGATTCCATGTTTGCGATGAATAGCCAAGCCCACACCCCTAGACCCCTATGAGAGCGGCAAGTGACCCTACCAATTCTAGAGTTTAGGAGACCCGGTCTCGACTCCTCGAGATGGCCTCTCACTGAACCCTAGAACCCGGTCACTTGTGCTCCCCTCCTTGGGTCTATACTAATGCGGAAAAGTAAATAATATACAATAATGGTGACATCATCCTCAACCCAGAAGTGCCCCAATAAAAGAATGTTACATACAATCAATTTTACATGAATGAAAAGAAAAACTCTCATCTCGCATAAAACCCCCGGCCATTCATTCACGACGATCCTGTACATCATATCTCAGCAACACATAATATCACATATCATCAATGTAAGTAAGTATGCGTACCCCAATCGTCGTTGATGTATAGCAACGAAACCGGCGATACACCACATACTACATTTACGGTCACAGAAAAGAAAGTGAAAAACTACAACAATTGGAATCAACACTGTCTTTAGACATCATAAACCCGGAATATCACATATTCTGGATTTCATATCTAACAATGCAAATCTTATATTTAGGTCTCAACTATGAAAACACATTTTCAAAAGAAAGCGGGTAATTTAATATGATTCCCGATTCTACCGAGGCCAAAATATTAGATTTACACGCAACTAATTACTTTTCACAAAACTAATTAGTGTAGATTCCAATTATTGTATCACATTCACAAATATCTAAACAATGTTAAATATTTCGATCGAGTCAACGAACACCCATAAATTGCCCCGAAAGCTCAACACTTGAGCAAAACCAAAATACCCAAAAACGTGCCACTGTGCCTATGGACCAACCGTAGAAGGGTCAACCCTTGCCTCACCTATGGCGCCACAGGACTACGGAAAATTCTAAGGTTTGGCCGCAGTTCCATGGTCATAGAATAGAGTTAGAGTTATGTTCCTCTAGAGGGTCCATAGGGTTACTTGCATGAACATTCAAATATCTTTAACTTGGAAAATTCCAACACTTGGAAAATTTCCAGCGAGGGTAATGAGGTGGTGTATGATGTTTGTTCGAACTGTTTAACGTCATCCAAGTTACCAAAAACAATGTTAAAATTACGATTACGAAATACTCCAAATTAGCCCCTAAGAAAAATTAATATCACATGAAATTTTAGGCTAAACTAGCAACACTTGAAACCCCAAAACCTACAGACCAGAGCACCAGAGGAAGACGAGACGATTCTAGAGTAGGGGGCCGGCCAGGACGGAATTATGGGGAGTGTGGCCGGTTCAAAACCGGTAGAATCGCCTCATTTTTCTCTGGTGTTCTCAGTGCATCACATACGAACTTCTGCAATTGCAAAAAAAAATTTCGAGCTCGTTTTAAAATCGATAGAGATCACTTTCTAGGGTTTCAGAATATCGTTATTTCGGAGTTGTTTCGGTTTCGTAATTAATCTAACATCGTCTAAGTTTCTAGTTTGGCTCTGATATCACTGTAGAGATTCTCTAGCACCATCCTAAGTTTTGGGTTGCATCACACATGCTATATTAAAATCTTAGGGGTGCTAAACAATACCAACCATGAATCAAACTAGAAAAATAGAGTAACAATATATAGTATCACATACTAAGTAGTGTCTAACACTAAGAGGTAGTAATACAACCTTTGTAGACCTCCTCTTGTGACTCCTTGGATCGAGTAGGTTTTGAACCGGTTTTCTTGAATCCTTTCAAGTCCACGATGATCCACCACGAAGTCCCTTTGCTCAAGCTCCTAGCTTCACTTGATCTATGAAGAAGTAGAGCAAACAACCTATACTAATGGGTTAGACTAGTATAGATTGGTCATGTGGGTTTGGATCTCACTTAGAAACCTTTTCTTTTTATTTTCTTCTCTAACTTTTGAAATCCTAGAGAGCTTGAAGGAGGAAGAAGAAGATGAGTGGCTAAACTTGACTCTAGTGAGAATAATGAAACATAATCCCAAGTGAGTTAGAATTATGTTAGCCTAAATTATGGTTACAAAATATCTAGATATTTTGTGACTTGAGATTAAGCAAAACCATGGGCTACGAAACCATAGGCAATGAAACCATGGTATTGACTTTGGTCAACACAAGAGAAGAGAGTTGAATAGTCAACCATGATTTTATTGCCATTTTGCTTTTCTCAAATAAGCAAAATATATAAATATGTTACCATGCGAGTCTTGCATTGCCGCCACCAATGTATCATCAACCATGACACATGTAAGCTTGCATGTGTGCATCCATATCAACATATACATACACTCATTCATGCGTCATAAAGAAATAGGTTTTAATAAATGAGCTAATGGACTTAATATTAAATCAACACTTGACATAATAACCCGGTCATATCACATACGACCCATCCAATAGTAAACACCCGATTAAATTACGGTATCAAGTACATGCATTTAATCGATCTCCCACGCATATCTCATATGCACCACACATCTTTTTGCCTGAGCTAGGAGAATCCTTTGTGGGACTCTAAGACTCGTCAATACGCTAGCAGTAAGCAGTGATCTCATCACATGCCCACAAACCGTTAGTGGCACAAGCTGTACGTAACGGCTCCCAGGTATTGAGCGATCAGAAGAAATACAAGCGAACTTGCTAAAACTCCCGTCGAGCCAACTGTCAACACTTACCGTACAGTCCGGTCTCTTCGTCAAATGTGCTGCATATCAAGTCTTGGGATGGTATCGTCAACCCTATTAACCCAATAAGTTATGCCGGTATATGGCTCATAACAGTTCGAGAAACTATTAATAACACTTATCAGTAAATCTCATCAGCCCTGGCCAGGGACTTCCTGTTATAGCTAATCGTACATAGCGCAACAACAACCCCCAATACCGAGAGAGAAGAAACCCCTCCTATCGCTCATTGCCTTCATGTGCCTCGGGACTGTACCCAAAATCCACCTGTTTGCACGACTCAGTAGAGCCGTGGTAAGGTGGAAATCAAAGTACATTGGGAGGACACACAAGACTCTATGATGATCTCGGGTCTACAGACTAACATGTACCAGTGTCACCTGTGAACTGCTATCCGACGATAGATATAATACCACATAGGAGTTCTCAGCGAGTCCGTTCAGTGTACCCAGTCTCACTGAGCACCCGTATACGGTCTTTGGTGTCACTATACCAATGGATATGGGATCTTCCATCGCCCATCATATGAGACAAGTAACGTATACGCTAGTATACTCTGGAAATATCGATGACCCATCTCGATACACCCACGACTAGGAACATTTTGAGGATATGCTTATAAACTACACATGTCCCACTAGTATGATCCACATCATAATCTCAGTAATCAAGCAAATATCCTAAGGGTTTTATCAACATATACTAAATGAATAAGAAGCATGATCAATTGAAGATGTCATGATAAAGTACAACCAGATAGCATACTATCTTGTCGAGCAAGAATGTCCCCTGAATACACACACACAAATACCGGTACATACACTATCATATAATGGCCTCTAGGGCATACATATATCCAACATGTGAATGATAGCAGTCGCAATTTACTTTGCCCTCTTTCTAATCCCTTTATCTGTCTTTACTTATTACATTCTGTACACCATACTTAGGCTACCTAGTTTTCTTCCTTCCCCATCTTTCGGCACCTACCTATGGTTTTGAAGAAGACTATCCAATAAGCGTAATATGTGTACCCTTTCCTAATCCGAGGAGCCCTCATAACCTGAGAGAAGGTAAAAGGAAAAGACAATAGAATAGTCCTATTCAATTTCTCCAAAACCAGAAACCATTCTCGAATCTGAAACAAGTTTCTTCGAGTTCGTATGCAACTATACGATGGTCATATCCAATAAATATGTGGATCTTCGTAGTGATACGGAATGTTCCGGAGAAACGCAAAGGGTAAAAGTAGGAGTGGCAATGAAGTATGCAACTTTGACAATCCAAAATCCCATGTTTTAAGAAAGTTCGGTTGACTTGGTCACTGAGTTATAGTCTAGGGTCGGGACATGGTCGCTGCCAAAGAGAGAGAGAAAAGAAAACACTCTGCGTGCACTATAACCTAGATCAAAATGGTTAATCACTTTATCTAATCAGAATGTCTCCCACTGTTTCCTCAAATTCTCCTCCAAACCCAAAAGAAGAATTAGTCGGGATCATCTAAAATCACCCAAGGAATAAACCAACTCATCAGTTGGAATCGAGATCCAACTATCATCGCATGATAACCTGATGGAATGCACTCAAGATATCACACTCCAAAAGGTATGCGCATGCCTGGCAAGTTTCCTGTATGTTTGAAACTCACGATGTGATTTTTACCCCATGCTCTTATGACCTTGACTAAGGCCAAAAAATCATAAGTCAAATGTCAAGTTCTACCCGTCATTATCCAGTTTAATTTGAACCCACCCGTACTTGCCCTTGACTAGGGCCAACAAGGCTGTACGACTATCCTAAACCAATGCATCTATCTATACAATAGAAAAGTAACAAGTAGCTACCATACACTATGCCTTGACTAAGGCCAGCAAATATAGCATGAATACTAGGTGCTACCCGTCTGAAATGACGGAGGGCTACGAATAGTTTTTGGCGAAAAACCTTTAACGTAATGAACTTGATATCGTTGAAGGAACCGGATAGCTTTTTACAAATATATAGTGGCAGAAACTTTTGCTAAAAAGGTCACTCCCGGTGGAGGGATCTCGGCTCTTTCCTCGTCGAATGAGGTGCAGGATATTCCCACTGAATATCATGATGCAAAGCAAAAAGTAATCGACTATAGTGAAGTTATTACCCTGACACAAACTTCTGCCCAAGAGGTCATTCCTGTTGAAGGGATCTCGGCTCTTGCCTCGTCGAATGAGGTGCTGGATATTCATAACCGAATACCGCTGTGCAAAACAAATGAAAACGTCCTTACAATAACAGCTTTTGAAAATTTGTTCCAACAACATCGAATAGATCTGTTTTCCTTGCATTGATCTGAATCAACGCAGTCTCATCAATTAATCACACCAGAAAAGAACGAAAATATGATGTACTTATATGCCATCCGCATTCGCCACTGGGACCCGTCATCACCCGTTAGGTTACTTAACTAACAACAGAGCAAGGACTGGACTAGCGTGGGTGTAAAACATATACAACATCTACTAGTATATATATATAACAATATATAATAATCGCTCCAGGCGTGATAAATGCAACATTACAGATAAGCAATAAGCATCACAGAACAATACAGATAATCTCGGAGCCCCGAGTTTCCTTTGAGCTGCAAGTGAAACCCGACGTTCCCCTGATCGTGTGGATAGCTTGTGCAATGAAAACCTAGACCCCTATGAGCGCGGCAAGTTACCTGCCAAAACCAGAAGCGAGGCAGCCCCTTCATCAAAGTGAATGGGCCACCCAGCACTTCACGGAATCCGAAAACTTGAGCACCCCTCCTTGGGTGAACCTGTACCCCCTACGAGTGCGGCAAACAGCCCGCCAATTCTAGAGTGATGCCCCCTCTTTCTCAACGCCATGAGATGCGGATCTGTTGCCCTCCAGATTTCGGCTATCCGTGCACTCCATCGCAGGGTAATCCTAGTACAGAAAAGAAAATATGTACAATGGTGATATCGACCTCAACCCGGTCGTGCCCCAAACAAATAATATACAAACAGGCAGTGACGGCAGTCCACATGTCGGGCGCTCACCCCGCGATATCAATTGTACAAATGAAACTAAACAGTACTAACATTGCACGCAAGCTATCCACCACGACGAATCCACAACAAACACAACACAACACAGAACATCAACATGAATGTCACGTTCGTAAACCCGTCTAAAAGAACTATAGCAATTAGACAAGTTGCACCGATTTAATGACATCCACGATCGCAGATAGTAAAGCATGTACTATAAACAATAAACAATGTTAGAAATATCGACTTCGAAATAATCCCGAATAGCCCTAAACAGTTAGATAAAACTATATCCAAACTGGGCTAAACTAGCAATACCACTGAACCAATATTCCAGAGACCAGACAAAACCCAAAATACGAAGTCCAAACACCCTCACCAGGCTGGCCAGCTCGGATTTTTAGGCAATGTGCTCGGTTCATTTCAGGTGGAATTGGTTCGTATTTGGGGTGTAGTCTAGTGGTAACGTTAGTAGTCATCGGCAGTTGCTAAAATAATTTTAGAGGACTCGGAAAAAAATGACAGAGAATAGAATATCGCTGGAATTGATTTAGAGTTGTTTCGGTTTTGATAGTTTAACATCGTCTAAACAAACTAGTATACGGTTAATAAGTTGGCTCTAATACCATGTAAGGCTACGGCAGCGCCCTGGCCATCAATCCATGGCCAAACGTGGAACAAAATCTTTAGAGAACTGACGCTAACGGAACCCTAATCGACGGATCGTACCATTAACCCTATACTAGTTCTATATAAATGAGTTTAAGAGATTATACTAATCGATCCATGTCCTTTGGTCTTCAATCTTTGTCCTTAGCTCGTCGCGGCTGCATCGTACAAGTTCGTTCTCCGGTCTCCCTCGTCGAAGACGATCCACGTCGAGGATTAGTAATACGGGCTCGCTCTTCAAAACCGAAGCAACTCGGGCATCCAGTTTTCTAGCCCAGATACCAAGATGAAGTAGAGATAGTGTGTGAATACTTTGTCTCAAAACACCCAAGGATTCTCAACTCATGAGATGGAATGGGTGGAGATTGAAGAAGAAGCCATTAGTGAAGAAGTGTTAGCTCAAGACTTGGCACAAAGAAAAAGCTAGTGAAGAAATGTATCTATTGTTTTCTTGAGTTGTTTTGGCCAAGTGTTTGTTAGTGTTATATTGTTGTGAGAATTAGCAACTAAAGAAAAACCTAGCCAAGAAAAGATCTGCCTCTACTCACAATAATATCTCGCTCACAAAATATCCTAACCAAAACAAAAGCCCTCAAGTCACAATGAATGCCCTAAGCTAAGACTTGCACTCACACTTTCCATCACAATAAAATTAAACAGTTAAAACTGAATGTTTAATCTAAGAATAAAAATGGCAAACCCTAAAGTAAACTCGTAATGAATTACAAGAATACCCCTCATCCGTATATACATATCTGCATCCGTATTCCGACTGAATACGAATACAACGAGAAGAAAGTAATCCAGCAATATAATACTAGGATCCGGCTTAAACCAAAGCCCACTAGTATTATCCGTCCGATCATGATCCATGCATAAGTGCACGAATATGATCGAACCCTGCCATAAAACCATACGGCCTCTACAACGTTTTGCCAGAACCAGGGAAACCCTCTATGTGGGACTCTAAAGACTCGTCAATACGCTGGCAGTGGGTTTAACAACAAGCACGTCAGTGGCACTAGCTGTACGTAACGGCTACCCAGGTATTGAGCGAAAGGGAGGCCGACGAGCAAACTCATCCCGAAATCCTACTGAGCCTTACTGTGACAATATCCGTACAGTCCGGTCCTTTCGTCTATGAGTATCACATATCGAGTCTAGGGGGGTAGATAAAGTCAGACCCCTAATAACGCGACATTTAGTGTCAGTATGAAGCCCATCACCACCTGAGAAACTACTGATCCTAGATCAGTAATTCTCGACTACCTTGGCCAAGGATTTCTGGTGATGGCCATCCGTGCACACCACGATATCAACCCCCAATACCGGGAGAGACGAATCCCCTGACGATCCGCTTACTACCTCCATGTGGCTCGGGACTATACCCAACTAAAACCTGTTTGCACGACTCCTTTGAGCCGTTGTAGGATAGTAATCAAAGCATAGTGGGAACTCACACGAGACAAATGACGATCTCAGCTCGATAGACTAACCTGTTCAGATGTCACCAGGGAATTGCTATCTGACAATAAGGATAATACCAACTAGCATGTTTCCGGCGAGTCTGTCCGGTGTACTCATAACCCAATAAGCACCTATATACATTTTAGGTGAACCAACTAACACCAATGGCTTGTGAGAGCGGCCACCACCCCTCGTCGGGGTCTTGATCCATATACACTAGTGTACTCTTGGAGTATCGATGCTCAGTCTCGAAACACCCACGACTAGGGTGTTGGATATATATGCCCTAGAGGCCTACATTGTATAGGATGCTTGGGATATGTATGTACATGACAGTCTTGCTTGATATGATAGTACGCTATTTGGTTTGACTTTGTCTTAACGTATGATATATTTTACTTGGTATTTATATATATATGTTGATAAAGCCCATAGGGTGTTTGTCTGACTACCGGCGTTGTGATGGCAGTCATACTAGTGGGAGCTGGATAGTCAATAGGCACACCTTTAGATGTCCCTGGTCGCAGGAGTATCGAGATTGGGCATCGATACTCCGGAGTAGACTAGTGTATACATATCTAGACCCTGACGAGGGGCGATGGATTGGTCCCGCAACCATTGGTGGTGTTCACCTAAGATTGTATACAGATGCTCACTGGGTGTGGGTACACCGGACAGGACTCGCCGAGAACTGACTGGATGGTATTATACCTAACGTCAGATAGCAGTTCTCAGGTGACATGTGTGCAGATAGTCCGTTGACTTAAGGTCATCATTTGTCTCGTGTGAGTTCCCACTGTGCTTTGATTATTACCCTACCACGGCTCAAAGGAGTCGTGCAAACAGGTTTCAGTTGGGCACAGTCCCGAGCCACGTGGAGGCAGTGAGCGACTATTAGGGATTCGTCTCTCCCGGTATAGGGAGTTGATATTGCACTGTGGTCGGTTGGTCATTACCATAAGTCCCTGGCCATGGCTGATTGAGAATTACTGATGGAATGATCAGTAGATTCTCGGGTGGTCTTGAACCATACCAACACGACTTGTACGGTTATTAGGGGTCTGACGTCCACCACCTCCCTAGACCATACATGCGATACTCTTAGACAAACAGACCGGACTGCGCAGATATTGTAATAGACAGGCTCAGTAGGATTTCAGATGGGTTACCTCATCAAGCTTTCTTATCGACAACTACCTGGGGACCGTTACGTACAGCTAGTGCCGCTTGCGGTCTGTGGTTAAACCCACTGCCAGCATAGTAGTTGAGTCTTTAGAGTCCCACATAGAGATTTCCCAAACCCAGGCGAAAAGATATAGAGGTCGTATGGTTTTACGACAAAGGTTCGGACGCATACGTGTTTGAACGCACGTACGACATTCGGACAGTTTTTACTAGCCGGCTTTGGTTTAAGCCAGATTCTAGTATCAGGTTATTGGATTTATACAGTCTAAAGTTTTTCCGTGTTTTCACGGATGAGAGGGGCGTTCTCGTAATTTTCCGAGAAGCTTGTAGAAGGATGTGACATGAAGGGAGAGGTGGAATTTTCATTTAATGAATTAGTGACTCATTGTGAGTGATTCATCATGTCATTAATGCATTATTAAATGCTTAATGACTCACATAATGAATCACCCACTTGCATTAATGAAACATGATGAATAATCTCATATTATTCATTTCTTTTTAATTCATTATGTTTCATATATCTAGTGAGAAGCTTTTTCATTTTCATTATTATTATCATTATCATTTTCTCACTCTCTCTCTTCAAGTTCTCTCTCCTTCACCAAACCTAATCCTACCCTCATGAGTTGAGAACAAGGATTAGGAAAGACTAATTACTCCATAACCTATCTCTACATCACCTTAGCTACTCCATTTAGCAACTAGAGAAACTAAGTAACCTCAAGTTTAGAGGTTATAGCTTGGATTAGGGTTCTCGGGTGGATCGTCTATCACGGAAGAAAGCCAAAAAGGACGTGGAGATCCAAAGAGGCCGTAGATAATATTAAGACGAAGGACTAGAACCATTTGGTATAATCTCTTAACATAGTAGTTTAGAACTCTATAGCTTTTGTTAAAACTTGTTTAGCAAACGATTCATACGGTTATTCGATGTTTAATCATAGAACAAGATTGTTATTCATATTTCCGCCTCCCCATAAGTATTGGGGTGTTGAACATCGACTTACAGTGGTATCAGAGCCTAGCTAGACAGTATTTAACGCACTTGCAAATTTGTATGAATTTCGAACGGAAAAACAAACCGGAAAAACCCCGATATCATGTACTTTCTGTCGAATTTTAAATGAGGTCCAAAAATTTTTCAGGGACCCTCAGAATGACCTAAATGAATGTATTAGAACACCCAAGAAAATTGGGCTCATGAATCGGCCATAGCACCGCGGCCGATCCTACCGATCCGCCGCGATTCCGCCGCGCTTTGGACGATTCATCATCCCAAGTTTCTTGTGTTGTTTCTCTGTGATATTTGGTGTTTTCTGGTAATTTTTATTTTTGCTCAGGTTTCAGATTTACAGAGAAGTATTGGAGCAAAATTAAATGTGTTTAATCGATCGAAATTATACGGTATTTGCTTGTTTGATTATATCTGTGAAATGTTTTATGTGTTCGTAAACCTCCCCTAACTGCTAGTATGTCGGTTGGCAGGGGGTTGCACATATCTGTGATGTTATATATAACTGTTTGTGTATATAAACTGTATTGGACTGTTGTGGTGATTAGCCGGGTTATGTGATGGGTTATTGTATTAATTCATTTGATGTAAATGTAATAAGTTGTAATATTATTTTGCAGGGCACATCCAGGTTGCGGTTGTAGCCACCGTTGTATTATTTCTTTTTACTGTTTTTGCTCCTAGGATAGACCCAAGGTGGGGTGCACAAACTACCGGGTATTTTGAAGTGTTGGGGCAGACCGCTTCACTTCTGGTACTTGGCGGGTAGTTTGCCGTACCCGTAGGGGTCTGGGGTGGGAAAATGGCTATTCATCACAACTGTGTAATCCGTCTTTCATTGTAGGCTCAAACGAAATGCGGATTGCTTGCAAATCTAATATTGTTTATCTGTGATCTGGAATGCCTATTATTGCGTCTGACGAATGTACAATATCTATATATGATAGCTATTTCGACGTCGCTTATGTTTTACACCCGTGCTAGCCCAGCCCCCGCTCTGTCGTTAGTTAAGTAACCTAACGGGTGATGACGGGATCCCGTGGCGAATACGGATGGCATAAGAGGACGTCGTATTTTCGTTGTTATCTGTAATGATAGGTTAAAGATGGGACGCATTATTATTAATGCAAAGAAAATAAAACCTAAACTGAATCGTTGGAACAATTTCTAAAAACCACTCGGTTTTCTTGAAAAAGCAAATTTTAAATACGGAGCTTAAACCACTCCTTTTAATAAAAGCTATCTTAGTTCCTTCGATCAAATCAAGTTCACTACGTTAATGGTTTTTTGCCAAAAACCAGCCGTAACCCTCCGTCGTTTCAAATAGACAGCACATCGTATTCATGCTATGCTTGTTGGCCTACGTCAAGACATAGTGAATGGTAGCAGTGTGTGTGCCTATTTGTTGCATAGATAGATGCATTAGTTTAATACAGACGTACACCTTGTTGGCCTACGTCAAGGGCTTGTACGATGTATTTAAATTAATCAGGACAACGACAGGTAGAACTTGACTTGCGTCTTATGACTTGTTGGCCTACGTCAAGGTCTATAAGAGCTTGGGGTAAAAATCACATCGGGAGTTTCAAACATAAAGGAAACTTGCAGATTTAGCTTACCTTCTGGAGTGTGGTGACTAGAGTGGTTTTCATCTAGGGCATCATGCAATGATAGTTGGATCCCGATCCCACTGATGAGTAGGATTACTCTTGGGAATTTCTCTCACTTAACAATCAATGCTATAAACCAAGTAGGTGCCTAGAAAGGTGTTAGAGGGGCTACGCCTCCACGGAAAAGAGGTTCTTTAATTAAGGAACTTCGCGAAAGCGTTGGAAAACCTCCCTCGAAGTACCAACACCAGCCTGGCTGAAAGGTTAAGCAAGAATTGTAATGTGTGATTAAATCCTGACTAGTTCTTCTTTTAGGTTTTGAAGAAGGATTTGAGGAAACAGTGGGAGCCATCCTGTTTAGATAAAATAATAACCAATCTAAACTTGCAAGAGCATATGCTGAGTGTTTTCTTTTCTCTCTCTCTGGCAGCTACCATGACTGGACTAAAACTATTACTTGAAAAGAATATACTGACCGGGCAGAACTATAAAGATTGGCTAAGGAACGTCAATATTGCGCTGACTTATGACAAAGTTGCATATGTTACCGCCGCTGTCCCTCCCCTTATCCCAGGACCAGATTCCTCAGTTGCGGACAAGGAAGTTCGTAAAACCTGGGATCTAGACTGTGAGCGAGCTAAGTGTATCATGCTGGCGTCCATGAATAATGAACTCCAAAAACAGCACGAGAGTGTGGATATTGTATCCATATTCCTCCATTGCAAGGAATTGTATGGTGAACACTCCCGTATCGCGAGGTACGAAACCTCAAGGAAACTATTCCAGATGAGGTTAGCTCCAGGATCGCCTGTTGGAGAGCACGTCCTCAAAATGATCACCCTCATTGAGGAACTCGCAAACCTGGGATGCGTGCTAGAGAATGATTTGTATATCGACTTGATTTTGCAGTCCCTTCCCCACACCTTCTCTCAGTTCGTGCTGAACTTCAACATGCACGAAATGGAAGCGGATCTTCCAAAACTCCTCAATATGTTGAGGGTAGCAGAGACCTCCTTGAAAAAGGAGAAGACCCCCGTTCTGTATGTTGGCCAATCATCTTCTTCTAAATCTAAAGCAAAAGCTAAAGGAAGAAGAAGATGAAAGCCACCAAACCGAAGGGTGGGGTCAAGAAGGTGCAGGGAACGAACAAGGCAGGAAGAGTGAAGGCAGAAAAGAACGAGTGCTTCTATTGTCACAAGCAAGGGCACTGGAAGAAGGACTGTATAGCCTTTAAAGCCAAGGACATGAAGCAAGCTGTTGCTTCTGCTTCAGGTGTGTTCGTAATCGAAAATTGTCTTTCAGTAAACTCTACTTCATGGGTACTTGATACCGATTCTGGTTCTCACATCTGTAATTCTTTGCAGGATCTGAGAAATAGTAGAGTACTGGGGGCAGGTGATATGACTCTCCGGATGGGCAATGGAATGCATGTAGATGCAGTTGCAATAGGAGAATATCACCTAGGGTTGAATAGTGGACACATTTTGGTATTGTACAGCTGTTTTTGTATTCCCAGTATGTTGTGTAATATTATATCAGTATCTTTGTTGTCTAATAAAGGATATAATTTTGTGCTTGAAAGAAATGTCATGAACATTCTCCTAAATCAAGAACTGATTGGGTTTGGCACACTGGAAAACGGCATATACATACTTAATCAACCTCAAATTTTCAATATTCAAAACACGCGTAAAAGAAAGGCTCCAGATTCGAATCAAGCCTTCCTATGGCATTGTAGACTTGGTCATATAAATGAAACAAGGTTGACTAAGTTACATAAAGATGGATATCTAGATCCGTTTGAATATTTATCATATGCAACTTGTCAATCATGTATCAAAGGAAAAATGACCAAATCTCCGTTCACCGGACACGGAGAAAGAGCCACTGAACTCTTGGGACTAGTACACAGTGATGTATGTGGTCCGATGTCTACGCATGCACGAAGCGGTCACTCCTACTTCATAACTTTTACTGATGACTTCTCTAGGTATGGACATATATTCTTAATGAAACATAAATCCGAGGCCTTTGAGAAGTTTAAGGAGTATAAAAATGAAGTAGAGAAATATACTGGTAAAAGCATCAAGACACTTCGATCTGATCGAGGTGGAGAATACTTAAGTACCAGTTTCCTTGAATACTTAAAAGAGAATGGAATTCTCTCTCAGCTTACTCCGCCTTATACACCTCAGCATAATGGTGTATCAGAAAGGAGGAATCGCACGCTATTAGATATGGTGCGTTCAATGATGAGTAGTGCTGAGTTGCCACTTTCCTTCTGGGGATTTGCTCTAGAATCAGCCGCATACCTATTGAATAGAGTTCCAACTAAGTCTGTACCTACCACTCCATATGAAATGTGGTGTGGGAAGAGACCATATCTCAAGTATATCAAGATATGGGGGTGTCCGGTATATGTTAAAAAGCATAATCCGGACAAGCTCGAAGCACGATCGGTTTTATGCAAGTTTGTAGGATACCCCAAGCATTCAAGGGGGTACATGGTCTACCACACTGAAGAACAAAAGGTGTTTGTCGCTCGTCACATTGTCTTCTTAGAAAGTGAATTTCTTGCAAAAGAAATTAGTGGCAGCACGGTAGAACTGGAAGAAATTCCAGAACCTCAAACTGCAACCGAAGACTTAGAAGAATCTCAGATTTCAATAGAACATGACGAACCAACGCCACTCCGCAGATCTAGTAGGCTTTCTCATCCTCCTGAAAAATACTATGGTTTTCTTCTTGATGGGGATCGAGAGGATTGCATCATCGATGATGATGAGCCTACTAGTTTTCAGCAGGCTATCACGAGTGGAAACTTAGTGAAGTGGCTGGATGCAATGAGATCCGAAATGGAATCCATGTACACCAATAAAGTATGGACTTTAGAAGTAGCTCCTCCTGGGGTAAAACCAGTTGGGTGCAAATGGATCTTCAAAAAGAAGATTGGTACATTTGGACAAGTAGAAACCTACAAAGCTAGACTAGTAGCAAAAGGTTTTCGTCAAAGGCCAGGATTGGACTATGATGAAACTTTTTCACCAGTAGCTATGCTTAAATCCATTCGGATCATGCTTGCCATTGTTGCCTTCCATGACTATGAAATCTGGCAAATGGATGTAAAAACAGCTTTTCTAAATGGACATCTAGAAGAGAGTGTTTACATGGATCAACCAGAAGGTTTCTTAGACAGTGGGAGCAGCGGAAGAGTGTGCAAATTGCTTAAATCCATTTATGGGTTAAAGAAAGCATTGCAGAGTTGGAACATCTGCTTTAATGAAACAGTCAAGGAATTTGACTTTATCAAAAATGTAGATGAACCGTGTATTTATAGGAAGATTGTAGAAGAAGCAGTAGTCTTCCTCGTTTTGTACGTCGACGACATACTACTAATAGGGAATGATATCCCTATACTACAATCAGTAAAGCTCTTCTTGTCACAGAAATTCTCCATGAAAGACTTAGGAGATGCATCATACATTCTGGGCATTAAGATCTATCGAGATAGATCTAATAGAATATTGGGATTTTCACAGTCCAGGTATATAGACACTATACTAAAGAGATTTAGTATGGAAGATTCCAAGCGCGGCAATATGCCCGCTTGTCACGGAATCACCCTCTCCAAGGAGATGTCTCCAAAGACTGATGAAGAGAGAGCTCGCATGGGCATTATACCCTACGCTTCGGCGATAGGATCAATAATGTATGCGATGTTATGTACCAGACCGGATGTAGCTTACGCACTTAGTGTGGTAAGCAGGTATCAGTCTGACCCAGGTGAGAAACATTGGAGAGCGGTGAAGAACATTCTCAAGTATCTGAGAAGGACTAAGGAGATGTTCTTGATTTACGGTAATGAGGACCTCCAGGTAGAGGCTTTTACCGACTCCGGCTTCCAAAGTGACAAGGATGATTCTAAATCCATTTCAGGTTTTGTGTTTACCCTCAATGGAGGAGCGGTATGTTGGAAGAGTTCCAAACAAGATACCGTCGCAGACTCAACTATGGAGGCTGAGTATATAGCTGCTAGTGAAGCCGCAAAAGAGGCTGTCTAGATGAGGAAGTTCATTTCTGAACTTCAGGTGGTTCCGTCCATTGCCAATCCAATACCTTTGTATTGCGATAACAATGGCGCTGTAGCTTTAACGAAGGAACCAAGGTCCCATCAGAAATCCAGGCATATCTTAAGGCGGTTTCACCTGATCAGGGAGATCGTGGATCGTCGGGAGATCGAGATACGGAGAGTGGACACAAAAGACAACACGGCAGATCCATTCACCAAGGCCATTCCTCAAGTACAGTTCGAGAGGTTATTTGAGATGTTGGGCATGCGGTACGCCAGCAACTGGATCTGGTAGAGACAGTGGGTACTTATTGCAGCAATTATAGGCCTTAGTGCAAGTGGGAGATTGTTGGATATATATGCTCTAGAGGCCTACATTGTATAGGATGCTTGGGATATGTATGTACATGACAGTCTTGCTTGATATGATAGTACGCTATTTGGTTTGACTTTGTCTTAACGTATGATATATTTTACTTGGTATTTATATATATATGTTGATAAAGCCCATAGGGTGTTTGTCTGACTACCGGCGTTGTGATGGCAGTCATACTAGTGGGAGCTGGATAGTCAATAGGCACACCTTTAGATGTCCCTGGTCGCAGGAGTATCGAGATTGGGCATCGATACTCCGGAGTAGACTAGTGTATACATATCTAGACCCTGACGAGGGGCGATGGATTGGTCCCGCAACCATTGGTGGTGTTCACCTAAGATTGTATACAGATGCTCACTGGGTGTGAGTACACCGGACAGGACTCGCCGAGAACTGACTGGATGGTATTATACCTAACGTCAGATAGCAGTTCTCAGATGACATGTGTGCAGATAGTCCGTTGACTTAAGGTCATCATTTTTCTCGTGAGAGTTCCCACTGTGCTTTGATTATTACCCTACCACGGCTCAAAGGAGTCGTGCAAACAGGTTTCAGTTGGGCACAGTCCCGAGCCACGTGGAGGCAGTGAGCGACTGTTAGGAATTCGTCTCTCCCGGTATAGGGAGTTGATATCGCACTGTGGTCGGTTGGTCATTACCATAAGTCCCTGGCCAGGGCTGATTGAGAATTACTGATGGAATGATCAGTAGATTCTCGGGTGGTCTTGAACTATACCGACACGACTTGTACGGTTATTAGGGGTCTGACGTCCACCACCTCCCTAGACCATACATGCGATACTCTTAGACGAACAGACCGGACTGCGCAGATATTGTAACAGACAGGCTCAGTAGGATTTCAGATGGGTTACCTCATCAAGCTTTCTTATCGACAACTACCTGGGGACCGTTACGTACAGCTAGTGCCGCTTGCGGTCTGTGGTTAAACCCACTGCCAGCGTAGTAGTTGAGTCTTTAGAGTCCCACATAGAGATTTCCCAAACCCAGGCGAAAAGATATAGAGGTCGTATGGTTTTACGACAAAGGTTCGGACGCATACGTGTTTGAACGCACGTACGACATTCGGACAGTTTTTACTAGCCGGCTTTGGTTTAAGCCAGATTCTAGTATCAGGTTATTGGATTTATACAGTCTAAAGTTTTTCCGTGTTTTCACGGATGAGAGGGGCGTTCTCGTAATTTTCCGAGAAGCTTCTAGAAGGATGTGACATGGAGGGAGAGGTGGCATTTTCATTTAATGAATTAGTGACTCATTGTGAGTGATTCATCATGTCATTAATGCATTATTAAATGCTTAATGACTCACATAATGAATCACCCACTTGCATTAATGAAACATGATGAATAATCTCATATTATTCATTTCTTTTTAATTCATTATGTTTCATATATCTAGTGAGAAGCTTTTTCATTTTCATTATTATTATCATTATCATCTTCTCACTCTCTCTCTTCAAGTTCTCTCTCCTTCACCAAACCTAATCCTACCCTCATGAGTTGAGAACAAGGATTAGGAAAGACTAATTACTCCATAACCTATCTCTACATCACCTTAGCTACTCCATTTAGCAACTAGAGAAACTAAGTAACCTCAAGTTTAGAGGTTATAGCTTGGATTAGGGTTCTCGGGTGGATCGTCTATCACGGAAGAAAGCCAAAGAGGACGTGGAGATCCAAAGAGGCCGTAGATAACATTAAGACGAAGGACTAGAACCATTTGGTATAATCTCTTAACATAGTAGTTTAGAACTCTATAGCTTTTGTTAAAACTTGTTTAGCAAACGATTCATACGGTTATTCGATGTTTAATCATAGAACAAGATTGTTATTCATATTTCCGCCTCTCCATAAGTATTGGGGTGTTGAACATCGACTTACATAGGGACACTTTAAGGATGTGCTTTTAGACTACTCAACTCTCACGTATATGATCACCATCATACTGCTGGTAGTCAAGAAAGAATGCTATGGGCTCTATCAACATGTAATAGTGATCTGTAATGTCACCTGAAGCATATACACGATGATAAAGATAAACCAGATAGCATACTATCATCTCGAGTAAGACCGTCCTACCGGTATAGGTCTCCCCTCAATCATTGCAATCACGTGTCTACGGTCCAATAATTGACTTGAGGGCACTATAGCCAACAGTCGAGACTATCAATAAATTGGTAGTGCGCTCGATAATGATGTTAACATTTATTTTGCTAGAGTTTATGAACTTTAAAATGTATAAAAGTTAAAATATTTTATCATCCATTGATCTACTCTAGCCTACGAACCGTAGCAAGCTAGAAATTACTTATGCATGGTTGGAGAAGAAAAGATGAAGAATGAGATCATAATGTAGGATGCAAAAAGTAAGTGCAGAAATTAAATGCTAAAAGACTAATAAAAACTCTATCTTTATTAATCAACTATATCATGTACAAATCCTTTTAAAGTAGAGTACAAAAACCCTAGTTTTTGCTCTCGATCTCTATCTTGTTGAAAGTAGATGAACAGCTGATGATCAACTCAGATGCGTGCATCGTCTTGGACCTCTTGATCTCTTCGGTTGATAATTTCTTGATGTGAAGCTCTCGGTCCCTCATATATTGCCAAAACTAGGAACCCTAGTTGCCAGATGTTAGAATATACTGATAAGATCACACCAAAAAAATCTCAAATCCTACGGTTATAAGGAGGCCGCGGATCCGCCGCATATCATGAGGTTTGGCCACCCAACAGCGGCGTTATAGTGGTATCAGGTCATGGGATTTCTTGTGGACTCTTCTGTTGATATGTGTAGATCTCTTCGATGTCTGGATTTTGAAAATCTTACTTTGAGTCTCTACCGTTTAGGATTTGCTTCAATTTATCGGTAGATTTTATTCCGGCATCTCGGATCTCAAGGATTCCAACCCTGAGCTCATATTTGCACAATATTTCAATTCATAGTGTTAGTAGTATTTGTTATATTTGAGATATCATCCTAACCATTTTATATGATATTAAACCTTTAAGAATATTGATTAGGAAAATTTGATATGATATGCATATTTTAATTACAATATTTCATTTAAATATTATATGCATGTATTTTCCCTCATTATGTTAATTATAATGTAGAAACATATGATAATAAACTTTTCACACATAAACCCTCATATGTTCTATAATTACAATAAACACCTTTTAGAACTTAACAATAGTGGGGAAAATAATCATTCAAATATGAAATATTTCAAACTAATCAATACCCCGGTGCCGTATGATGAATGCTAGGAATTTGCCTGAAGAGACTCCAAACGCGCATTTCAGAGGATTTATCTTCAGATTATACTTCCGAAGATATTGAAACACTATGTTTAGATGTTCTTAATGTTCCTTATAAGACTTGCTCTTCACCACAAGGTCGTCGATGTAGCATTCGACAATCTCATGGATGAGGTCATCGACGATCTTCATCGTGAACCTCTGGTAGGTAGCGCCAGCGTTCTTTAAACCGAAAGGCATCACCGTATAGCAGAATATGCCCAGCTGAATCCGGAAGGCGGTATGTTTTTGGTCTTCAGGATGCATTTTTATTTGGTTATATCTTGAAGATCCATCCATGAAGGAGAAGATCTCATGGGTAGACGTGTTATCGATCATCGGTAACAGGTACTGGGAAGTCATCCTTCGGACAAGCTTTGTTGAGGTCCCGAAAGTCCACGCAGATGCGCACCGTCCCATTTTTCTTCATCACCGAAACGATGTTAGCAATCCAGTCGAGATATTGAACTTCTTGGATGAAGCCAGAGTCGATTAGTTTCTTGACCTCAGCATTTATACCCATCTCAAGATCGAGCCGCCTTCTTCTTAGTGCCTGTTTGACTGGCTTTATGTCTGGCGATATGGCCAGTTTATGTACTGCTACCTTTGGATCTAGACCTGGCATTTCGGAATAGTTCCATGAAAAGCAGTCTTTATACTGCATGAGCATGTCTTTTAACGTGTCTACCTGTTTTTTAGTAGCAGCTCACCGACGAACGTTGGCCTCGGATCGTTTTCCGTCCCTAAGTCAATTTTCCTTAGGTTGTCTGCCGTAGTGTGTATCCCATCTTCCAGCTTTTTTGGTGCTGGTGGAAATCTGAGATCACCTCGTCCTCGTCTTCATTTGTGAAGCACTTGAAGGGGTCATCTATAGTCGCGTGCCCTCCCTCTTTTGAGAGTGTTATCACATGGCAGGTACGGTTTCGCTTCCATCCTTGATGTTGAGTTGGTCCTATCCTCGCAGTATAGGGTCTTTTTGGCTCATGCTTTTGCGGTGGAGTTACCCTCCAGCTGTCGGATAAAGCGAACTTGCCTTGTTGATACTGCTCTTCGACCCCGTCATTGAAAGTGAAGCAGTCTTCAAGGGGATGACCTATTGCTCGGTGATAAGAGCAATCATCCGGGTGATGGACCTCGTTTATTTGTTCGGGGTGCTGAGACTCCGGGAGCGCTACCATTTGGTGCTTCATGACAAGGTTAAATATTTTCATTGTCTTATCTTGAGGGAAAGAGTATTCCCGACCCATCTTCTTTACAAAGGACGGATCCAATCAACTTTTCCTCGATTGCAAGGCTTCTTGGATCCGCTTCGTTGTTTTTGAATGTTGTTTGTGCTCTTTGTCCTGTTTTTGCCTTTATTTCGAGATTTTTCCTTTTTGCGAGGATATACAGCGAGCTGGGGATGGAGAGCATTGTAGTCTTCCTTTTCCGCAAACTGCTGATTGAGGCGTTGTGTCTTGGCTTTTTCAAAGATAGCCATTTCGCGGCTGTTGTTGTCTCGATTACTTTGACAAGCCTCCTCTATTAGCTTGTCTATGTGTTCTTCGAGCGATGGACTTAACGTTCTTAGAGCGGGATTTCGCTCTGTGTCAACGTCACGTCCATTCGAAAGAGCATTTTCCTCTTCTCTAGAGCTGTTTATGACGCGGCAGCTGTGGAACTGCTCCCGTCTCGTGGATCGAACGTATCCGAGCCCGGTTGTCACCATCTTCTCGTTGGGCATCTTTCACTGGGTCCCAGGGATATCCTAAATCTTATTGTAGAATTAGGCTTGCCGAACAGTTTGGTCGAGGGGTACACCTTGGCATCTTAACAGCCTTTTCATTCCCTCCGGATAGTATCTTAGTAAACAGATTGGTTGAAGCCTGTCGAGTACAAAATCGGCACCATTCCAGACTTCTTTCTCTACTCTGGTCTCCGTAGATTGGTAAAAGAGGACCGCCTTTTCACCTCTTCGCCTGGAAGGCACATAGAAAGTTTGTAGTTCCTGTACACTGTATGTATCGAGCGCATCAAGTTCCTTGTAATGCCGAGGTGGAACCATTATGATTTGCAGGCTCTGATCTGCTTTATCGAGGGTTTGCACTGGCGGGCGGATGGAGAACACTGCGTTGGCCTCATCCTCAGAGTCACTGTCAAAGACCAAAATGGGAGTAGATGGTCCAGGCTTGTCGTTTTGGGGTTGCCCCGAGTAGACTATTTCTTCATCTTTCTCGGTATCGCTCCAAAAGATTAGAATAGTGGCGATGGACTTCTTTTTATCCTCCGGCTTATGACACATTTCCGTATCTTTGAAGTCTCGTAGAAAGTACTTTGCGTCTTCATATTTCTGGACTTCGTTTACCGAGAATGGGTTTAGCTCCCCCGTGACGGTGTATTCTAAGCCATCTTTGAAATACATCATACAGTGATGTTGTGTAGAAAGGATGACATTGTATTCATGTAACCAAGGCCTACCAAGCAGAGCATTATAAGAATTCTTGGCATCAATGACATGAAATTTGATATCAATGATGAACAGCCCAAAGCGTAGCATCAATATTACAGACCCAAGCATCCGCGACGACTGTGAGTCGAACCTGGAGATGGTAATTTTTTCCTGGGCTAAGTGCTGAACGTTCATGCAGATCTCCTTCAGCACTTTCACGTTGAGAAGGTTGACGGAGGATCCGTTGTCGACAAGGATTTTCCCTATCTTGATTTCGTGGCTGTACCCGGTAACGTATAATGGGCGATTATGCTTGCACGTACCGAGGAAGAGATCTTTATCGCTGAATGTAATGTTAGCTATATGGATCTCTGGCAGATCATCCTTCATCTTCTCTTCTGCGAGGAAAGCTTATAACTGATCGGGCTCTTGTAATGCCCCGATCAAAGAATCCCGTTTCTCTTTGGACAGGAGGAGAGCATACAATATGCTCAATTGTGAGGGTGTTTTTCTCAGATGTGTCAGGACATTGTAATCCATCTTATTTTTCCTAGGCGGATCCCTGGCTGCGAGCTTTTTGACCACTCCATCGTCAAGGGCAATTTCCTCAGGGAATTTTTCTTTCCCTTTGTCTTTTTTTCTCATACCTTTGTTTATAGGTCCGAGATTCTTTTCAGGCAGCGTCCGGCTACGTATCTGAATATTCACGCAGCTCTTCTCCTCTTCTTCTTTTTCGGAGGTATGGTCTTTGAAAAGAGGGCTGAGGGGTATTTTGTCCTCGGAATCTCTCCCGAAAGTAAGAACTTGGGGGTTTTCCCTTTCCGAACTGGTATCAACGATATGACAATTGCCAATCATTTCTTCATGTGCGGTTGTCGCACTCTTTTTCTGTCGACGAGCTTCACACTTCATCCTCTTGAAGTGTTTTTGATGGGCAACATATCCCTGCCACCACTTCTTGAAGGCACTACACTTTTCGGTGGGATGGGTAACCCTCCGATGATATAGGCAGTAGTTTGAATTTGAATCCTCTCCGTTGAGGCATATGACCCCAGGAGTGTTTATTACGAGAGGTGGCAGCTTCATCCCTACTGATAGGGCTTTGGCGAACCGCTTCTCTGTTTTGATCCTGCTCTTATTTATGGCAGGTGTGCTTCGGTTTGGTTGGAGCAATTTATGAATCATTCTTTCCGCAGCTTCTTCATCCTGACGCTAACACTTATTCTTTTCGTATAATGCTGTTTTGAGTTCTCGATTAGCTTTGCTTTTTCGAAAGGCTTCGTTTAACAGCCTATCGATCGGGTCGTCTGGCAGTTCTGGGGTTTTTAGAGCCGATCCTGCCCCTAGTTCCTCTGCGTTATTTTCTTACGCATAGGGAGCTTCTTCATCATTTAACAACAAATGGAAGACCATGTGGCAACTTGCTATATAGTCTTCGGTTTCTTATGATGAGTCATTTTCCTCATCGTTGTCACTACCTTCGTTCTCAAGAATATACTTGAGAAACTCTTCGAGGGTGACCGGTATCTGCGCCTTCTGGTTGTACTCCTCCAACGCGCCGATGTACTTTTGTATGTTTATGAGCTTGTCATCATACTCGGCAAGCTGCACAGGCTTTTTGGTCTTCTTCTTTTTCTTTGAAGACTTTGAAGGCTTGACTTGGGGATTTTGCCCTTTGTCAATAACTTTCGGTATGGGACGCAGTTTTGGCATCCCTTTGATAATTTCAGGTTCAAGTGGGCTTTTCCACCTGACTGCCGGACATGCCTGTAGATCTTTCAGCATTCTTTTGGTCTTTGCTGAAAAAATGACTTCCTATAGAGTTTCTTCTACGAGCGAGCATGATGCCCCTGGCGCATCCACCTTTTTAAGAGTGTGCTTCTATGGTGGGTTCACCCTCCAGTTCTCAGATAGCATGGACTTCCCCTGTTGATATTGATCCATGATCCAGTTCTTGAAGACGTAACAATCCTCAATTGGGTGGCTCACCATTCTGTGATAGGAGCAGTAGTTAGGGTTGTTGACGTCGTCGGGTTGCAGTGGATGCCGTGGGTCTGGAAATGTGATGAGTTTGTTACGCATTGCAAACTCAAATAGTCTCCTCGTCTTATCGCGGGAAAACAAGTAAGCACGTCCTAGCCTTTCTTCCAGAGATAGGCGTGGACGTGCATTGTTTTGGAGAACCGCCAGTTTTGGGTCGCTCGGTTGTTGTTGAGTGTTGGTGATGAAGGCCGCTTTCCCTTTACCCTTAGCATTTCGAGGGTCCTTACTTGAGGAGGAAGGTCTGTGACCCATCTGGTCTATTTAGGCCAGTTTATCAATCAGAGACTGGAAGGTCATCGGCTTAAAGAACGTCATGAATTGGGATACAGTCGTTTGAGGATCTAGGGTCCTGATGAACATGCCCACGGCGGGGGATTCTTCGATGCGTTTTTCGCACTTTGACCATAGATTCCGCCACCGGATCGCATATTGGAACCAGGTTTCTCCCGGCCTTACCTTGGCATTGATTAAACCCGTGATCGGGGTGCGCACGCTTGTGCTGGAGAACCGCTGTGTGAACAGCAGTTCCATCTCTGTGAATGACTTTATGGAGTCATTTAGGAGCTTCGAGTACCATTCAAAGTCCGTCTCTGACAGGGTACCAACAAACTGGTGAAGCAGCAGTTTTTCGTCGACTCAAGTGTTGCCGCACAGAGCTCTGAACTGCGCAACGTGTTGGTGTGGGTTGCTTGTCCCTTTGTACACATGGAACTTGGGGATCGTATATCCCGGTGGATACTTGATTTGGTCATACCAGCCTGGATACGGTCGCCCACTTCTGACAATTTGGTCGGCCGCTTCATTTGCTTGATGAGCTCGTATTTGTTGAGCTATATAATTGTAGGGTTCCTAGGCACCCTAATGAGGTCTCACAAGGCATCGATCATGCCAAATTAAAATTTTAACGGTGCCGAGAAACCCGACTTCGGATCGTTGGCTAGATGTTTAGGCGAAAACATGAACTAGTTAACACTTAACTAAGGGAATACGGAAATACAACCTTTGTAGATCGTGTGCTCCACCTCCATAGCTCCGCAACGAAGTCCTCTCCGCTGTCCAAATCAAATCCGGGCTCTAGCGTCGGCTTCGTCGGAGAATGGGCAAGCTAGGTCGTCGATGTCCATGCCGAAGATGATCTACGTCGAGGCATCGCTAGATCGAGCTCCACCTTCACCAAGTCAAAAACCTTGTGAAGAAAACACACTCTACTACTTGGCAAGAGGTAGAGGATGAAGAAATAGGAAGTGGGTAGACTTTAGATTTGGATTTCTCACTCTTTTTCTCACTTTGCCATTAAAGCTTTCAAGCTTTTTCTTGAAGTGAAGAAGAAGAAGAAGATGAAGAATATGATAAGTGTTAATTAAATTAAAAAGAAAATCAAACCTTATCATATTCAAACCATGGTTTAGTGTAGAGAATGAATCATGGTTAAATGGAATGGTTAGGTTTAAGGATGAGACAAAAATGGTGACTTGGTCAAAGTATTCATGAAGCTTCATGAAAGAACAAAGAAAGCCACCATTTTATCATTTCCTTTCCTTTTTCCAAAATAATAAATAAATGAATAAAATGAATAAGGAAAAAGTAAACCCTAACCATTTCATTAACCAAGGTTTAATTCTTTACACTTAACCAAAAGGCATGCATCATCAAACATGATACAAGCAAGTGCACAAAATCATATCGCATATGCAATGCGCACATCCGAGCGAGAAAATCCATTTAAAGTGAACCGATACTAGTTAATGCAAAGTAATATATCAAATATATAATTATGCATCAAATCATTAAATCAACACTTGATTTAACGATCCGGTCATATCGTATATAACCGATTAGTATGCAATGCATCGGTTTATCGAATCAACCCTTGATTCGATAACTAGGGTATATCGCATATAACCTAATCGATACATTCATCGCGAGAATGAAATACGGTATCACATACACGCATTATTCTCGGTCCCGCACATATCTCATATGCGCTCCTATTTCGTTTCGCTTGAGCCAGGAAACCTCTGTGTAGGACTCTAAAGACTCGTCAATACGCCGGCAGCAAGTAATGATCATATCAAGCACCCACAAGCCGCAAGCGGTCTGCTAAACGTAACGGCCACCCGGGTATTGAGCGATCTGAAGATCGACGAGCAAGCCCGCTCACACTCCAGTGAATCCAACCAGTAACACTACCGTACAGTCCGGTCTGATCGTCTGATATGTCGCATATCTCGCCTAGGGGTGGTAAACGTCAGACCCTAATAGCTTGATAAGTCGTGTCGATATGAGGTCTATAACAATTCGAGAAACTACTGGTAACACTTACCAGTAAATCTCAGCAACCCTGGCCAGGGATTTCCTGTTATAGCCAATCGAACACAGCGCAACATCAACTCCCTATACTGGGAGAGACGAATCCCCTCCTATCGCTCATTGCCTCCATGTGACTCGGGACTGTACCCAAAAACCACCATTTTGCACACCCTCTTGGACGTGGTAAGATGGAAATCAAAGCACGGTGGGACCACACAAGACTCTATGACGATCTCGGGTCAACAGACTACTCTGTACTAGTGTCACCAGAGAACTGCCATCTGACATGAGGTATAATACCATCTGGGAGTTCTCGGCGAGTCCGTCCAGTGTACCCAGTCTCTACTGAGCACCCGTATATCATCTCTGATGTCAAACACCAATGGATATGGGATCATCCATCGCCCATCTGTATGGGTCGAGAAGGTACATGCTAGTCTACTCTGGTATATCGATGCCCTGTCTCGATACACCCACGACTAGGGACTTTGAAGGATGTACTTATGGACTACCATGTCCCCACTAGTATGATCCGCATCATAGTCCAGGTAGTCAAGTACAGATCCTAAGGGCTTTACCAACATGTAACAGAGAGACAATCAGCATACACGTTAAGGTAAAGGGTAACCAGATAGCATACTATCATGTCGAGCAAGAAAGTCCTCCCTATATATGTCCCAGCATCCACTACAATATACATCCTATGTATAGTAATGGCCTCTAGGGCATACATATAACTAACAATCTCCCACTTGCACTAGGGCCATCTGTAGCAGTGGTTGTAGTATCTCATACTCAGCCATCCCATGAAAGTCTCTCTCTGGGAACAGGCCTTTGTGAGTGGATCCGCTGTGTTGTCCTCTGAGTCTACTCTCCAAACCTCGATCTCCCTGGAGATCAACCATCTCCATGATCAAGTGATACTGCCTTAGAATATGTCTGGATCACTGATGGGACCGGCGTTCCTTGGCATAAGCCACAACTTCATTGTCACACAATGGGAGGAACATAGTTCATCTCATGAACCAATATACACCCAAACAGCCTCTTTGGTAGCATCTTAAATAGCGATGTATGCTGCCTTTATCGTCTAGTATGTCACGGTATTTAGCTTGGAACTCTTCCAACATACCGTCCCTTTACTGAGGGTAAAGACAATGCCTGCGACTGACACTCAGTCGTCTTTATCACCCTGGAACCTTTCCAGTGATTCTCCCCAGGATCGGTTGATACCATCTCACTGCAACTAGTGAGTATCCTAACATGCATTTAGATCTATCTCATAGATCCAAAACTCAGGATTTAGGAGGTATCATCTTGATCCTATATGGAGAATCATTGTGATAATCGGAGATTGATCGAGCGTAGCATAGGAAACTCCTTCCCTATCAAGAGTATGTCATCCACGTACTCTACGAGGATCACCACCATACTCCCTACTACCTTTTTGTTTATACAAGGTTCATCTACCATTTTGATGATGTCAACTTCTTTGACTAATCCATCAAAACAGATGTTCCAACTCCGTGATGCCTGCTTTATCCTATAAAGCATCTTGCACACGTTTCCGCTGCTCCCACTGTCTACGAAGCCCTCTGGCTGTGTACTTAGAGACACTCTCTTCTAAACATCATTTAGAAAAGCTGTCATGACACCCAACCACCAGATATCATAGTCATGGTATGTAGCCGAGGCAAGTAGGATCTGGATGGACTTAAGCATAGCCACTGGAAAAGGTTTCATCATTATCCACGCCTGGTCGATGACGAAAACCCTTAACAAGTCTAGCTTTGAAAGTCTCAACTTTTCCATGTACACCAAGTAATCTTCTCAAGATATACTTGCTGCTGATGGGGATTTAACCCTTCAGATATAGCAACCAAAGTCCATACTTTGTTGGTGTATAAGGATTCCATCTCAGATCACTAAGCATCCAGCCATTCTTACAGAGTCCTACTCCTGATGGCCAGCTCGAAACTAGTTGGGTCATCATCTCATGATGCAATCCTCGCTCCCACTGTCATAGAGAAACCGAAGTATCTCTCAAGCGGGTGAGGAACCTCACTAGATCGGCGGAGAGGCTGAGGTTCGTTGGTATCTACTGAATCCTTTGGTTCTACCAAATCATCTGCTGTTGTTTGTATAGCTAGAACACTTCCAGTTCTACATAACAGACCTTGCCTCGAGCTTGTCCGGATTTTGCTTTTAAACATAGGCCGGACAACCCCAAATCTTAACTAGCTTAAGACATGGGCTCTTCCCTATCACATATGAAATGGTAGGCAACTGATTTGATTGGAACCTTATTCAATAGGTATGCAGCTTCTCAAGTGCATAACCCCTTGAGGAAAAAGGTAACTCAGTAGTACTCATCATAGAGCACACCTTATCATATAGGGTGTGATTGCTCCGCCCCGATATACCATCGTGCTATGGTGTATACGGAGGAGTAATGCTGAGAGAGAATCTCATTCTCCTTTAGAATAGTCCAGGATTTCCGTGCTCAAGTATTCTCCTCCTTGATCTCATCAAAGGACATAATACTTATACCCGTTTTGGTTCTCTACTTCTAACTTATATTCTGTGAATATCTCAAAAGGTTCGGACTTATGTTTCAACAGGAACGTATGTCTGAATCTTGAGAGATCATCAGAGAATGTAATGAAGTAAAAGAACCGGTCTTGGCATGTGTAGACAGGGGACCTACATACATCAACATGTATCATCCCAAGAGTTCACTAACTCTTTCTCTGTTTCCAATAAACGGAGCTATGGTCATCTTATCTCTGTGACATGACTGGCAAGTTTCATAAGATGTAAATTCAAACTGATTTAAATATGCATCTAATATGTAACTTCAGCCAGTCGGATCGCATTGATATGACCTAGTCTACAATGCCTGAAGAAGGATCCGTTCATTTCTGAACTCTTCCTCTTCTGTGTGTTCCATATACTAAGAACTGTAGTTTGATTTAGAACATCAACGCTTTTAAATAACGTGCCTGAACCGATCAACTTTTGATATAGGAAATGTTCAAAACATTATCCAACAATACAAAATTATATCCTTTCTTTACTAATAAAGAGACTGATATGATTTTGTATATCAGGTTCGGTATCTAATAACATTCGTTCAGAATCAATGTATTGGTAATACAGGGTGACAGTGACCAACAGACTTGGCTGCAACACTTGCCCCGTTTTCTGCCTCATGAAACTTATCACCCGTTCTCAGTTCTCTACCTATTAGTAGCCCTATGTAACAGATTACATATCTGGGATCCTGATCTGGTATCACATACCCAGGACGTAAAGGATACTGAGAAACAGTTCTGTATAATGAACACACCCGAAGATGATGCATCGGCATGCATTGTCTTCGTTTGGGCGGCACGGGAAATCTGGTATTCCCCAATTTCCTGCTCTGTCTTATAACAATTATAAGTTAGAGCGGGACCAACATTCCCCAGCTCAGTATAACAAGCGGGTTCGGTCAATAATCCGTATTATTATCTTGATTAAGGCATGATATGGTCGCTACCAGGAGAGAGAGAGAAGAAAACACTCAGCGTGTGCTCTTGCAAGAATAGATTGGTTATAATTTTATCTAATCAGGATGGCTCCCACTGCTTTTTATCAAATCTTCCTTCAAACCCTAAAAGGAAAGACTAGCCGGGATTAATTACACACTACAAGTTCGCCAATCTTTCAGCCAGGCCAGTGTCGGTACTTTGAGGGAGGTCCCCCGTGCTTTCGCACGAACCTAATTAATGTAAACCTCGTTTTCCCAGAGGCGTAACCTCGTTAACACCTTTCTAGACACCTACTTGATTGGCTAATTGTAATGTATAAAACTCTCCCAGGAGTAACTCTTACTCGCAGCGGGTATCGGGATCCAACTATCTCATAGAAGGTATGCAATCTCATTGCAAATTTCAACTCTTGAAATTCCCGATAATATTTTGCCCCGAACGATCTATGACCTTGACAAGGTCAACAAACCATAGACCGCAAGTCAAGTTCAACCCGTCATTTCTTGATTGAATCAAACCCACCCGCACGACCCTTGACAAGGTCAACAAGGCCGCACGACTACCCTAACCCAATCTGCATCATATGCATAAGCAGATAAATACTGGTTAGCTACCGCACACTGCGCCTTGACAAGGTCAACAAACGCAGCACGAATACTAAACAGGATTTATCTGAAATGACGGAGGGCTACGATAGGTTTTTCTGAAAACCTATTGCGTAATGAACTTGATATCGTTGTAGGATCGAATGAATTTTGAAATGGAGTGTTTTTGAGGCTTTTCTAGTTTTGCTAAAAGAGTCACTCCCGGTGAAGGGATCGTCGGTGCTTTCCTCGTCGAATGAGGTGCGGGATATATCATATATATCGCTGTGCAAAGCAAAAACTCTTAAAAGCAATCAAAAGACAAACCGAGTGTGTAGCATCTGCCAGTTATTGCTAAAGGAGTCACTCCCGGTGAAGGGATCTCGGTCCTTTCCTCATCGAATAAGGTGCAGGATATATCACATATACCGCTGTGCAAAGCAAGAACTGTAGCTACCTGTTTTATTTTGAAATTCAATTCTACAACATCTTTAGGTTTCTTTTATTTCATTAATCACATTAATGAAGTCCCATCATTTAAGTACCTAAACATCACAGATAAATACGACGTACACTTATGCCATCCGCATTCGCCTCGATGTCCCCTCGTGCACCGTTAGGTTAGGTAACTAACGGCAGAGCGGGGCAGGGCTAGCGCGGGTGTAAAACATAAGTAACGTCTATATAATATATCATATATACTATATACTGTATCTATCACAGAACATCATATGATCACATCACAGATATCGCAGCAGAAGAATCATATGAAATATTGGATATACTAGGACGTCCGTGTTTTCAATACGAGCCAGTATAAAACACGGATTCCACGGTCGCGATGAATAGCCAAACCCACACCCCTAGACCCCTACGAGAGCGGCAAGCAACCCTACCAATTCTAGAGTTAGGAGACCCGGACTTGACTCCTTGAGTTGGTCTCCCACTGGACTCCAGAACCCGGTTACTTGTGCCCTCCTCCTTGGGTCTATCCTAGTGCAGAAAAGTAAATAATATACAAACGGCGACTACTTCCGCAACCTGGAAGTGCCCCAATAAAAGAATATTACATACAAGTTTTTACATGAATGAAAATGAAAAACACTCATCTTACATAAAAAACCCCGGCTATTCAAACACGACGATCCAATATAACATATCCAGCAACACATAACATCACATGTCATCAACGTAAGTAAATATGCACATCCCAATTTTCGTTGACATATAGCAACGAAACCGGCGATATCACATATTATACTTACGGTCACAGAAAAGAAAGTGTAAAACTACAACAGTTGGAATCCGCAACCTTCATAGACATCGCATGCCTAATCAAATGAATTCCTTAGACATCACATGCCTAACAATTATAAACCCCGCATTTTAGTCTCAAAATCGAAAACACTTTTCAATACCAAGTCGGGCAATTCAACAGGATTCCCTACATCATGATCGAATGCTCGTCGCAAACTTCAGTAGACGGCCGCACCCCTAATACCGTCGACGAAGTGCACCAAGGCGGAACACCGCTGCCGGGAGCACCCGAACGGATGCTTTCGGCGACGGGGTTCTCCTACAGTCACTTGGTCGGGGCTATGGAGTGAGGCTGTCTATTAAGTTTACCGGCGAATATCCGCGTACGCTACGTGATTGCGACGGACTTTTGATCGCATCAAAATTCCGTAGCAACCGATCAAGTGAGACTAAACTGCTATGTTTATAACATTCATTCAGTTATCTCATAACTCTTTATGAATTCCAATTATTGTATCCCATTCCAGATAGATAGAAAATGTTAAACTTTCCGATCGAACAATCGAACACCCAATTTTTCCCGATACAGATCAACACATGAAATAAGTCTAACAACATTCAGTTCGTGCCTCAGTACCGACGGTCCAGCCGTAGAAGGGTCAAGCCAACGCCTCATATGTGGCACGCCGTACTGCCCCAAACCCGAAGGTTCAAAGGGCAGTTCAAGATGGTCACATAATCGAGTTAAGGTTTGTTGTCTTCTAGAGGGTCCATCGCGTTACTTGCACTACTTAGAACGTCGTTAAACTACGGAAAAATCCAACACTTGGAAATTTCCCGACAGGGGAAAAATTGGGTATTTATATCCGGTCGAACTTTTTAACATATTCTAAAATTTATCCGGAAAGCCACACAGACAAAATTTGATACTCCGATCGAAACACCGAATCCCCAAAACAATCCCAGATTATTCAACTCTTGAATAAATTTTAAAAATTCCCAGAAAACAAAGAAGAATTGATCAGGAATTACTGTGCAAAAATATAGGGCTGACGTCACCAGAGAGCCGCGGAACCACCGCAGAAGCTAGGCTTCTGCCGCGGTTCCGCCGCACTAATTACTGTTCACCGAAATATTTTTGCATCGTAATTCTTATTTTTCCCTGCTGAATTTTTTAGTAACTTTTAATTTGGAAAAATCTCAGTTTTTGAAAAAAGGACAGAGAGCAAGTTTGATTCGGGGTTTCGGGTTCGTTCGGGCTTCAAATTCCGTCTGGACTTCGCCTAAGGCTCTAGCTAGGCTCTGATACTACTGTAGGGTTCCTAGGCACCCTAATGAGGTCTCACAAGGCATCGATCATGCCAAATTAAAAATTTAACGGTGCCGAGAAACCCGACTTCGGATCGTTGGCTAGATGTTTAGGCGAAAACATGAACTAGTTAACACTTAACTAAGGGAATACGGAAATACAACCTTTATAGATCGTGTGCTCCACCTCCATAGCTCCGCAACGAAGTCCTCTCCGCTGTCCAAATCAAATCCGGGCTCTAGCGTCGGCTTCGTCGGAGAATGGGCAAGCTAGGTCGTCGATGTCCATGCCGAAGATGATCTACGTCGAGGCATCGCTAGATCGAGCTCCACCTTCACCAAGTCAAAAACCTTGTGAAGAAAACACACTCTACTACTTGGCAAGAGGTATAGGATGAAGAAATAGGAAGTGGGTAGACTTTAGATTTGGATTTCTCACTCTTTTTCTCACTTTGCCATTAAAGCTTTCAAGCTTTTTCTTGAAGTGAAGAAGAAGAAGAAGATAAAGAATATGATAAGTGTTAATTAAATTAAAAAGAAAATCAAACCTTATCATATTCAAACCATGGTTTAGTGTAGAGAATGAATCATGGTTAAATGGAATGGTTAGGTTTAAGGATGAGACAAAAATGGTGACTTGGTCAAAGTATTCATGAAGCTTCATGAAAGAACAAAGAAAGCCACCATTTTATCATTTCCTTTCCTTTTTCAAAAATAATAAATAAATGAATAAAATGAATAAGGAAAAAGTAAACCCTAACCATTTCATTAACCAAGGTTTAATTCTTTACACTTAACCAAAAGGCATGCATCATCAAACATGATACAAGCAAGTGCACAAAATCATATCGCATATGCAATGCGCACATCCGAGCGAGAAAATCCATTTAAAGTGAACCGATACTAGTTAATGCAAAGTAATATATCAAATATATAATTATGCATCAAATCATTAAATCAACACTTGATTTAACGATCCGGTCATATCGTATATAACCGACTAGTATGCAATGCATCGGTTTATCGAATCAACCCTTGATTCGATAACTAGGGTATATTGCATATAACCTAATCGATACATTCATCGCGAGAATGAAATACGGTATCACATACACGCATTATTCTCGGTCCCGCACATATCTCATATGCGCTCCTATTTCGTTTCGCTTGAGCCAGGAAACCTCTGTGTAGGACTCTAAAGACTCATCAATACGCCGGCAGCAGGTGATGATCATATCAAGCACCCATAAGCCGCAAGCGGTCAGCTAAACGTAACGGCCACCCGGGTATTGAGCGATCTGAAGATCGACGAGCAAGCCCGCTCACACTCCAGTGAATCCAACCAGTAACACTACCGTACAGTCCGGTCTGATCGTCTGATATGTTGCATATCTCGCCTAGGGGTGGTAAACGTCAGACCCCAATAGCTTGATAAGTCGTGTCGATATGAGGTCTATAACAATTCGAGAAACTACTGGTAACACTTACCAGTAAATCTCAGCAACCCTGGCCAGGGATTTCCTGTTATAGCCAATCGAACACAGCGCAACATCAACTCCCTATACCGGGAGAGACGAATCCCCTCCTATCGCTCATTGCCTCCATGTGACTCGGGACTGTACCCAAAAACCACCGTTTTGCACGCCCTCTTGGACGTGGTAAGATGGAAATCAAAGCACAGTGGGAACCACACAAGACTCTATGACGATCTCGGGTCAACAGACTACTCTGTACCAGTGTCACCAGAGAACTGCCATCTGACGTGAGGTATAATACCATCTGGGAGTTCTCGGCGAGTCCGTCCAGTGTACCCAGTCTCTACTGAGCACCCGTATATCATCTCTGATGTCAAACACCAATGGATATGGGATCATCCATCGCCCATCTGTATGGGTCGAGAAGGTACACGCTAGTCTACTCTGGTATATCGATGCCCTGTCTCGATACACCCACGACTAGGGACTTTGAAGGATGTACTTATGGACTACCATGTCCCCACTAGTATGATCCGCATCATAGTCCAGGTAGTCAAGTACAGATCCTAAGGGCTTTACCAACATGTAACAGAGAGACAATCAGCATACACGTTAAGGTAAAGGGTAACCAGATAGCATACTATCATGTCGAGCAAGAAAGTCCTCCCTATATATGTCCCAGCATCCACTACAATATACATCCTATGTATAGTAATGGCCTCTAGGGCATACATATAACTAACAATAATCATCAAGAGCATCCTTGGAGATCGTTTCCTCCTTGGCTGTTGTCATGCCCCGCTTCCCGGTGTACGGAAAGGGGACACGGCGATGCCCGCAACGTATTTACTCAGAAGTAACACGCTAAGCGTATCTAAACAATATAAAGTAAATGTACAGAAGAGACATGAATGTAATAAACATCAACTTTTATTTATTAAACATTCTTTTACAGGTACAACTGAAATGTAAATACATGGATGAAAAGCAATGCCTAAACAATGGCATAACTGAAATGAAAAAAGTATACAAGTAACTATAGCTCAGGGTCATCAGTGTACTGCTCTAAGTGCTCCTGGCTGGCCTTGAACTCTAGTGCGTCCGATCCACCTGACAACATTCCAAAGAAGAAGAGAAATAGGAATGTCTTCAGGGAACAATTGCTCGGTAAGTCCTAAAGATGGGTAGAGATAGATTAGACAGAAAGAGAGTATTATAATGTTAACGCAGTTATTTGTAACTTGGTACAGAATATGCCAGTGTATATAAGAGGAGTCCAACTTACACCGTAGACTTTGGTAACCCGTAGTACAAGGCTCCATTGAAAATACCATGGAACAACGGCATGAATGTAATTACGTCTTAAGTTACCACCTCGTGCTACCTTTAACATGTTTCGTACCAGTCTACCCTTTTATAAACCCCGCAATGTCTTTTGTATAGATTGTATTGTTTTGTTATATAGACGGATGACTTTCCGAAACTATGATATCAGTAAACGGAATGGATATAAATGGATAATCATGTAAATGAAATATATCCATGGTTCGGTTCGGTCATGTTCATGTTGTTATGGATTGTATTCTGGTATTCATTGATTCATATTGATTGAATTCTAGTATAATCGGATTCATGTTGTATTGTAGTAATACTTGAATTGAATTCAAGTTAGATTGATTTCAGATTTGACCATGTCTCGAACTGAATCAGACTTTTAAACAGAATTGAAGTCCCGATTGTTTTAGAGTTATCGGTAACGGCTGCACATGAACGGCAGGATTTATGTTTTTTTCCAAGACAATTATCGTATGATAACACCGTAGTTAGATTGTCTACCTTAGATAGGCAACCACCCACTTTCTTCGGCTCCCCGAGACTCAAGAGAATTTATCCTGCTTAAACCTATGTTTACTAGGGTCCTTATTGTAAATTAGTATAACTTGAGGGGGTTTTATGTAAAAATAGTTTAATATATTTTCAAAATACACCTCAAGTATTTAATTATCGTCTTTAGAGTTTTTATAGATTTATATTTTGTAAAAGTGAAATTTTCTAGTGAGTTGAACCTAGTTTTCATTACATATGGTATTTTATTGAAATATTAGAATTTGTATTGAATTTGGATGGTAGTTTCATGTAATAGTGATTCCTTTGATTTAGAAAACTTGGAATATTTGTATAATATAGTTAAAATAGATCTTTTGATAATATTCATATATATATCTATATATTTAATAAAAATAAATTTTATTTATTTTCTAGAAATCTCATTTTCTTAAAAATAGCATTAAAAATTCCATCGAGATCGAATGCTCCTTACGGAGGTCTGCATCTCGCTCTACTAGGCCCGAGGACGTACGATAACTCTCACCATCCCGATCGGGGTTCCCCAAAATGGGTTGTAAAGACGTAATTGCAAGGAATTAGATAACGCTCTTTTTAAAGAAAACGGTTCTGTAAGTTTAGGGTATTTATTCGTAAAAGTGTATTTTCCATAATCTAGAATTTCAAAGTTCATCGTGCTATGTCCAATATGTGTGTTGTGATGAGGTGGGTCCTTACGTCGTGAGTTTTCAAAAGGTAAAACAAGTAATTATGTTGAATTTTGTCGAAATATAAAGAGATAAAAGTTGCATAAAAGATTTTTTTGAGATGAAACTTGTTCTAATGTATTTATTTATGTTAATTAAACATTATGAGAAGATATGGAATTTTGTTATTTAAGAAAAATGGAATTTTTTTAAGGAAAAACGAATCGGAAGTCGGATTAACTCCGCTTCCGACGAGTTTTGAAAAATGAAAGTTTTAAAATAGTAGAAGAGGAGGGGAGAGGGGACTTACAAGCTATTAAGATAGAGGGGAAGGGGAAAGAGTAAGGAAGTGTCGGGGTATCGTTTCGTCGCCGGAATCTCTTTGGAACGTCGCCGGAACTTCGCCTCTTGCTAACTCCACTTGCACAACTTAGGACTTGGAAATTTTTTAGAGTTTTTGTAATGAAATTCTGAGTGAGGAGGGGTGAAATGGAGTGTGGTATTATAAGGAAAATTAGGATTTAGGTTAATGAAGAATAGAATCAAAATGTGCATTAAAATGGATTAAAGAGGGGATTTATCATTCTCTGGATAAATGCAGAGAAATCAAACAATATGGGGGTAGTGGGGTAGGCCAAGGGGTGCTAGAGTTAAATTTTAGGAGCATTTGGTACGGTTTGGACCGATGGTGCCAACCCAAATCACGATCTCACCGGTCATCTTGGAGGGGATGGGGCTTGGATTGGGGCCATGTATCCTAGGCTATATAAATAGCATTTTCTATATGTTGGTTTTTTGTGTAACTCTTCATTTTACATGTAGTGCACGTGTAAACCCTTAGGCTTCTAAAAGTTTAAAAGAACATACAATAAAAATAATATGTGGCTGATGGGATTCGATCACAAGGGCTACGTCACAGCAGTGCAAGGCTTTACCAATAAGCTACAAGTGTTTTCTTGCTGTTTAAAAGCAAATCAAATTTATAATTTGTGCTCAGGCTTAGGTATTCCTTCTGTATTTTGGAAAAAATTTGTACAGAAAGTTTAGGGTTGTTACAGCTGTTGATAGAGCCGGAAGAAGGTTTGATGTTTCCCCTCTGTCATCCTCAATGATTATCGGCGGATCCTCGGCTGGGGGTTCTGGCTGGATCATCGTTCCAACCATGTCCTGAAACAAGAGAACCATCTGCTTTATGTTGGCAGCCTACTCAGCAGCTTCCTTGTCCTTTCTTTCAAGCACCCTTCGCAGGAACTCTGTATCGGTCTCTTGCTCCTGGCACTGTTCAGCCGTTGGATCCGGACATTCTTTTTGCCCGGTGAGTGATGTCATTTTGGTTAGCATCTTCTGGAGCTTTTGTTGTTGCTCCTGAGCTTTTGTTAGGACCGAGTTTGCAGCCGGTGACCTATAGAAGCACGACTTTCTTCTTTCCCGAAAGCCGTGTAAACCGTATGCATGATCATGCCCCCAGCCTTGGGGTGTTTGGGTACCTCGCCTTTAGAATTTTCCACAGGCGGTGGGATTTTCTCCAGCCTCCTCCTTTTGTGGGAGGTCGAAGTTGAAGGAGCCATTGTAACAGGCACCCGTATGGAAGAAGTCCCTCGCTGTATGGTGGAGGGATGGTCTTCCTCTTGCCGAGCCTTCGATTTCTTCGATCGACGAGAGTAATCTTTGCTGATCACTGAGTCTTGGACTTTTTGCCAGACTCTATGAATTTGGGAAGAGAGCGGTTGATGGGGGTGCTCCATCTTTGCTTGCACTGTGAATTCTGCAGGCGGGGGCGATTTCTTTAGCACCGCCATTGGAGAGTTCTTGCGTACCCACCTGAGCAGATCAAAGTTGTTCCCAGTTGGGACAGCAACGTCAACTTCCACCGTTGGAGCTGGTGGAGTACGTCCAGAGGGGGGTTGCCCCCAGCTTTTTTTACTCGGTGCCAGTGACGACGTTGAGCGTGTCTTGCAGACGGGACCGACTCAGTTTTGGAAGCAGCTTCTTCGTGCCCCCAGCTTTGGTGAGGGGCTGTTATTGGTGCCAAACCGTTGAAGGCTGACGTCCTTGGCAGAGTTTGAGGAGGACCGGCCAATCTTTCCAAGACCGAATTTCTGGTAGGGGAAGCATCTTTGACGACTTCACCTGCAGAAGGAGTTGGGAGGGCTATCCGTTTTGGGGCAGTCCCCTTCAGATATCTTGAGCCTCTTTACGGGCCCGTTTTAGTTCTTGCTTAGTCTATTGAAGACTGAGACGTCTGAGCTTCGGCTCAGCCTGTCGAAGACTGAGACATCAGATTTGGACGGCACGTTGAGAAAGGCCATTGTGGTTGCAAGTCGATCGAAGGATGACCACTCTGGAGCTTCTTCTTGCGGTGCTGAGGCACCGACACCTACTGGTGGGAGCATAGTCCCAAAGAACAATCCCGTAGTGGCTTGCGTAACTTGCTCCACCGGCATTGATAAGATAGAGGCCGCGTTGGGCCCGTAAGTCACTCCTCCAGTTAGGGTGGAGCGGGAGTTGCTGTTGTAGGTTGTGCAGTTGGAAGTCATTGATTTTTCTTCTTCTGCATAGGAACAAGACACCAAATCTTAGTATCTCGAATCCAAGGGCAACCATAGCGAACCGCGATTTTGTTCGCGAAACACGACACATGAAGTGTTGAGTGGAAAGAGAAAAAGGTCCCACCAAGCGTGCCATAATCTATTTACCGCCGGAAATAGAGACGAACTGGGATGGATCGTCTTGCCTGAATCTAGGGGCAGATGCTATTTGGATTTATCCGTCCACCTCTTCGAAGATACCAAGTTGATTTATGGCACCATATATCGGAGGTTAGGACGGATGCAGCCGTTATAGCAGACCTCGTCAGATTCTCCTTCATTTTATGAGAGGTTTTTGATTGTAGGGACGCTCTTCCCTGTAGGCGCAAGCCCCTACATTTAATTACGTTACCGCATTGCGATAACCACTTTCTCCTGCTCCGTTTGCTCACTTCGTGTCATGTGTGTTGAGACTTGAAGTCTCGAGTCCTTTATATAGTGGACGCAGATTGTTAATTGGTTTTGAGAAAATCCCTTATTGAGAGATTCCAATTGATTTAATTGGTCTCAAAATTAATTTAGGGAATTTTACCCACCTTTGAATTTTTGATCCAAGTGTCTCTGTTTTTACAGAATATGTTCTTATTTCAACAAGATGGAGGGAATATTCTCTCATATATAAAATAAAATTCTATTGAACGATGATATTTTCATCACCATTGGATTTTTAATCCAAGGGTGCTCGGTTTTATAGAGATCAATCTTTTTTGTTTAGAAAGATATGGGAAATATTTTCTATCTCACTGGATCTTTGATCCACCAACTTTCTGTTTAACAGAAAATATCCCTCTAAATAGAATTTAATTCTATACTTTACCACCATTGGATCATTAATCCAACGGTTCATTGAGTAAAATTTAATTCTACGTAAAGAGGTGCCCTCACATCTTTAACACATAGAGCTTATTCAGCTCCCCCAATTTGGCGCCCATATGCCTTGCATATAGGCGCTCGCGTGTTTAACACGTGAGGCCAATTAGGCCAATAGTTGTTTGACAGCAGCGCCTATATGCTTTGCATATAGGCGCTCACGTGTTTAACACATGAGGCTTATTTAGCCTACCAATTGTTTGATTGTAGCACCTATATGCTTTGCATATAGTCGCTCGCATGTTTAACACGCGGGGCTTATTTAGCCTACCAATTGTTTGATTGCAGTGCCTATATGCTTTACGTATAGGCGCTCACGTGTTTAACACATGAAGCTTATATGGCCTATCAATTGTTTGATTGCATCGCCTGTATGCTTTGAATGGAGAGTGGGGATGTAGGAATTTTCCACTATGATTTTTCTCTCTACTCTAATACTCAAGAGAGAAACTCAAGAAGAAGAAGGATGAGGTGAAAAAGAACTAGACATGACATGAAAATGGCTTAGTGTTGTGTATGTTGAAAAGGAATCAAAGTAGAAAGAATGGCTATGTTTTTTACAACCATACTAGAATAGTAAAACCAAATGATTTTATGAATATAAAATCAAAGCCATACCTCTCTACCATACTTCTTTACACCTCATTCTCCACCTCATTTTTGATTGTCTTTATAAAGAAAAATCAACAAATGAAGTGTCCATCACTAGAACAGATTCCATATGAATACGGAATACAACCCGGTATATGTATCGAAATACATATACGTGTATTCGTATAAAAATACGAATAGCCAAGAGAGAGAAAATGAATAGTAAACAATAATACTAGAATACATATATTAAAATATATATATATATATATAAATTATTAAATCAAAATCTGATTTAATAACCCGGCTTAATTTTAAGCCGCTAGTATTATCAACCGTCCAATTAAAATCCGTATAGCCTGTACACGTATTTAATCGGACCCCTGTATATACCAACATACGTCATCTACATCATATCGCCTAAACCGGAAAAACCTTCTGTGTGGGACTCTAAAGACTCGATAATATGCTGGCAGTGATTTACATGATAAATCCAAAAACCACAAGCACGTAAGCGATACTAGCTGTATGTAACGGCTACCCAGTTATATGCCGAAAGGGAGGTCGACAATCAAGTCCATCTGTACCCTATTGAGCTTGAATGTGACAAACTCTGTACAGTCCGGTACCTTCATCTACGAGTATCGTATACCGGGTTTAGGGGGAGGATAACATCAGACCCTTAATAACTCGATAAGTCATGTCGGAGTCAAGCTCATCACCAACCAAAAAACTACTAAACTCATATCAGTAAATCTCATCCACCATGGCCACGGATTTAGGGTGATAGCTAATCAAACACAGCGTGAAATCGACACCTAATACAAGGAGAGACGAATCCCCAACAATTGCTCACTGCCTCTATTTGGCTCAGGACTGTACCCAACTAAAACCTGTTTGTACGACTCCTTTGAGCCATGGTAGGATAGTAATAAAAGTACAATGGGAACTCGCACGAGTCAAATTATGATCTCAGGTCAAAAGACTAATCTGTACTAATTCCACTAGAGAACATCCATCTGACGATAGATATAATAATATCAAGAAGTTCTCGGCAAATCCGTGTAATGTACTCACCTCCAGTGAGCACCTGTATACTATCTTAAGTGACACAACACCAATGGCTTGTGAGACCGACCACCTCCCCTTGTCGGGGTCTCGAAACATATACACTAATTTACTCCAGAATATCGATGTCCAGTCTCGATACTCCTATGACTAGGGACATTTAAAGATGTGCTTATGGACTACCCAGCTCTTACGTATATGATCGAGATCATAATACTAGTAGTCAAGCAAGAATTCTACGGGCTTCATCATTATGTATTAGCGACAAGTAATAACAAGTAAAACATGTACACCTCAATAATAAAGGCAAACCAGATAGCATACCATCATCTCGAGTAAGATTGTTCTATCTGTATAGGTCTTCCCTCAATTATCATAATCGTGTGCCTGCAATTACAATAATTGGCTTGAGGGCACTATATCCAATATCTAGTACACTCATTTAATCGGAGATGATAGTATGTTATCTGTATAATTTCCTTGAGGGCACTATATCCAACATCTAGTACACTCATTTAATCGGAACCCTGCACATATTAAAATACGGCCAGTACATCATTTCGCCTGAACTGGGAAAACCCTCTGTGCGGGATTTTAAGGACTCGACGGTACGCTAGAAGTGAGTTACTGGATAAATCCATAACCACAAGCACATCAGCGACACTATTTGTACGTAACGGCTACCCAGGCATTTGTCGAAAATGAAGGCCGACGAGTAAACTCATCTGAACCCCTCCTGAGCCTATCTATAACAATCTCTGTATAGTCTGATCTCTTCGTCTAAGGGTATCGCATACCGAGTCTAGGGGTGGTATATATCAGACCCTAATAACCTGATAATTCATGCCGATGTGGCTCAGGACCAATCCGAGAAACTACCGATCTAACTATCAGTAAATCTTATCTGTCTTGGCCAAGATCTTATGGTGCTGGCCAACCGAACACAGTGCGACATCGACTCCCTATATCGGGAAAGACGAATCCCTAACAATCGCTCACTGCCACCATGCGGCTCGGGACTATACCCAACTAAAACTTGTTTGTACGACTCAGTTAAGCCATGATAGGGCAGTAATCTACGTACAGTGGGAACCCACACGAGACAAATGACGATCTCATGTATAAAAACTAATCTGTACTCATATCACCTGAGAACTGCTATCTGACGATAGGTATAATACCACCTAAAAGTTCTTGACAAGTCTGTCCAGTGTACTCAATCCCTGGGTGCACCTGTATACAATCTTAAGTGCCACACACCAATAGCTGTGGGACCAACCATCGCCCCTTGTCGGGGTCTAGAAATGTATACACCAGTCTACACCGGAATATTGATACCCAGTTTCAATACTCCCATGACTAGGGACTTTTAAGGATGTATTTATGGACTACCCAGCTCCCACATGTATGATCGCCATCATAACGCTGGTAGTCAAGCAATAATTCTACGGTCTTTATCAACATGTATTAGCAATACCTAATAATAAGTAAAATATATACACATGTTAAGATAAAGACAAACCAAATAGCATACTATCATATCGAGCAAGATTGTTCTATACATACATATGTCCAAGCATCCACTACACACACACACACATACACAATAATGGCTTCTAGAGCATACATATCCAACACCAATCAACATAGAAAATAAGTTTTATCATTAAAATGGAAGCTCAAAGTTGTAGGAGTTTACATATTAGGTTGTTTTTATGTTAATTTGCCACAGAAAATATAGTTGGTTCTCAAATTATGACGTTGTATTACGTGTTAGATATGCTCATTACAAATGAAAAAAAGAATGTCACGCCCCACTTCCTAGTAAATGGAAACGGTGACATGACAAGCCTGCAACCTATTTACTATAAGAATACGTTAAGAGTATATAAACAATATAACAATGTGCAAGAATGACAAGAGTAATAAAATTAAACAGCAACTTTATTTATATTCAAATTTAAGTACAACTGTCTGAAACAAAAAGAAATAACGATTTGAACAAATGCCTAAACAGTGGCATACAGAAGTAAAAGCAGGAAGAATTTAGTAGTCTGGCTGAGTAGCGAACTGCTCCAAATCCTCCTGGCTTGGCTCTATCTTCTCAGAGTCCGGTACTCCTGACGAACATTCCAAAGAAAAGAAATAGAAAGGAATGTCGTCAGCGAACTAGCGCTCGGTAAGTCCCAAAAGAAGTAAAAGAAGATGACTGAATGGTATATAAACTGAATAGAAACCAAGTAATATGAACAGGTAAGATTGTATAAGCGAGTATCTAAGCATGATCATTTGCAGGTATAAGATTGGTATTCTAACGTGGCTGTTTGTAGTTTGATAAAGAAAGTATTCATATATACGAGAGAAATCCATCTTACCCCGTAGACTATGGTAACATGTAGTATAAGGCCCCGTCATAACCCATGGGATAACGGCACGTGAATTCATGTAGGTGTCTTTTAAAGTGATCTCTCATGACATGATATACGTTCTGTACTAATCTACCCCTTTATCCCCGCGTATTGTAGTGTATAGTTCAAGTTAACAGTGTAGGGTTGTTTCGCCCAATCAGAGCAAAGCTCTGTTGAAATTCAAAATTCAAAAATTCTGAAGCAACGCTTCAAGTCTCGGGCGCAACGCGCCACATGTCAGGCACTGATACGTCAGCGCAGCGTCCAAGAAGGCACACCCAATCAGAGCAAAGCTCTATTAAAGGAAGCAACGCTTCGGTTGCGCAGGCGCTGCGCTGCGCGACACGTGTCAACGCAGTTGCGCTGCGTTGTGCGCTGCGCGACACGTGTCAGCGCAGATGCGCTGGCGCAGTTGCGCTGCGCGACACGTGTCAGCGCAGATGCGCTGGCGCAGTTGCGCTGCGCGACACGTGTCACGCGCGGGGCATCTTCGCCAAACAGAATTAAAATTTTAAGAAATCTTTTCTGTTCTTGTTAAAACAAAAAGATTTTCTTCTGCAAAGCAGAAGCACTTGGATCAAAGATCCAACTGTGGGGAAAATTCCTCAAATCACTCAGAGAAAGATCTCTTTAACAAATTTAACTAATTTATAGGCACTATAAAAAGGACCCTTGGCCTCAATTAAAAGGCATCAACATCTTTCTAAAAAAAAGGGAGAGAAGAGAACTCTGAGAAACTCCTCAAGAATAAAAAAGGTAAAAAAAACCTTTAGAAAAAAGAGAAAGTTCTCTTATGAACAGATCATAGATCTAAAAACAAGATCAATGATCTTTAAGAAAAATAAAATAAAGCAAAAATAGTGCTTTGCACTTTTCATGAACCTTTGGTTCTCTGAGATAAGAAAAACAAGAAAAAAAAACTTATTTTTCTTTGATCTAAATTAGATCAAGAAATCAAATAGTGCTTTGCACTTCTGTTCTTGAATCTAAAAGATTCTTGGTGCTTTGCACTTGCAAACTGCGCTGTTGCGCTCTTGGGAGAGCGCCACGTGTCAGCATCTAAACCACTTGCGCTATGAAATAAGAGTTTTCCTCTCTGGAGTTGGCGCAACTCACCAGAGCGCGCCACGTGTCAGCAGCGCAACAGCGCAGCGCACTAGCGCAGCGCACTGCACTGTTGTGCTTGCGCTCACCAGAGCGCGCCACGTGTCAGCAGCGCAACAGCGCAGCGCACTAGCGCAGCACACTAGCGCAGCGCACTGCACTGTTGCGCTTGCGCTCACCAGAGCATGACACGTGTCTTCACCACAAGCGCTTGCGCTCTGTGAGTGGCGCAAAGCGTCTAACAAATGCAATGCAGGGCCAAGCCCAATTAAAAGACCAAACAGGCCTAATTAAATTGATGCTCTGCATCATTTATAAATGGGCAAAGCCCAAACAAAAATAATAAAATGCTATGCAGATGCCTTGCAGAGCCCAAAATAAATTGATGCTCTGCATCTTTTATGGGCAGAGCCCAAACAAGAAAATAGAAGTAATGCAATGCATTATTTAAGTGTGGGCAAAGCCCTAGCACAGGTCTAATGGACTAAAAATAAATAAAATGTTGAACATTTTCAACTGGACTTAGCCCAATTCTGGCCGTAAGTCCTTAAATTAAATTGAACTGAGCACAAATGCTCTCTCAAATCAATTTATATCCGGTTCGAGGGTATATCTCCGAACTCCTTTGACATCCATCGTTGTAATTCCTCAACGACGTCAAAGAGGTGACGGGTCCCAACGACCACACATCAATACGGACTGCGGGGTCCTTAAACTCGTGGACCGAAACATCCCTAAACTAATATTGGACCGAAACGTCCCTAAACTAATATTGGACCGAAACGTCCTTAAACTAATAATGGACCGAAACGTCCTTAAACTAATGTCGGACCACCACGTCCCTAAACTGGAACAATAGAGCCTCCAAATGCTCTTTTGCCGGATCTAAACGGTCCCGTTTAAGTTGATCTTAGCCGCAACACGACTAAAGTATCCTTAAACTAAAAACACCAAACCTAAATCTAAGTAAATACGGATTTGGACTAATCCACGTCCTACGGGTGACGGCATTACTCAGTCTCCGTATACAATCCACGGGCAACCACAAACAAAACAAACACACACGACACGAAGTGAAATTCTGGAGAAGGAGAAAGTTGTTACCACGATGCGGTAGCGTAATTAACTGCAGGGGCTTGCGCCTACAGGGAAGAGCGTCCCCACAATCAAAAACCCCTCAAGCGAGGGGGAATCTGACGAAGTCTGCTACATCGGCCGCATCCGTCTAAACCTCCGATACACGGTGCCATAAATCAACTTGGCATCTTCGGAGAGGTGGACAGATAAAACCAAATAGCATCTGCCCCGAATCTCAGCGTCAGGACATCGCGGTCCTGTGCGTCACCGTTCGGAGGGGAACAGATTCTGGCACGCCCGATGGGACCTTTTTCTCTTTCCACTCCACACTTCGTGTGTCGTCTTCGCGAACCAATAGCGGTTTGTTAACGGTTGCCTTTGGATTTCAAGTTACTAAGATTTGGTCTTTTGCCAGGCGCAGAACTCAAGATTCAATGGCGTTTAACTGCACCAACTGCTCGAAATGCCACTGCAACGGACGCTTCACCTCACCAGGAGGTGTAGCATATGGGCCCCAAGCGGCTTCCTTCCTCGCTCTGCCGGTAGACCAGGTGACCCGAGCTACCACTGGCTTGTTCTTCGGGACCAGGATCCCACCTACAAGTTTTCCTACGCCAGTACCTGCACCGGAGGTGAACAAGAAGTCGGTCTTCGACCGAGTCACTGCCACAACGGCCCCTGTCAACGGGTCACCCACTGCCAAACCAACAGCTTCGGTTTTCGCCAGGCTGAATTAGAACTCTAAATTGGCTGTCCCAAGGAAAGCAATAACTGCTGCTCCAGAAGTCGTCAAGGCGGCTTCCCCTGTCAAATCGTCAGTCTTTTCAAGACTGACGATTCCTGCTCCTGCCCCTGCTCAAGGATCCGTCTTCGGCAGGTTGAATATCACCCCCTCGAAAGACAACCTCAGTCTTTAAGAGGTTAACACCGGCGGCGCCTCATTCAGACAGGGGGCAAAAAGAAACTATCTCAATCTCTGAGCCAATCCCAACGGCTCGCCGTGCTCGACGTCGCCATTGGCAACGAGTGAGGAAGGCAGGGGGCAACTCTCCCTCAGGGCTAACTCCACCGGCTCCAGTGGTGGAAGTCAATGCTGTTGTTCCAACTGGGAACAGCTTTGAACTGCTGAGGAGGGTACGGAAGAATTCTCCAACCGTTACACTGAAAAGATCTCCTCCACCTGCGGAGAGAGTCCCAGAAACAAGGCAAGAACAACCTCCTCAACGGCTATCCTCAAGAATTTATAAAGTTTGGAGGACGGTTCAAGACTCCGTTATCGACACGGATCACTCCCGTCAACGAAAAAAGGCGAAGGTGGAAAAAGACGAGGACCGTCTCATTAAACAGCGGGGGACAGCAGCTGCTAGGATGCCCCCTTCAACGGTTCCTTCAACCTCAATGGCCCACAAAAGAAGGAGGCCAGAGAAAACTCCCGTGTCAGCGGCAAAAGTTAAAAATAGTGAGCCTAAACGCCCCAAGCCTGGGGGCATAACAGTTCATACGGTTTACATGGCATCGGGAAAAGAAGATAGCCGCATATCAACAGGTCACAGACCGCACACGAGGTCAGTGACAAAGGCTCAGGAGCAGCAGCAGAAGTTCCAAGAAATGATGAACGCTATGGCCGCGCTTACAGGGCCAAAAGAAACCCCTGAAACATCCTCGGACGAGCGTCAAGAACAAGAAACTGACGCAGAATTCCTTCGTCGCGTACTGGAGAAGAAGGATAAAGAAGCTGCGGAACAGGCAGCCAACATAAAGAAAATGGCCTTCCAGTTCCAGGATATGGTGGGTATGATGATTCAACAAGATCCACCTGCTGAAGATTCCCCGATCATCCTTGAAGACGATAGGGGAGAGACGTCGAATCCTCCATCAGTTCTGTCCACAGCCAAAGAGGATACAATCTCCAAAACTGATTTGGATGAATACATCGCCCAGCAAATACGGGTTCATCATGCAACCGAAACAGCCGGCCAGGTCGTGAAAACGGGGAGACCATATCCGAGTTGGTACGATCAAATCAAATACCCGCCAGGTTATACGATTCCCAAGTTCCATGTCTATAAGGGGACGGGCAATCCTCACCAGCATGTCGCCCAGTTCAGGGCACTCTGCGGCAATACCGGTGGAGATGACAAGCTTTTACTTCGCCAGTTTGTTGGAAGTTTATCAGATACGGCGTTCGAGTGGTACTCTGAACTCCCGAACGACTCTATTAAAACCTTCGCGGAGATGGAGCTACTGTTTACTCAGCGTTTTGCAAGCGCCAGTGAACGTACCCCGATGACGGTACTGATTAACGCCAGGGTAAAACCCGGCGAGACATGGGTTCAGTACGCTATACGATGGCGGAACTTATGGTCGAAGTGTGAGCAGCGCATTGAAGAAGCTCCCGTGGTAGGTTTGTTTGTGGGAACCCTCGATCCACAAGCAACCATCTCGCAGTTTATGATGTTTTTCAAGCCGACTACCTTCCAAGCCTTGATTGACAAACTAGCACAAATGGATCAGATGGGCCATAAACCTCCTCTTCCAAGGCCAGACATCCGAAATGACAAAGGGAAAGGAAAAGCGATCGTCGTCGCTAATGCTCAACAACAACCGAACGACTCGAAGCCGGTTGCTCGTCAAAATAATACGCGATCGTACGTGCCCCTTGAGGATAGGATGGGACGTCCTTATTCCTTTCCCCGCGATAAAACGAGGAGGTTATTCGAGCTGGCGTTGCGCAACAGACTCATAAATTTGCCGGATCCAAAACGTCCGTTGCAACCAAGTGACGTCAACGAGCCCAACTACTGTCCCTATCATCGAGTACTAGGCCATCCGATCGAAGATTGCTACGTTTTCAAAAATTGGCTTGAAAACCAGTACCGACAGGGCAAGTTCGCATTATCTGACAAATAGAAGGTGAATCCCCCACAGCCCCACACCTCTAAGGGGACGAATACGCCGGGGGCAACATGCTCCGTCATTGAAGAAGCTCCTTAGGAGGTTGTATTATCAGCCAAGACAAAGAGGATGCTAAACGATCTTCAGACATGTCCAGCGATTAGGTGGAAGAACCCGTTGGAACCGCAGGTCATTGAGGGGATGTTGAAGCCACATCCAACTCCAAAGACCGATGGTGGTGGCTCAAACACTTGCAGCCAACCGTCAAAATCTTCAAAAAAGAAGAAGAAGAAATCTAAGAAGCCCGTGAAGCCCGACGATAAGCGCAGGGACTTACAAAGGCAAATTTACGCGTTGGAGGAATATAATCAAAAGGCACGGACTCCCATTACGCTCCAAGAATTCCTCAATCACGTTATTCAAGAAGAAGATGAGGAAGGAAGTTCATCGGATGAATCCGAGGAATATGTGGCGAGCTGTCATATGATTTCCCATTCGATCACGAACGATGAGGAGGCTCCTTGCACCGATAAGATGGGGGCAGATCCTGAACCAAAAGTTCTGGGGCCATCAGATGAAGTAATTGACGCACTCCTTAATGAAGCTCGGTTGAAAGGTAAAGCTGATCGGGAGCGCGAGGCGGCTATATTTGAAAGGGCCAAGCGCCAGCGACTTGATGAAGGAGCTGAGACGATCCCGTTGGAGCTGAACACCTCCGCTACCAACAAAAGCCAATTCAAGATAAAAAAGAAGTTTGCTAAGGCCAGGTCCATGGGCATGAAGCTACCATCCTCCGAAGAAGAAATTACTGGTGAGGCGAAAATGCACCCGTCTTATTGCTTATATCATCAGAAGGTTTCGCACCCCACTCAGGAGTGCAAAGCTTTCGATAGATGGTGGCAAGGATACGTTGCTCATCGACAACGCTTTAACCGGGAAAAGCGTAAAACTCGTCGAGAGCAAAGAAATATGACCGAATGGCTTAAAAGAACTGCTGGCGATTGTTGCATGGTTAACACCGGTGGATCATAAGTGCCTACATTCGGGAGTGATTCTGATGAAGAGCTAGAACTTGCCCCTCTCTTTAAAAAGTCCACCTTGAGAAAAGAAGAAGAACCGAAGGTTTGCGAAAATATCCGGCTACGTAATCGCACGCTGCCTGAAAAGAACCTCGGACCTTCGAACAAAAAAGATAAAGGGAAAGAAAAGGCCACTGAAGATATCGTCTTAGATGACCAAGTGGTGGAAGAGCTAGCTGCCAAAGACCCACCAAAGAAGAATAAGGTGGATTACAACGTCTTAGCACATCTGAGGAAGCTGCCCTCACAGCTCAGCATTCTTGACGCCCTTTTGCTATCAAAAGAGGTGAGAGATTCGTTGATTAAGGCGCTCCAAGACCCAGAACAATTCCAAGCATGCTTGGCCGAGGAAAAGATGAAGGATGAATTGGAGGAAGTGCACACGGCCGATGTCACTTTTGGCAATGAAGACCTTCTACTTGGGACGTGCGAACACAATCGCCCTCTCTATGTCTCGGAATACTGCCATGATATAAAGATAGGCAAAATCCTGATCGATAACGGGTTGTCTGTTAACCTACTCGACGTGCGGGTGTTGAAGGAAATCTGCATGAGCGTCCAACACCTTGCTCGGGACAAGATCACCATCTCCAGGTTCGACTCCCAATCGTCAAAAACTCTTGGATCTGTGATACTGACACTATGCTTCGGGCTACTCGTCACGGACATTAAGTTCCATGTCATAGACGCCAAGACATGTTACAACGCTTTGCTCGGTCGACCATGGTTACACGAGTATAACATCATCCCTTCTACACAACATCAGTGTATGAAGTATTTTAAGGATGGTTTCGCGTATACCGTGACGGGAGAACTGAACCCGTTCTCTGTGAACGAGGTCCGCAAATATGAAGACGCCAAATACTTCTTACCGGATTTCGAAGACACAGAGAAGTGTCACAAGCCGGAGAATAAAACTAACGCTACCATCCCTGTCTTCGGCAGTGATACTGAGGAGGAAGAGGAGATAGTTTATTCAAATCCGCCCCAACACAACAAGCCGAGACCATCGGCTCCTACATTGATCTTTGGCAGCGACTCGGAAGATGAAGTCCATGCTGTATTCTCCGCTTGACCTTCAATACAAGCGTCCGTTGACGAAGAGCAAAGTCTACAAGTCGCCATAGTGCCGCTTAAACACCATAAAGAACTGGATGCACTTAATATCTACAGTGTAGAAGAGTTGCGGACATTCTATATCCCTCCCAAGAGAGAGAGCGAGAAAGCAATTCTGTTTTACCGCTTTGAAGAAACCAAGGTAGAAAAAGAAATCTGGCATGGCGCGGATTCTACGCTCGACAGGCTTCAGCCTATCCGTCTTCCCATATATTATACAGAGGGTTTGAAGAAGCTGCTGAAACGCCAGGGGATATCCTTCAAACAGACCGTTAGAGAGGCCAAATTCTATGACAGGGTCTGGAACGTCCCCGGGACTCAACGCAAACTGCCTAACGGAAGAATGGAAGCAAAATGGCTTGGATACATCCGGTCAAAGAAACGAGAGTTGCTACCCGGCTGCTACGTCGTGTATGACCTTGATGAAGAAGCGGATACTGAATGGAAGGACGCTAATCCTAAGCCAGTGAAAGTTCCAGATGCAAAGGAGCCCAGTCCGTCGTTCGAGGAACAAATGGACAAACTTATAAAGAAAGCTGGTCAAAAAGTCCGAGATGATCAAAACCGCGAGACGGCCATCTACGAGAAAGCCAAGACGCAACGCCTTCTCCAACAGGCCGTAAAGGATGAAAATGCCGCTCCTTGTCAACCTGTTATAAAGAAGGCTCGGCGCAAAAGCAGAAATAAGTCGAAAGGCCAAAAAGGCGCTCAACAGCAACAAAGCAGGGCTAAGAAGTCACGCAAACGGGAGGCGAGAGTTATTGATCTATCCCTCATGAAGAAAATAAGTCGAGCGTACTTGTTTCCTCAGGACAAGACGAAGAAGATACTTGATCTTGCTCTAAAACATCAAATGCTTACACTGCCGGAGTCCAAAAACCCCGAACAAGCAGGCGAAGTCTCTCACCCGGACTATTGCCCTTATCACCGAGTGATAGGGCATCCTTTCGAGGACTGCTTCACCTTCAAGAATTGGGTTGAAGATCAGTATCAGCTTGGCAAGTTTGCTCTGTCTGATAACTGGAGGGTAGCACCGCCACAAAAGCACGAGCCCAAGGCCACGAAAGAAGAACCGGTTCCACATTGGGATTGGAAGCGAATTCGCACTTGTCACATGATTACAATATTAAAAGAAGAGCCCGAGGACATAGATGAGCTCCCTTGGTGCTTCAAAAACAGCAGCGACGAGATAATCTCAGATTTCCCACCAGCGCCAAAAGAGCTGGAAGATGGAATCCATACCACTGCAGATAACCTTAAGAAAATTGAGTTGGGATCGGCAGACGATCCACGACCGACATTCATCAGCGAGCTGCTATCTGAAGAAAGGGTGGTTGCGTTAAAAGACGTGCTTCTGCAGCATAGAGATTGCTTCGCGTGGAACTATTCCGAAATGCCGGGACTAAACGCAGAAATTGCTGTGCACAAATTGGCAATATCCCCGCACGTCAAGCCAGTCAAACAGGCGCCGAGAAGAATGCGACTCGAGCTTGAGATGAGTATCAATGCCGAGGTCTAGAAGCTGATCGACTCTGGCTTCATCCAGGAGGTTCAATACCCTGAATGGATCGCCAACATCGTCTCGGTGATGAAGAAAAACGGGACAGTGTGTATATGCGTAGACTTCCGGGATCTTAATAAAGCTTGTCCGAAGGACGATTTCCCAGTGCCAGTCACCGAGCTGATGATAGACAACACGTCCACTCATGAAGTTTTCTCCTTTATGGACGGCTCATCAGGGTATAATCAAATAAAGATGCATCCCGAAGACTAGAAGCACACCGCCTTCAGGACTCCTCTGGGTATATTCTGCTACAAGGTGATGCCCTTCGGTCTAAAGAACGCCGGTGCCACCTATCAGAGGGCCATGACGAAGATCTTCGTTGACCTTATACACGAAATCGTTGAATGCTATATCGACGACCTCGTTATTAAAAGCAAATCATATGAGGAACATCTCGAGCATCTGAAGACCGTATTTCAACGCCTTCGGCAATACAACTTGAAGATGAACCCGCTTAAGTGTGCATTCGGAGTTTCCTCAGGAAAATTCCTGGGATTCATTGTTTGACATCGAGGTATTGAAATAGATCCGTCCAAGATCAAAGCGATCATGGAAATGCCTCCGCCAAGAACCCTTAAACAGTTGCGATCTCTCCAAGGGAAACTCGCATACATACGGCGATTTATAGCCAATCTTTCAGGCAAGTGCCGTCCTTACAGCCACCTGATGAAGAAGGGAACCCCGTTCGTCTGGGATCAAAAGTGCCAAAGCGCACTAGACGAGATCAAACAGTACCTGCAAAACCCTCCAGTGTTGACTGCTCCGGTTAAGGGAAAGCCTCTCATTCTTTACACAACCGCCCTTGAAGGTTCTTTAGGCGCATTATGAGCACAAGAGAACGATCAAGGGAAAGAAAGAGCACTCTACTACTTAAGTCGAGTTCTACTGGGGGCAGAAAGCAACTACTCCCCCATCGAAAAACACTGCCTGGCGTTGATCTTCGCGATAACAAAGCTCAGGCACTACGCGTTGGCGCATGAGGTCCGTCTCATTTCAAAGGTGGACCCCCTTAAATACTTGATGTCAAAGGCCATATTGACGGGACGACTCGCTAAATGGGCCCTACTCTTGATGGAGTTCTCGATCACGTATCAACCTCTCAAGGCAGTGAAAGGCCAGGCCATCGCCGACTTCCTCGCTGAGCATCCCATACCCGCCGATTCTCCTCTAAATTGCGATCTTCCAGACGAACATGCGTTTGATGCGATCGACGGTGGTAATACCCGATGGGAGCTCTATTTCGATGGAGCATCTTCCGTAAAGAAGCGCAAACAAAGTACCCCTATAATCAAATCGGGGGTAGGACTCATCTTTGTGACTCCACAAGGAGGGATAATGCGCTTTGCTTTCTCCCTAACAGAATCGAGGACAAATAATGAAGCCGAATACGAAGCTCTGATAGCAGGCCTCGAGATCACCATTGACATGGGAATTGAAAACCTCCTCATATACGGGGATTCTCAACTGGTCGTTAATCAAATAAACGGCGACTACCAAACATGCAAACCAGAATTGGTAAAGTACGGCGAAAAAGTGCAACAACTGTTGACTCAAATTCCCTCCTATACTTTGGAAAACATACCGCGCGCGGAAAACAGCAAAGCAGACGCATTGGCCAAACTTGCTAAAGAACTGGCTGACGAGAACCTCGATGACGTTAGAATCGTGGTGCAAAGCCGTCGGGTGCTTGCCCCAATAGAAATATCTCCGGAATCATCCGAAGAAAAAGGAGCGAGCGAGCAGATGGCTCTACAAATAAAAGACCGGGAAAAGGCCGAGGATTGGAGGGGAGTCTTCATAGACTACTTTAAGTCCCACCGAATGCCCGAAGAAGCGTCCACAAGAAATCAGCTCATGAAACGAGCTCTGTCTTTCGTCTTCGTCAATGATACTCATTTGATTCTCTATGGCTGAGATGCTTAGGACCTGACGAAGCGAAAAGGGTCGTCCAGGAAATTCACGACGGACTCTGCGGTTCTCACCAAGCAGGCCCGAAGATGAAGATGAAGATAAAATGGATGGGCTACTACTGGCCCACGATGATTCAGGACTGCCTCGAATATGCAAAGAAGTGCCACTCATGCCAAATTCATGGGGATTTCATCCATCAGCATCCAAGCCCATTACATCCAACGGTGACTAGCTGGCCGTTCGAAATGTGGGGAACTGACATAGTCGGCCCCATCGAACCAGCATCGTCTAGAGGACATCGTTTCATCCTGGCGACGACGGACTACTTTTCTAAATGGGCAGAAGCAGTACCGTTAAGAGAAGTGAAGACAGAAAATATCCTCCACTTCTTCAAGACGCACATCATATACCGGTTTGGAACGCCAAGACGGATCATCTCCGATAACGGGCCAGCCTACAGAAGCCACAAGATCAGTCGCTTCGTGCAACAACACAATATAGATTGGAGATATTCCTCGGTTTATAATCCGCGAGCTAACGGTCTAGCTGAGGCCTTCAATAAGACCTTGACGAAGATCATGAAGAAAACAGTGTCGCGAAATAAGAAAGACTGGCACGAAAGATTCCAAGAGGCTCTCTGGGCATATCGAACTACGTTTAAAACGGCCACGAACGCAACACCATATGCGTTAGTATTCGGGACAGAAGCAGTACTCCCCCTCGAGATAGAGTTACCCTCTCTACGAGTGGCAGTCCATTACGAGCTGACGGACGAAGAAAATGCTCACCTTCGGCTTGAGGAGCTTGACGCCCTTGAAGAAACACGACTCATGGCGCAACAAAATCTGGAGGCCTATAAAGCAAAGATGACGCGCTCATATGAAAGACTGGCCCGACCGAGGACATTCTGCCAAGGCGAGCTTGTGCTAGTGGTCAAAAGGCCTATGATCCCCAATCGCGCCAAGCGGGGAAAATTCGAGCCAAACTATGAAGGCCCGTACATCATAGATAAGGTCTACCAGGGTGGGGCCTATCTGCTTATGGATATGCACGGTGAAAGGCCTTTCAGGCCAATAAATGGTCGCTTCCTAAAGAAATACTACGCTTAATGAGCCACAGCCTAGGTTAATGATAGGTGACGATGACCATGTCCGCTCGCTATCTTCCTAAGCTCAAACTCTATCAGCAGTAACCAACCTTCTCAAAGTCGGACCGAAATGTCCCTAAACTAATAGCAGACCGAAACATCTTTAAACTACTACCGCAGCATCTTTAGGCTGATAAAAAAACATATAAAAATAAAACTAAAAAAAACGGTATGTCCATAAGCAAAAAGGGCACGGATGAAAACCCGAAAGGGCTCCGTGAGTAAAAACAGCAGGGCTACCGGCGAGTGTTCATGAAAACCTGAAAGGGCACGACCTCGTAAAAAAAATAATATAAAAATAAAAAGAATAAAAAAAAAACGGTACGTCCATAAGCAAAATGGGCACGGATGAAAACCCGAAAGGGCTCCGTGAGTAAAAACAACAGGGCTACCGGCGAGTGTTTGTGAAAACCCGAAAAGGCGCAACCTCGTTAAAGAACACTTACAAGATCCTCTCGACCTTGTAAGGAGAAACCACCCGCGTGAGATCCTTACGACTCACAAGTGAGCAACACACTTAGGGATCCCCACAATTCCTAAGGAGAAAATACACTTGCGAGATCCTCATGACTCGTAAGGAGAACTCTCTTATGGGACCCTTACGGCTCGTAAGAGTTGGAAGTCTTAAGTTACAGAAACCTAAACCTGTGCTTAAGCAACCCCCACAACTTTTGATATTGCCCTACAAGTGGTCCAACACAGGCTCTTGTATACAATCCACGGGCGCGAATAAACATTTCCCTAATCAAGTCTCATCCGAGACTGGGGATATGTTCGCATGATGAACAACCCTTATAAGTCCTCTCGACTTACAAGGAGAAAACCCTCTTGTAGGATCCTTACGACTTACAGAGGAACATACACTTAGGAATCCTCACGATTCCTAAGGAGAAAATACACCAACAAGATCCTCACGACTTGTAGGGAGAAATACCTTTGTGAGACCCTTACGGCTCATGAAGTTAAAAGCCTTAGACGACAGGACCCTAACCCTGGTCGCTAAGCCACCTTTGTTCAACATCGACAGAGGCAAATGATGATTCGCTCCTGGCAATATCCCAGTTGTAGCGATACTGATGCCGAAATCGGTGTCTAATTCCAGGTTTACGGCGGAAAGCCAGTAGGCCGCACATGCATACAAAATAGCCGAAATGATTGGGCAACTTGCAATAAAAAGCAGCAAGTAAAAATGTATGCATGCAAAATAGCCGAAATGGTTGGGCAACTTGCAATAAAAAGTAGCAAGTAAAAAGGTATGCATGCAAAATAGACGAAATGATTGGGCACCGCGAAAAATAGCCGAAATGATTGGGCAATCGCGACCTTCGCGATAGAAAAGCTGAAATGATAGAGCATCGCGGAAATAAAACAAAAAAAAAGAGGATGATGATAAAACTTTGGCCCTACAGTTAAGATCGCATCGATCCCTGTATACAATCCAAGGGCGTAAACAAAGAGGGAACCATACTTTCCCAACAGGCTCCGCCAGAAGACGAAGCCAAATCTAGACGGTTCAGTCCAACTCCGAACAAACCAGTGTCTTCAGCAAATTCCTCGACTCACGGATACAAACACTCCTTGACGAGAGCCTCCTGATCCGCGTCGACTCGCAGAGCCACCAGTGCCTCCGTGGGAAATCCTCGACTCGTTTCAAACCCCAAGGAAACAAATAATCCTTGGCGCTTGGGAAACAAATAATCCCTAGCAAACTCCTCGACTCACGGATACAAACACTCCTTGACGAGAGCCTCCTGATCCGCATCGACTCGCAGAGCAACCAGTGCCTCCGTGGGAAATTCTCGACTCGTTTCAAACCCCAAGGAAACAAATAATCCTTGGCGCTTGGGAAACAAATAATCCCTAGCAAACTCCTCGACTCACGGATACAAACACTCCTTGACGAGAGCCTCCTGATCCGCGTCGACTTGCAGAGCCACCAGTGCCTCCGTGGGAAATCCTTGACTCATTTCAAACCCCAAGGAAACAAATAATCCTTGGTGTTTGGGAAACAAATAATCCCTAGCAAATTCCTTGACTCACGGATACAAACACTCCTTGATGAGAGCCTCCTGATTTGCGTCGGCTCGCAGAGAAACTGTGTCTCCGCGGGAAATTCCCGATTCGTCTCAACATGCAAATGAAGCCCCAGGCAGCAGGGACTAAAAAAAAAACTTGCTTCCTGAACAATGGGACCCTGCAAGTCAATCCAAAATGGTCTCTTGCATACTATTCACGGGTCTCACACTCTAAAATCGAGTTTCGACAAGGAGGGAAACAACCGCTTATGGGTCCTCTCGACTCATAAGAGGGAAAAATTCTCTTGTACGATCCTTACGACTTATAAGAGGAAATCACACTTAGGGATCCTCACGATTCCTAAAGAGAAAAACCCACCAACGAGATCCTCTCGATCCGTAGGGAGAAAAGTCTCTATGAGTCCCTCACGGCTCATAGAGTTGAAAAGTCTTAGGCGGCAGATCTGAACCTGCGGCCTAAGCCATTGCTATCTCTTGGAAAAAACTAAGTTATCTGCCAATTATGTTTATCAAAGACAACATGCTGATAATAAGAGAAGGCAGAAAGCAAAAGAGCATACAAGACATTGCAAAAGAAAATGTGTATCTTTATTCACTGACTTCAATCAAATACAAGATGAATCGTACAAAAGAAGAAAGAATGGATACATGTTATTTAAAAGGAAAATTTTACAAATACATTGATACAAAGGCAACTACTGGGAAGGAAGCGTCTTAAGTAGCTTTATCAGTTGTTCGCACACTTCCTTCCATGCCTTTTCCCGATCGGCTACCACCGCCAGTTCTGCCTCTACTTGGGCCCGCTGCTGCACGACAGATGCAAGCTGATCCCTGACGGCCTGATGAGTAGCTTCACGGCCTGGAGTGTCATGCTCGGTGACATCAAGTGCCCGCTTCAGTCTCAGTCCATTTGATATGCTCTCCAGAAGGCCCTCGAAGACGGCCTTTACCTCAGCGGCGTTTGCCTCAACTTCAGCACGCAGGCGAGCAGTTTCACTTGAAGATTCTTAGCACTCCTTTAGCCTCAAAGCTGCTTCTTGTTCCAAATGACGGAAATGAGAAGTGCTTTGCTCGAGCCATGCTCCCCGTTGAGTGCTCACGGCCAAAGTCTCAGGGGATAGGCGCATCGACTCCAGCTGATGAAGGCAAGCCTCAATCTCCCGACAATAGTTAACCCAAGAGGTGACAATGCCCTCGTCATGGAAGGTGGCAAATATCAACAACATCGGGTTAACCGTCGTAGCGAACTCCTCAGCAGATGTAGGAGCCTCGACGTCGAGTTCCTCGATGTAGTCGCTCAACATGCGCAGACTATTCGCCGCACCTTTTGAGGACGGACGTCTCTGGGAAGGGCCGCCCGGTATTGTAATGCGAGACTCGAAAGGCACCGAGACTGGAACGATAGCTGAAAAGGACAAAATGTGATTAGATGATGATTCAATAGATGCGGAGAAAGTCATTGATAAGATAGTTTACTATACCGGTTGAAGCAGGTGGCAAGGCCGGAAGGGCCGGTGGCGCAACCGATCTTTCTTCTCCCCCTTCGATTTGTAACACTGCGGTCAGGATAAGAGAGAGTTAGAAATAATTCTACCACTAAAAAAAAACAAAGATATCAATCGGGAACGGTACTCACCAGCGCTACCAGAGGGGTAGGCGAATTCAGATGGGAAGGAGAAGTGTGGGAGCAACACTTGATAAAGATGGTCAAAAAGCACTCCTGAAAGACACAACAGTATAACTTTAGTACACAAATTATGCGTCTGGAAGATAAGATTAATAAATTGCAAACCCATACCTTCCAACATCTTCGAGGGTATGAGAGAGGGTTGAGAGGTGACCACCGCCAAGGCAGTCGTTGAGGGCGCACCCCCGAGCAGTGGGGCATCGGCGCTGACTGCACCTGCGTTACAAAAAAGGTAAATTTGTCAGAAAAATTGTGAGGTAAAGAAAGAACACTAACTTGGGATTTACCTGACGAGCTGCCGGCTGAAACGGAGGCGTCTCCCTCCTCCGTGGACATGAGACCACCCCCCGTGGCCTCATCGCCCGACTCGATAGGGACCGTTGTCGTGCTCACAAGACCTGGAGACGGCGGGAGATCGTAGGCAGGGAAGGCAATGATTGGAGCGTTGCCAGATTCTTGGAAGGAAGCGGCTGACTCCTCCCCGAAAGTTGTGCCCATCTCATCCGCTACTTCTTCGGGCTCCGCCGCCTCCATCGGCTCATCCACCGTCACCACGAGGTCACTGGCCTCAAGCGCCTCGTCCGCCACCACCCTCAGTTCAGTTGTAATGATCATTTCATCTGCCGCCACTTCAGGCTGGGCATCAATGACCCTCGCAGCTGTAGACCCCTCAACCTCTATCTCGGGCCCCGAAGCCTCGACGATGTTGCCCACTGTCGGCTCGGGTTCGGCAGGCATCACCCCCTCTGTTCCCCTAGGATCAACGGTCTCCGCCTCACCCTCGGTCGGACTTGGCCCTGCAAAATAATATATGTAAGAACCGTCGGCATTATAACTTTCACAATAAAAATTCTGAAAGAGATGTTACCTGAAGTGGACTTATCATTTGCGCTTCGAACGGCACGCGCCACTTGCCTGCGAGCGGTGGATAGGGCGACAAGGGCCTCTTCGGAAGGAGTATCTGCCCGAGGGACGGTGCTTGGGCCCGCTCCCATAACCAAAGCAGCCCGGTGCGCCTCAGCCGTTTCCTCTCCTCCTGGGCCGTTGAGAAGGACCTAACCAGAGCCTCTCGCATTGAGGCATCCTCGTCCGTATACAGGGATGCCTCCAAACTCTTCAAGGCATCCCTCGTCGATTTGTCAAGTCGAGGCCCTTGCAGCAGTCTCGACGAGACCGGAACTCCAGTGACGGGTTCCGGAAGAATATCTTCGTCTACTGGTATAACCCCTAGAAAGAAAACAAGGAAAGAAAGTTAGGTTGATCATCGAAAAGAACGACGAAATTCGCTTTAAAAAAAAAAGAGGGGGATGGGACATACCGGCGCCCGCTAAAGTGCGTTTCTCCTCCTCCTTTTGGAAGGTTTTCAAAGAGGCAGCGATAGCTTCTTCGGTAGAGACACCTGTTGAAAATGGGGAAAAGTATTAGTTAAGAATAATGATAAAAAATGCGATGAAATGATGAGGAGAGCAGCTAATAATTACCTGACTCAGCGAGTTTACTTAACCACGCTTCAAGCCTCGCTGATCGCTCAGAAGCCGCAATGGCGGCCGCCAGGTCGGTGTCTGCGGGGTCTACCGCGAAGCCCTTATTGCTGCCATACTCACTTATTCCTTTGGTAGGAGAGGCCTCAGGCTCTAAGCCAAGAATCGCGTCAAGGGAAAGGAGCGACTTCTTCTTCTTTTACCCGCCAGCTCTGGATGCACCCAGGACTGATTTACGCTTAGCGGACGCCTTGGGGCGGCGGGTCTCGATATCCTCGCCGGCGCCAGACTCTTGCGGTACCACATTTACCGCCTCCACTGAACCACGGGAGGCTGGTGGCGCATCCACAATATCGCGAAGTGGCAATCCGCGCGGAGGGCTCAACACGCGCGGAGGTCCGCTCCAGCACCTTTGAATGGAGAAATAACCGGGGTCCTCGGCTTCAAGGGAGCCTTGCGATCGCCGCCGGGAGGTGCACCCTTGCGGTCAACCAGCATGCGTTTTTCCATTTGGATAACTGGACCCATAGCATGCGCATACCAAGCCACGTACGCGTTGAGGACTTTGGGGATGCAGCTCGGTTCGCTGATGAAGAAATAAGAACCCGTGTTGAGCCGCATAAAGTGGTGCATTGCATTCTTTATCCCCTCTCGGTTAACCACGGGCTTTTCCAAGAAGGCTTCCATCGGGATCCCTTGGTTGTAGATCGATTGTTGAGCAAACCGGTGAGGATTATACCTCATGAAGAGTGCTGTCTCATTCTGCCTGAACACTAGGTAGCCCTGCCGAATGGAGTAGAGATGGAGGATTTCCCGATCCTTCAGTATGGAAGCCCCGTCTTTAAAATTATCGCGTAGCGACACTACCGACTTGGTGGTCTCTGAGCCTATTGTTATGACCTTATCCAAGAAGAAAACCTTCACCCCGACCAGGTGTGGTCGAAGGAGCAGCCCCCTAGCCTCCCGCGGAGGTGCAACAACGATCGAAGCCCCGACCAACCGTATGACCCTTGGGAGCCTGCATTTCTCAAAAAAGGGAGGAATCCTATGGGCGCCAAACACCCCGTGCACGTACATTTCCATCCAAGAAGTAAAGTAGTGCATCGGGAAGTTGGCGGGTTGCACCCCAGGCTCACTAGCGTCCGCCGCTACGCTAAGTCCATTATAAAGATAAGCCAGCCCGGCAATTCCTACTGACAACTGTAAACCAGCCACCATCCGATGCGCTGGGTAGAAAACAGTCGGCCGCATATGGCGTAGATGCATATGAAAAGAAAAACTGCACAACCACAAGCCCAAGAACCCTATAAAGAAGGTCTCTTCATCCATGTCGGGGACGGCAATTTCTGAAAAAGGGACGACGGCGGCACCGGGAAGATAAAAGTCTTTGTGGTCATCCTCCGATGTGGGTCGGCGATCAAAACCGAACCCAAAAGGGTCGTCAAACTGGGCGAACTTCTCGCTCCGCTCTGATAAGAACTCTGGTTGAATGAAGCGAGCAATGAAATCTGCAAAACTGACTCCCCTGTCACCCGATTCTAGATAGAGTCCTTCATAAATCTCCAATACCTTCACTAAGCCCGGGTACTGGTGCTGAATAGCGTTCTCCGGCGTCAGGTCAAACACCAGCGGCTTGGTGGCAAAGACGTATTCATCGGGAGGAAGCAGCTCCTCGTAAGGCTCTCCCCTCATCGGCAGACCCGAGATTTCAGCAAACTCCTCCAAGGAGATAGAGACTTCCCGGTCCGTCATCAGGAAGGTGTGTGTGGGAATATTCCATTGTTCGATAAAAGCCTTAACCCACCACGTTAGAGGAGAAGGATACTCAAAGAGCGAGACGTAAATGGCCGAGTACAAACCAATCCTCATCAGATGAATCCTCCTCGCTAATAGGATGTACCGGGCCCATTGCAAATATCCAGCAGGCGGTCGTGGGATCGGTCCAATGCTATAAGCCTGTCCCCAAGGGCGCGCTTCACCCTGACAAATTCTCCTCCCTAAAATATCTATTGCCGGCGGCGGCTGCACGGGGATCGCACCAATCGCAGGCTGGAGGAGGTCATCCGAATTCCAATTTTTGACCTCCACGGCATACTTCACCGGGGGTTCATCTGCGTAGGGGAGTGAAGATGTTGGCTCAGACGGCATGGCGGAACTGAAACTGCGACGATCCTGGATGATTTCATTGTACCACCTACCCCACAAGTGAAGGTTTTTGTGTTCGGGGTCATGATCCTTGATGAGAGCGAGCACTACGCGGTCCACCGGTGCCTAGGGAAACCCTCCCTCCGAGCGAACAAACGGAAAAGACGAATTGGCAGACATGTTTCCTTCAAAGAGACAAACATTAGCCATCAGTATTATAATTCCAACGCTCAACATGTTTAAATTTTTATACCGTACCGCAATGTAGTGGATAGGGGGACCAAAGGGGGCCCACAAAATCTGGATGACGGCGCATCATTTAATAAGACAGTCCCATCGTTGGATGAGACTGTCAGTTAATAAAAAGATCCCCAATAGAATATCCTCATTGATGGGAAATCCCCAGAGACAAGGAGAAAATCTCCTCTTTTAGAGCAAAGCTCCGTCACAGAGTGACATTTGTCAAACTCTGGTCTCAAGGGAATAAAAAATTTCCTTGGAAAGAGCCCAGCTCTATAATCATGATGGAAAAGCCATCAAAAAGGAAAACTTTAACTCCTAAAGATTAAAAATTTAGGAACTTAAAGATCCACAAAAACTTTTAAGAGTTCCCCACTTTCAGATCAGAAAAGGTCTACATTTGATCCATGAGCAAAGCTCTGTTCATGGGTTAAAACCCATGAACAAGATCTCTGTAGATCTATAGATTTCTGAGAGCAAGGCTCTGTTAATAAAACCCCAAAGGGGTTTTCTTTAGATCAAAGATCTATGAGAGCAAGGCTCTGTTAATCAAATTTAATTTAATTTAAATTTTACCTAAGTTGTTCTAAAAATCTGAACTCTGGAAAGAAATGAGAGCAAGGCTCTAAAAATCTTAAACAAGAGCAAGGCTCTAAAATTCAAGTTCTTGAAAATGGTAAAAAATTTATCAAGGACCAAGGGTCCTATTTATAGGCGCTTGCGCCCCTTGAGCTCACCCCTTGATCCAACGATCTGGAGTTTGCCACCGCTGCACTCACGTGTGCGCCACGTGAGCGCAACGGTGGGGGGGCATTTGTTTCGCCCAATCAGAGCAAAGCTCTGTTGAAATTCAAAATTCAAAAATTCTGAAGCAACGTTTCAAGTCTCGGGCGCAACGCGCCACATGTCAGGCGCTGATATGTCAGCGCAGCGCCCAAGAAGGCGCACCCAATCAGAGTAAAGCTCTATTAAAGGAAGCAACGCTTCGGTTGCGCAGGCGCTGCGCTGCGCGACACGTGTCAGCGCAGATGCGCTTGTGCAGTTGCGCTGCGCTGTGCGCTGCGCGACACGTGTCAGCACAGATGCGCTGCGCGACACGTGTCACGCGCTGAGGCATCTGCGCCAAACAGAATTAAAATTTTAAGAAATCTTTTCTGTTCTTGTTAAAACAAAAAGATTTTCTTTTGCAAAGCAGAAGCACTTGGACCAAAGATCCAACTGTGGGGAAAATTCCCCAAATCACTCAGAAAAAGATCTCTTTAACAAATTTAACTAATTTATGGGCACTATAAAAATGACCCTAGGCCTCAATTAAAAGGCATCAACATCTTTCTAAAAAAAAATTGAGAGAAGAGAACTCTGAGAAACTCCTCAAGAATAAAAAGGTAAAAAACCTTTAGAAAAAAGAGAAAGTTCTTTTATGAACAGATCATAGATCTAAAAACAAGATCAATGATCTTTAACACAAATAAAATAAAACAAAAATAGTGCTTTGCAATTTTCATGAACCTTTGGTTCTCTGAGATAAGAAAAACAAGAGAAAAAAATCTTATTTTTCTATGATCTAAATTTGATCAAGAAATCAAATAGTGCTTTGCACTTCTGTTCTTGAATCTAAAAGATTCTTGGTGCTTTGCACTTGCAAACTGCGCTGTTGCGCTCTTGGGAGAGCGCCATGTGTCAGCATCTAAACCACTTGCGCTATGAAATAAGAGCTTTGCTCTCTCGAGTTGGCGCAACTCACCAGAGCGCGCCACGTGTCAGCAGCGCACTGCACTGTTGCGCTTGCGCTCACCAGAGCGCGCCACGTGTCAGCAGCGCAACAGCGCAGCGCACTAGCGTAGTGCACTGCACTGTTGCGCTCGCGCTCACCAGAGCATGACACGTGTCTTCACCACAAGCGCTTGCGCTCAGTGAGTGGCGCAAAGCGCCTAACAAATGCAATGCAGGGCCAAGCCCAATTAAAAGACCAAACAGGCCTAATTAAATTGATGCTCTGCATCATTTATAAATGGGCAAAGCCCAAACAAAAATAATAAAATGCTATGCAGATGCCTTGCAGAGCCCAAAATAAATTGATGCTCTGCATCTTTTATGGGCAGAGCCCAAACAAGAAAATAGAAGTAATGCAATGCATTATTTAAGTGTGGGCAAAGCCCTAGCACAGGTCTAATGGACTAAAAATAAATAAAATGTTGAACATTTTCAACTGGACTTAGTCCAATTCTGACCGTAAGTCTTTAAATTAAATTGAACTGAGCACAAATGCTCTCTCAAGTCAATTTATATCCGGTTCGAGGGTACATCTCCGAACTCCTTTGACATCCATCGTTGTAATTCCTCAACGACGTCAAAGAGGTGACGGGTCCCAACGACCACACATCAATACGGACTGCGGGGTCCTTAAACTCGTGGACGAAACTTCCCTAAACTAATATTGGACCGAAACGTCCCTAAACTAATATTGGACCGAAACGTCCCTAAACTAATAATGGACCGAAACGTCCCTAAACTAATGTCGGACCACCACGTCCCTAAACTGGAACAATAGAGCCTCCAAATGCTCTTTTGCCGGATCTAAACGGTCCCGTTTAAGTTGATCTTAGCCGCAACGCGACTAATGTATCCTTAAACTAAAAACACCAAACCCAAATCTAAGTAAATACGGATTTGGACTAATCCACGTCCTACGGGCGACGGCATTACTCAGTCTCCGTATACAATCCACGGGCAACCACAAACAAAACAAACACACACGACACGAAGTGAAATTCTGGAGAAGGAGAAAGTTGTTACCACGATGCGGTAGCGTAATTAACTGCAGGGGCTTGCGCCTGCAGGGAAGAGCGTCCCCACAATCAAAAACCCCTCAAGCGAGGGGGAATCTGACGAAGTCTGCTACATCGGCCGCATCCGTCTAAACCTCCGATACACGGTGCCATAAATCAACTTGGCATCTTCGGAGAGGTGGACAGATAAAACCAAATAGCATCTGCCCCAAATCTCAGCGTCAGGACATCGCGGTCCTGTGCGCCGCCGTTCGGAGGGGAACAAGGGTTCCGTAGGGTGGCAACAAGGTTTCGGGAGGCATCGTCCATGCCGTTTTCAAATTTTTTCCGTACTAAAGAACCCTAACCCTAGAATCTTAACTAGAGAATTAAGCGAACAAGCATGTAAACAACTTTACATCTAAATGAATGAGAAATACAACCTTTGTAGACCGGTCTTTCACTTCTAAAGCTCCGTGTAGTAGTCCCTTCACTCTAAGTAGTGAACACCCAAACTCTAGTAAGGGTTCACATGAACAAATGAACAAGCTTGCTCGAAATCTTCGAAGTTGAAGATGATCTACGTCGAGGAGACTCAAGCTCCTGCTACCTCTTCGCTAATGGTAGATTAGTGAAGCAAACACCCTAAACTAAATGGCTAATATAGTAGAGAATGATGAAGTAGGAATTGGGCTCACTTTAGATTAATTTTTCTCACAATATTTCATCACCTTTTCAAAAAATAGAAAGATTTTCCATGAGGAAGAAGAAGATGAAGTGGAGATGAGAATGAAACTCTTGAGGTGATAATAGCAACCATGGGTGTTAGTGTCATACACTAAGTCATGTAGAGAATAAACCATGGCTAACAATATTGGTTAGGTTAATAAATATCTACAAGTAAAACAAACCTAGTGGACTAAGTCAAAGATGCTTCAAGCTTCTCCAAGCTTCCAAGCATTACAATTTCCAACTAATATTGAATTACTTTAAATAAATAAAATCTCATATTATTATAAGCATGGTGTAAGTCTTATACACCCATGTAGCATGTGGTATCTAGCATGATACAAAAGATATACATTAATATATATCACATATATACTAAGTGTACACTAGTGAGAAAAAGAAATGTTTAAGTGGGCCAATATTGGTTAATGTAAATTAATATATCACATATATAATTATACATTAAATTATTAAATCAACACTTAATTCAATAATCCGGCTAAATCACATACAACTGGCTAATATCAAATGTAACAATTTATCGAATGAACACTTGATCCGATAACCAGGCTATATCACATATAACCGACCAATATCACATATCGCGAGAATAGAATGCGGTATCGCATACGCGCTTTAATCTCTGTCCCGCACATGTAATATATGTGCTGCTATTTCGTTTCGCATGAAGCAGAAAACCTCTATGTAGGACTCTAAAGACTCGTCAATACGCCGGCAGTAGATGATGATCATATCAAACACCCACAAGCCGCAAGCGGTCTGCTAAACGTAACGGTCACCCAGGTATTGAGCGATCAGAAGATCAACAAGCAAGCCTGCTAATACTCCTGCGAGTCCAATCAGTAACACTACCGTACAATCCAGTCTCTTTGTCAGATATGTCGCATATCGCAACCTGGGGGTGGTAAAACGTCAGACCCCAATAGCCTGATAAGTCATGCCGATGAAACGTCCATAACGGTTCGAGAAATTACTGATAACACTTACCAGTAGATCTCAGGAACCCTGGCCAGAGATTTCCTGTTATGGCCAATCGAGCATAGCACAACATCAACTCCCAATACCGGGAGAGACAAATCCCCTCCTATCGCTCATTGCCTCCATGTGACTCGGGTCTGTACCCAAAACCCACCTTTTTGCATGATCTCTTGAACGTGGTATGGTGGAAATCAAAGTCAGTAGGAATCACACAAGATTCTATGACGATCTCGGGTCGACAGACTAACCTGTACCAGTGTCACTAGAGAACTGCTATCTGACGATAGTTATAATACCATCTAGGAGTTCTCGGCGAGTCCATTCAGTGTACCCAGTCTCCACTGAGCACTCGTATACCTTCTCTGATGTCAAACACCAATGGATATGGGATCATCCATCGCCCATCATATGGGTCAAGAAGCGTATACGCTAGTCTACTCTGGAGTATCGATGCCCTGTCTCGATACTCCCACGACTAGGAACATTTGAAGGTTGTACTTGCCGACTACCTCTGCCCACGAGTATGATCCACATCATAATCCTGGTAGTCAAGTACTCATCCTAAGGGCTTTATCAACATGTAATAGAGTGACAACAATTGTACATGTTAAGATAAAGTGCAACCAGATAGCATACTATCATGTCGAGAAAGAAAATCCTCCCTATATATGTCCAAGCATCCACTACAATATACATCGTATGAATAGTAATGGCCTCTAGGGCATACATATAACTGACAAACAGGTCTTGGTCGAATTCATGAATATAAAAAAATTTGCAAGTTCATATTCAAGTTGTAATCTTGTATTCAGGTATTCATGTCAAGTTCATATCAAGTTATATTCATGATTCGGTCAAGTCAAGTCAAGTATTCAAATTCAAGTTTGGATTTTCAAGTTCAAGTTTGGATTTGAGTTTAGACCCTGGTTCGAGCTTGTATTCAGGCTTTAGTCATTTCTTATTAATGGATTTAACTGTTGAAATTCTTAAGTTCGAGAGTAATCGGACAACTGCTGCACATGGACGGCAGGATTTGTGTCTTTTTCCAAGACAATTGTAATTGATGACTTCGTAAATTTGCAGTGTTGTCTAACCTAAATAGGCAAACACTCACTTTCTCCGGCTCCTTAGCGCTTAAGAGAAATGATACCGCTTAAACCTATATTAATCTAGTGTCCTTAAAGATTTATTCTTATTGTTTCAATTGTGTTTACAATGTTTGTATTTCTCGAAGGGGTTTTATGAAAAATATTTTAATATTGTTTAAAAATAATCTCGAGGCTGATTTATAAAATTAATAGTTTTTATAACAATGTATTTTAATATTGTTGATATTTTAGTAATGAAACTTAGCTTTTAAAATTTTATGGTATTTTTATGAAAACTATACTTTTGGAACCTGGTGGTATTTTATTAAAATTTTAATCTTTCATTTTAAAAAATAATTTTCACAATTTTTTTTGATTGAAAATATGGGTTCATAATTTTATATAATTTTCCAAAGTTTAATTTGTTTAAGGAAAATCGTATTCTTTTAAAAATCGTATTTTTATTCCTTCGGAGACTGAATTCTCCGTGAGAAGTTCTGCATCTCGTTCTACCATTCCAAGGACGTGCAATAATCTGCACTATCCACAAACGAGTCCCCTAACGAGAGTTGTAGATGCGTAATTGCAAAAGATGTAAAAATATCGATAAAAACATTTTTGTAAAAGCAATGGTATTTTATTGTAAATCATATTCTTTAAATTAAATATACATCTAAAATATCGTGCTATGAAACAATAGTGTATGTGGTGGGATAGGTCGTTACTCCATGAATTTCTATAAGTATATATTCAAACTATCGGTAAAGGGTACCTTTAAAGTTCATCGTATTTATATGAAATTGTTCGATTTATGCGGTTACTTCACATGAAATTTTAATTACATGAAAAGATAAATAATGTGAATAATATGTTAAGGTGATATTAGAGGTTTAGAGTGAAATGTTAATATAGCAAAGTGTAAGTCGATGTCGCGCACCCTGCGGGTTCGCGGGGAGGCGGAATTTTCAAAAAACGATTTTCCTAAAGCTCGCAACACCAGCTAAACTCCAGGATCTATTCGAAAACCATAAATAACAATTAGCTAGGAGGTTCTAACTACTTGGTAGAAAGTTATACCTCCAAGAACCAGTCCTTCGGGTCTTCTTTTCCTCCTCTCCTTGGGCTGCTCAGGGAGCGGATGAAGGTTGCGATGTTGGCCTCCTCGTGCCAAAGATGATCCACCCGAGAGTATATGCTTCAAGCTTCAACTTCAAAACCGAAGTAACTGGGGTACTAAGTTCCCTAATCTAAGTAGCCTAGGTGAAGTAGAGTAGCTAATAGATTGTTTTATCTCATTAGATCCTTTATTTCACAACACATGTGAGGGTAAGGATCACTTGAGAAAGAAGGAGAGAAAATAAAGAGAGAGAATGAAAACTTGCAAATGAGCTAGGTTCAATGAGTGAAGAATGGCTCAAGACTTTTACTCATTGAAGCATTGAAATAAATCACAATATTAAATCCCCACCATTCTTCAATAGTAATGCCAAACCAATAAATAAATACCTAAGTCATTCCTCACACCATACCACAAAAATCTCCTCCAATTTCCACCTCATTAATCCATTTAATAAAATAGATAAATCAATAATGAGGTACCCCCTTCTAAAACCATGTCTTGCCAAATTACAAGAATGCCCTCACCGTATATACATACCCGTATTCGTATTCCGAAAAATAAGAATACAATGAGATGATAACAATCCAATAATACAATACTAGGATCCGGCTTAAACCAAAGCCTGCTAGTATTATCCGCCCGAACAACATCTGTGTAGCCAGTACACGTATATGATCGGAACCCTGCCGTAAAACCATACAGCCTCTACATCTTTTGCCCGAAGCAGGGAAACCTTCTGTGTGGGACTCTAAAGACTCGATAGTATGCTGGCAGTGGGTTTAACAACAAGTACGTCAGCAGTACTAGCTGCACGTAACGGCTACCCAGGTATCTGTCGATAAGAAGGACGATGAGCAAACTCATCTGAACTCCTACTGAGCCTATCTGTGACAATCTTCGTACAGTCCGGTCTGTTCATCTAAGATACTCGCATATTGTTCTTAGGTGGATGGTAAACGTCGAACCCCTAATAGCGCAATAAGTCATGCCGGGACAGAGTCCAAAACACCTTGAGAAACAACTGGAGTACCTACCAGTAAATCTCGCTTGCCCTGGTCAGGGACTTTGTGTCATGGCTTTCCGAACACAGCACGATATCAACCCCCAATACCGGGAGAGACGAATCCTATCTAACCGCTACTGCCTCCAAGTGCTTCGGGACTGCATCTAACTACTACCTGTTTTCATGACTCCTTTGAGCCATGGTAGGGTAGTAATCAAAGAACAGAGGGAACACACTCGTGGCAAAGTGCGATGAAGTCAACGAACTAAGCTGTACTCATATCACCTGGGAACTGCTACCTGACGATAGGTATAATACCAACCAGCAGTTCCCGACGAGTCCTGTCCAATGTAACTCATAACCTAATTTGCAACTGCATACTATCTCCAGTAAGACGTACTAATGGCTGTGGGACAGACCATCTCCCCGGTCGGGATGAGAAGCGTATACACTAGTTTACTCTGGAGTATCAATGCCCCGTCTCGATAATCTTATGACTAGGGACCTGTATAAGGATGTGTTTATAGACTACCTAGCCCCCACTAGTGTGACTGCCATCACAACGCTGGTAGTCAAGCAAAGATCCTAAGGGTTCTACCAATATGTATAAGTGGTATGCTAAAAGAAGCACATGCACATATTGAGGTAAAATCAAACCAAGTAGCATACTACTATTTCGAGCAAGACTGTTATTATAATTGTGAATATCCCAAGCTTTCAATATGTAATATACAATCCAGTATGATACAATAATGGCCTCTAGGGCATATCTCACTAACACAAAGGTAACAAAAGTTGTTTAAAAGAAAAGATTACAAGTTAACTCCACTTTTGTCGATATGTTTTAAGAATTGTTTTAAGGTGAAATGAAAGAGAGAGGAAAGGACTTACGGGTTATGTAGGATTGAGAAAAGAGTAAGAAATAGAGGGGAAGTCTTCATGGCGTCGCAGTAGCGTCGGAAATGGCTCCGGTCTCCAAAGGAATGAACTTGGATTGGTAACTCCACTTGACTAGCCTTAACCTATTTCTTGAGCGAAGAAATTTAGAGAATTTTTGAGAAATTTTTAGAATGGGGAAGAGATAGGGGTGGGGTGGTATTTATAGTGTAGAAATGAATGTGTGTGAATTAAAGAATTTAAAATAGGGTTAGTGGAGAATTGAAGAGTTTCTGGTTAAATTCAGAGAAATCAAACAATAAAATAAAGTAGAGTGGAGCTGAAGGGGTGTAAGGGTGAAGCACTGAGGTGTTTGGGGGGCATCAAGACCGCTGGTAGCAGCCATATGGCAATTTTGGAAAGTCGGATGTGCGCCACCTGTCTCGAAGATTGGGTCATGAGTTTTATACTATGTTAACTTCTCATTTATCCCGTTTGATTTTTCTGAAACTTTTCCATTCTCCATGTATTGCACGTGCAACTCTTGGGCTTCCGAAAAGTTAGAAAGTAGAATATTAAAACTAATTGGGACTGATAGGATTCGAACACGCGGGGTATGTCACAGCAGTAGAGAGGCTTAACCAGTGAGCTACAAGTTTTTTGCTTTTATTGAACAAAAATAACTTATAGCTCCTAGTCAGGCTGAAATACCCTTTCTATATACTGAATAAATTACATTTGTACAGAGATTTCAGAGTCTTTGCATTCTACCCCTTTATAAAAATTTTGTTCTTGAAATTTACATAGAGACTAATTTTCAAAAAGGTGAGGGTATCATGCACGTGTATCATCTTCTCGCTCCCAAGTTGATTCTCTCGGCGAATACCTACTCCACATCACTCAGACCAAGTTCACCTCTTTGTTCCATAATATCTTCACCTTTCGATCTAAGATCTCAACCGGTTGCTGCTCGCAGGTTAGATCGATCTGTACAGTGAGCTCTGAGTGATCAAGTATGTGGCTGGGGTCGCTCACATGTCGTCGTAGCCGGGATATATGGAACACGTTATGCACTTCTTCTAATGAGGGTGGTAGTAGAATCTATTTACCGCCGAAAACAGAGACAAACTGGGAAGGATCATCTTGCCTGAATCTGGGGGCATATGCTATTTGGATTTATCCTTCCACCTCTTCGAAGATACCAAGTTGATTTATGAAACCATATATCAGAGGTTTGGATGGATGCGGCCGTTGTAGCGGACTTCTTCAAATTCCCCTCATTTTATGAGAGGGTTTTGATTATACGGACGCTCTTCCTTGCAGTTGGAAGCCCCTACAGTTAATTAAATTACCGCATTGCGATAACCACTTTATCCTTCTCCGGCAATTCACTTCGTGTCGTGTGTGTTGAAACTTGAAGTCTCGGGTTCTTTATATAGTGGAGGCAGATTGTTAATTGGTTTTGAGAAAATCTCTCATTGAAAGATTCTAATTGATTTAATTGGTCTCAAAATTGATTTCAGGAATTTTACCCACCGTTGGATTTTTGATCTAAGTGTCTCTATTTTTACAGAATATGTTGTTCTTGTTTTAACAAGATGGAGGGAATATTCTCTCATATATAGAATAAAATTCTATTGAACGGTGATATTTTCATCACTGTTGGATTTTTAATCCAAGGGTGCTTGGTTTTACAAAGAGCAATCTTTTTTTGTTTAGAAAGATATGGGAAATATTTTCCATCTCACTGGATCATTGATCCACCAACTTTCTATTTAATAAAAAATATCCCTCTCAACAGAATTTAATTCTATGTTTAACCACCATTGGATCCTTGATCCAACGGTTCATTGAATAGAATTTAAATCTACGTAAAGAGGTGCCCTCACGTGTTTAACACGTTGGGCTTATTCAGCTTCTCTAATTTGGCGCTCATATGCCTTGCATATGGGCGCTCGTGTGTTTAACACCTGAGGCCAATTTGGCCAATAGTTGTTTGACAACAGCTCCTATATGCTTTGCATATAGGCGCTCATGTGTTTAACACGTGAGGCTTATTTATCCTACCAATTGTTTAATTATTGTGCCTATATGCTTTGCATATAGGCGCTCGCGTGTTTAATACGTGAGGCTTATTTAGACTACCAATTGTTTGATTGCAGTGCCTATATGCTTTGCATATAGGCGCTCGTGTGTTTAACACATGAGGCTTATCTAGCCTATCAATTGTTTGATTGCAGCGCCTATATACTTTGCATATAAGCGCTCACATGTTTTTCACGTAAGGCTTATTAGCCTATTAGTTTGTTTGATTACAGCGCATATATGCTTTGCATATAGGCGCTCACGTATTTAACCCGTGAGGTTTGAGTTGTGGGGAATTTTCTCCTCTTTTTCTCTTTTTTATATGAGAGAACAAATGCCCCCGGCGTTGTTCTCATGTGGCTTGCACGTGAGTGCAACGCTGTCCATTTTTATCACCGTTGCATTGCTTAGGGGAATGGGAAGCTAAACCGCTTCCCATCACGTCTGATAAATGGGGCCTTTAGCCCTTGAGATGACCACTGTTTCTTCATCTTCTTCCTTAACTTTTCCTTGAGAATTTAGTTCTCCTTCCAGAGCTTAGTTCTCTACCCCTAGCATTTTAGGGTTAAACTCTGCAAACACTCCTTTTTGGTAAGAATTATGAACGACATTCACCTCTTACGAAACCCTTTTTGTTCTTGCTTAGATTTTAAATCCATCAATAGAGCTTTGCTCTGATCTTTATGAGATCTAAAATTTTTTTTTTTTAAAAGTAGACTTTGGGATCTTGAATCAATGAGGATTGTTAGTTCTCCTCTTAGGATTTACTCTATCACTGATCTTTGAGAATCCTTGAAATTTAATTCTACTTCCTTTGTTTCCCCACCATGGGGGTTCCTGGGATTTAATCCCATTATTGAAGAAATTTAATTCCATTTTCCTACAGAGCCTAACTCTGAGAGATTTAGGGACTTTTGGGAATTTTTTCCCCTTCTGTTCTTGAGAATTTTTCTTTTTTAGGATTTTAATTCCCTTTTCACAGATTTGAATCTGTTGCCTATTTTAACAGAACTCGCTTTTCTAGAATGTTTAAAAAAACTCCACTGTTTATTAATGAGAATACTTTTGGATTCTCACAATGATTATCTTTCCTTATCATTGGTGAGCCGTCATTTGGATTTTGTGGGGCCTACTGGCTTTGTAGTTAGTAATCTCATGAGACAAACTCATATATATTTTTATTATTAAATGGTTTTCTTCCTTTTTTCTCTTTAGGTACAATGGCATCACTTCCCTACTTTCCTTAAACACGCTCGAAGGTCACTTTCCCACAGTCGCCATCAGACGAGGAAGTTATGCCAATGATTAGGGCATATGATATGGATAATAAGAGCTTTCTCCTATGGGGAGTTTGGTATGGACATATTATCAGGGGTCGACATAGTTTCACATGCGAAGTACCAACAGAACCCATCCGTTCAATGTCATTCATAGAGCGTCCGCGTACTGCTTATGCGGTGGAGGCGGCTAATTGGACCCCCGATGGTCAGCTTGAGCCATCAACAACAGGTATACCTAATCAATCCATGATGGCTATCGATATTTTGGGACGCCGAATATGTCAGGGTGAAGCTCGACCCTGGGGGCAGGTCTATAAGATAGGTGTTACCCCGCGCTATCCAGTGGGCTATCTTTCATGGGCCCGGTATATTCTTTCGTCTCAATGCTCACGGCTACAGAAAGTTGGGATGTATCAAGCGGTGTCTGCGTCGCTGTTCTACTACCATTCTCCCCACGTCTGGTGGGTCAAGGCTTTTTTGAATCAGTGGAATCTTCCAACAAATACGTTCCTGCTAGGGGAATGCGAAGTCTCTATTTCGCTGGAGGAGTTCCGTGAAATTTCAGGGCTGCCGATCAGGGGAGAGCATTACGAAGAATTATTACCTCTTAACGAATATATATTTTCCACGGTGCCAGCTGTACTTAAAGGTTTAACAACTGAGAACACTGTTCGACACAAGCACCCGAGTCTAATCAAGGCCTTGGGAATTTTTGAGAGACTACTCGTGGACGCTTTTATTGCTTGCTTTCTTCGCAAAGATGCTTTATCCAAGAAAGTTCCGAAATTCGCGAAGGTCGAGGATCCCTTCGGATTCGGCTTGGAGAAATTGCCTGCTAAAAAAGAAGACTTGCCGCAGTTTTATATTCCAAATTCGTCAGCCATGTCATTTGACGCAATCAATGTCCCTGGATTGGACGAAAAAGCATTCTTTGTTTGCTTCATCAGTCTTTGGCTTAGCGGGTTCGCCATGCCGATGCATCATCGTTTTATGAGAGCCTCCATCTTCTATCTTGCCCATCGCATAGCCGAAGGAGCACGATTGGCCGTTGGCGTTGCAGGGTTGTCACACCTATACCATAGTTTAAGTACCAACACATGAAACCCAAGTGCAGACACCGTGATTTCTCCCTCCAGTACTTCACGTCGTGGATTGAGATGCATGTGTTAGGCATATTTGCTGCACACCGGCGTCCTGCTTTCTATGAAGAATACACCTTCTTACGGGTCATAAGGCTAGTCGATGCTTCCGCTCCTAATCCAACTCAATTAGGGGCTCTGCGCGTATTGCTTAATCCGTATTCAAACGAAGGTAGGATGGTTTTCAGTGATCAAGTTCTCTCTGTGCCAGCGGGGCCTATTCAACAGTTATTTGATTTGTCGGAGAACGGGGCTCCAGCTTTAAAACACAAAGAGATCGTGCATTTATACTCAATCAGGCCGGGGTATTTAGTGTTCCGCCTAAATGACACTGCACTCTCAAGCAGTATAATCCGCATCGCTTCGCCCAATAGCTAGGTTACAACCAGGGCGTCCCCCTAGAAGCCTTTTTAGTTGAGCCTACTCTCTCGCTGGAGGTCGCTCGCGACGTTATCCGTCACTTCATGCGGTTAAATACTGGTTCCCTCTTCATGATTCCCGAGCCCGACTATCTTCCGAGGCCTGTGGGACCTTCAAGGGCTGGTATCGCCACCGGGATAGTCCCATCATTGCAGAGGAGAGAAGGGTGATCTTTGAATGTAAAGCCCCTACTTCTGCTCAAGTCGTCAACGCCCCGTTGCGGCCACGGTCGGTTGTTTGCCCTACTCTAAGGGATAGCGATTCAGTGCTTATTCCTAAAGTCGCTTGGGAGGAATCAGTCACCCATATTGCTGGTATGCCGGTTCGCAATAGGGCCGGGGCAGAGATTCCTGATAAAGTACCAGCAGCGGCATCACCAAAATCAGGTACCGAAGGCGAGGTTGGGCAGCGCCATGCAAAATTGCTGAAGGGGAGGAAGCACCATCCTTCTAGTGCTAGCTTGGGCCCTAAAAGAAGGAAGAAATTGGTCGCCGGTATACTCGATGCCATGCTTGAGTCTGAGCCCCTTCAGGATGAACCTATATCTGCGCATGAACCAGACGACGGTCTCCTCTTTCCTGGTACATCTGTGTCACGACCCGAAGGTACAGAACGTGACTGGCACTTAAATTACGAACGCCTCAAGGCGTACGTTATCTAAGTAAGCCAAAGACCAGAAATCTAAACCAAATAAAGAAATAGAGTGAAGGAAAAACCTCTTTAAGAAAACGATTTTAGAACAAATAAGTCACATTAAACATTTTTAAAAATACCAAAATTTTCCGAGAATTTCGGCAGAGTCTCCTTTGTAAATACTAGCCCCCAAACAGGTACAAACAAGAAAATATAAACCTATAATGAATAATGGCATCCCTAAGCGGGAGCTAGCTCTTCGCCCAAGGCAGAATCATAACCACACGCAATATATTATATATAACATCAAGCAAATGAGCATAATGAAACACAAAAGTAAAAAATCATAACGTCGGCTCAAGTGAGCTCGATCCCAGAGAAACAACATATACACAAATCTCACGGTCGCATCACTAGGTCGTATATACAATAGAAGAAGTGGTAGATGGAGAATACTAGATACAATAATAGTATAAGTGGAAACAAAAGCAATCCTCGTAACCCACCTATGAGCAAAGTCACGAGTCTGAGCAAAAGAAGCCTAGAAAGGCCCACCCGCCGCTACAATGCTGTCGGGTCCGACCTGCAAGATACTGTAGCACAACAGGGGTGAGTTGCAAACTCGTGAGTAGTAAGTAACATTTAATAAGGATATCGTAAGCATGCAAGCAGTGCGTCACAACCTACGTATATCAATATGATACGATGTACTAGCATGAATGCATAATCAACGCGAAATCATGATATGTCCGATATGAGAAGATCTATATCTTTAACTTGGTAAAACCTTTTTTAAAGTAAAACTGGATTATAATCAGTGAAATCGACAGAAATCCATGTCAAATATCGACACAAAATTCGCAATATCTCGGGCTCCGTCAGTCCGGATCGGCCCATATCGTCAAATCACAAGACTACGATCGGTATCCTCCGGATATCCGCCGTGCCAGACATCACCGGCAGGTAGTCTGCCCCTGCCAGGCTCATCGCCATCCCCATAAAAACACTCTCGCCCCGGGGTACCATACCGGGCCTACTATGTACCCGAAACGGTTCATCCTACTCCTCGAATCAGGTCTCCAATACCAAAAGCAATCATGAAAACTCATGGTGGACGACACATACATCATGAGAAAACCGCAACTTGCATTCTAAAATGATAATAAGTTTTTTATAAAATTCTTGCGGTTTTCCCCTAAATCCAGAAATCTCATAAATACTAAATTTCTCGAGAAGAATCACAATATATAAACATGCTGGTGATGATGGAAATCTATGATACGGTAGTATATACCATGCGAAGTACAGCCAGAAGTTATGCCTGAATCATAATGCAATGAAGTATGTATATATGATGAATAATCCTACGTGTCTTAATGAAATGAATATACAAGTATAAATCTACGGACCATATATGATACAGTTGCGCTAATACCAATTCTAAACAAGTTCTATAGTGTTCGTGGCATAGAAATTACCAATGGCGTGTGTATTTGCAAAAATAGTGCACGTGCGGTATATACCAATGGTAAAGGTGCAAGTGTCCTATGAAATGATATCACACACACACACACACACACACACAAACACACGCACACACACACATATACGAGATGATGCAATGCAATGAGATGCATAACTAGGAAACTACGCATATAATGCAAGTACTATAAGTAATACTAAACCATCGGGCGCCTCGCGCCATCCAGAAGATCCCCCCATAGATGTGTACATCTACTCACCGGGACGGCTCGGCTAATCTGATTCAATCTTAACTTTATCTTTCCGCGCCACGTCCGACACCTCTGCACCCAATGCTAGAATCGCACATAAGCAATTAAGAGAATGAGTATACGATTAGTCACGGACACAAACGACACAAATCAATCCACGCGCACAACAAGACGCAGACACACTTGGTACATAAAAAGCGCTTTCGACAACGCCGCAAACTACAACTAGAGTCGCTATACGTGAAAACCACCAAGCCTAAAACCCAATCGTACCCGTCGCACACTCATAACACTCTAGATATTTTATGAATTAGGTGGCAAACAATCAAAACCTCGAACTTAAATCAAATCGATTTCTTTCCAAAAACCTAGTAAGCTTAAATTTCCGTTTTACTTCAAAACATGATGTTTTAACCAATCTAAATGTTTTAGCAATTCTAGTGGCCATGATACTCATTAAACATCCTAACTAAGTCACACAAACCATTACTATAATTTTAACTCACCTATTTATATTAATTGAAAAAATCTAGTTTGCAAGATAATTTTAATTAGGACAAATTAAATATAACAATTAGCAATTTAGCAACTAGATTAGGTTTTCCATGTCTTAACATGTTAAACTACACCTTGTAATCATGATTGAGTGATAAAAACCGTACCCCTTCTCTTGAAAATTAAATTCTTGAAATTAAAATCATATTTAAACACTTAATAAGCCAAATTAAGGTAATTAACTAACAATCAAACCAAAGGCTTAGAATTATAGCTCAACATTCAAGAGATCAAACTTGAAATTTCTTGGCCTACCAAAGTGATCTCTTGCTCCAAGATTCAAGCAAGATTTGGCCAAAGAGAAAGGATGAGGAATTAGCTTTGAATTTGTAAGATAATTTATGGATTTTTGATGGATTTTTTTGATGAATTTTGAGGTTTTTTGAATGGAAAATAGGATGAGGAAAGGAGGGGCTGCTACTTGGGGAGGCTCGGCCACTTTGAGAGGAAAGAGAGAGAGAGAGAAATGTGTGGATATTTGTAGAAACTTCCAAGTTACTACCTCTTTTAATTGTTCTCTTTAATTAATTAGTTTCATTTCATATTTGTTGCAATGAAAGTTGTTAAAGAGAGAGAGGAGAGGGCTGTGCTCGGCTACTTTAGGAGTGTGGGTGTGTGTGTGGAAAGTTCAAGAAACCCCTCATTAATACTTTTATTAAGTCACTTCATAGTTACCTTATATTATTTATCCTTTTTATTTACTTTTCCCCCTAGAAATCTCTAGAATTATGGAGACAAAGAGAGAGAGAGAAAGAGAGCATGTTGCAAACTTAATTCTAAGTTGACATGGTTTACTAATGTATAATTAACCCATTCCAATTTATAATTAACAATAATTAAATGTATAAGTAAAATCTTTAATAATATTTAAAAATAATTAATTTAGGAAAAATATTTAAATAAACTAACAATTTATAAGTGACTAAATAATTACCAAATACTAGCAATTTCATAGTTTAAAATAGGCATATTTAAGTCTATGATGAAAAATAATTATAGTTAAGTTTTACGGAAAACACAATTTATTTTACGATTATCGGAAAAATTCTCCTAAAGGATTTATTTGTTTATTTATATTTAAAACGTTACAATCTTCCCCCTTAAAGAAATTCGGTCCCCGAATTTAAGGTCTAACTACGCGTACCCTCGAAGAGATGGGAATCGTTCTCTCTCATATCGACCATGGCTTCCTACGTAACCTCTTTGCTGCTCGGACCATGCCAAGGAACATTTACGGTCGGTATGTTCTCGGACCTCGGTTTCTTCACCTGCCGATCTAGAATGACTATCGGCTACTCTGTGAAAGAAAGATTGCGCTCCAGCTGGATCGTCTGATGCAGTATTGCGTAAGAGGGGTCAAAAAGGTACTTGCGGAGTATCGATACGTGAATCACAGGGTGAGCACCTGGAAAGCTAGGTGGAAGAGCCAAACAGTACGCAACTGTGCCTATACGCTCAAGAATCTCTAAGGGACCTACATATCTGGGATTAAGCTTTCTTTTTCTTTTCGAATCTCAATATGCCCTTTATTGGAGAAACTCTCACGAAAACATGATCACTTCTAACGAATTCAAGTTTGCGGCGGCGTCTATCAGCATTAACTTCTGCTTGCACTAGGCCGCTCTTATCCTATTCCGAATCAACTGAATCCTTCCGGTCGTCTCCTGCACAAACCATGGCCCTAAAATACTGCTCTTACTGAGCTCTATACAACCCACGGGTAATCGATATCTCTCCCCATAAAATGCTTCAGAGGGTGCCGTCTAAATCTCCTCCTGGAAGCTGTACTTATAGGAAAACTCTATCAAGGGCAAGTGGCGATCCCAACCGCCACCGAAACTAGAACGCAAGCCCGGAGAATATCCTTAAGAATCTGAATGGTCCTCCTTGATTGACCGTCGATCCGTGGATAGAAAACTACACTGAAACTTAATTGGTGTTCAAAGCCTCCTGAAGTTTCCACCATAGTCGGCTGGTGAACTGGGTGCCTCTGTCGGACACAAAACACATCGGAACGCCATGAAGTCGCACAATCTCATCAATATATATCTGAGCATACTGAACGAACCCGAAAATAGTCCTAATTGGCAGAAGTGAGCTGCTTCCGTCAATCGACATACGATAAATTCCATAGAAATCTGCGCCTAATTCTATCCCGGAGTGGGTAAAGGTTGTAATTCTTCTGCTGACCCCTGATGCTCAGCCTTGACTTGTTGACAAGTCCGCACCCTGAAAAAAAGTCTGTGACGTCCTTCTTCATCCCTTCACATGATATCCGGACGACGTTAAACTTTTTGATCGATTCATTAAAGTCCCATAATTCCCCAAGAGCTCAACACTTGAGCACAGTTTAAAAATACCAAGAACATGCCACAGTACCTATGGACCAACCGTAGAAGGGCAGACCCAAGCCTCATTAATGGCACCGCAGAACTGTCGCAAACCCTAAGGTTCAAAAGCGGTTCCATGGTCATTATGTCGAGTTAGGGTTTCATTCTTCTAGAGGGTCCACGGAATTACTTGCATGATTTTCCGAATACCATAAACTTGGAAAAATGGGTTTTTGATATTCGTTCGAACTTTTTAATTTCGCCTAGACAATATGCAAATACCCGAAACAGTGTTAAACTACGAATACGAAACACTCCGAATTTCCTATATTGTAAGATCACATCACCCAACTTAACAAGCAACACCTGAAACACTAAAACCCAGATCCTGGAACACTGGAAAAAATTTTGAAGCCAGAACTCAAACAGGGCTGGCTGTCACGAAGAATCTGCTAATCTGCCATCGAATGTCTCTGAACTATGCTTAAACAAAAAAAGCAACCTCCGGGACTCCGACTCAAAACATCTACCACAACATTCTCCTTGCCCGAATGATAAGGAATCTCACAGTCATAGTCTTCATTAGCTCCACTCATCGACGCTGTCTTAAATTTATATCTCGCTGCTGAAGGATATACTTTAACCCTTGTAGTCCGTGAATATCAAGCACGACCCGTCATATAGGTAGTGTCTCTACATCTTGAGTACAAAATCACTGCACCATTCTAAGTCATGCATGGGATAATTTTGCTCGTGCTTTTCAACTATCGAGAAGCGTCACAATAATCAACAAAACTGCCTGATCCTGAAGGCATAGATAAAACTGGCACCGTAATCAAATGAATCTTTAACTGCTAAAAGATCTGCTTGCATGCATTAGTCCAACGAAAAGAAATGCCCTTCCGGGTCACCCGGTCAACGTTGCAGCTATATGCGAAAAATCCTGTATGAAATATCAATAGTATCCGCCCAAAATCCAAAATGCTGCAAACCTCCATCACAAATACAGGTCTGGGCCAGTGCTGAACGATCTCGATCTTCTTCGGTTCCATACTTACCAACTCTCGTACTATGTGATCTAAGAAGTCAACACTATTCAACCGGAAAACACACTCAAATAGCTGGTGCTCCCTCAAAGGCTGCAACGAAATCCTCAAATGCTACCCGTCTCTATTCGTCTCCAAAAGTGTACTAAAATGTCATCAACGAATAATAACTGATCAAGAAACGGTCTGAATGTGCGGTTCATCAAATCCCTAAACGCTGCTGGGCAATTGGTGAGCTCGAACGACATCACCAAGAACTCATAATGCCCTTAACGTGTGCGAAACCGGTCTTCAGAATATCATCCCCTCGAACCCGCAACTAGTGGTCACCTGATCGCAAGTCATCTCCGAGAAATGTCCTGCACCCTGGAGCTAATCCAATAAATCGTCAATACGAGGTAAGGGATATCTGTTCCGCACAGTAGCCCAATTCAATTGACAAAAATCGATGCACAAACACAACTGACGTCTTCTCTTCTTGACGAATAGAACAGGATCTCCCCAAGGTGACGCATTCGGACGAACAAGCCCTTTATCCAACAATTCTTGCAACTGGTCCTTCAGTTCTTAGCTCTACCGGGTCCATCTGATATGGCGGTAAAGGAAAAGCTTCGTGCTGGAAATCAAGTCAAAGAACAACTCAACATCACGCTCTGGCGACAAACCAAACAACTTGTGAGTAAAGGCATCTTGAAATTCCCTCACAAACGGGACCTGGTCCAACGGGACCTCTGCGACTCTAACATCACAAACATACGCTATGAATCCCTGGCGTCCTTTCCTCAAGAACGGAGTAGCGCGAAGAGAAGAAATCAAATCAGGAAGGGTGGCACTACGGTCTCCCTGAAAATAAAACAAGAACTGGCTCATCCAGGAAACTAAATCTGACTACCTTCTCACGGCAGTTCACAAACGCATAAACACGTGGCTAACTAATCCAATGTCAGAAGAACGTCAAAGTCTAATATATCGAGAAGAATCAATTTGACATAAGACTCCTTATCTCCAATGCGAACGAATCAAGAACGAACAACATATCGAGTGACTAAAAGATTAGCCTGTGACAACGGCGTCTGTCTAACCGCCTCTGAGCTGGCATACTGGTACAAATACGCTTTGGTCCAGAAACGACCGAAGTCGCAAAAATGTGCTCCTCTAGCAGTAAGGGTGCATCCATCGCGGCTGCATAAGTGTCAAAATACTGGGTGCCTATAGCAAGCAATAATTGTATGTCCAATCTCCACACGAACCTCTTTATCCATTTCTCTTCAATGTCCTCCAGGTAAGGAGCATATCGAACCACCAAGAAATCTGAATGTCATACTCGGACACTGTCATCCCAGAAGTTTTGCGCAAAGACTCAAAACTACGAACTCGGCATTTTGAACACTCTCCGGAAGGAAACAAGCAAGAAATACAGCTGTGAACCCCTCCTAAGTCATAAGAAGTAGATCTGCAGCTCGTCCTCTATTAACTGACTCGCACCACGTCTGAGCAAGACCTCTAGACGAAAACTTGCAAACTCAACCCATATCTTGTCAGAACATCTCAGTGAACAACACTTCCCAACCATCCTGTCGAGGATTGTCTACGTATCCTCCGCTGTATCTGTGCTGGTAAAAACAAACTGGAGGCCTCAGCCTTAAAACTCCTATAAGGATACGGAAATCAACTTGGTAACAACAGAAACAGCTGCCTGAGCAGCAGGTACAATCACAGTCCCTGCAATAGGAGGGACATTATCGGCTCTCGGAGCTCGGCTAACCACCACTAACAATCCAAATATCAGTCGCAAGTCCTGAATGCTCGACTCCAGCCTAGCCATTCATCCAGGAGAAGGCGGACCAATCTGTCCCTGAGGGGTAGGCGTACCGTCCTGATCAGTCCATGTCTCAAACAAGCCTACTCCAATCTCATCCCCGGCGGCAGCTTTCTGGCCCTCGTAGTCTCCGGCGGCATAGTGGCTGGAGCAAGAACATGATCGATAGGAACATTGCAATCGAATCAAAAGATTTCCGGAATCAAGGAAGGAGATACAACAAATATATATCCTATGGTCACTTAGGCGGAGTACCGTATCGTAAGTATGCCGCGGAACATACACACGCTACGTCAGTCTGCTTAAGTCACCTACTCCATCTACAAAGGGTCATCCTACACTCAGAATGGTAAAACCTACGCTCTGATACCAACTTTGTCATGACCCGAAGGTACGGAACGTGACTGGCACTTAAATTACGAACGTCTTAAGGCGTACGTAATTTAAGTAAGCCAAAGCCCAGAAATTTAAACCAAATAAAGAAATAGAGTGAAGGAAAACCCTCTTTAAGAAAACGATTTTAGAACAAATAAGTTACATTAAACATTTTTTAAAATACCAAAATTTTCCGAGAATTTCGGCAGAGTCTCCTTTGTAAATACTGGCCCCCAAACGGGTACAAACAAGAATATATAAACCTGTAATGAATAATGGGATCCCCAAGCGGGAGCTAGCTCTTCGCTCAAGGCAGAATAACAACCACATGCAATATAATATATATAACATCAAGCAAATGAGCATAAAGAAACACAAAAGTAAGAAAGCATAACATCGGCTCAAGTAAGCTTGACCCTAGAGAAACAACATATACACAAATCTCACGGTCTCATCACTAGGTCGTATATACAATAGAAGAAGTGGTAGCTGGAGAATACTAGATACAATAATAGTATAAGTGGAAACAAAAGCAATCCTCGTAACCCACCTACGAGCAAAGTCACGAGTCCGAGCAAAAGAATCCTAGAAAAGCACGCCCGCCGCTACAATGCTGATGGGTCCGCCCTGCAAGATACTGTGGCACAACGGGGGTGAGTTGCCAACTCGTGAGTAATAAGTAACATCTAATAAGCCAATCGTAAGCATGCAAGCAGTGCGTCACAACCTACGTATATCAATATGATACGATGTACTAGCATGAATGCAATATGAATGCATAATCAACGCGAAAGCATGATATGTCTGATATGAGAAGATCTATATCTTTAACTTGGTAAAACATTTTGTAAAGTAAAACTGGATTATAACCAGTGAAATCAACAGAAATCCGAGTCAAATATCGACACAAAATCCTCAATATCTCGGGCTCCGTCAGTCCGGATCGGCCTATATCATCAAATCACACGACTACGATCGGTATCCTCCGGATATTCGCCGCGCCAGACATCACCGGTAGGTAGTCTGCCCCTGCCAGGCTCATCGTCATCCCCACAAAATCACTCTCACCCCGGGATACCATACCGGGCCCACCATGTACCCGAAACGGTTCATCCTACTCCTCGAATCGGGTCTCGAAAACCAAAAGCATCATGAAAACTCATGGTGGATGACACATACATCACGAGAAAACCGCAACTTGCATTTTAAAATGATAATAAGTTTTTTTTTATAAAATTCTTGCGGTTTTCTCGCAAATCCAGAAATCTCATAAATACTGAATTGCTCGAGAAGAATCACAATATATAAACATGCTGGTGATGATGGAAATCTATGATACGGTAGTATATACCATGCGAAGTACGGCCAGAAGCTATGCTTGAATCATGATGCAATGAGGTATGTATATATGATGAATAATCCTACGTATCCATTTTAATGAAATGAATATACAAGTATAAATCTACGGACCATATATGATGCAGTTGCGCTAATACCAATTCTAAGCAAGTTCTATAATGTTTGTGGCATAGCAATTACCAATGGCGTGTGTGTTTGCAAAAATAGTGCACGTGCGGCATAAACCAATGGTAATGGTGCAAGTGTCCTATAAAATGAGATCACACACACACACACACACAAATATATACGAGATGATGCAATGCAATGAGATGCATAACTGTGAAACCACGCATATAATGCAAGTACTTTAAGTAATACTAAACCATCGGGCGCCTCGCGCCATCTAGATGATCCCCTCATAGATGTGTACATCTACTCACCGGGACACCTCGGCTAATCTGATCCAATCTTAACATTATCTTTCCGTGCCACGTCCGACGCCTCTGCACCCGATCCTAGAATTGTACACAATCAATTAAGAGAATGAGTATATGATTAGTCGCGGACACAAACGACACAAATCAATCTACGCGCACAACAAGACGCGCACACACTTGGAGCACAAAACGCGCTCGCGACAACACCGCAAACTACAACTAGGATCGCTATACGTGAAAACCACCAAGCCTAAAACCCAATCATACCTGTCGCACACTCATAACACTCTAGATATTTTATGAATTAGGTGGCAAACCATCAAAATCTCGAACTTAAATCAAATCGATTTCTTTCCAAAAACCTAATAAGCTGAAATTTCTGTTTTACTTCAAAACTTGATGTTTTAACCAATCTAAATGTTTTAGCAATTCTAGTGGCCATGATGCTCATTAAACATCCTAACTAAGTTACACAAACTATTACTATAATTTTATCTCACCTATTTATATTAATTGAAAAAATCTAGTTTGCAAGATAATTTTAATTAGGACAAATTAAATGTAACAATTAGCAATTTAGCAACTAGATTAGGTTTTTCATGTCTTAACATGTTAAATTACACCTTGTAATCGTGATTGAGTGATAAAAACCCTAACCTAATTCAAAACCCCTTCTCTTAAAAATTAAATTCTTGAAATTAAAATCATAATTAAACACTTAATAAGCCAAATTAAGGTAATTAATTAACAATCAAACCAAAGGCTTAAAATTATACCTCAACATTCAAGAGATCAAACTTGAAATTTCTTGGCCTCCCAAAGTGATCTCTTGCTCCAAGAATCAAGCAAGATTTGGCCAAAAAGAAAGGATGAGGAATTAGTTTTGAATTTGTAATATAATTTGTGGATTTTTTTGTATTTTTTTGATGACTTTTGAGAATTTTTTAGTTGAAAATGGGATGAAAGGGGGGCTGCTGCTTGGGGAGGCTCAGCCACTTTGAGAGGAAAGAGAGAGAGAGAGAGAGAGAGAGAGAGAGAGAGATGTGTGGATATTTGTAGAAACTTCCAAGTTACAACCTCTTTTAATTGTTCTCTTTAATTAATTAGTTTCATTTCATATTTGTTGTAAAGAAAGTTGTTAAAGAGATAGAGGAGGGGGCTATGCTCGGCCACTTTGGGAGTGTGGGTGTGGGTGTGTGGAAAGTTCAAGAAACCCCTCATTAATACTTTTATTAAGTCACTTCATTGTTACCTTATATTATTTTTCCTTTTTATTTACTTTTCCCCCTATAAATCTCTAGAATTATGGAGACAGAGAGAGAGAGAGAGAGAGAGAGAGAGAGCATGTTGCAAACTTAATTCTAAGTTGACATGGTTTACTAATGTACAATTAATCCATTCAAATTTGTAATTACCACTAATTAATTGTATAAGTAAAATCTTTAATAATATTTAAAAATAATTAATTTAGGAAAAATATTTAAATAAACTAACAATTTATAAGTGACTAAATAATTACCAAATACTAGCAATTTCATAGTTTAAAATAGGCGTATTTAAGTCTAAGATGAAAAATAATTATAGTTAAGATTTACGGAAAACACAATTTATTTTACCGATTATCGGAAAAAATCTCCTAAAGGATTTATTTGTATATTTATTTTTAAACCCACTGTCAGCGTATTGACGAGTCTTCAGAGTCCCACACAGAGGGTTTCCCTGCTTTGGGAGAAACGTTGTAGAGGCCGTATGGTTTTATGGCAGGGTTCGATCATATACGTGCACTTGTGCACGGATCATGATCGGATAGATAATACTAGTGGGTTTTGGTTTAAGCCGGATCCTAGTATTATATTGTTGGATTATTTTCGTCTCGTTGTATTCGTATTCAGTCGGAATACGGATGCAGGTATGTATATACGGATGAGGGGTATTCTTGTAATTCGTTACAAGATTACTTTAGATAATGCCGTTTCTCTTTCTTCTATTAAACATTTAGGGGTTTAAATGTTTAGTAGTGGAAAGTGTGTATTATTGTTTAGCTTTGGTTCATGCATGCCACATGGGTGTGACTCATGGTGGGTCATGGGTGACATGCTAGGGTTTTGGTTTGTAGTGTAAAATATTTGTTGTGAGCTTGGCATATTTTATCTTGAGGTGATTTTCTTTAGTTGCTCACAACTAATATCTCACAACACAACACCAAATGAATGAGGCAGCCACTTCTTTTTCTTGAGAAGCCTTTTTCTTTTGCCAAGCTTTTGAGCTCACACTTTTCTCCCATGGCATCTTCTTCGACCTCCACCCAAACTCTCTCATGAGTTGAGAATTCTTGGGTGTATTGAGACAAAGTAATCATAAACACACTCTAATTCATCTTGGCTATCTAGACTAGCAAATTACTTACCCAAATTGCTTCGGTTTTGAGGTCGGAGCCCGTATTACTAACCCTTGACGTGGATCTTCTTCGATGTGGGGAGACCGAAGATCAAACATGATCGAGGAAGCCATGAGGAGCTTGGGACAGAGGTTGAAGACCGAAGGACACGGATCGATCGGTATAACCTCTATAAACTCCTTTACATATAGCTAGTGTAGGGTTATTGGTATGATCCGTCGATTATGGTTCCATTAGCACCGGTTTCTAAAAGTTTTTGTTCCGCATTTATCTATGGATTGATGGCCGGAGCGCTGGCGTAACCTAACATGGTATCAGAGCCAACCCATTAACCACATACTAGTTGTTTTAGACGATTTTAAAGTATCGAAACCGAAACAACTCCGAAACAACACCACTCATATTCCATTCTCTGTTAAATTTTTCTGGGTCTTCTAAAAATATTTAAGCAATTGCAGAAGACTGCATGTGTGACAAGTAGAACATATACCAAATACGAGCTCCTTTCACCTAGAATGACCTGTTGAGTTTGGCAATAATTCCGGCCTGATCGGTCCTATAGATGATCTAGGACTTAGCTTTTGGAGTGTGGTTTAGTCTCTGGAATATCGGTTCAGTGGTATTGCTAGTTTAGCCCAGTTTGGATATGGTTTTATCTATTACTTTGGGGGCTATTCGGGGTCATTTCGAAGTCCATATTTCTAACACTGTTTAAAGTTTATAGTATATGCATTACTATCTGCGGCCGTGAATGTCATTAGAGCGGTACAACTTGTCTAATTGCTATAGTTCTTTTAGACGGGTTTGCGAACGTGACATTCACGTTGATGTTCTGTGTTGAGCTGTGTTTGTTGGCTGGATTGTCGTGGTGGATAGCTTGGGTGCAATGTTAGTACAGTTTAGTTTTATTTGCATATTTGATATCGCGGGGCGAGCATCCGACATGTGGACTGCCGTCACTGCCTGTTTGTATATTATTTGTTTAGGGTACAACCGGGTTGAGGTCGATATCACCGTTGTACATATTTTCTTTTCTGTACTAGGATTACCCCGCAATGGAGTGCACGGATAGCCGGGGTTCTAGAGGGCAACGGGTCCGCATCTCATGGCGTTGAGAAGGAGGTGGCCTCACTCTAGAATTGGTGGGCTATTCATCGCACTCATAGGGGGTATAGGTTGACCCAAGGAGGGATGCTCAAGTTATCGGATTCCGTGAAGTGCCGGGTGGCCTATTCACTTTGATGAAGGGGGTTGCCTCGCTTCTGGCTTTGGCGGATAACTTTCCGCACTCGTAGGGGTTTAGGTTTTCATTGCACATGCTATCCACACGACCAGCGGAACGTCGGGTTTCAGTTGCGGCTCAAAGGAAACTCGGGGCTCCCAGATTATCTGTATTGTTCTGTAATGCTTATCGCTTATTTGTGATGTTGCATTTATCATGCCTGGAGCGATTATTATATATTGTTATATATACATTAGTAGATGTTGTATATATTTTGAACCCGCACTGGTCCAGCCCCCGCTCTGTCGTTAGTTAAGTAACCTAATGGGTGATGATGGGGCCCAGTGGCGAATGCAGATGGCATATACGTACATCACATTCTCGTTCTTTTCCGGTGTGATTAATTGATAGGACTGCGTTGATTCAGATCAATACAAGGAAAACAGACCTAATTGATGTTGTTGGAACAATTTTAAAAAGGTTGTTATTAAAAGGACGTTTTCTTTTGTTTTACACAGTGGTATTCGGTTATGAATATCCAGCACCTCATTCGACGAGGCAAGAGCCGAGATCCCCTCACCGGGAGTGACCTATTGGGAAGAAGTTTGCGTCAGGGTAATAACTTCACTATAGTCGATTACCTTTTGCTTTGCATCATGGTATTCAGTAGGAATACCCTGCACCTCATTCGACAAGGAAAGAGTCGAGATCCCTTCACCGGAAATGACCTCTTTAGCAAAGGTTTTCGCCACTATATATTTGTAAAAAGCTATCCAGTTCCTTCAACGATATCAAGTTCATTACGTTAAAGGTTTTTCGCCAAAAACCATTCGTAGCCCTCCATCATTTCAGACGGATAGCACTTAGTATTCATGATATGTTTGTTGACCTTCGTCAAAGCATAGTGTATGGTAGCTACTTGTTACTTTTCTGTTGCATAGACAAATGCGTTGGTTTGGGACAGTCGTACTACTTTGTTGGCCTTCGTCAAGGGTATGTACGGGTGTGTTCAAATTAACCTGGACAATGACGGATAGAACTTGACATGTGACTTATGATATGCTGGCCTTCGTCAAGGTCATAAGAGCATGGGGTAAAATCTCATCGGGAGTTTCAAACATACAGGAAACTTGCCAGACATGCGCATACCTTCTGGAGTGTGATAACTTGAGTGGATTCTATCAGGTTGTCATGCGATGATAGTTGGATCCCGATTCCTATTGATGAGTTGGTTTACTCCTCGGGTGATTTTAAATGATCCTGACTAATTCTTCTTTCGGGCTTGGAGGAGAATTTGAGTAAACAGCGGGAGACATCCTGATTAGATAAAGTGATTAACCATTCTGATCTAGGTTAGAGTGCACGCTTAGTGTTTCTTTTCTCTTTCTCTTTGGCAGCGACCATGGCCCGACCCTAGACTATAACTCAGTAACAAAGTTAACCGGACCTTCTTAAAAACACACTGGCTTTTGGATTGTCAGAGTTGCATACTTCATTGCCGCTCCTACTTTTACCCTTTGCTTTTCTTCGGAACATTCCGTATCACTACAAAGATCCACATTTATTCGATATGACCATCATATAGTTACATACGAACTCGAAGAAACTTGTTTCAAATTCGAGAATGGTTTCTGGTTCTGGAGAAATTGAATATGACTATTCAGTTATCTTTTCCTTTTACCTTTTCTTAGGTTGCGAGGGCTCTTAAGATTAGGAGAGTACACCTATTACGCTTATTGGATAGTCTTCTTTCGAACTATAGGTTGGTGTCGAACGATAGGGAAGAAAGAAAACCATTTAGCCTAAAGGGTGGTGTATAGAAGGTAATGAGTAAAGACAAATAAAGGGATTTGGAAAAATGGCAAGGAAATATACGGTCATAGTCATGAATCTGGATAATGGAAAAGGCATTACTAGGAATACCCGGCCACCCCTTCGAAACATTTTCATGTTTCAGTTTCACTATGCGTTGTTAATTGAAAACTGATTTCCCGATTAGATCCTTACTTCGCGGTATGTATTTACCGGGTTTGATTCTCGTATATGTATGGTTTTACAGATGATGAGTGGGAGTAAGTTATTGGGAATTAGGTGATTATACCCTCATTATATCGGAATTCATTGTAATTGGTGATATTTGAGGAAATCGCTTGGGTTTTTCCTTGACGGCAAATATTTGGTTTTGAATATCTGTTATTATGCACCAATTTCAAACTGATATATCTGTACGTTTATTTTATAAAGTGAGATATGACTTTTTGAAATTATGTCCATATTTACCTATATCAGTTGATGATTGGGTAAGGAGCATAAAACGGCGGTGTAATTCTTATTAACCATAGTACAGTTTTCAACCTACGACGCACATGGTTTGAGTTATTCAACTCAAGAGACTTATACAAAGTATTGTATGTTGTCCAGTATCCATTAGGACAAAGGGGTTGATACTCGTACTATATTCTATTTACTTATGACTTCTCCAGTTTTAGATAAGGGTTTCGTAGAAATACAAGATCTAAGTTTTGAGAAGTTATAGGTATAAGAATAAAGTAGAGAACCATGTGTTGCAAGTATCGGGATTCTTCAAAGTGATCGAAGATGTAGATATTTGTGTTTGGTATTCAGTTGATAGTAATGGTTTTGAGAACTTGCTTCTCTTTCAGGTTACCCATATCTGGATGCACTCCTAAGTTGAGTAATGTTGATCGGCCTCTCTCCATTTAGTTGATGTGCACTGGAGACAGCTGCATAATTTGAATCTGGTTCCAATTAAATCAGTGCCTCTGTTTCTATATTGAATATAGAATGGTTCATATCTTAACTGTAAGTCCACGTTGCCCACCCCGGTGCTTACGGGGAGGCGGAATAGGTAAAAAACGATTTATTCTTAAGGCAACATGGACTAGAAAATAGAGGATCTTTGCTAAACAAAACCTAGCAAATTAACTGGAGGTTCTATTTACTATGCTCAAGAGATTATATCTCACGAACCAAGTCTTTCGGGTCTTCTTTCCGCTTTCCACCTCATCTATGCTAGCTCCGAGGATCGATCCGGATCTTGGTCACCTCCGTGGCCTCCTAGAGTCGAAGACGATCCACCCGAGAGTTTGTGTTCCGAGCTCCACCTTAAACCGAGGTAACTAGGGCAACAAGTGTGCTATGCTTGATGTCCTAGGTGGTGTAGAAGAAGAAGATGGATTTATTTATCAATTTAGATCCTTATTTTCTCAACACATGAGAGCAAAGAAAAAATTTAAAGGAGGAAGAAAGAGGACGAACCATGGGAGCTCAAGGATGAGGAAAGAGAATCCCAAAGAGATAATGAACCATAAAACAAAATAATTACTAATCTTTATCATGATAAAGTTGATGGTTACATTGATATGACCATTATCATCACAAATCAAATCCAAAGCCAAAAAGCAAAAGAAGGATCTAGTGCTTTCAAGAAAACTCCAAGTCAACAATGGTCAAATTGTCAACATGGTCAAGCATGGTCAAATGGTCAAAACAATTAGCCATAACATAATTATCATTAAAAAGACTAGTAAATATTTTCCCCACCTTATAATGGTTTTGACCGAACCAACGGTCAAAACCCTAATGAGGCACCTCCTCCTACTTCGCTCCTCACAACCGTGCATACACACCCGCATCCGCATTCCGTAGAATCCGAATGCACAGAAGACAAAACTAATCCATCCATACAATACTAGGATCTGGCTTAAACCAAAGCCCACTAGCATTGTCTTCCCGAACAGCATACGCGCACAAGTGCACGTAAGTGATCGTAGCCTTGCCGTAAAACCATACGGCCTCTACACCTTTCGCTCAGTGCAAGGAAACTCTCTGTGTGGGACTCTAAAGACTCGACACTACGCTGGCAGTGGGTTTAACCACAGACCGCAAGCGGCACTAGCTGTACGTAACAGTCCCCAGGTAGATGTCGATAAGAAGGCCGATGAGGAAAACCCATCCGAACTCCTACTGAGCTTGAATGTGACAATCTCCATACAGTCCGGTCTGTTCGTCTGAGTGTATCGTATGGCGGGCCTAGGAGGGCGGTAAACGTCAGACCCCTAATAGCGGTACAAGTCGTGCCGGAGTGTAGCCCAGAACACCCTGAGAAACTACTAGAAACACTACCAGTAATTCTAGCTTGCCCTGGCCAGGGACGACTACGTGTAATGGCTCTCCTAGACACAGCACGATATCAACCCCCAATACCGGGAGAGACGAATCCTGTCTAACCGCTACTGCCTCCAAGTGCTTCGGGACTGCACCCAACTACTACCTGTTTGCACGACTCCTTTGAGCCGTGGTAGGGTAGTAATCAAAGTATAGTAGGAACACACTCGAGACGAAATAGCAGTGTCAAGTCGACGGACTAAGCTATACTCCTGTCACCTGGGAACTGTTATCTGACGATAGGTATAGTACCAACCAACAATTCCCGACGAGTCCTGTCCAGTGTACTCATAACCTAACAAGCACCCGCATACTATCTCCACTACGACGTACTGATGGCTGTGGGACAGACCATCTCCCCTGCTGGGATGAGAAGCGCATACGCTAGTCTACTCCGGAGTATCGATGCCCCGTCTCGATAATCCTACGACTAGGGACCTGTATAAGGATGTGCTTGTAGATTACCCAGCCCCCACTAGTGTGACTGCCATCACAACGCTGGTAATCAAGCAAAGATCCTGAGGGCTCCACTAATGTGTATAGGCGATATGCTAAAAGAAACACATGCACACATTAAAGTAGAAACAAACCAAGTAGCATACTACCATTTTGAGCAAGATTGTCTATACAACTGTGAATATCTCAAGCTTCCATTAAGTAATATACAAACTAGTATGATACAGTAATGGCCTCTAGAGCATATACACTAACAATCTCCCACTTGCACTAAGGCCATGTACTGGCGTATCGAAGACCTATCATCTCGATCAGCCGCTCGAACTGAGTCTGGGGTATGGCCTTCGTGAATGGATCTGCAGTGTTGTTCTCCGAATCAACTCTCTTCACCTCGATCTCCCGGCGATCTACGATCTTCCTGATCAGGTGGTACCGCCTCAAAATGTGCCTGGACTTCTGATGGGACCTGGGTTCCTTTGCTAAAGCTATAGCGCCGTTGTTGTCACAATACAGCGGTATTGGATCAACAATGGTAGGAACCACCTGAAGCTCAGAGAGGAACTTCTTCATTCAGACAGCTTCCTTTGCGGCATCGCAAGCAGCTATGTACTCCGCTTCCATAGTTGAGTCAGCAACGGTTTCCTGCTTGAAGCTCTTCCAGCAAACCGCCCCTCCATTGAGGGTAAAGACATAACCCGACATGGACTTGGAGTCATCCTTGTCACTCTGGAAGCTGGAGTCAGCAAAGACCTCGATCTGGAGGTCTTTTCTGCCATACACCAAGAACGTCTCCTTAGTCCTTCTCAGATACTTGAGAATGTTCTTTACTGCTATCCAATGTTTCTCCCCCGGGTCCGACTAATACCGGCTTACAACGCTTAATGCGTATGCTACATCTGGTCTGATACACAACATCGCATACATTATAGAGCCTACCGCAGATGCGTAGGGTATAGATGACATGCGAGCCCTTTCCAAATCAGTCTTGGGAGACATCTCTTTGGAGAGGGTGATTCCGTGACAACCCGGTAGATTACCGCGCTTTGAATCTTCCATACTGAATCGTTTCAGTATGGTGTCGATGTACCTGGACTGCAAAAGTCCCAACATCCTCTTAGATCTATCACGATAGATCAGGATCCCTAGAATGTAGTTGGCATCGCCCAGGTCCTTCATGGAGAACCTCTGTGACAAGAATCCTTTGACTGACTGTAGCATAGAAATATCATTTCCTATTAGGAGAATGTCATCCACGTACAAGACGAGAAATACCACAGTTCTCCCTACAATCTTACTGTAAATGCATGGTTCATCTGGGTTTTTGATAAAGTCGAATTCTTTGACAATATCATCAAAGCAGATGTTCCAACTCCGTGATGTCTGCTTCAGTCCATAGATGGACTTAAGCAACTTGCACACTTTACCGCTGCTCCCACTCTGAATGAATCCCTCCGGCTGATCCATATAGACGCACTCTTCCAAATTTCCAATTAGGAAAGCCGTCTTTACGTCCATCTGCCAGATCTCATAATCATGGAAGGCAGCAATGGCAAGAAGGATCCGAATGGATTTGAGCATAGCCACTGGAGAAAAGGTCTCGTCATAGTCCAAATCAGGTCTTTGACGAAAACCCTTTGCAACAAGTCTAGCTTTATAGGTTTCAACCTGCCCATCTACACCAATCTTCTTTCTGAAGAACCATTTGCAGCCTACGGGTTTTACCCCTTCTGGAGCAACGTCCAAAGTCCAAACTTTGTTGGTGTATATGGACTCCATCTCAGTTCGCATTGCATCCAGCCATTTTACTGAGTCACCGCTCTGAATGGCTTGCTGGAAGCTAGTAGGCTCATCATTTTCAATGACGCAATTCTCTCGATCCCCGTCTATGAGAAAACCGTAGTATCTCTCGGGCGGATGAGACTGCCTACTACTCCTGCGGAGTGGCGCTAGTGTCCGGTTCTCTTGAAACTTCTGGTTCTTCCAAGCTTTCAGTAATAGCTTGTGGTTCTGGAATTTCTTCCAGTTCTATTGCGCTCCTACTTATCTGACTTTCTAAAAATTCAATTTCCAAGAAGTGGGCATGCTGAGAAACAATAATCTTTTGTTCCTCTGCGGAATAGAAAAGATACCCTGGAGTTCTTGGGGTATCCCACAAACTTACACAGTACTGAGCGTGCCTCGAGCTTGTCCGCATGCTGCTTCTTTACAAAAGCTGGACATCCCCATGTCTTAAGATACTTAAGACAGGGTTTCTTCCCACTCCACATCTGATATGGGGTGGTAGGCACAGTCTTCGTTGGAGCCTTGTTCAAAAGATATACAGCTGTTTCTAGTGCATAACCCCAGAAAGATCGCGGTAACTCAGCCTTACTCATCATGGAACGAACCATATCCAATAGAGTTCGATTCCGTCTTTCTGATACACCGTTGTGTTATGGTGTGTATGGAGGAGTAAGCTGATAGAGAATTCCATTCTCTTTTAAGTAGCCCAGAAACTCGGCACTCAAGTATTTACCAACTCGATCAGATCTCGGTGTCTTGATACTTTTGCCTGTTTGTTTTTCAACTTCATTCTTGTATTCCCGAAATTTCTCAAAGGCCTCGGATTTATGCTTCATCAGGAAGACATGTCCATACCTAGAGAAATCATCCGTAAAAGTATGATGTATGAATAACCACTTCGCGCATGTGTAGACATTGAACCACACACGTCACTGTGTATGAGTCCCAAGAGCTCGCTTGCTCTTACTCCGTGTCCAGTGAACGGAGTCTTTGTCATCTTTCCCATGAGACAAGATTCATAAGTGGCATGAGACTGATACTCGAACGGATTCAAGTATCCCTCTTTATGTAACTTTGTTAACCGTGTCTCATTAATGTGACCCGTCTACAATGCCATAAGAAAGCCTGATTTGTTTCCGGAGACTTTCTTTTAAGTGTGTTCTGGACACTGAAACCTGAGCTTGATTCAATACGTATATCCCATTTTCTAATGTACCTGACCCAATCAGAACTTGATTTAGGTGGATGTGGACCACATCGCTTACAAAAGTAAAATCAAATCCTTCCTTAGAAAGTAAGGATACAGATATGAAATTACAAGTCGCACTAGGTACATACAAACAGTTACGCAGAATCAATATCTGCCCAGTTGTCAGTCCAAGATGATATTCCCCTGCGGATTTAGCGTCCATGCTCATTCCGTTGGCAACCCTGAGAGTCATATCACCTATCCTGATAACTCTACGGTTTCTCAGAGCCTGTAATGAATTACAGATGCGAGATCCTGATCCGGTATCCAATACCCAGGAAGTAGGGTTAACTGACATAAAGTTTTCTACTACAAACACACCCGAAGCCGAAGCCACAACATGCTTCGAATCCAGGCTACTGGCCTTGCTAGCCCTGCAATCCTTCTGCCAATGTTCATTCCCGTAACAATAGGAACGTCTCTCCTTTACTATATCCAGTCCCGAAACTTTTGCCCTTCCCTTTCCTTCTACTTCCATGGTTTCCTTCAGGGTATAAGTAGAGGGCAGAGATTGTAGAATCAAGTCAGTATTTGACCCATTCTTCAACGTGGTCTTCAGATCCGTGAGCTCATCAAAATAGCTGGTCACTGTAAGGACGTTGCCCCTTACAGATGACCCGATAGCCAACCTCGCTTGAAGCAATTCGTTCGAGGTCTCATATCTTGCGATACGAGATTGCTCTCCATATAAATCTTTGTTGTGGAGGAAGATAGAAACTAAGTCCATCTTCTCGTGCTGCCTCTGGTATGCACCATCAACTGAGGCCAACACGAGGCACTTGGCATTCGCACAGTCTTTTTCCGATATCTTACGGATATCAATATCCACGACAGTGGAAACTGGTCCTGAAATGGCAGGGGTTTGATTAGTTAAGAGGTGTCCCAACCTGCCATGGGTAATGGACATCTAGACAAAACTTTGCCAGTCATAACAGTCAGATTCAATCATTTTATTATCTAGATGCAACCTATGTGTGGTCACTGGGTCGCTGCAATTAAGAGAGAGAGAAGAAAACACTCAGCATGATGCTCTTGCAAGTTTAGATTGGTTTTTAGTTTATCTAAACAGGATGGCTCCCACTGTTTCTCGAATCCTTCGTTAAACCATAAAAGAAGAATTAGTCGGGATCAATCTCACCGTACAATACTTGCTTAACCGTTCAGCCAGGCCAGTGTCGGTACTTCGAGGGAGGTTTTACAACGCTTTCGCGAAGGTCCTTAATTAAATAACCTCTTTTCCCTGTGGGCGTAGCCCCGCTAACACCTTTCTAGACACCTACTTGGTTTATAGCAATGATCGTTAAGTGAAAAGTATCCCGAGGAGTAGCGGATACTCACAGTAGGATCGGGATCCAAATATCATTGTGAGATAATGCTGAAGGAATCCTACCAACATTATCAAACTCCAAATGGTATGCAGCACTAGCAGGTTTCAGTTTCTTTAGAAACTCCCGATGTGGATTTTTGCCCCATGCTCTTATGACCTTGATAAAGGTTAACAAATCATAAGTCACGTGTCAAGTTCTACCCATCATTGTCCAGGTTAATTTGAACCCACCTGTATATACCCTTGACGAAGGTCAACAAGGTAATACGACTGTCCCAAACCAACGCATCTATCTATGCTACATATAAACATCTAACAGCTACCAATCACTATGCCTTGACGAAGGTCAACAAACATAGCTTGAATACTATTGAATATTCATATGAAATGACGGAGGGATACGAATGGTTTTGGCAAAACCGTGAACGTAGTGAACTTGATATAATCGGAGGAACCTGATTGCTTTTAAAAGGAGTGGTTTAAGCTCCGCATTTTTAAAAGTTTTCTGTTTTGAAAAGAAACCGAGTGGTTTTGAAATTGTTCCAACAACTTAACTTTGGTTTATTTTCTTGCATTAATTTAATGCGTCCTATCATTAATCCTACCATTGCAGAAAACAACGAAAATATGACGTACGCTTATGCCATCCGCATTCACCACGGGGCCCCGTCATCACCCGTTAGGTTACTTAACTAACGACAGAGCGGGGGCTGGACTAGCGCGGATGCAAAACATAAGCAACGCTTACTAGATATCATATATAGATATATACATTCGTCAGATGCAATGACAGCCATTCCAGATCACAGATGAACACATTGGATATGCTAGGAATCCGCGTTTTGTTTGAGCCTGCAACGAAAGACGGATTACACGGTCGCGATGAATAGCCAAACCCCACCCTAGACCCCTACGGATGTGGCAAACTACCTGCCAAGTACCCGAAGTGAAGCAACCTCCCTCAACAACATGAGTAGGCCACTCGGCACTTCAAAATACCCAGTAGTTTGTGCACCCCACCTTGGGTATATCCTAGGAGCAAAAACAGTAAAACAAATAATATACAATGGCGGCTACAACCTTATCCCAGATGTGCGGCCATAAAATAATATTACATCAATTTACATATTACATCAAATGAAAGATAAAGAAAACTCTCATCTCACAACCCCCGGCTATTCATCCACGACAATCCAACAAGTTCATATACACAATCCATCAACATTACAGATCACAGATATGCACAACCCCCACTAATCGACGTATAGCGATTAGTTGACGTTCAGTGCATATATCACATTACAGATATAACCATTTAGCAAAAGTTGTAGAACTTCGATCAAAACACCAATTTGTAACTACCCCAAACACAACTTTGTTCTCTGGAAATTCTGGGCAGAAACAAAATACTTTAAAAATCACAAAACGTCAAAATGAGAACACTGCACCAATCCGAGTCGGGACCGAGTTGACTCGGCCGCGGATCCGCGGCGAAACGCATGGTTCCGCCGCATTTCCGCGGCGGTCTGGTCGAATCGTGGGCTCGTTTTTCTTGGGTGTTCCCAGAAAACCCTGCACGGATTTTTAAGATGTATGGAAATATTTTTAGGGCTGTTTTAAAAATCGGCAGAAACTTGAGGATTTTGACATGTTTTGCGATTTTTTCTCGGATCGAAATTCTAAATACTTTGCTAACATGCTAGTTGTTGTTTAGCCTGGCTCTGATACCACTATAAGTCCACGTTGCCCACCCCGGTGCTTACGGGGAGGCGGAATAGGTAAAAAACGATTTTTTCATAAGGCAATATGGACTAGAAACTAGAGGATCTTTACTAAACAAAACCTAGCAAACTAACTAGAGGTTCTATCTACTATGCTCAAGAGATTATACCTCACGAACCAAGTCCTTCGGGTCTTCCTTCCGCTTTCCACCTCATCCATGCTAGCTCCGAGGATCAATCCGGATCTTGGTCACCTCCGTGGCCTCCTAGAGTCGAAGACGATCCACCCAGATTTGTGTTCCGAGCTCCAACTCAAACCGAGGTAACTAGGGCAACAAGTGTGCTATGCTTGATGTACTAGGTGGTGTAGAAGAAGAAGATAGATTTATTTGTCAATTTAGATCCTTATTTTCTCAACACATGAGAGCAAAGGAAAAATCTAGAGGAGGAAGAAGGAGGAGGAACCATGGGAGCTCAAGAATGAGGAGAGAGAATCCCAAAGAGATAATGAACCATAAAACAAAATAATTACTAATCTTTATCATGATAAAGTTGATGGCTACATTAATATCACCATTATCATCACAAATCAAATCCAAAGCCAAAAAGCAAAAGAAGGATCTAGTGCTCTCAAGAAAACTCCAAGTCAACAATGGTCAAATTGTCAACATGGTCAAGCATGGTCAAATGGTCAAAACAATTAGCCATAAAATAATTATCATTAAAAAGATTAGTAAATATTTTCCCCACCTCATAATGGTTTTGACCGAACCAACGGTCAAAACCCTAATGAGGCACTTCCTCCTTCTTCGCTCCTCACAACCGTGCATACATACCCGCATCCGCATTCCGTAGATTGCGAATGCACAGAAGACAAAACTAATCCATCCATACAATATTAGGATCCGGCTTAAACCAAAACCCACTAGCATTGTCTGCCCGAACAGCATACACGTACAAGTGCACGTAAGTGATCGTAGCCTTGCCGTAAAACCATATGGCCTTTACACCTTTCGCTCAGTGCAGGGAAACTCTCCGTATGGGACTCTAAAGACTCGACACTATGCTGGCAGTGGGTTTAACCACAGACCGCAAGCGGCACTAGCTGTACATAACGGTCCCCAGATAGATGTCAATAAGAAGGCCGATGAGGTAAACCCATCCGAACTCCTACTGAGCCTGAATGTGACAATCTCCGTACAGTCCGGTCTGTTCGTCTGAGAGTATCGCATGGCGGGCCTAGGGGGCGGTAAACGTCAGACCCCTAATAGCGGTACAAGTAGTGCCGGAGTGTAGCCCAGAACACCCTGAGAAACTACTGGAAACACTACCAGTAATTCTCGCTTGCCCTGGTTAGGGACGACTATGTGTAATGGCTCTCCTAGACACAGCGCGATATCAACCCCCAATACCGGTAGAGACGAATCCTGTCTAACCGCTACTGCCTTCAAGTGCTTCGGGACTGCACCCAACTACTACCTGTTTGCACGACTCCTTTGAGCCGTGGTAGGGTGGTAATCAAAGTACAGTGGGAACACACTCGAGGCGAAGTAGCAGTGGTAAGTCGACGAACTAAGCTGTACTCCTGTCACCTGGGAACTGTTATCTGACGATAGGTATAGTACCAACCAACAGTTCCAGACGAGTCCTGTCCAGTGTACTCGTAACCTAACGAGCACCCGCATACGATCTCCAGTACGATGTACTGATGGCTGTGGGACAGACCATCTCCCCTGTTGGGATGAGAAGCGCATACGCTAGTCTACTCCGGAGTATCGATGCCCCGTCTCGATAATCCTACGACTAGGGACCTGTATAAGGATGTGCTTGTAGATTACCCAGCCCCCACTAGTGTGACTGCCATCACAACGCTGGTAATCAAGCAAAGATCCTAAGGGCTCCACTAATGTGTATAGGCGATATGCTAAAAGAAACACATGCACACATTAAAATAGAAACAAACCAAGTAGCATACTACCATTTTGAGCAAGATTGTCTATACAACTGTGAATATCCCAAGCTTCCATTAAGTAATATACAAACTAGTATGATACAGTAATGGCCTCTAGGGCATATACACTAACAATAACGATATTAAGGTATATGGAATTGTCCGGCTTATGCTTAAAACAAGACTCTGGATAATTCAAGGCACGTTTCTGTAATGGCAGTTTGTGGGTTATCCTGGGCTATGATGAGGGTTAACTTTATACCATCTGGAAGATCAATAGTGATATTGTTCTTTACCCACCACAGTTTTAGCAAAATGGATTTTTTCAAAAAACAATAGTGGGAGTATGGTAGAACTGAAAGTGATTCCAGAACCACAAACGATTACTGAAAATTTAATAGAACCTAAAGATTCAATCGGATTTGACATTCCATTGGCCACTCCGCAGATATGGTGGGTAACCTCAGGCACCCGAGAGGTACTTCGGTATCCTCAAAGACGGTGACAGGGAGGTTCTTGTTTACCCAGAATTGTCATTACTGCTGTTCTAGACTATGAGACCCGGCTGGAGGATGAGTATAGCAACGTTCTAAACTAGTTTTAGAAGTGCACGTGTATATGACTCTGCCAGAGGGTTGTTGTAGTTAGTGGGAGCAGCGGAACCATAGTGGACAAGTAGCTTATGTCTATTTATAGACTAAAGCAAGTATAGCGGAGATAGATCATCTATTTTTGATGTGAGATTCATAGGCTTTAACTTCATCAGAATATGAGATGGATCTGTTAAGAAGGTAGTAGGGTGTGATGTCCAGGTATTTGGATGAAATACACTTTGTAGGAAGTGAAATTCCTACACTACGATCGGTTATACTGTGGTTGTAACACAGTGGTTTCTCCACATAGGATATGGATATTATATCAGGCATTCTGGTTACTAGATCTATGGTTTTAGATTTAGATTTGGGTAGTTTCCCAATTTGGGTACTTAGACAGTATTCTAAAGGTGTTTTAGAATGGATGACTCCTGGCATAGTGGTGTGCTTGCAGGTGATGGAGTCACCCTCTCTAAAGGTGTCTTATAGACTAAAGATGATAGGGATGTGCATGATTGGCATATCACTTACTTAGGCAATTGAGTCAATCATGAGATGTCAAGTACCACACCAGATGTTGTTTTTGCACTAGCTGCAATAAGTTTATATATTAATCCAATCCTGGAGAAACGTTCGGAAGCAGTTTATGAACATAAGTGGATGTTCTCAGGATTTGGTAACGGCGGCCTCCTTCGGGAGATGGTTATCATTCCAGGCTTCCAAGGTGACCTGGATGACAATGTGGCTGTCAGAGCTATAGTTTTCCCTCTTTTGAGGGGCAGTAGTTTGGACAGGTGATCCAAGCGGATACTGAGGGAGGCATGGCGCATGTTACTGATTAAATTCAGTGGACGATATAATCTAAGAAGTTTGATGGATTTGGAGTTCATTTGCGAACTGTGTCCCATCAGATATCCAGACATATTCTTAGACGGGTATTGCTTATTTCGGGAGATGGCTTTCTCCGTGAACTTGAGATAAAGAGAGATATAGAAAGAAACATTGGAGTGGATCCACTCACAGAGGCTATTTCTTGAACGCAATAGTTTTACAAACGAGATTTGTGAAACTGATTAGTAGAGAAGTTTGGTGTTCGGTATCACATGGGCTGTGAGTATGCGACACCGCAATAAATAGCCTTAAGTGCAAGTGGAAGATTATTGGCTATAGTGTCCTCAAGTCAATTATTGGATCGCAGGCATGTGATTACAATGATTGAGGGAGGAGCTATACCGGTAAGACAGTCTTACTCGAGAATATAATATGCTATCTGGTTTGTCTTTATCATCGTGTACATGCTTCAGGTGACATTACAGATCACTATTACATGTTGATAGAGTCCATAGGATTCTTGCTTGACTACCAGCAGTATGATGGCGATCATATACGTGAGAGTTGGGTGGTATATAAGCACATCCTAAAAATGTCCCTAGTCGTGGGAGTTTCGAGACTGGGCATCGATACTCCAAGAGTAGACTAGTGTATACTGATTGAGACCCCGACGAAGGGCGGTGGCCGGTCTCACAAGCCATTGGTGTTAGTTGGTCCACCTAAGATGTATACAGGTGCTCATTGGGTTATGAGTATACTGGACGGACTCGCCGGGAACATGCTAGTTGGTATTATAGCTATTGTCAGATAACAGTTCCCAGATGACATGTTTACAGGTAATCTATCGACCTGAGATTGTCATTTGTCTCCTGTGAGTTCCCACTGTGCTTTGATTACTACCCTACCATGGCTCAAAGGAGTCGTGCAAACAGATTTTAGATGGGTACAGTCCCGAGCCACATAGAAGCAGTGAGCGGATCGTCAGGGGATTCGTCTCTCCCGGTATTGGGGGTTGATGTCGTGGTGTGCACGGGTGGCCATCACCAGAAATCCTTGGCCGAGGTATTCGAGAATTACTAATTCGGATTAGTAGTTTCTCAGGTGGTGATAGGCTACATACCGACCCAAAATGTCGCATTATTAGGGGTCTGACTTTATCCACCCCTAAACTCGATATGCGATACTCATAGACGAACCGACCAGGCTGTACGGATATTGTAACTATCAGGCTCAGTAGGGTTTCAGGATGAGTTTGCTCGTCGGCCTCCCTTTCGCTCAATACCCGGGTAGCCGTTACGTACAGCTAATGCCACTGACGTACTTGTGGTTAAACCCACTGCCAGCATATTGGAGAGTCTTTAGAGTCCCATACAGAGGGTTTCCCTACTTCGGATGAAACGTTGTAGAGGCCGTATAGTTTTATGGCAGGGTTCGATCATATACGTGCACTTGTGAACGGATTATGATCGGACGGATAATACTAGTGGGCTTTGGTTTAAGCCGGATCCTAGAATTATATTGTTGGATTATTTTCGTCTCGTTGTATTCGTATTCAGTCGAAATGCGGATGCGGGTATATATATACGGATGAGGGGTATTCTTGTAATTAGTTACAAGATTACTTTAGATAATGCCATTTCTTTTTCTTCTATTAAACATTTAGGGTTTTAAATGTTTAGTGGTGGAAAGTGTGTATTATTGTTTTGTCACGACCCAAATTCAGGCACGTGATCGGCACTTAAACCATATGACGTCAACAGGTGTAATGCAATTTAAGTAAGCCGAAAACCCAGAAATCTAAACCATCATAAGAAGTAAGTAATAAAAACATTGTTAAAACATTTGGAAATCTTAAGTAAAAATCTAAAGGCTTAAGTTTATTTTTTAAAAAATTTCGGCAGCTCCTCCTTTGTAAAAATAGCTCCGAAACGGGTACAAAAATAGTATAAAAATAAAGCATCCCCATACGGGAGTAAATCACACCAAAAGGCGGAAACAACCACCACAAGTATAAATATACGACGCTGTAGCGAAGAAATAGACAATATAAATGAAAAACAGCATAAAGAGGTAAAACTACATAATAAAGGTCGGCTCACACGAGCACGACATCCAGAGTCACAAAATATTCAATATCGTCCTCACAACTCGTCTCTAAGTCGATACATGAAAGTGGTAGTGTAGGGTTCCTATGAACGACAGCAAAGTTTTGGGTGGCACATTTTCAAAAATTTGTCGTTTTAAAGAACCCTAAACTAGAATTTTTAACTAGAGAATCATACGAAACAAATTGTAAACTACTTTACAACTAAGTGATTAGGGATTACAACTTTTGTAGTCCGGTCCTTCACTTCTTTAACTCCTTTTAGTAGTTCCTTCGCTCCAAGTAGTGATCTTCCGGACACTAGCATGGCTTCATAAGGAGAAAAGAACGAACTTGCTTGAAGTCTTCGAGGCTGAAGATGATCTATGTCAAGGAGACACTAACCCAAGATACCTCTTCACTAATGTGAGATTAGTGAAACTAACACCCTATACTAAAGTGCTAATCTAGTAGAGGATGATGAAGTAGGATATTTGCTCACTTTAGAATTGATTTTCTCACTATTTTTAACCTCTCTCACAAAACCTAGTGAGCTCTCTCTTGAGCTTAAGGAAGAAGAAGATGATAATGGATGAGAGAGTGAATGACAACCATGGGTGAGAAAATATCTAATATTACTCATGTAGAGACTTAACCATGAGTTTTGATAATGGTTGGGTTAACAAATATCTAGTGTAAGACAAAACCAGTGGACTAAATCAATGGGTCTCAAAGCTTCTCAAAGCTTCATGCCATGTAACAAATTTCTAACTAATAATTGAATTACCATAAATAAATAAACCCTACATTATTTTTATCATGGTATAAATCTCATACACCCATGTTGCATGTATCAACAACCATGACACATAATAAAACACAATTAATATATATCACATATATATTAAGTGTGCAGATATGAGGAAAAAAAATGCTTAAGTGAGCTAATATTAGTTAATGTAAACTAGTATATCAAATATATAATTATACACTAAATTATCAAATCAACACTTGATTTAATAATCCGGCTATATCATATATAACCGACTAATATTATATGTATCAACACTTGATTCGATAACCCGGCTATATCACATATAACCGACCGATACAAATATCGTGAGAATAGAATACGGTATCTCATACTCATATTAATCTCGGTCCCGCACATATCACATATGTGCTCTTACTTCGTTTTGCCTGAGCCAGTAAAATCTCTGTGTAGGACTCTAAACACTCATCAATACGCCGGCAGTAGATGATGATCATATCAAGCATCCACAAGCCGTCAGCGGTAATAGCTGGATGTAACGGCTACCTAGGTATTGAGTGATTATAAGATCAACAAGAAAGCCTGTTCTAGCTCCTATAAAGCCTGTCAGTAACACTACCGTACAGTCCGGTCTCTTCGTCTGAGATGTCGCATATCAAGTCTAGGGGTGGTAAACGTCAGACCCCAATAACTCGATAAGTCATGCCGATACTAGGCTCATAACGGGTCGAGAAACTACTAATAACACTTACCAGTAAATCTTTAAATCAGCCCTGGCCAGGGACTTCCAGTTTTAGCCAATCGAGCACAGCACGACATCTATCCCCAATACCGGGAGAAAAGAAATCCCCTCCTATCGCTCATTGCCTCCATGTGACTCGAGACTGTACCCAAAAACCACCGTTTTGCACGTCCCCTTGAACGTGGTAAGGTGGAAATCAAATCACAGTGGGAATCACACAAGACTCTATGACGATCTTGGGTCTACAGACTAACATGTACCAGTGTCCCCAGAGAACTACTACCTGACGTCAGGTGTAATACCATCTAGGAGTTCTCAGCGAGTCCGTCCAGTGTACCCAGTCTCCACTGAGCACCCGTATACCATCTCTAATGTCAAACACGAATGGATATTGGATCATCCATCGCCCATCTTATGGGTCGAGAAGCGTATACGCTAGTCTACTCCGGTATATCGATGCCCTGTCTCGATACACCCACGACTAGGAACATTAAAGGATGAACTTATGGACTACCATGGCCCCACTAGTATGATCTGCATCATAATCCTGGTAGTCCAGTACACATCCTAAGGGCTTTACCAACATACAACCATGAGACAGTATCAAGAGACAAGTATACATGTTAAGATAAAGAGCAACCAAATACCATACTATTATGTCGAGAAAGAAAGTCCTCTCTATATATGTCCAAGCATTCACTATAATATACATCATCTGTACAATAATGGCCTCTAGGGCATACATACAACTAACAATCTCCCACTTGCACTAGGGCCAGCTGTTGTAGTATCGCATACCCAATATCCCGAAGAGTCTCTCGAACTGTATCTGGGGAATGGCCTTCGCGAATGGATCTGCAGTGTTGTTCTTCGTGTCAACTCTCCTGATCTCGATCTCCCAGCGATCAACTATCTTCCGGATCAGGTGATACCGCCTCAGAATATGCCTGGATCGCTGATGGGACCTGGGTTTCTTGGCCAAAGCCACCGCTCCATTGTTATTACAATACAAAGGTATTGGATACTCAATGGATGGAACCACTCCAAGTTCAGTTATGAACTTCTTCATCCAGACAGCCTCTTTGGCAGCATCGTTGGCAGCGATGTATTCAACCTCCATCGTCGAGTCTACCACGGTTTCCTGCTTGGAACTCATCCAGCATATCGCCCCTCCATTGAGGGTAAAGACAAATCCCGAGTAAGACTTAGAGTCATCCTTATCACTCTGGAAGCTTGAATCGGTAAAGGACTCCACTTGGAGTTCTCCGTTACCATACACCAAGAGCATCTCTTTAATCCTTCTCAAGTACTTGAGAATGCTCTTCACAGCTGTCCAGTGACTCTCTCCTGGATCTGCTTGATACCTACTCACTACACTTAGTGAGTATGCTACATCGGGTCTGGTATATAGCATCGCGTACATGATAGAGCCTACTGCTGAAGCATAAGGTATCCATTGCATGCAAGCTCTCTCCAAATCAGTCTTGGGAGACATCTTTTTGGAGAGAGTGAGTCCTGAGATCGTGGGTAAGAACCTACGCTTGGATTCTTACATACTAAACCTCTTTAGCATGGTGTCAATGTACCTGGATTGGGACAATCCCAGTATCTATAGATCTTAATCCCCAAGATGTAGGAGGCATCACCTAGATCTTTCATTGAGAATCTTTGTGATAAGAAAAGCTTGACCGGTTGCAGCATAGGAATATCATTTCCTATCAAGAGTATGTCATCCACGTACAATATAAGAAAGACAACCTTACTCTCTGCCACCTTCTTGTATATACAAGTTTCACCTACGTTTTTGACGAAGTCAAAATCTTTGACTATGGCATCAAAACAGATGTTCCAACTTCGCGATGCTTGCTTCAACCCGTAGGTAGATTTAAGCAGCTTGCACACCTTTCTGCTGCTCCCATTGTCTACGAAGCCCTCTGGCTGAGTCATGTACACGCTCTCCTCTAAATCACCATTTAGAAAGGCGGTCTTAACATCCATTTGCCAGATTTCATAGTCATGGTATGCAGCGATGGCACGTAGGATCCGGATGGACTTAAGCATAGCCACTGGAGAAAAGGTTTCGTCATATTCCACACCTGGTCATTGACGAAAACCCTTTGCAACAAGTCTAGCTTTGAAAGTCTCAACTTTTCCATGTACACCAAGTTTCTTCTTAAAGATCCATTTGCTCCCAATGGGTTTTACCCCTTCAGGAGCAACTTCCAAAGTCCATACTTTGTTGGTGTACATGGATTCGATCTCAGATTGCATTGCATCCAGCCATTTCACAGAGTCTCCGTTCGTAATGGCCTGCTCGAAGCTAGTCGGGTCATCATCTTCCATGATGCAATCCTCGCTCCCACCATCAATGAGAAAATTGTAGTATCTCTCAGGTGGATGAGGAACCCTACTAGATCGGCGGAGAGGCTGAGGTTCTTTAGGTTCTATCGAATCCTCTGGTTCTACCAAATCTTCTGTCATAGTTTGTATAGCTGGAACTTCTTCCAGTTCTACCTCCTTGCCACTAATTTCCTTTGCAAGAAATTCCTTTTCTAAAAAGGTGGCATGTTTAGCAACAAACACCTTTTGTTCCTCACGGTGGTAAAAGATATGTCCTCACGGATGCTTGGGATATCCTACAAGCTTGCATAGAACAGACCTTGTCTCGAGCTTGTCCGGATTTTTCTTTTTAACATAGGCTGGGCAACCCCATATCTTAACAAAATTAAGACACGGTCTCTTTCCCTTCCATATCTCATATGGATTGGTAGGCACTGATTTGGTTAGAACTCTATTCAATAGGTATATAGTTGTCTCAAGCGCATACCACTAAAAGGAAATAGGTAACTCAGCGGTGCTCATCATAGAGCGCACCATATCTAATAGGGTGTGATTCCTCCACTCTGATACACCATTGTGCTGTGGTGTATACGGAGGAGTAAGCTGAGAAAGAATCTCATTCTCTTTTAGATGATCCAGGAACTCATTGCTCAAGTATTCTTCTCCTCGATCAGATCGAAGAATTTTAATACCTTTACCCGTTTGGTTCTCAACTTCGTGTTTATATTCCTTAAATTTCTTAAAAGCTTCAGACTTGTGTTTCAATAGGAACACATGTCCGAATCTTGAGAGATCTTCAGTGAATGTAATGAAGTATGAGGAACCATTCCTGGCATGTGTAGACACAAGACCACATACATCACTATGTATCAGTCCTAAGAGCTCACTAGCTCTTTCTCTGTGTCCTGTAAACGGAGTTTTGGTCATTTTGCCTTTGAGACATGACTGGTAAGTGTCATAAGATGAAAATTCGAACGAATTCAAATATCCATCCTTATGTAACATAGCTAGTCGTATCGCATTGATATGACCTAGTCTACAATACCACAAGAAGGATTCGTCTCTCTCTGCGCTCGCCTAATATCTTTTTCGTTCATTTCTGAACTCTTCCTTTTGTGTGTGTTTTGTACATTAAGAACCGTGGTTTGATTTAGAACGTATATGCCATTATTTAACGAGCCTGATCCAATCATCTTTTGATTCAGGAAGATGTTCATAACATTATCATGTATTACAAAATTATATCCTTCTTTACTCAATAAAGAAACTAATATAAGATTGCATATCAGGTTCGGAATGTAATAGCGTTCGTTCAGAATCAATGTATTACCATTTGGTAATACAAGATGATATTCGCCAACTTCTTTGGCTGCAATATTTGCACCATTCTCTGCTCTTACAGAATGATCACCTATTCCCAGTTCTCTACCTTTCCTTAGCCCATGTAACATATTACATATGAGGGATTCCGATCCAGTATCTAATACCCAGGACGTAAAGTGAACTGAGAAACAGTTCTCGATGACTAACACACCCGAAGAAGATGTATCAACATACTTATTCTTCATTTGGGCGGCGTAGGAATCCGGATATTCCCCTATTTCTTGTTCAGTCTTATAATAATTATAAGAAAGAACGGAACCAACGTTCCCTTGCTCAGTATAACAAGCGGGTTAGGTCAATATATCCATATTATTATCTTGATTAAGACATGACATAGTCGCTACCTGGAGAGAGAGAGAAGAAAACACTTTAGCGTATGCTCTTGCAGGATCAGATTGGTTATTATTTTATCTAATCAGGATGGCTGCCACTGTTTTTATCAAATCTTCCTTCGAACCCTAAAAGGAAAGACTGGCCGGGATTAATTACACCCTACAATTTCGCCAATCTTTCAGCCAGGCCAGTGCCGGTAGTTTGAAGGAGGTTTCCCGTGCTTTCACACGGACCTAATTAAAATAAACCCCGTTTTCCCAGAGGCATAACCCCGTTGACACCTTTCTAGACACCTACTTGATCGGCTAATTGTCTTGTGTAAAACTCTTCCAGGAGTAACTCTTACTCACAGTGGGTATCGGGATCCAACTATCTCATAGATGGTATGCAATCTTATTGCAAATTTCAACACTTGAAATTCTCGATAATATTTTACCCCTAACGTCTTATGACCTTGACGGAGGTCAACAAACCATAGACTGCTAGTCAAGTTCAACCCGTCATTTCTTGATTGAATTAAACCCACCCGCACGACCCTTGACGGAGGTCAACAATGTCGCACGACTACACTAAAACAATCACATCATATGAAGCAGATAAATACTAGTCAGCTACCGCACACTACGCCTTGACGGAGGTCAACAAACGTAGCACGAATACTAAGTAGGACTTATCTGAAATGACGGAAGGCTACGACAGGTTTTTAAGAAAACCTTTTGTGTTATGAACTTGAAATTGTTGTAGAATCGAGTGATTTTTGAAAAAAAAGTGTTTTTGAGGCTTTTACTAGTTTTGCTAAAGAGGTCACTCCTGGTGAAGGGATCTCGGCTCTTTCCTTATTAAATAAGGTGCAGGATATTTCATAAATATCACTATGCAAAGCAACAACTATAGAAGAAATAAAAAACAAAACCGAGTGTTGTAGGATCTGCTAGCTTTTACTAAAGAGGTCACTCCCGGTGAAGGGATCTCGGCTCTTTCCTTATCGAATAAGGTGTTGGATATTCTACAAGGAATACCGCTATGCAAAGCAAAAACTAGAGCTACCCTTTTTGAAAATTTGATTCTACAACATATTTTAGGTTTCTTTCTTTTCATTAATCTCATTAATGAAGTCCCATCATTTAAAGCTTACTAAGCATCACAGAAAATCAAACGAAAATACAAAGTATGCTTATCCCATCCGCATTCTCCACAGTGTCCCGTTATGCACCGTTAGATTACTTAACTAACGGCATACCGGGACGGGACTAGCGCGGGTGCAAAACATAAGCATCATCTATTATCTATCTCATATATAATATATAGCCATTCGTCTCAGAATCCACAGTGATCACATCACAGAGCAGCAGAAGAAACATATGAAATATTGGATATAGTAGGCAGTCTGTGTTTTATTTTGAGCCTGTATAAAATGCGGATTCCACGGTCGCGATGAATAGCCAAACCCACATCCCTAGACCCCTACGAGAGCGGCAAGCAACCCTGCCAATTCTAGAGTTAGGAGATCCGGACTCGACTCCTCGAGTTGGTCTCCCACTGGACTCTAGAACCCGGTTACTTGTGCTCCCCTCCTTGGGTCTATCCTAATGTGGAAAAGTAAATAATATACAGCAATGGTGACATCATCCTCAACCCGGATGTTCTCCAATAAAAGAATATTACATGAATGAAAATAAAAAAAACTCTCATCTCACATAAAACCCCCAGCTATTCAAAACACGACGATCCAATATAACATATCATAGCAACACATAACATTGTAGGGATTTTCTCAGCACCACTACTAGGGTTTGGTAGCATCACACATGCCCTTTTATAAATTTTTATGGTGCTAAAGAAACTATCCTAAGGATCACACTGGAAAAGCTAGGATAACAAAAGATTTAACATATTCCACAAGTAGTAAAAGGTTAGGGTTAGAGAATACAACCTTTGTAGCTCCCTTCGCTAGACTCCTTGGCCACTTGAGGGTTGAAAGAAACTTGCTTGAGATCCTCCAAGTCCATGACGATCCACCAGGAGTCCTCTTTGTCCAAGCTTGAAGCTTCAGTTGATCAAGAGAAGAAGTAGAAGCCAACACTCTAAACTAATGGGTAAGAGTAGTGTGGAATGGTGATGTGGTTTGTTTTCTCACTTCAAAACCCCAACTTGATCACTATCTTACTCACTAATGAATGCTAGAGAGCAAGAGTGAGGAGGAAGAAGATAATGGCAAATGAGAGCTCAAGAGATAATGATAAAGATGAAAGATAAAAATGAGAATAGAAAATATATATTTTTTCTCTTCTCATTCTTAACCCAAGTTAATAAATATCTAGATATTTCTATTTGGATCAAAAATGGCCATGGAAAATAACTCATGGTTAACACAAAGGTTAGTGGAATAATAAAATAATCAACCATGAGTAATTATTCATTTCCATTTTCCTTTCCAAAAATAAATATCAGCATATATATAACAAGGTGTGAATCTTATATTGCCACCATCTAATGTATCAACAACCATTATACAAATGAGTATGCATGTATGTGTGCATGCACATCCAAATGTGCATCAATGTAAACATGTGCATACATGCATGCATACACCAAAAGACAAAAGGGTTTAAAGTGAAAATACAAATGGTCAATGTTAAATCAACACTTGATTTAGAAAACCGGTCATATCTCATATGACCAGACCAATAGCAAACCGCCCGATTAATAGACGGTATCACATACGCGCATTTAATCGTTTCCCCACGCATATCACACATGCACACCACATCGTTTCGTCAGGGCTATGTAACTCCATTGTGGGACTCTAAGACTCGTCAATACGCCGGAAGTGGGTGATGATCATATCAAGCACCCCCAAGCCGCAATAGGTCAGCTAAACGTAACGGCCACCCGGGTATTGAGCGATCAGAAGAAAACAAGCGAACTTGCCACAACTCCCGTCGAGCCAACCGGCAACACTACCGTACAGTCCGGTCTCTTCATCAGATATTCTATGTATCGATTCTAGGGATGGTAAAGTCGACCCCAATAACTCAATAAGTCATGCCGATGAACGGTCTATAACAGATCGAGAAACTATTGATAACACTTATCAGTAAATCTCAACAGCCCTAGCCAGGGACTTAATGATATAGCCAATCGAGCACAGCACAGCATCAACTCCCAATACCGAGAGAGTCGAAACCCCTCCTATCGCTCACTATCTCCATATGTCTCGGGACTGTACCCAAAAGCCACCTGTTTGCATGACTCAGTAGAGCCGTGGTAGGGTGGTAATCAAAGTACATTAGAAGAACACACAAGACTCTATGACGATCTCGGGTCTACAGACTAACCTGTACCAGTGTCACCTGAGAACTGCTATCCGACAATAGATATAATACCATATAGGAGTTCTCGGCGAGTCCGTCCAGTGTACCCAGTCTCTACTGAGCACCCGCATATGATCTCGATGTCAAACATCAATGGATATGGGAACATCCATCGCCCATATTATGAGTCTAGTATCATACACGCTAGTCTACTCTGGTGTATCGATGCCTTATCTCGATACACCTACGACTAGGGACATTTCAGGATATGCTTATAAACTACAGACGTCCCACTAGTATGATCTCCATCATAATCACAGTAGTCAAGCAAATATCCTCAAGGCTTTATCAACATGTGTAAATGAATAAAAGCATGATCAAGTCAACATGTCAGATAAAGAAGAACCAGATAGCATACTATCATGTCGAGCAAGAATGTACACTGAATATATATATACATGTATAAATGCATCCACTATTATATAATGGCCTCTAGGGCATACATATATCCAACAATCTCCCACTTGCACTAAGGCCAGTTATTGGCGTATCTCATACCCAACATCTCAAAAAATCACTCATGTTGCGGCTGAGGGAGGGCCTTGGTGAGTGGATCCGCGGTGTTATTCTTTGTGTCTACTCTCCTAATCTCGATCTCGTGGCGATCTACAATCTCTCGGATCAAACGAAAGCACCTCAGGATGTGTCTGGACCGCTGATGGGACCTGGGCTCCTTGGCTAACGCCATAGCCCCATTATTATCATAATACAATGGTATTGGATCAATAGTGGTTGGAACTACTCCTAGCTCCGATACGAACTTCCTCATCCAGACGGCATCCTTGACGGCATCATTCGTAGCAATGTACTCAGCCTCCATCGTAGAGTCTGCAACGGTATCCTGTTTGGAACTTTTCGAACTTACCGCCCCTCCATTGAGGGTAAATACAAACCCAGAGATAGATTTGTTGTCGTCCTTATCGCTCTGGAAGCTCGAATCGGTAAAGGCCTCCATATGGAGATCTCCATTACCATACACCAAGAACAATTCTTTAGTCCTTCGCAAGTACTTAAGAATGTTCTTCACAGCTATCCAGTGATTCTCCCCTGGGTTGGATTGATACCTTCTTACTACACTAAGTGCATAAGCTACATCTGGGCGTGTACATAACATCGCATACATTATAGATCCTACTACCGAAGCATAGGGTATAATACTCATGTGAGCTATCTCTTCATCGGTCTTTGGGCAAAACTCCCTGGAGAGATTGACCCCATAGCAAGCGGGTAAGGCACCTTGCTTGGAGTCTTCCATGCTAAACCTTTTTAGGATGGTGTTGATGTACTTGGTTTGGGACAATCCCAATAGCTTTTTGGATCTATCCCTATGGATCTGAATGCTTAGAATATAGGTGGCATCACCCAGGTCCTTCATGGAGAACCTTAGTGATAAGAAAGATTTGACCGACTTAGCATAGGAATATCATTTCCTATCAGAAGAATGTCATCCACGTACAATACGAGGAATGTGACAGCTCTCCCTACAGCCTTCTTATAAACACAAGGTTCATCTGGATTTTTGATGAAATCAAACTCTTTGATAACATCATCGAAATAGATGTTCCAACTCCGTGATGCCCGCTTTAATCCATAAATGGATTTAAGCAATCTACATGCTTTCCCGCTGCTCCCGCTGTCAATGAAGCCTTCTGGCTGATCCATATAAACTCATTCTTCTAAATCTCCATTTAGAAATGCTGTTTTAACGTCCATCTGCCAGATTTCATAGTCGTAGTGAGCAGCAATAGCAAGTAGGATCCAAATGGATTTAAGTATGGCTACGAGAGAAAAGTTTCATCATAGTCCAGACCTAGTCTTTAACGAAAACCCTTCGCCACAAGTCTTTCCTTATAGGTCTCTGCCTGCCCATCTACACCAATCTTTCTTTTAAAGATCCATTTGCACCCCACAGATTTTACCACAGGGTGTACAACGTCCAAAGTCCATACGTTGTTGGTGTACATTGACTCCATTTCAGATCTCATGGCATCCAGCCACTTCACAGAGTCTCCACTCGTGATAGCTTGCTGAAAACTGGTAGGATCATCATCATATTCCATGATGCAGTCTTCTCTGTCACCATCAATGAGGAAACCGTAGTACCTCTCCGGTGGGCGAGAAGTCCTACCAGACCTACGGAGTGGCCGAGGTTCATCAGTTTCTGTTGCAACAGCCGGTTCAACCAAGTCATCACTTGTAAATTGTGTTTATAGAACTTCATCTAGGTCTACCACACTGCCATCTGTATCATTTATAAAAAAACTCTTTTTCTAAAAATGTGGCATGCTGAGAAATAAGCAGCTTTTGTTTCTCCTTATGGTAGAATAGATATCCATAAGAATTCTTCGGACATCCCACAAAATTACACATGACTGACCGTGTCTCAAGCTTGTCCGGATTCTGCTTTTTAACATAGGCCTGGCAACCCCAAATCTTAATTCGTTTAAGAGATGGTCTCTTCCCATGCCATATCTCATATGGCGTGGTAGACACGGTTTTGGTTGGGAACCTGTTCAGTAGAAATGCTGCAGTCTCCAATGCATGCCCCAAAATGAGACAGGTAACTCAGCATCACTCATCATGGAAAAGACCATATCTAATAGGGTCCGATTCCGTCGTTCTGACACACCGTTGTGCCGTGGTGTGTAAGGAGGAGTGAGCTGAGAGAGAATCCCATTCTCTTTTAGGAAGTCTGCAAACTCTGTACTGAGTTACTCACCACCTCGATCTGATCGAAGCATTTTGATGCTCAAGACGGTTTGTTTTTCTACTTCGAGTTTATATTCAGTGAATTTCTCGAAAGCTTCGGACTTGTGCTTTAATAAAAATACATGACCGAATCTTGAGAAATCATCAGTGAAAGTAATGAAGTATGAAAAACCGCCTCTAGCCTGTGTAGACATTGGCCCACATACATCACTATGTATGAGGCCTAAGAGCTCAGTAGCTCTTTCTCCGTGTCCTGTAAATGGAGTTTTGGTCATTTTACCCTTGATACAAGACTGGCAAGTTGCATAAGATTTATATTCAAAAGGGTTTAAATATCCATCTTTATGTAGCTTGTTTAGTCTTGTTTCATTAATATGACCAAATCTACAGTGCCAAAGAAAAGCTTCATTAATTTCTGAAAATTTTCTTTTGTTAGTGTGTTGTATGTTGAAAACTGTGTGTTGATATAGGACGTATATCCCGTTATTAAGTGTACCATACCCAACCAACATTTGATTCAGGTGAATGTTCATAACATTATTCTGCAATACAAAATTATATCCTTCATTGTCTAACAAAGAAATGGATATTATATTACAAAGTATACTAGGTACATAATAACATGGGTTCAAAACCAATATATATCCAGACGGCAACCCCAAGAGATACTCTCCCACTGCAACTGTATGTACATTGGAACCATTTCCAATGCGGAGAGTATGGTCACCTGTCTTCAAAACCTTGCTATTTCTCAGCCCCTGCATAGAATTGCAAATGTAAGAACCTGAACCGGTATCTAATACCCAGGAAGCAGAGTTTATTGAAAAACAGTTTTCTGTCACAAACACACCTAAAGTGGAAGCATCCCCATGCTTCTTCTTGAGATCCAAGTAGTCCGTGAAGTTGCGCTTCCAGTGTCCTATTTTGTGGCAATGATAACATCCCCCTTTCCCTGATTCCCCAGCCTTGGACTTGTCTTTCCCTTTAGCCTTTTTGACTCCACCTTTAGGTTTGGTGGGTTTCTTCTTCATCTTTCCCTTTGCCTTAGCCTTCGGGCGAGAGGAGGAAGATGGCCCAACACTCAAAACGGGAGTCTTCACTGAGTTCAGCGTGCTCTCTGCACTCCTTAACATATTAAGGAGTTCAGGTAGTCTCTTCTCCATGTTGTGCATGTTGAAATTAACTATAAATTGAGCAAAGGTGGAGGGGAGAGACTGCAGAATAATATCAGTATATTGCTTATTGTCCATTATCCACCCAAGGTCCTCAAGCTCTTCTATGAGAGCTATCTTCTTTAGAACATGGTCTCCTACTGGTGTGCCAGGGGCCATTCTCATCTGAAATAGCTTTCTGGATGCTTCGTATCGTAAGACACGAGATTGCTCTTCATACAACTCCTTTGTATGGAGAAATATATCTTGGACGTCTATATTCTCGTGCTGCTTCTGATGTGTGTTATCCATCAATGCAAGCGCGAGGCACTTGGCCGTGGTACAGTCAGCGTCCCATGTCTTGCGGACTTCCTTATCCGCAACTGAAGATTTGGGACCTGGGACGGGCGGGGCTGAAGCCGTGAGGACATATGATACCTTATCATAAGTCAAGGCAATATTAAGGTTCCTCAGCCAGTCTTTATAATTGGTCCCATTCAGTTTATTTTTATCTAGTAGAACCTTGAGTCCTGTCATTGATATCTTCCATTAACAGAGAGAAAAGAATACACTCAGCGAAAGCTCTTGCAAATATCAGATTGGTTATTATCTTATCTAATCGATGTCTCCTACTGCTTTTATCAAATTTCCCCTCAAACCTTAAAAGGAAAACAAGCCAGGATTAATTACAGTCTACAACTTCGCTAACCGTTCAGCCAGGCCAGTGTCGGTACTTGAGGGAGGTTCCCCGTGCTTTCGCACGGACCTAATTAATATAAACGTCGTCTCCCCAGAGGCGTAGCCTCGTTAACACCTTTCTAGACACCTAATAGGTTAGCTAATTGTAAACTGCAAAACTCTCCTGGGAGCAATTATTGTCCACAGTGGGATTGGGATCCAACCATCATATGGAAGGTATGCAATCTCATTGCAAATTTCAACTCTTGAAATTCCCGATATGGTTTTTACCCCTAGCACTCATGACCTTGGATATGGTCCACAAATCACAAGCACTAGTCAAGCTCAACCCGTCATTTCTTGATTAATTAGACCCGTTCACATGACCCTTGGCTAAGGTCAACAAAGTCACATCCATACTGACTAATCAACTGGACTCGAATCATAACTTTTTTTACTCGATCGATTATGCGTGAGCAGATGGACGCCAGACATGGGGTGGAAACCAAAGGATCTGATTCGAAATGATACGTGTTTTCCATATCTTGTTGGTTCCGTGTGATGACTGATGACCGATAACTCAACTTAAATATATTGATGCAAGGTTTAAGGTAGTTTGGAGAAGGAAATCAAGATCGCGTGTATCAGGAGTGCTCTTGTCTAATTGTCGTGATTCCGAGCATATACCGAATACTGGCTGTCGTGTTACCATGATTTCGGGAATATACGGAATACTCTATGATACCCGAAGATCCCTTTTTGTTCCCTAAACTCCTAAAACCAAGCATTTCAAAACATCTTAAATGACATGATACACCCGAATAAACTCGTATGTCATAACGCTACACTGTATATCATAACTTATTTTTACCCGAAAATCGTGAACCTTATAAAATTGAATTAAATCAAGCTAATCCACCGTTAATATTTACTGAACGACACTTCGCATATATACTTGCGGCATGACTTTACATTATACCTTACTTTCACCTTATATTCACATAATTCTCTTGAGAATCCTACTCGAGTTTAACTCGCTGACGGACTTCCTTTTCCTTTCTCTCTATCCCTGGAATGTCCATTAGATGAGGACAAGATTCGCAATGAAGATGCAGAAGTGGAACCCACTGAAGAGGACTACACGAAGCTGTCGATCTACTATTATATTTAGTTTTCTTCCTTTTCAGTCGCCCACTTGTTTAGGGCTTTTTTTATTTTCCTTGCTTAATAATGTAATAAACCTTGTTGATCTCGTTATAATAAATGTTGGTTAATGAATATAGTTGATTTTATTTATCTTGCTTTTGTGTACTCCTGCATTACTATACGCTTAGCGTAACTGTAGGAAGACATCACTTAGCTACCGTACACTACGTCTTGGCTAAGGTCAACAAGCGTAGCACGAATACTAAGTACTCTACTTCCTAAAATGACAGAGGGTTGCGGATGGTTTTTAAGAAAACCTTTAATTCTTTGAACTTGATATCGTCGTAGAATCAAATGGTTTTCAAAAGGAGTGGCTTAAGCTCCGCAATTTTGAAATGTATCTTTTTCGTAAAAAACCGAGTGGTTTTTCAAATCCAATTCTACAACATCATTTTATGTTTATTTTTCTTCACATTAATGATATTAATATTGTCCCATCATTTAAGTCCTTAAGCCAATCACAGAAAAGAAACGAAAATACAACGTACGCTTATGCCATCCGCATTTGCCGTAATGTTCCGTTATGCAGCGTCAGGTTACTTAACTAACGGCATACCGGGATGGGACTAGCACGAGTGTAAAACATAAGCAACGTCTATTATATATCTCATATATAATATAGCATTCGTCTCAGATATATTAAGCGATCACATCACAGAATATGGACAGCAGAAACACAGATATGATAATATAGGATATACTAAGACGTCCGTATTTAGTATTTAGCCAACAATAGAAAATACGGATTCTACGGTCGTAATGAATAGCCAATACCATACCCTAGACCCCTACGAGAGCAGCAAGTGACCCTGCCAATTTTGGAGTTAGGAAACCCGATCTCGACGCCTCGAGATGGTTTCCCACTGGACTCCAGAACCCGGTCACTTGTGCTCTCCACCTTAGGTCTATCCTAATGCGAAAAATTAAATAATATACAACAATGGTGACATCATCCTCAACCCGGAAGTGCCCCAAATAAAAGAATATTACATTACAAATGAATTTTACATGAATGAAAAGTAAAACTCTCATCTCACATAAAACCCCTGGCTATTCAATCACGATGATCATATACATCACAAACCCGCAACACATAACATCACATGTCATCAACGTAAGCAAGTATGCGTACCCCAATTGCCGTTGACATATAGTAACGAAACCGGCGATACGCATACTACTCTTATGGTCGCAGAAGCAAGCAACATATACTACTAGGCGATGTTAAACCCTTCGATCGAATTAACGAACACCCATATTCCCCAGCAAGCTCAACACTTGAGCGCCGTTAAACAATACCCAAAGTCTATGCCACAGTATTTAATGGACCAGCCGTAGAAGGGAAAACCCAAGCCTCATTTGTAGCACCACTAACTACGGTAAACCCGAAGGTTTAGTCGTAGCTTGGTGGTCACATGTCGAGTTAGGTTTTCTTTCTTCTAGAGGGTCCATAGGAATACCTGCATTATATATCGAGTACGTTCAACCTGGAAAATACCAGTGTTTGATAATTCGTTCGACCTGTTTAACATCGCCAAAATTACCAATACAATACTATAAAAATACAAATACGAAATACTCCGCAAAGAGCCCATTTCCAAACTAACATCACATGCAAATTTGGACTTCAAAACAATACCAGAAACCACAATACAAGATGTAAAGAGCACTGGTGCAATACGAGCCAGAAGGGAGCACAACCGGCCGGCGACACCGGAAAATGGGTATGGGTCGCCGGATTTTTCCGAGCCCCTCCAGCTCGTTTTCCACCAGTGTTCTTATATCATATTAAACGCCACTCTGCAGATGCTTAAATAATTTTTAGATCACTTTTTAAAAAATTTACAGGAGCATTTCATGTATTTTCTAAAATCGTATTTTTGCGGAGTTTTTCGTTTTCTGATTATCGTAACATCGTCTAGGTTTCTAGTTAGGCTCTGATACCATGTAGGGATTTCCTCGGCACCACTACTAGGGTTTGGTAACATCACACATGCCCTTTTATAAATTTTTATGGTGCTAAAGAAACTATTCTAAGGATCACACTAGAAAAGCTAAGGTAACGAAAGATTTAACACATTCCACAAGTAGTAAAAGGCTAGGGTTAGATAATACAACCTTTGTAGCTTCCTTCGCTAGACTCCTTGGCCACTTGAGGGTTGAAAGAAGCTTTCTTGAGATCCTCTAAGTCCACGACGATCCACCCGGAGTCCTCTTTGTCCAAGCTTGAAGCTCCACATGATCAAGAGAAGAAGTAGAAGCCAACACTCTAAACTAATGGGTCAGAGTAGTGTAGAATGGTGATGTGGTTTGTTTTCTCACTTCAAAACCCTAACTTGATTACTATCTTACTCACTAATGAAAACTAGAGAGCAAGAGAGAGGAGGAAGAAGATGATGGCAAATGAGAGCTCAAGAGATAACGATAAAGATGAAAGATAAAAATGAGAATAGAAAATATATATATTCTTTTCTCATTCTTAACCCAAGTTAATAAATATCTAAATATTTCTATTTGGATCAAAAATATCCATGGAAAACAACTCATGGTTATCACAAAGGTTAGTGAAATAATAAAATAATCAACCATGAGTAATTATCCATTTCCATTTTCTTTTCCAAAAATAAATATCAACATATATATATAACAAGGTGTGAATCTTTTATTGCCACCATCTAATGCATCAACAACCATGATAAAAATGAGTATCCATGTATGTGTGCATGCACATCCAAATGTGCATCAATGTAAACATGTGCATACATGCATGCATACACCAAAAGACAAAAGGGTTTAAAGTGAAAATGCAAATGGTCAATGTTAAATCAACACTTGATTTAGCAAACCGGTCATATCTCATATGACCAGACCAATAGCAAACCGCTCGATTAATAAACAGTATCACATACACGTATTTAATCGGGTCCCCGCGCATATCACATATGCACACCACATCGTTTCGTCTGCGCTAGGTAACTCCATTGTGGGACTCTAAGACTCATCAATATGCCGGCAGTGGGTGATGATCATATCAAGCTCCCCCAAGCCGCAATAGGTCAGCTAAACGTAACGGCCACCCGGGTATTGAGCGATCAGAAGAAAACAAGCGAACTTGTCACAACTCCCGTCGAGCCAACCGGCAACACTACCGTACAGTCCGGTCTCTTCGTCAGATATACTGTATATCGAGTCTAGGGATGGTAACATCGACCCTAATAATTCAATAAGTCGTGCCGATGAATGGTCTATAATAGATCGAGAAACTACTGATAACACTTATCAGTAAATCTCAACAGCCCTGGCCAGAGACTTACTGATATAGCCAATCGAGCACAGCACAGCATCAACTCCCAATACCGAGAGAGACGAAACCCCTCCTATCGCTCACTATCTCCATGTGTCTCGGGACTATACCCAAAAGCCACCTGTTTGCACGACTCAGTAAAGCCGTGGTAGGGTGGTAATCAAAGTACAGTGGAAGAACACATAAGACTCTATGACGATCTCGGGTCTACAGACTAACCTGTACCAGTGTCACCTGAGAACTGCTATCCGACGATAGATATAATACCATATAGGTGTTCTCGGCGAGTCCGTCCAGTGTACCCAGTCTCCACTAAGCACCCGTATATGATCTCGATGTCAAACATCAATGGATATGGGAACATCCATCGCCCATCATATGAGTCTAGTATCATATACGCTAGTCTACTCTGGTATATCGATGCCCCATCTCGATACACCTACGACTAGGGACATTTCAGGATATGCTTATAAGCTACAGACATCCCACTAGTATGATCTCCATCATAATCACAGTAGTCAAGCAAATATCCTCATGGCTTTATTAACATGTGTATATGAATAAAAGCATGATCAAGTCAACATGTCAGATAAAGACGAACCAGATAGCATACTATCATGTCGAGCAAGAATGTACACTGGATATATATACATGTATAAATACATCCACTATCATATAATGGCCTCTAGAGCATACATATATCCAACAAACATCACATGTCATCAACGTAAGTAAATATGCGCATCCCAATTGTCGTTGATATATAGCAACGAAACTGGTGATACACTACATATTACACTTACGGTCGCTGAAAGAAAAATGTCAAACTACAACATTTGGAATCTATAATAACCTTAGACATCATAAACCCAAAATATCACACACTTTGGATTTCATGCCTAACTATATGAAGTCCACATATTATATCACATTCCAGAAAAAACTAGACGACGTTAAAAATTCCGATCGAATCAACAAACACCCAAAATTTCCCAAAAAGCTCAACACTTGAGCGTAGTTTAAAGACACTCGGTACATGCCACAGCTCCAATGAACCAGCAGTAGAAAGGTCAACCAATGCCTCAAATGTGGCACCGCTGAACTACCACAAACCCTAGGGTTTAGTGGCAGATTTGACGGTCACATAATCGAGTTAAATTTTCGTTTTTCTAGAGGGTCGACAGTATCGCTTGCATGATTTTCTGAAAGTTTTAAACTAAGGAAAAATCCAACACTTGGAAAATTTCCGGCAAGGGTTAAAGTGGGTATTTGATATCCGATCAAACTTTTTAACACCATCTAAAATAACCCGAAAAACTGTTAGAATTACGACTATGAAACACTCCGAGTTGGCTTTGCAGAAAGTTAACATCACATGCAAATTAGCAAAAACAAACAACACCTGAAACACTAAAACCCAGAGACCAGAACACAAAAAAAATTGAAGCCCAGAACACCCTGTACGGCTGGCCTGCTTGGATTTCATGGCCAAGTGCTCGGCCAAAATCCTGCTAATTGAGTTCAAATTTCTTCTGTGTTCATTAAATGTCTCAAATATCATTCTGCAGTTGTTTGAAAAATTTTTAGAGCACTCTATAAAATCGACAGAAACTGGGTAATCTCGTTTCAAGTTTCGGAGCTGTTTCGGTTTCGTAATCCTACACAATCCATATAATTCTCTAGCTAGGCTCTGATACCACTGTAGGGTTCCTATGAACGACAGCAAAGTTTCGGGAGGTATCGTCCATGCCATTTTCAAAAATTTGTCATTTTAAAGAACCCTAAACTAGAATCTTTAACTAGAGAATCATACGAAACAACTTGTAAACTACTTTACAACTAAGTGATTAGAGATTACAACCTTTGTAGTCCGGTCCTTCACTTCTTTAGCTCCTTGTAGTAGTCCTTTCGCTCCAAGTAGTGATCTTCCGTACTCTAGCATGGCTTCACAAGGAGAAAAGAACGAGCTTGCTTGAAGATTTCGAGGCTGATGATGATCTACGTCGAGGAGACACTTACCCAAGCTACCTCTTCACTAATGTGAGATTAGTGAAGCTAACACCCTGTACTAAAGTGCTATTCTAGCAGAGGATAATGAAGCAGTATTTTTGCTCACTTTAGAATTGATTTTCTCACTATTTTTAAGCACTCTAACAAAACCTAGTGAGCTCTCTCTTGAGCTTGAGGAAGAAGAAGATGATAATGTATGAGAGAGTGATTGGAAACCATGGATGAGAAAATATCTAATATTACTCATGTAGAAACTTAACCATGAGTTTTGATAATGGTTGGGTTAACAAATATCTAGTGTAAGACAAAACTAGTGGACTAAGTCAATGGGTCTCAAAGCTTCATGCCATGTGACAAATTTCCAACTAATAATTGAATTACCATAAATAAATAAACCCTACATTATCTTTATCATGGTGTAAGTCTCATACACCCATGTTGCATGTATCAACAACCATGACACATAATAAAACACAATTAATATATATCTCATATATATTAAATATGCACATGTGAGAAAAATAAATGCTTAAGTGAGCTAATATTAGTTAATGTAAACTAGTATATCAAATATACAATTATACACTAAATTATCAAATCAACACTTGATTTAATAATCCGGCTATATCAAATATAACCGACCAATATTATAAGTATCAACTTATCGAATCAACACTTGATTCGATAACCCGGCTATATCACATATAACCGACCGATACAAATATCGTGAGAATAGAATACGGTATCTCATACTTGTATTAATCTCAGTCCCGCACATATCACATATGTGCTCCTACTTCATTTTGCCTGAGCCAGTAAAACCTCTGTGTAGGACTCTAAAGACTCGTCAATACGCTTGCAATAGGTGATGATCATATCAAGCTCCCACAAGCCGTCAGCGGTACTAGCTGGACGTAACGGCTACCCGGGTATTGAGCGATCAGAAGATCAACAAGAAAGCCTACTCTAGCTCCTATAAAGCCTGTCGGTAACACTACCGTACAGTCCGGTCTCTTCGTCTGATCTGTCGCATATCAAGTCTAGGGTGGTAAACGTCAGACCCCAATAACTCAATAAGTCATGCCGATACGAGGCTCATAACGGGTCGAGAAACTACTGATAACACTTACCAGTAAATCTCTAAATCAGCCCTGGCCAGGGACTTCCAGTTATAGCCAATCGAGCACAGCACGACATCTACCCCCAATACCGGGAGAGACGAAATCCCCTCCTATCGCTCATTGCCTCCCTATGACTTGGAACTCTACCCAAAAACCACAGTTTTGCATATCCTCTTGAATGTGGTAAGGTGGAAATCAAAGCACAGTAGGAATCACACAAGACTCTATGACGATCTCGGGTCTACAGACTAACCTTACCAGTGTCACCAGAGAACTACTATCTGACGTCAGGTATAATACCATCTAGGAGTTCTCGGCGAGTCCGTCCAGTGTACCCAGTCTCTACTGAGCACCCGTATACCATCTCTGATGTCAAATACCAATGGATATGGGATCATCCATCGCACATCTCATGGGTCGAGAAGCATATACGCTAGTCTACTCTTGTATATCGATGCCCTGTCTCGATACACCTACGACTAGGAACATTAAAGGATGAACTTATGGACTACCATGGCCCCACTAGTATGATCTGCATCATAATCCTGGTCGTCAAGTACACATCCTAAGGGCTTTACCAACATGCAACCATGAGACGGTATCAAGAGACAAGTATACATGTTAAGATAAAGAGCAACCAGATTGCATACTATCATGTCGAGCAAGAAAATCCTCTCTATATATGTCCAAGCATCCACTATAATATACATCATATGTACAATAATGGCCACTAGGGCATACATAAAACTAACAGGTAGATGGAGTGTACTAGATACAATAAGAGATACAAGGGATATAATCGGATAACCGCAACCTACCTACAGCAAAACGGCTCACAGCCAACCGTAGCGGTATCCACTGAAAAAAGATACAATAAGAAGCCCTGTCGCGACTACTCTGTGGGTCAAGCCTGTAAAACACTGTGGCACAACAGGGATGAGTTGCCAACTCGTGAATAGTAATTAACATCATAAAGATAATCGCAGGTATGTACGTACAGCGATAATGTATAACATGCAATCTGATGGCATAAGTATGGCAATATGGATATGCAACAATCATGATCAAGGTACATCATCAGGTACTACGAATACATGAAACAATGCATATCTAATAAATCCTGAGTGTGGGATAAAATATAACATCATCAATGAATCATCATCGTGGAAAATCCCGGTGTCCATCAACGACGCCCGAAATCCCAATACCTCAGGCGCCATCACTCTGATCGGCCCTCATATCCTGTAAATCTCATGGAACCTGAGTGCCCAACATCGGCACTCAAAAACATCATGAAAACTCATGTCCAACATCGACACATAAATCCACATAACTTGGGCTCCGTCAGTCCGGATCGTCCCATGGGCTCCGTCAATCCGGATCGGCCCATATCCATCTCACGACTCTGGTCGGTATTCTCCGGATAACCGCCAGGTCAAACCAATCACTGGTAGGTAGCAGTCCTTCTGTCAGGCTCATCGTCTACTTCACAACATCCCTTTCTTGCCCCGGGATACCATACCGGGTCCACCATGAACCCGCAAATGAATCATCCAACTCCTCGAATCGGATTCTAACACAAGTCTAAGAACCGAGAAAACTCATGTTGGACGCATCGAAATATCATATCAAGAGAAACCGGGTTTTCAAAACAATGCATATTTTCTTGAGATATCCCCACGGTTCTCAAATCCATAAATCACATGAAATTCATATCTCAATGCGTAAATCCATGAAATATGATGTATGCAACATAAAACAATAATATGAGCATATCAAGGGAAAACCACTCTTTTAAATGAATAAAGTTTTTAAATATATCATGCGATCCCCAATTTCTCCAAAATCAAATGCAACCTCATATAAAGGTGTATATGTAGCTATGTATGCACGATGCATTTCATATGCGCAATAGAACAAGAATTAACGCCTCAATATCAATAATGAATACAATACCACATATGTGTATAGGTTGTGCGTGTCATGGCAATTATCGACGGTATGGGTGTAGCATACAATTTAGTGCTCGCGCAACATGAACCGTCAGTAATGGTGCAGTGTCCACTGGGTACTAAGTCAAGGCACAAAAAGTAATGGTACGCAATGTGCTCATGCACAATCAACATATATGCATATAAACGTGCGGCTATAATATCATATCTAGCCCTGACACTTAACGCCATACGGGCGATTTCCCCGTAGATGTTAAATCTACTCACCGATGACCTCGAGCTAGGTAAATCCAACCACTTGCTTTCCTTTCTTCGCAGCGTCCAAATTTCCCACCTGCAATCCTATTAACACACAACACAATAACGCGTAGATTTAGCAAACTACGCAATAATAGACGAACCCAACGCCAATTAATGAATCAATTCTCTTAAGCCACAAAAGGGTTCGCTTAGCGGCTAACGTATGTAGTGACATCATCAAAACCAGTCCACGACTGCAAGCTGCCAGCAACACTTAAACTACGTCAGATCAATCGTATCGCACCTTGCCGAAACGCCTAAAATTAGCTAAGTGGTCCAAGATTTTACCTACTGTCAATATATAAAAATCTAGCAGTACCAAACACTCCAAAATACCTACAGACAGATACCCTAAATATCGCAACTTCCCAGGCTCCAAAAAATCCGAGCTCGACGGAAATTCATCAATTGTCATGGGCCAAAACAGGTGGGATTGGGTTCGGGTTTCAGGTGAACACTCAAGGTCTCTAGTACAACACTACTACATTGCTAGATTTTCCAGTAACAACTCGTGGTGAAAGCAGATCACAGACACTCTAAAATGACACTAAAAATATGATATGTACACAAAACTAAAGTTTTAGTATTCTAAACAACAACTACTAAGCAACACAACATAATAAACACCTAATTAACAGTTAAAGATCATTACCTATCCACACTTGCTCAAAAATCAAAGCTTTCCATGCTCCAAGTCATCTTTTGGGGTTTAGCTAGGCATGTGAAGGGTTTAGATGAAGTTTTGTGAAGATTTGCTTGGGATTGTGATGATTTTCGGTAGGGTTCGGTTGAGGGAAGAGGAAATGAGATGAAGAATAAGTGAGGATGAGAGCGTATGAGGGTTAAGAGAAATGAGAGTGTGAGAGTGGGATGTGAAGGAAATGAAGGTGTGAGGTTAGAGTGAGCCATGCCCTCTTCTCTCTCCTCATTAAATGCACCCCATGCTTCATCATTTGCATGTCAACCCTCTCTCTCTGTCTCAAGTCAACCCAATTTTAAACCCTTTTATATTTTAAAACTAAATAATTTAAATAATTACATAAAAATTAATGGAATGGGGTTAAGGTGCCATGGCTACTTAAACATAGTTAACCCTAATTAACCCTAGGTTAACATGCACAAGTGTGTGCGAGCCCGAAATAAATAGTAATAAAATATTAATTAATTTTTGTAAAATATGTGAAAACTATTTTGGTAAACTTGTTACTAAAAACCCGTATTATCGCTTAATTAACACTAATCGCAAATCTAAGGTGTTACATGTTTAGCTTTGGTTCATGCATACCACATGGGTGTGACTCATGGTGGGTCATGGGTGACATGCTAGGGTTTTGGTTTGTAATGTAAGATATTTGTTGTGAGCTTAGGATATTTTTTTTGAGGTGATTTTCTTTAGTTGCTCACAACCAATATCTCACAACACAACACCAAATGAAAGAGGCAGCCACTTCTTTTTTTTGAGAAGCCTTTTTCTTTTGCCAAGCTTATGAGCTCACACTTTTCTCCAATGGCATCTTCTTCAACCTCTACCCAAACCCTTTCATGAGTTGAGAATCGTTGGGTGTATTGAGACAAAGTAATCACAAACACACTGATCGCATGCTTTTGACGTGTCGTGTTTTGAAGTTCTAAAATCTAACCGCGATCAAGACGTTGTCTCTTTGTAGCTAGCCGCGATGAGCACGGGTCGTCCGCAGGGAGACGAAGAGTTTTACGTTCTTGTTCTCACGAGTAAATGCGCGTGGGAGGAATTGTTCATATCTATCCTAAGTGTTATATGCAAAGTATAAAGTTGTTCGGAAAAGATAAAATATTGTAAGCTAACGAAATCCGCACTAAAACCTTCGAACCGAACATAACGATTGAAGCTAGAGCAATCGGCAACAACGTGGATTAGGGTGCTTAAGCACGGTATTCGTGGAATCCGGCTTATTGACCCTTATCCGTCCGTTCGTGTATCTTGCTTTCGCCTCCGGCCAATCCGAACGCAACCGGTCGCGGTTAGGAATCACCGATACCTTGGTAGGGTAGGGTGCCTAACGGAACGCTTGCATAAGGTTTGGACGGAGTTTCAATCGAAAATACGGGAAAATGAAATGAGAAACGGAACATTAGCTTACAATATCGTATTCTTTTCCTAACAACACATATTCACAACCATCACAAGAACAAACCAAAAAGGGCAAAGAAAAGAGAAACAAAGAAAAGAAAAGATCATTACAGGTAAGTAAAAGACATGATAATAAATTGCAAGAAAGTAAAGCAAGTAATAAAGAGCAAGATAAAGAGAACTAGGAACCCAAGAGCACATAACAAACCATGGAATCAAATACCTAAACTTAAACTGGCAAGCTCAATTAAGAGATTGCAAGATCGAGTGAAGATAAAGATCCCAAGGTGAAATGAAGGCACAAAGAGAAAGCTTTATTCATACCAAAGTAATGATACAACCCTTGAGTGCAATAACCAAAACTTAACCTTGCAAGCTCGGAGAAGAGGTTGCAAGATCAAGTTAAGGCAAAGAACTCAAGGGGTTAGCTATATACAAAAGAACAAAAGAAAACAAAAGAGTTGAAGTGTAAAATGAAAAATACAATGTGAGACCCTTCTCTCTTGCTGCCTCATTTTGCTTTTATAGGAAAAAAAAGAGATTAAATAAACAATAACATTTTGATGAGGTGGCAGCAGGGGATGCACTGTAGAAAACTGGGGGCATTTGGGCACTGTTTGGCCGGTTTTGGCATGCATGTGCTTGGGTCTATTCCGAGCTATTTGGCTCGTATTTGGTGTGTTGGTTTGTGTGCTCCCCCACATCACTCTGATGTTGCTTGTTCGGTCAAAAATAACTTGGATTGTCTTCAGAGTTTGGAGGGAAACTTGAATCTTTTTGTCACATCGCTACTTTATGCATTGAATGCACATCACACCATGCCCACTTGCTCCTTGCATTAGGCAGCCCCCCACTAGGTCAAGGCCATCAAAGAGCTAGTGCCAACTTGTCATGTGTTGGACCAAAATGTGTGTACACTAGTTTATTTATAAAAACTCTTTGATTCTTGATCGGTTTGCAGTTCTGGTTGCAGTGTCAGCTCACAAATGTAATATTCGTGATTCTGGATGTATTTCTAGTATTTTGTCACGGATATCTATAATCTGTATTACTGAGCAAACACCGGTTAATAGTACCGATATATAACAAAATAGATAAAGAATGAGCGATATTAAAATGCATTTTTCTGATATGAACAAATACCCCCAAACTTATCTTTTGCTCGTCCCGAGCAAAACAAAATCCTAGCTTCACTTTCGCAAAGAACGCGATTGCACTGAGCATGTGCAACAAGCCGTTAAATCTCTACGTATCCCTAGTAGGAGGAGTGTTGTCTCCTGAGGGTTTTCAGCGGATACTACCCACAAAATCTTTTCAAGTTAGTTTCATAAGTTAATATTGATTCTACTCCTACAGTTTAGTATCTACGTTAGAAACTCTATTATACTAAGTTAGAAATATCTAACCCTTATTTTTCACACCTCCTATCTATTTAACCTTAGATCCTATACATTCCAAAAAAGTTTAGAAAGAGCTCGGTACCTCTTGAGTTTTCCTTCTAAAGTGCGGTCTTAAATCGGGGATTTTTATCAACTTTACAAAAAAGATAAGTCTTATTCTTCATTTCTATCTTTCCTCCAAACATCGATTGTATACCCCTACGTGTATGTAAATTTTCACCCTTACACTCAAGATTTCAATTCAAGCTATAGTACCCTTGCCCTAATACCTAATACTACTTCTTTTCATTAATGATGGACGGTGATGCTCACACAACTTTCATGCGACTATAAATGCTTCTTAAGGCACTAACAGCCGATTACTGAATGTGTGAGCTTTAAAGAGTAAATAGCAGTTTTCAGGTCTTGACTTTATTTCTTATTTTTTCTTTTTCTTTTATTTTTATTTTTCAAGACCGGATATATTTTTCAATGATGCTCTTTTGGTGTTTAGCTTTAAATAACATTTTTTCTTTTGTACTAGGTTTTCAGGCAAGAGTATTTCTAGGTATCCTCTACTATCCCAAATTTCAAGGTGCGTGTATGTGCAGTTTGTAGGGTATATACTTTCTAAGTTGAACTCAAGAATAGAAACTATTTTTCAGACTTATTTTTCAGTAAACCTTCAATACTTTCCCTTCATTTCGACTTAACTCAAGAACTGAACTCAAGATTACCTATTTCTCAAAAAAAAGCTGTAAGGACGTATAATTACCAAAATTAAACAGAATGAGGGTTATTTTTAGGGTTTTCAATTCCTAAGTCTAGGATTTAGTTATTTCTAACGTATCAACTAAACTTTCGGAATAAAAATCTAAATTACTCTATTAACTAACTTGACGACAAAGTTTTTATATTTTTGGAAAAAATTTCGATTTTTGTTGGTTTTTAAATAGGTATGCAAATGCAAAATATACACATGAATGCGAAGGTAGAAAGCTTACCAAGCACACCCCAAACTTAAACTTGACAGTGCCCTCACCGTCAGGCTACACAAAGAGAGTCAAAATTGTCGGCGCTCCCTAAAAGAAAATTTTATACAAAAAAGAGAAAGAAAAATAAGAATATATACACAAAAAGGTCCCCCCAAACTTATGTGAAACAATGTTTCAACTGTTTAAGTGTTAAAATTCAGAGTTAGGGGGGAGAGAACACAGTATCAAGCTATACAAAGCCTTACAAAGGCCAAAAGTGAGCACCAACCATTCAAAGATTTTATCGTTATAAAGTGGCGGTTGGTGCAAGAATGGAGTGTAGAGAAAAGAAATGAGAAACACGCGAGACCGTATGGGGATAGAAGCGGCGTCCGGTCTCGGCAGAGGAGAAGAATGGCGGAAGGGAGAAAGAAGTGGATTACGAACTTGAGGGTTGAAATGGATTGAATAAATTAGTACAATCTGTAATGATTGATGTGAAAAGATGGATTGTACTGATTTATCAATATGGCAAGAAATTGGGTCAAATCCCCCAAGATTCGTGAGAAACCATGGGTAAGCCGAACTTGCTAAACCAGAAACTGGAAATGAAAGTGATACGGTGTCTTGTAAGGTGGGAACGATGGAAAGAATAGAGGGGAGTGGTTGAGGAAGGTTATCGGTTAAAAGTTCAGGAGGGTGTACACAGTCAATGAAAGGAATAGGATGAATTGGAAAATCCGACTCATCAATTAAAACTGGTTCATCCTCAAAGCCATCCTCAAAATTCTCCTCAAAATTCAGCTTATCCATGCAATTCTCTTCAAAATCAAGACGCATATGAAATTAGGGAAAAACATTTAAGGACTCGGGATGATGAATTGGAGAGAAAAACTCATCCAAAACTATGGGTTCATCATCCAAAATATCCCCAGCGTCGATATCCTCAATTAAGTGAAAATCAAATTTCTCAGACACCTCAGCAAAAGCATGGATTTCTATCAATTGTGGTTCTAGAGTGGAGGTGTAGAGGTCAAAAGGATTTGGTGTGGTTTCACTTGACATGGACCTTTCATAATCTGGTAAATCAAATACCACAAAGTCGCACAACTCATTAACCGTTCTATCTTTAATCGATGAATCGTTTGGAATACTCGATAGACATTCAAAACCGCAGTTGTGGAATTCAATTTGGGATGGGTAGGTTTGATTCGGAAGGGTGTAGAACTCACTCTCAGCACTCAAATTCTCAACCTGTCCTACCGCCTCATCATACATTGGAAAATGTGGATCTAGTTGGAAACTAGCTACCGGGTCACTAGGTTGTATGAGGGCGGCCATGGACGCATTCAAATCCATCATCTGTTGGTGTGACGCTACTTGAAAGTCTTCTAACGACTATTCCAGACTAGACATGGGTTGTGAAGGGGTTTCAGTAAAAGATTCAAACTCGTTTGGATACTGGAAACTCTCAAAAGGCTGTTCAGAAGCAATGTCTAAGGAAGGTATAAAAGTCGGGTAGGACTGGTAGGAATTGAATGGTTGGACAGGAGTAGGATCAATATTTGGATAAGAAGGTGAATGGAATTGTTGATCCCAAGAATTTGAAGTGGCGAAAGAAGTGAAAGATTGGTTACGAGATTGTTCAATACATTCAGCAATAGACATGGGTCTTGGAGTTACAACAGGACTCTCAACATACGAAGGTGGGGAAGGTTGAAACGGTTGATACAGAGTGGATTGTGGAGTCCAATTGTTTGTCCTAGACGCGTCTATCCGATCTTTCAAAGAAAGTTTAGGCATGTTGGGATCGTTCGATGTTTGACCAAAGAAAGAACCGTAAGAAGTAATGTTTGGTTGTGGGGACCAAAATTCGGCAAGAGTTTTTCGAGGTGGGGTACCCATGATTTGATGAGAGGAAGAAGAAGAGAAAAGTAGGGAAAAAGAATGTGTTTTTTTATCTTTTATTTTTTAGTTAGTTAAAAGAATGAAATATGCACACAAAAAGACTCTGGACAAAAACAATCACAACACAAAAATAATACGCACCTAATCAGTCTAGGGTCCACCTAGGCCAACTAGACCTGCTCAAGAACTTGATTGTCGAAGTAAATCTGTATCGAGAAATGGGCTCAAGATATACTGATCATAAGGTCAGGTAAGTGCAGAGATAATGGGAGGTTTTCCGACGCTTTCGCGAAGGTCCTTAATTAAATAACCCTTTCACTTTTGGCGGTTTTGCCGTGAACACATTCCTAGACACCCCGGGAACGATATACCGTTAAGCGATGTTCTAAACACAGTTAACTTCTCCTAGTGAGCGCGAAGTCCTTAAAGGCTTAATGTCTAGTTTCTTTTAAAATTTCTGCGGGTAATCGTTATGCTTATTTTCGTGATTTGTGGGCAACGGAAAAGGTGATGAAATCCTTTACCGTATGTTATGGGGTTCGCTTGCCTTTAAGTCTGTACTAATGTATGCAATGCGCAATTCAATAAAAAAATTATTCAAAGAATCAAACAATTGTTTTTTAGTTTATGCTCGGCACTGCAACAAATACGAGTTAGTCAAGTTTAGCGTTTGCTAGCGAACTTGCAAAGAATCCTGCAAAGTTGTTATATTGGATGCGTCGGATTTGAGAAGAAGGTGTTAGTAAAGTACGTACCGTTAAGTTTTTGGGTTAGGAAACCCCCGTTGAATCAAATCCGATAAGCTTGAAAAGTTCTCTTGCGCGGGTCAAACTACCCGGATCTTTGGCACCGTACTTCGCAATCACCTTAGCTTGGAATGTACACTTTGCTCCCCACAATCGCCGTTCGGAATTCCGCAAAATCTACAAATGTCTGAAAAAATGGATATTAGTGCAGAAAAGCGATACGAATGCCCAATTACTTGCACACTGAAAATTATAAAAAACAAACAATAAAAAATGGGACAAAAACAGAACAATGGAGCACAGAGGAAAGCTTGGAGGCAGAATGTGGTGAACAGGCCGACGAGCTTGAAAAAAGGAGGTATGTCGCCGGCCACTTTGTGGCGGATGGGCTCCAAACTTATTCTATGTTCCCACTGTTCTATAGGCATTTCACTGGTATTGTTTGTATTTTCTGTTTAGTTACAGAGTGCAAGCAGGTAAGAAATCCATAGAGAAAAATCAAGTTAGCAAAGTTAGTGTTTTTGTTTTTGTTTTTGAAATTTTTATGTTGTTTTCAAAATAGGGTTAGTTGTATAAATGAGATGTACAATGATTAACCCGAAATAACAAGAATTAAAACATTACCGTCTCCCCGGCAACGGCGCCATTTGATCGCACGCTTTTGGCGTGTCATGTTTTGAAGTTCTAAAATCTAACCACGATCAGGACGGTGTCGCTTTGTAGCTAGCCGCGATGAGCACGGGTCGTCCGCAGGGAGACGGAGCGTTTTACGTTCTTGTTCTTATGAGTTAATGCGCGTGGGAGGAATTGTTCATATCTATCCTAAGTGTTATATGCAAAGTATAAAGTTGTTAGGAAAAGATACAATAGTGTAAGCTAACGAAATCAGCACTAAAACCTTTGAGCCGAACTTAACGATTGAAGCTAGAGCAATCGGCAACAACGCGGATTAGGGTGCTTAAGCACGGTATTCGTGGAATCCGGCTTATTGACCCTTGTCCGTCCGTTCTTGTCTCTTGCTTTCGCCTCCGGCCAATCCGAACGCTACCGGTCGCGGTTAGGAATCACCGATATCTTGGTAGGGTAGGGTGCCTAACGGAGCGCTTGCGTAAGGTTTGGACGGAGTTTCAATGGAAAATACGGGAAAGGAAATGAGAAACGGAACATTAACTTACAATATCGTATTCTTTTCCTAACAACACATATTCACAACCATCACAAGAACAAACCAAAAAAGGCAAAGAAAAGAGAAACAAAGAAAAGAAAAGATCATTACAAGTAAGTAAATTACATGATAATAAATTGCAAGAAAGTAAAGCAAGTAATAAAGAGCAAGATAAAGAGAACTAGGAACCTAAGAGCACATAACAAACCATGGAATCAAATACCTAAACTTAAACTTGCAAGCTCAATTAAGAGATTGCAAGATCAAGTGAAGATAAAGATCCCAAGGTGAAATGAAGGCACAAAGAGAAAGCTTTATTCATACCAAAGTAATGATACAACCCTTGAGTGCAATAACTAAAGCTTAACCTTGCAAGCTCGGAAAAGAGGTTGTAAGATCAAGTTAAGGCAAAGAACTCAAAGGGTTAGCTATGTACAAGAGAACAAAAGAAAACAAAAGAGTTGAAGTGTAAAATGAAAAATACAATGTGAGACCTTTCTCTCTTACTGCCTCATTTTGCTTTTATAGGCAAAAAAAGAGATTAAACAAACAATAACATTATGATGAGTTGGCAGCAGGGGATGCACTGTAGAAAACTGGGGGCATTTGGGCACTGTTTGGCCGGTTTTGGCATGCATGTGCTCGGGTCAATTCCCAGCTATTTGGCTCGTATTTGGTGTGTTGGTTTGTGTATTCCCCTACATCACTCTGATGTTGTTTGCTTGGTCAAAAATAACCTGGTTTGTTTTCAGAGTTTGGAGGGAAACTTGAATCTTTTGGTCACATCACTACTTTATGCATTGAATGCATATCACACCATGCCTACTTGCTCCTTGAATTGGGCAGCCCCCCACTAGGTCAAAGCCATCAAAGAGCTAGTGCACAACTTGTCATGTGTTGGACCAAAATGTGTATACACTAGTTTATTTACAAAAACTCTTTGATTCTTGATCGCTTTGCAGTTCTAGTTGCAGTGCCAGCTCATAAATGTAATATCCGTGATTCTGGATTTATTTCTACTATTTTGTCATGAATACCTGTAATCTGTATTACTGAGAAAAAACCGGTTAATAGTACCGATATATAACAAAATAGATAAAGAATGAGCGGTATTAAAATGTAGTTTTCTGATATGAACACACACTCTACTTCATCTTGGGTATCTAGGCTAGCAAAGTAGATACCCGAGTTGCTTCGATTTTGAGGTCAGAGCCCGTATTACTAACCCTCAACGTAGATCTTCTTCGATGTGGGGAGACCGGAGATCAAACATGATCGAGAAAGCCGCGAGGAGCTTGGGACAGAGGTTTAAGACCGAAGGACACGGATCGATAGGTATAACCTCTCTAAACTCCTTTACATATGCTAGTGTAGGGTTAATGGTACGATCCGTCAATTAGGGTTCCGTTAGTGCCGGTTTCTAAAAGTTTTTATTTCGCATTTAGCCACGTATTGATGGCCGGTGCGCTGGCGTAACCCAACATCATGTACAAATCCTTTTAAAGTAGAGTACAAGAACCCTAGTTTTTGCTCTCGATCTCTATCTTGTTGGAAGTAGATGAACAGCTGATGATCAACTCGGATGCGTGGATCGTCTTGGACCTCTTGATCTCTTCCGTTGATGATTTCTTTATGTGAAGCTCTTGGTCCCTTATATAGTCCCAAAACTAGGAACCCTAGTTGCGAGATGTTAGGATATGCGGATAAGATCACACCAAAAAATCCCAAATCCTAAGGCCATAAGGAGGCCGCGGATAAGCCGCATATCATGGGGTTTGGCCACCCAATCGCGGCGTTATAGTGGTATCAGGTCATGGGATTTCTTGTGGACTCTTCTGTTGACATGTGTAGATCTCTTCGATATCTGGAGTTTGAAAATCTTACTCTGAGTCTCTGCCGTTTATGATTTGCTTCAATTTATCGGTAGATTTTATTCCGACATCTCGGATCTCGAGAATTCTAACCCTGAGCTCATATCTGCACAATATCTCAATTCATAGTGTTAGTAGTATTTGTTATATTTGAGATATCATCCTAACCATTTTATATGATATTAAATCTTTAAGAATATTGATTAGGAAAATTTGATACGATATGCATATTTTAATTACAATATTTCATTTAAATATTATATGCATGTATTTTCCCTCATTATATTAATTATAATGTAGAAACATATGATAATAAACTTTTCAAACATAAACCCTCATATGTTCTATAATTATAATAAACACCTTTTAGAACTTAACAATAGTGGGGGAAATAATCATTCAAATGTGCAATATTTCAGACTAATCAAATACCTCCAAACTTAATTTTGATCGTCCCGAGCAAACTAGTTATTAAAGAGAAGAAGAAGAAAAAGAAAAACCTAGCACACTTTCGTAGGCAACACGATTGCACTGAGCACATGCAATATTTCTTAAACCTCTAGGTGTCCTTAGTAGGAGGAGTGTTGTCTCCTGAGAGTTTTCAGCGGATTACACCCACAAAATCCCATAATAAAAGAAAGATAATGAAAGTTATATACAAAAATAAAGAATATATAAAAGAAAGACTTTGAAAATAAGAGTTTCAAACTACATTAGCTTTTTAGTAGCCATGAGCCCTATCTTAATAGTCATGAAAAGATGTCAAAAATCACATCATCTCTCAATAAAACATCACCTTTAGTCTTCCTCCCTACCATTCTTCAAAATATCGATCATATACCCCTACGTGTGTGTAAAATACATCCTTACACTTAGAGAATTCAATTCAAGCTATCATACTCTTATACATATTCTTTAGTACTTTTTAGCCAGTGAATATTTCAGATGGAATTGCTCACACATTCTTCTTGCGAACGTTAATACTTCTTGAGATACTAACCAACCAATTACCAAATGTGCTCACTCTTTTAGGAGTAATTAGCAATATTCTCGTCTTGCAACACCTAAGGCTTAGCAGTAACTCCCAAAATAGTTGGTCTAAGGCACTAGGTGATAAAGCATCCTCGCTATATTTTTTTTATGCTGTCTTAAATAATTACAAAACCAGTGTTCATTTTTCTTCACCATTTTTTTCATTTATATTTTTTTTGTATATTTATTTTCCTTCATACTAAGGCTTTTAGACAAGAGCATTTCAAGGTATGCTCTACTATCCCAAGTTTCAAGGTGCAATTGCATATAGTAGGATATCAACATTCAGATGTTTGGACTTAAGAATATGGACTATTATTCAGACTTATTTCTATTCTCAGATTAGTAATTCCCTTCATCTTACTAACCCATGGGACAACAACTCATGACTGCCTATTACTAGCATTGTTATAAAACATCTAATTTTCTTGCTTTTCTTAAACTTCTCCTTCCTATCATATGTATTTTTCACTTTCTAAATTTCATTATCAAAAAAAAATGCTTTTATTGAGTATAATGCAAAAAAAAATGATGCGTGAATAAGCACAAACCTCTCCCAAACCCATTTGCAGCAGTGTCCTCACTGATGTCATCTGTTAAACTTAAAACCTGTAGACTTGGGAGGACAAGTTAGTCACGGGGATAAGAAATAATGATAGTGAAAACCTCCCCCAAACTTATTTTTGGCTCACAATTTTGTAAAAATTTGTTTTCTTTCAAGAGCCAAAATATTCCCCCCCAAACTTGAGTGAAACAATATTAAACATTTAAAATTATAAGAGGAGGGTAAAGTTATTGGTCTATGCAAAACTTTACACAGACCAAAAGTCAACACCAACCATTCGAAAATTTTATCGATGTAATAACATGGTTGGTAGAAGATCGTAGATGTGAAGAAGTAGGGAGATAGGAGGCGTAATCGCTCGGGTTTACGTCTCTGTTGGTAGAGACGAAACAGTGAATGTGGAAGAAAACGAGAATGTGAATGTTTAAGAATGAGTGGAATATTTGCATTCTCGTACATGATAAGAAGAAAGGGTGGGGGTTCGACTTATTCGGGTGGAGGTTGAATCATCACAACATCCATGTCTTTTAGGAATGTGATTTCTTCGGCGAAAATGTCTTCAAAACTTTTATCAATGATCCAAGTAATAATTTCATCAATATCTATATTGATGGAATATGCAGATTCACTAGGACGATTGAAAGTTCCAAGGTCATTCTTATGTGCACCAAGATTCAAAACACTCGATTCGTCATAAATTATAGAAGTAGGAGATTAATGATCGTCTCCCTCCTCCTCAAAACAATCTAAATCGAATGATCTTTCAAGAATCATAAAACTCGAAATGTCGGAGTGTGATTCATCAAAACTCGGTGGAGTTGAAAGAAGATTAGAAGAGACAAAGAAAGTGGGTGATAAAATGGGTGAACAAATTTGGGTGTCGAGCATTATTGAACCAGATGTGGGAGATGAAAGCCAAATATCATTCGGCTTATCGGATAGGTCAGTGATAAGAATAGGATCGGTTAATTGCACAGGAAGATGTTTGTAGTCAACAGAAGGGACATGATGGGTAGGAGAATCCAGCTCATCCAACATAACGGGTTCATCTTCAACGAGATTCTTATCACCGCTCTCACTAACACCTTCGGTCAAATCAAACGAATAGGTATTCAAGAATTCATCAATTATACTAGCCTCAATCGATAAATCGCTTGGTTCACTTGATGGAATTGGAAGGTTTGAAATATCAAGTGTAGTCGAATAAGGATCGGTTTGATTTGAAATGGTGCCAAGCTCTTTTCACACTCACTATTAGCAAAGTCAAACAAGTTATTTCTCAGGCACCTCATCACTTAGACTATGAAGTAGTTGAACACTGAATATATTTGGTTGGGGTGCAGGATGGAAAGTGTCAAGATCAAAAGAATTGGTTTCGGTTTGACTTTGAGGGATCTCTTGTTCTTTTTCACTACTCAATTCCAACTCTACTTCAAAACTAGACATGGGTTGTGAAGAAGTTTCAATGAAGGATTCTCTTTGAAATGTGGAACTTTCTAAATCATTTTTAGAAGTACTGTCTAGATAAGGTGAAGAAAATGAGTATGGTTGGGAAGTGTTTAATTGTTGGCTACGGGAAAGTTCAACGTGTTAAGCAATTAACATGAGTTTATGATTTCCCGCATTAGCCTGAAGAGAAATGTAGAAGATATGCCCTTACTTGTTGGCTACGGACGAGTTCAATGTGTTTCGCAATCGACATGCATTTCTGATTTGTCCCGTTAGCCTCAAGATAAGTGTCAACATGAGAGCGTGTGAAGGTCTGGTACTGTGGATAAGAATTAGAAGGGTGAACTCAAGTTTCATAAGCAGGATTAGGATCAACATTGGGATATTTAGAATATTGAGATTGGTTGGCTAGTTGGCGACTGGCAATTGCTATTTGTTCAGCAATGGTCATGGATGTAAAAGATGTCATATTCACCTCAAAATGAGTATCAATATTTTCATATGTAAATGATGGTGTTTGTTGTCCTAACGATTTTGGATTAGTGAAAGGATTGAAACTTTGACTTTCAACCTTCACAATATGCTCAGCGATGGACATGCGTTTCGAAGTTCCCTCACTCGCCTTAAAATGATTATCAACATAAGAAGATGTGGAATTTTGATGCAGTTGATAGGATCTTGAGTGAGGTATCCAACTGTTCTTTTCCGCTTGCTCTATCATATCCCTTAAAGACATAGTAGAGTCGGATTTTGTACCGAAGCAGTTACGAAAATAAGATATATTTGGTTCTGGATAGCAAAGCTCGACAAGAGTTATTCTGTTTGGATTACCCATTAGAAGAAGGTGAAAGGAAAAGAGGGCGATGGTAATGATTTAAGCTCTTTTAGGATTTTGGAAGTTGTTTTTCTTTGAACGATGGACTTGAGGCTTGACTCACCAAATCACAAAATGCACAATCAACCCCTAAAACTAGGGTCTCCTAGGTCAAGTCACTAGACCGCTCCTAGACTTCCGAAGGACAAGTCGCAGGATCAATCCTCTAGCACCTTTTTATCACTCTTATAGCCAGATAAGTGCCAGGTAAGTAGGAGGGATCCGCTATACGAATCACCGAAATAGCGGGCCTAATTAAGTAACCACTTTCCTTAGTCACACTTGCCTAAACACCAAAAGAGAAATGCGGATAAGCAATAGATTACCCACGATCCTCCTCTGTCCTAATTGAGCGCGACAGTCCTTAGGGGCTTGGTCTAGATATTTTTTATTAATGTAGGATGATAGTATGGAAGTTTGTGATTTGTGGGGATTAGGAAGGGTGATGAAATCCCTATCTAATCTGAATTTGGGTTTATTACCCCTTAAAGTCTGTTTTAAAATATGCAAAACAACCCGAAATCGAAATACGCAAAAATATTTTTGAGCGGCGCTTTTTTGCAAAGAATCTTACAATAAAAATCAGAGTATTAGATCTTAGAGAAGAAAGAAAAATCTTGGAAAGATACCAGAGGATTTTGGTGTTGTACTTCCTCTAAAGAGCCGCGGTTCCGCCGAAAAATTCCCCCTATTGCCGCGGTTCCGCTGCTTGTTTGAAGGTTCTTCTTCTAAAATTTCTTGAGCACACTCCTATACTCCTTTGGTCCAATTTGAAATCTCTGAATCTCTAGATCCTCGCTCCATTTACTCCAGATTCCCTTACAAAACTCGCACAATAATCGTTAAACATGCAAAATGCGGTTTCTTTTATGGTTGCCGGATTTAATAAGAATTCAACCAGAATAACAAGAAAAAAATTACAGTCGTTTCCTCGGCACACTACCTGTTTTTTAGATAGAAACTCACTGACGAATGTTGTCCTCGGATCGTTTTCCGTCCCTAAATCAATTTTCCTTAGGTTGTCTGCCGTAGTGTGTATCCTATCTTCCAGCTCTTTTGGTGCTGGTGGAAACTCTGAGATCACCTCGTCCTCATCTTCATTTGCGAAGCACTTGAAGGGATCATCTATAGTCTCGTGCCCTCCCTCCTTTGAGAGTGTTATCATATGGCAGGTACGGGTTCGCTTCCATCCTTGATGTTGAGCTGGTCCTATCCTCGTAGTATAGGTTCTCTTTAGCTCATGTTTTTGCGGTGGAGTTATCTTCCAGCTGTCGGATAAAGCGAATTTGCCTTGTTGATACCGGTCTTCGACCCAGTCTTTGAAGGTGAAGCAGTCTTTAAGGGGATGACCTATTGCTCGGTGATAGGAGCAATAATTCAGGTGATGGACCTCGTTTATTTGTTTGGGGTACTGAGACTCCGAGAGCGCTACCATTTGGTGCTTCATGACAAGGTTGAATATTTTCCTTGTCTTGTCTTGAGGGAAAGAGTATTCCCGACCCATCTTCTTTATAAAGAACGGGATCCAATCAACTTTTCCTCGATTGCACGGCTTCTTGGATCCTCTTCGTTGTTTTCGAACGTTGTTTGCGCTCTTTGTCCTGTTTTTGCCTTTATTTCAAGATTTTTCCTTTTTTCGAGGATATACATCAAGCTGGGAATAGAGGGCATTGTAGTCTTCCTTTTCCGCAAACTGCTGATTGAGGCGTTGTGTCTTGGCTTTTTCAAAGATATCCATTTCGCGGCTGTGGTTGTCTCGAATCCTTTGACAAGCCTCCTCTATTAGCTTGTCTATTTGTTCATCGAGCGACCGACTTAACATTCTTAGAGCGGGATTTCGCTCTGTTTCAACGTCATGTCCATTCGGAAGAGCATTTTCCTCTTCTCTGGAGCTGTTTATGACGCGGAAGCTGTGGAACTGATCCCGTCTCCTTGATCCAACGTATCCGAGCCCGGTTGTCTCCATCTTCCTGTTGGGCATCTTTCACTGGGTCCCAGGGATATCCTAAATCTTATTGTAGAATTTGGCTTGCCGAACAGTTTGATCAAGGGGTACACTATGGCATCTTAACAGCCTTTTCAATCGCTCCGTATAGTATCTTAGCAGACGGATTGGTTGAAGCCTGTCGAGTGCAAAATTGGCACCGTGCCAGACTTCTTTCTTTACTCTGGTCTCCGTAGATTGGAAAAAGAGGACCGCCTTTTCACCTCTTCTTTTGGGAGGCACATAGAAAGTCTGTAGTTCCTGTATGCTGTATGTATCGAGCGCATCAAGTTCCTTGTAATGCTGAGGAGGAACCATTGTGATTTGTAGGCTCTGATTTGCTTTGTCGAGGGATTGCACTGGCGGGCGGATGGAGAACACTGCGTTGGCCTCATCCTCAGAGTCGCTGCCATACACCAAAATGTGAGTAAATGGTCCGGGCTTGTTGTCTTGGGGTTGCTCCGAGTAGACTATTTCTTCATCTTCCTCGGTATCGCTCCCAAAGATTGGGATAGTGGCGATGGACTTCTGTTTATCCTCCAGCTTATGACACCATTCTGTATCTTCGATGTCTGGTAGGAAGTACTTTGCGTCTTCATTTTTCTGGACTTCGTTTACTGAGAACAGGTTTAGCTCCCCCGTGACGGTGTATTCTAATCCATCTTTGAAATACTTCATACACTGATGTTGTGTAGAAGGGATGACGTTGTATTCATGTAACCAAGGCCTACTGAGCAGAGCGTTATAGCAATTCTTGGCGTCAATAACATGAAATTTGATGACAATGACGAGCAGCCCAAAGCGTAGCGTCAATATTACAGGCCCGAGCGTCCGACTGTGAGTCGAACCCGGAAATGGTAATTTTGTCCCGGGCTATGTGCTGAACGTTCATGCAGATCTCCTTCAGCACTTTCACATTGAGAAGGTTGACGGAGGATCCGTTGTCGACAAGGATTTTCCCTATCTTGATGTCATGGCAGTACCCGGTAACGTATAATGGGCGATTATGCTCACACGTACCGAGGAAGAGAGCTTCATCACTGAATATAATGTCTGCTGTGTGGACCTCTGCCAGATCGTCCTTCATCTTCTCTTCTGCGAGGAAAGCTTGGAACTGATCGAGCACTTCTAATGCCTCGATCAGAGAATCTCATGTCTTTTTTGACAGGAGGAAAGCATCCAATATGCTCAGTTGTGAGAGTATTTTCCTCAGATGTACCAGGACAATGTAATCCACCTTGTTTTTCCTGGGCGGGTCCCTGGCTGCGAGCTTTTTGACAACTCCATCGTCGAGGGCAATTTCCTCACGGAATTTTTCTTTCGCTTTTTCTTTTTTCCCAAACCTTTGTTTATAGCTCCGAGATTCTTTTCAGGCAGCGTGCGGCTACATGGCTGAATATTCTCGCAGCCTTTCTCCTTCTCTTCTTTTTCGGACGTGGGGTCTTTGAAAACAGGGCTGATGGGTATTTCGTCCTCAGAATCGCTCTCGAAAGTAAGAACTTTTGGGTTTTTCCCTTTCCGAACTGGTATCAACCATATAACAGTTGCCTGTCGTTACTTCATGCGTGTTTGTCGCACTCTTTTGCTGTCGACGAGTTTCACACTTCATCCTCTTGAAGTGTTTTTGATGGGAAACATATCCCCGCCACCACTACATGAAGGCACTGCACTCTTCGGTGGGATGGGTAACCCGCCGATGATATTGACAGTAATTTGGATGTGAATCATCTCCGTCGAGGCATATGACCCCGGGAGTGTTTATTACGAGATGTGGTAGCCTCATCCATAGGGATAGGGCTTTGGCGAACCGCTTCTCTGTTTTAATCCTGCTCTTATTTGTGGCAGGTGTGCTTCAGTTTGGTTGGAGCACTTTACGACTCATCATTGCTGCTGCTTCTTCATCCTGACGTTGACGCTTAGCCTTTTCGTATATGGTTGTTTTGCATTCTCGGTCAGCTTTGCTTTTTCGAAAGGTTTCCTTTAACAGCCTATCGATCGGGTCTTCTGGCAGTTCCATGGTTTTTAGCGCCGATCCTGCCCCCAGTTCCTCTGCATTATTTTCTGACGCTGAGGGAGCTTCTTCATTATTTAACAACGAATGGGAGACCATGTGGCAACTTGCTACATAGTCTTTGATTTCTTCTGATGAGTTATTTTCCTCATCGTTGTCACTACCTTCGTTCTTAAGAATTTGCTTGAGGAACTCTTCGAGGGTGACCAGTATCCACGCCTTCTGGTTGTACTCCTCCAATGCGTCAATGTACTTTTGTATGTTTGTGCGCTTGTCGTCATACTCGGTAGGCTGCACAGGCTTTTTGGTCTTCTTCTTTTTCTTCGAAGACTTTGAAGGCTTGACTTGGGGATTTTGACCTTTGTCAACAACTTTCGGTATGGGACGCGGTTTCGGCATCCTTTCGATAATTTAAGGTTCAAGTGGGCTTTTCCACCTGACTGCCGGACATGCCTGTAGATCCTTCAGCATTCTTTTGGTCTTTGCTGAAAGAACGACTTCCCATGGAGTTTCTTCCATGAGCGAGCATGATGCCTTCGGCGCATCCACCTTTTTAGGAGTGTGCTTCTATGGTGGGTTCACCCTCCTGTTCTCAGACAGCGTGAACTTCCACTGTTGATACTGATCCTCGATCCAATTCTTGAAGATATAGCGATAGGAGCAGTAGTTGGGGTTGTTGACGTCGCCGGGTTGCGGTGGATACCATGGGTCAGGCAATGTGATGAGTTTGTTATGCATTGCAAACTCAAATAGTCTCCTCGTCTTATCGCGGGAAAACGAGTAAGCACGTCATAGCCTTTCTTCCAGGGATAGGCATGGACGTGCATTTTTTTGGCGAACCGCCGGTTTTGGGTCGCTCGGTTGTTGTTGAGTGTTGGCGACGAAGGCCGCTTTCCCTTTACCCTTGGCATTTCGAGGGTCCTTACTTGAGGAGGAAGGTCCATGACCCATCTGGTCCATTTGGGCTAGTTTATCAATCAGAGCCTGGAAGGTCGTCGGCTTAAAGAACGTCATGAACTGGGATACAGTCGTTTGCGGATCTAGGGTCCTGATGAACATGCCCACGGCGGGGATTCTTCGATGTGTTATTCGCACTTTGACCACAGGTTCCGCCACCGGATCGCATATTGGACCCAGGTTTCTCCCGGCCTTACCCTGGCATTGATTAAAGCTATGATCGGGGTGCGCTCGATTGCGCTGGTGAACCGCTGTGTGAATAGCAGTTCCATCTCTGCGAATGTCTTTATGGATTCATTTAGGAGCTCTAAGTACCATTCAAAGGCCATCTCTGAAAGGCTACCAACAAACTGGCGAAGCAGCAGTTTGTCGTCGCCTCTATGTTGCCGTACAGAGCTCTGAACTGCACAACGTGCTGGTGTGGGTTGCCTATCCCTTTGTACATATGGAATTTGGGGATCCTATATCCTGGTGGGTACTTAATTTGGTCATACCATCCTGGATATGGTCGCCCAGTTCTGACAGTTTGGCCGGCCGCTTCATTTGCTTGATGAGCTCGTATTTGTTGAGCTATATAATCATCATGAGCGGCCTTGGAGATCATTTTCTCCTTGGTTGTTGTCACGCCCCGCTTCCCGGTGTACAGCAAGGGGATGCAGCCAGGCCCGCTACGTATTTACTCAGAACTAAACACGCTAAGCGTATCTAAGCAATATAAAGTAAATGTACACAAGAGACATAAATGTAATGAATAGCAACTTTTATTTATTAAACATTTTTTATAGGTACAATTGAAATGTAAATACATGGATGGAAAGCAATGCCTAAACAATGGCATAACTGAAATAAAAAAAGTATACAAGTGACTATAGCTTGGGGTCTCAGTGTACTGCTCCAAGTTCTCCTGGCTGGTCTCTATCTCTAGTGCGTCCGATCCACCTGACAACATTCCAAAAAAGAAGAGAAATATGAATGTCATCAGCGAACAATCGCTCGGTATGTCCCAAATATGGGTAGAGATAGATTAGATAGAAAGAGAGTATTATAATGTTAACGCAGTTGTTTGTAACTTGGTACAGAATATGGCAGTGTATACGATAGGAATCCAACTTACACCGTGGATTTTGGTAACCCGTAGTACAAGGCTCCGTCGACAATACCACGGAATAATGGCATGGATGTAATTACGTCGTAAGTTACCACCTTGTGCCACCTTTAACATATTCCGTACCAGTCTACCCCTTTATAAACCCCGGAATGTCTTTTGTATAGATTGTATTGTTTTGTTATATAGATGGATGACTTGCCGAAACTATGATATCAGTAAACGGAATGGATATAAATGGATAGTCATGTAAACAAAATATATCCATGGCTCGGTTCAGTCATGTTCATGTTGTTATGGATTGTATTATGGTATTCATGGATTCATATAGATTGAATTCTGGTATAGACGGATTCATGTTGTATTGTAGTTATACTTGAATTGAATTCAAGTCAGATTGATTTCAAATTTGACCATGACTCGAACTGAGTCAGACTTTTAAACAGAATTGAAGTCCTGATTGTTTTGGAGTTATCGGTAACTGATGCATATGAACGGCAGGATTTGTGTCTTTTTCCAAGACAATTACCGTATGATAACACCGTGGTTACATTTTCTACCTTAGATAGGTAAGCACCCACTTTCTCCGGCTCACCGAGGCTCAAGAGAATTGGTCCCGCTTAAACCTATGTTTACTAAGGTCCTTATTGTAAATTAGTATAACTTGAGGGGGGTTTATGTAAAAATAGTTTAATATATTTTCAAAATACACCTCAAGTATTTAATTATCGTCTTTAGGGTTTTCATAGATGTATATTTTGTAAAAGTGAAATTTTCTAGTGAGTGGAACATAGTTTTCATTGCATATGGTATTTTATTAAAATATTGGAATTTGTATTGAATTTGGATGGTAGTTTCATGTAATGGTGATTCCTTTGATTTAGAAAACTTGGAATATTTGTATAATATATTTAAAATAGATCTTTTGATAATATTCATATATATATCTATATATTTAATAAAAATAAATATTATTTATTTTCTAGAAAGCTCATTTTCTTAAAAATAGCATTAAAATTCCATCGATATCGAATGCTCATTGCGGAGGTCTGCATCTCGCTCTACTAGGCCTGAGGACGTGCGATAATCCGCACCATCCTGATCGGGGTTCCCCAAAATGGGTGTAGAGGCTTAATTGCAAAAAATTAGATAACACTCATTTTAAAGAAAACGGTTTTGTAAGTTTAGGGTATTTATTCTTAAAAGCGCATTTCCCATAATATAGAATTTAAAAGTTCATCGTGCTATGTCCAATATGTGTGTTGTAATGAGGTAGGTCCTTACCTCGTGAGTTTTCTAAAGGTAATACAGGTAATTGTGTTGAATTATATCGAAATGTAAAGTTTATGGTATTTTACTGTATAAATGCGATAAAAGTTCCATAAAAGATTCTTTTGAGATGAAACTTATTCTAATATATTTATTTATGTTTATTAAACATTATGAGAAGATATGGTATTTTGTTATTTAAGAAAAATGGAATTTTTTTAAGGAAAAACGAATCGGAAGTCGGATTAACTCCTGTTCATCACAGAAAACTGCATTTTAATATCTCTCATTCATTATCAATTTTGTTATATATCGGTACTATTAACCAGTGTCTGCTCAGTAATTAAAGATTACAGGTATTCGTGATAAAATACTGAAAACACACTCAATATCACGGATATAGTGTTTGGGAGCTGACACTGTAATCAGAACAGAAAACCGACCGTAATTCAAAGAGCTCTTTTGAAAAAAAATATGTGTACACAATTTTGGTCCAACACAATACAAGTATGCACATAGCTCTTTTTGATCCTTGGACCATGATAGGGCTGCCATGACACAACATGTTGACTCAAGTGGGCACATGTGAGGTGTGTGAGCTAATGCTTAAAAAGTTGTGATGTGATATAAAACTTCTAGTTTCCCTCCAAATCCCTTAATGCAACCCAGGTTATTATAGACAAATCAAACAGCACCAGAGAGATCATGGAGTGCACTCAAGTTCACCACAGCAAAACGAGCCACTTTGCATGGATCCAGACCGGTAAAACCCCCCAAAATCCGGCTCCACCGTTCCCCCTTGCTCCAAATATCCCCATTTTTCTTCAGATCATTTATTAGGGTCACATTAGTCCATCTATATTGTTTATTTATTTTGGAGTTGAGCCTATAAATAGCAGAATAGATAATGAGCAAAGGACCATATATGTATATACCCATTTCATTTCTTAGTTTTTGGTTTTGCTTGAGAGTTGTGTGGGCTTTAACTTGGTTTCTTCTTCTTCTTCCCTCTTGATGCATTCTTTTGAGAGCTTCATTATGGAGGCTGAATAAGTTACCAATATCTTGTACCTCAACTACATCAAGTGTTAATAATATTGCTTTGTATTTGCTTTGTTCTTTTGTTTTGTTTCTTTACTTGCTTTTCTTTTCATTATGTATAACTAATCTTTTGTGGTTGTGGTGATGGTGAGGAAGTGAGATAAAATGCTTTTCCTTCCTCCTCCTCTTGTTTATGTTTAATTTGCTTAATATGATTCTAACTTAAAGATTGTTTATGTATTGATGTGATATGGTATTTTGAAACCATGGTTACTTTGTAACCTCTTCATATACCATACTCACCCCCTTTCCCCATTTCACAATGTTTAAGTTAAAATCAATTAGGTGTTAAGTTTGCTAAGTTTAGATACGGTATTTTGTGACAAAGTTCTTGATAAACCCTCAGTTTTCATATATCCTATACTATCACAAACACGTAGCAAAGTTAACACTAAAACTAATTGCTCTCACTCGCTAATTTGTGTTTTTGATGTTGTCGTATGCTTGTGTCACGACCTAAATGTACGGAACGTGACCGGCACTTAGATTACGAAGCGTCTAGAGGCGCCACGTAACCTAAGTAAGATGAAGCCCAGAAATCTACACCATAAAAGAAGAAGAAGAGGAAAAAGAAAACAAGTTTAAAAGAATCAGCAAATTTTCTCAAAAATTTTGGCAGAGCCTCCTCTATAAAAACTGGCCCCCAAACGGGTACCACAAGTATAATATACATAAACAATAAAAAGCATCCCCAAACGGGAGCTAGCATCAACGCCAACAGGCGGAAACAACCACAACAAGCACAATAATATACAACGCCAAAAGGCGAGGCTCAAAACTCAAAAGAAAATAAAACCACCAGATCAGAATAATACATGCGCGACTCTAAGGTCAAAATAAAAGACTGGTGCAATAAACTTATCAAGTAATACAAATATAGTTGATGGAGCTTACTAGATACAAATGAATGAATAAAAGTACAATGGTGGTTCGGATACAAGTGAACCAACCTACCGTGCAAATCACCCTGAAAGAATAGATGTGCCAGCAAGCTGCCAGGGAAACCTGTACATCGAACCTGTAATAAAATTTGGCACAACGGGGGTGAGTTGCCAACTCGTGAGTAGAAAACATCTACGAAAAGAAATCGAATGCACGACGCTATCCTAGGTCATAATAATACACTACTATATCCCAAACATCTAGTAATAGCAGGGTAATACTACGTGTAAGTGCAGATACTCCGTGTTCGTGTCAGTGCCTCATATAATACTATGTCATATGAAATGAAATGCATGCACCATGAATGTAAAGTAACAAATCCTGAAATCCAGATATATATGTATAAGAACTCTTTAGCTGTTATCATAGTAAAGTGTGTATAAGCATCTGAAATCTCAACAATGAAATCCATGGAAATCCGTGTCAAGCATCGACACAACACATGTAATCTCAAGTCTCAATATGTCGGGCTCCGTCAGTCCGGATCGGCCCATATCATCAAATCTCACGACAACGGTCGGTATCCTCCGGATATCCGCCGTGCCAGACATCACCGGTAGGTAGTCTTCCCCTGCCAGGCTCATCGTCTACAACTCGATCTTCTTGCCCCGGGGTACCATACCGGGCCCACCATGTACCCGAGACGGTTCATCCACTCCTCGAATCGGGTCTCGAAATCCAACAGAAAACATGAAATCTCATGGTGGACGACACATACATCATGAGAAAACCGCATCTTATTTTAAAAAAGAGGGGAGGAGAGAGAGAGAGAGAAGGTTTTATAATTTCTTGCGGTTTTCCCCAAAAATCCAGAAATCTCATAGAAATCCAAATCTTAAAATTATGAGTAAGTATATGATAAGTGTCGGCATATGCCCATAATACTGCAGGATAACATGAAAATATGAATGCATGAATGTCTAAGCAATAAATATCATGTCTGTACTAATGTCAGAGAATAATCACAATATTATATCGATCTAGTTGTTAACTGATTCTATCCATAAAAGACAATATGATCTAAAGTGTTCGTGACATAGCAATTACCGATGATGATGTGTGTGAGCCGGCAAATAAGTGTGCGTGGAATATGCGCATCATCGGTAATGGTGCTGGTGTCCTAACAGGTAAGGTTTATACTGATTATAGCAACTTATGTAAGAACATGCACCATGATGATTACAGTATGAATGCAAGACAGATGTGCATTATCCACTCCTCTGCGATATACGAGTACAACTACCACTATATGAATCAAACCTAAACTAGTGTCTATCTAACATTCTAAGGAACTTAACCTAAGAGACTAGTCAGTAAGAAACTAGAGTCTACCTAAGGTCTGAATCAATATCTCCCGCCTCAATAGCGTCACGTACGTAGTACGGCTTCCTCGAATCAAGAGTGCGGATCAATCATCATATCTAAGCCTCGTACGGTAAAATCCATCGTACGGCATCCCAATATCGGGGTACGGGTCAAGTATCTCCTAGGTGTCTCATTATTTGTATAATGTCATCATCAACACATCTCATGATCAAGGTGCTAAACTGTGATCGCATACATCAATCATATATCATTGCCATCATGATAAGCATCATTAGTTTATCCTCAGAAATATCATGTCATATGTATCATATTGTGATTAAGTCATACTTATATGATATCGGCATCAGGTCACACCAATATAATGTCGTAATCAAGTTATACATATATCATATCGTGATCAGTCACAAGTTACAGTCCGGGTACTATTCTAGCGTCCCATGTACATCAATATCACCACCACTCTTTATAATTTATATATTCATGTTCATTATCTCATTCACTAATGATCCGCTAACACTTTAATACGACTGTATAGCCAAGAATTAAGGCATCAAGCCCAGTTACATTGTTTCATCATATCTCGGATATCATATCACATCAATGTATCCCATATACGTGTTGTGTATATATATATATATATATATATATATATATATATATATATATATACCTCATCCTATATATATATACACATGCACGTATACACCATGTCGTGTTTCAGTGTGTGAGTGTGTATGTTTCTACCTGAAACCTACGAACCTCTTCCAAGGTACTCATCCTCTGATATGGTTTTCCTAAATCAGTCTAGTCCAGCCTAGGGTCAATACTAGGGTCCTACTGATTAAGAATCTAGGGTCACATCTGGCTTCCTAATGTCAATAAGCACTATTCCTATTCTACGTTGCGGGGGTGCTAAACGCCATCCACCCGACTTCCCCCCGTAGATATACATCTACTCACCTGGTCCATCTCTGCCAAAGACGGTGTCGCCATCCTCCTCTTCATCGCCCGCAGTCCACGTGAGGGGTACCTAAACGCAAACATATAAATAGCATCGTAAACCGAATCACATACAAAAGTCAAACGATCTAAAGGAACAAGCATAGGTTAAGACCTATGTCCCGTCCACGCAAAAGAACCAAATACCGCTCGATATCGGCGTACAAACTCTGATGGATCGAGATAACATCAACAAACAACTTGTAGTTTTAAAACACATTACTTATACTATAAAACATGATTAAATCCATCGAAACCCGAAAATCTATCAAACCGTCCAATTTCGCAAAACCCGAAAATGCCAGTTTACCGTTTTTCATCAAAACTTAACATTTAAATGAAACCAATGGTCATAAAACTCATTAAATAGCATAACTAGACTATACAAACTATTACTATATTTTTATTACACAAACTTGTATAAATTTGAAATTTCTAGTTTGCACCCTTTAACAATTTTCAACATTTTTCAAGCAAAATACCACAATTCCACCACAAAACATGATTTTGCATAAATTAATGACTTAAACCACAATTCATGATGATAATGATATAATGAAACCATAATTATATTTTTAATCTCATTTATATAGGAATTTCTAAAATCTAGTTTACAAAATTAGCAATTTTTATCACAATTTATCAATTAACCATAGAAACTAGCAATCAAACTAAGTTTTTCTTTCCATTAACATGCTAATATTTCCACTAAAACTATAATCCAATGATAACAACCCAAATTAGAATTTTATATTAACCACAAACACATTTTGCAAAAACCTAGTTAACTAAATTCCTAATTTAAAACAATTTTAAATGAAAATTTTACAATTCAACAACCATGCAATATTTTCCAATTCTAAAAGTGTTAAACTAACTATTATAACCCTAAATAATTAACAAAAATCATAACTTGAATTTACAAACCCTAACTTGAATTTTAAAAAAAAATATAGAATTAATTCATTAAATCTAATTAAGCTTAAATGAACATCTAAAACAATAAATCAAAAGAAAGAAATTATACCTCCCAAAATATGAAATCCAAACAAGAAATGAGCCTCCAAAATGCATGCCTTCCATCTCCAAATTTCATATAAAAATGAGCAAGGAATAAAGAGTATGAAATAAATAGGATTTTGTGGAATTTTAATGGAATTTTTGATGTATTTTTAATGAATTTTGAATAAAAATGAGGTGGTAAAAGGGGGGGCTGGCATGGGGGGTTTGTGGCCGGCCCTAGAGAGGTGAGGGAGAGAAAGAAGAGAGTGGAAAAAGTGTGTAGAAGTTTCAAGAGAAAGAACAACACTTAAGTCTTTTCATGGTTTATTTAATTATTTATTTATTTATTTACTATAGCAACTCAAGAAAGCTCTAGAAAATAGGAAAAATTTGCAAATAAATTTTGCATGATACACACTAATTTATAATATGCCATGGTTCATTTTTACAAATTAGAACCATTTAAATTTGTAATTTACACTAATTTAGTGTAAAAATAAAGTTTATGTTAATATTTAAATTAATTAATTTAGGAAAAATATTTTATTAAACTAAAAATTTATAAGTGGCTAAATAAACACCATTTACTAGTAATTTTATAATTAAAATATATATTTTAAAAATTATAATGAAAACAATCACTGTTTGGTTTTACGAAAAATACATTTTACTTTACCGAAAATCCTAAAATTCACTTAAACACTTTTATTCATTTAATTATTTATTTAATCATTTTTAACACGTTACAATCTTCCTCCCTTTTAGAAATTCGGTCCCCGAATTTAAATTAAAACTCCCCCTCCAAATACTAAAACGTTTAGCAAAACATTCAAATCGTCGGGGCTCCGAAATCATCAATACATAACAAAAATCAACTCCGTCAAGCATGACGCAATCATCGGAGTTATGGCAAGAATAAAATTTCAAAACTCAATATGAAAACCATCATAATATACATCAATCTATAACTTATATATAGTTCGCATCCTAGTAAAATCGCCGAATCATCATAATAAAGAAGCATACAAAAACCCCTCTTGAAAATCGCCGTGCAATACACGTGTCACGGCATAAGTAGCGGACGTTTAATTTTTTTAAAAAATAACTATATATATATATATATATATCTTTTATTTAACATACACGTCCCGCCTGGTTACTAAATCAAATAATAATGATTATGAAACATACTGCTCAAACTGAAATCGATCCCAATCACATCAATAAAATATCATGTGCGTCCGGTGCGCACTGAAATCGAAACCAAATACAGATACCATGAATACACACAAAAACAAAATAAGTGCAACAGGTGTGCACCAAAACATCTGTCAAGTGCAACGGGCATGCACGACTCACTATCAGGTGCATCTAATCTGCACAAAACCCCGATTTAGTGCATCTGGTGTGCACAAAATCGCATCAAGTGCGCCAAGTATGCGCAAGAATCCTAATCAGGTGCACATGGTGCACGAAAACATACATCGAATATCAGAATCGAAATCACAATACGAAAATGGATAAAAACTAGGTCGAAGCATATATCAAAATCATGTGTAACCCACGAAATGAAATAAAAAAAATCTCAAAATATATAAAACCAAATCAAGTGTACTGGGTGTATACTAAGCAACATCAATACAGCTGATATGTGAAACACGGCTAGAATGCAATGAAGGTACACATAAGAAATACCAATCGTAGAACAAAATCCTCAAAATACCAAAATCCAATAACAGAAATATGAAATTCAAATCACCAAATCAGAATTGTAAACACTATCGTCAATGTGCGCCTCTTTCCTCTGATGTCGACTGCTTCGAACTCGTTCTTTCATAGGTGTGCTGACTGCGCTACCAACGGCAATACTCATGTCTAGAGTCTCCCACATAGTCGATCCCTCCACTTGATATCCAGACTATATTAAACTTTTCGATCGATCCATCAAAATCCTATAATTCCCCGAGAGCTCAACACTCAAGTACAGTTTAAAAATATCCGGTACATACCCCAGCATCGATGATCCAGCCGTAGAAGGGCAAACCCAAGCCTCACTAATGGCACCGCGGAACTACCGTAAACCCTATGGTTCAAGGGCGTTCTCGTGGTCATTATGTCGAGTTAGGGTTTCATTCTTCTAGAGGGTCTATCGAAATACCTGCATGTTCTTCCGAATACCTTAAACTTGGGAAAATGGTTTTCTGATAATCGTTCGAACCCTTTAACTTCATCCGGACGGCATGTGAATACCCTTCGTCCGCACGCTAAGCAATGCTTCAATCCTCAAGAATAACCAATACTCTAATGGTTATCGCATTCGAGCCGCAGCTCCCTCTGCCCGTGCGCCCGTGGTAACAGAACCAACCTCCGACATCGACGAAGATAGATCAAAGGAACGAATGAAATACGGTGCAAACAAATGTACATCCTAAGGCTCCTTAAGCAGAGTAGCGTATCGTAAGTATGCCGCGGACCATACCCACGGTACGTTACTTTACCTAAATCGCCTACTCCATCAACCAAGGGTCACCTAGACTTATACAGGGTTAAACTTAGCGCTCTGATACCAACTTTATCACGACCCGAATGTACGGAACGTAACCGGCACTTAGATTACGAAGCGTCTAGAGGCGCCACGTAACCTAAGTAAGCCGAAGCCCAGAAATCTAAACCATAAAAGAAGAAGAAGAGGAAAAAGAAAACAAGTTTAAAAGAATCAGCAAATTTTCTCAAAAATTTCGGTAGAGCCTCCTCTATAAAAACTGGCCCCCAAACGGGTACCACAAGTATAATATACATAAACAATAAAAAGCATCCCCAAACGGGAGCTAGCATCAACGCCAACAGGCGGAAACAACCACAACAAGCACAATAATATACAACGCCAAAAGGCGAGGCCCCAAACTCAAAAGAAAATAAAACCACCAGATCAGAATAATACATGCGCGACTCTAAGGTCAAAATAAAAGACTGGTCCAATAAACTTATCAAGTAATACAAATATAGTTGATGGAGCTTACTAGATACAAATGAATGAATAAAAGTACAATGGTGGTTCGGATACAAGTGAACCAACCTACCGTGCAAATCACCCTGAAAGAATAGATGTGCCAGCAAGCTGCCAGGGAAACCTGTACATCGAACCTGTAATAAAATTTGGCACAACCGGGGTGAGTTGCCAACTCGTGAGTAGAAAACATTTACGAAAAGAAATCGAATGCACGACGCAATCCTAGGTCATAATAATACACTACTATATCCCAAACATCTAGTAATAGCAGGGTAATACTACGTGTAAGTGCAGATACTCCGTGTTCGTGTCAGTGCCTCATATAATACTATGTCATATGAAATGAAATGCATGCACCATGAATGTAAAGTAACAAATCCTGAAATCCAGATATATATGTATAAGAACTCTTTAGCTGTTATCATAGTAAAGTGTGTATAAGCATCTGAAATCTCAACAATGAAATCCATGGAAATCCGTGTCAAGCATCGACACAACACATGTAATCTCAAGTCTCAATATGTCGGGCTCCATCAGTCCGGATCGGCCAATATCATCAAATCTCACGACAACGGTCGGTATCCTCCGGATATCCGCCGCGCCAGACATCACCGGTAGGTAGTCTTCCCCTGCCAGGCTCATCGTCTACAACTCGAACTTCTTGCCCCGGGGTACCATACCGGGCCCACCATGTACCCGAGACGGTTCATCCACTCCTCGAATCGGGTCTCGAAATCCAACAGAAAACATGAAATCTCATGGTGGACGACACATACATCATGAGAAAACCGCATCTTATTTTAAAAAAGAGGGGAGGAGAGAGAGAGAGAAGGTTTTATAATTTCTTGCGGTTTTCCCCAAAAATCCAGAAATCTCATAGAAATCCAAATCTTAAAATCATGAGTAAGTATATGATAAGTGTCGGCATATGCCCATAATACTGCAGGATAACATGAAAATATGAATGCATGAATGTCTAAGCAATAAATATCATGTCTGTACTAATGTCAGAGAATAATCACAATATTATATCGGTCTAGTTGTTAACTGATTCTATCCATAAAAGACAATATGATCTAAAGTGTACGTGACATAGCAATCACCGATGATGATGTGTGTGAGCCGGCAAATAAGTGTGCGTGGAATATGCACATCATCGGTAATGGTGCTGGTGTCATAACAGGTAAGGTTTATACTGATTATAGCAACTTATGTAAGAACATGCACCATGATGATTACAGTATGAATGCAAGACAGATGTGCATTATCCACTCCTCTATGATATACGAGTACAACTACCACTATATGAATCAAACCTAAACTAGTGTCTATCTAACATTCTAAGGAACTTAACCTAAGAGACTAGTCAATAAGAAACTAGAGTCTACCTAAGGTCTGAATCAATATCTCTAATAGTCGGCGATCCCGCCTCAATAGCGTCACGTACGTAGTACGGCTTCCTCGAATCAAGAGTGCGGATCAATCATCATATCTAAGCCTCGTACGGTAAAATCCATCGTACGGCATCCCAATATCGGGGTACGGGTCAAGTATCTCCTAGGTGTCTCATTATTCGTATAATATCATCATCAACACATCTCATGATCAAGGTGCTAAACTGTGATCGCATACATCAATCATATATCATTGCCATCATGATAAGCATCATTAGTTTATCCTCAGAAATATCATGTTATATGTATCATATTGTGATTAAGTCATACTTATATGATATTGGCATTAGGTCACACCAATATAATGTCGTAATCAAGTTATACATATATCATATCGTGATCAGTCACAAGTTACAGTCCGAGTACTATTCTAGCGTCCCATGTACATCAATATCACCACCACTCTTTATAATTTATATATTCATGTTCATTATCTCATTCACTAATGATCCGCTAACACTTTAATACGACTGTATAGCCAAGAATTACGGCATCAAGCCCAGTTACATTGTTTCATCATATCTCGGATATCATATCACATCAATGTATCCCATATACGTGTTGTGTATATATATATATATATATATATATATATATACCTATACCTCGTCCTATATATATATATACACATGCACGTATACACCATGTCGTGTTTCAGTGTGTGAGTGTGTATGTTTCTACCTGAAACCTACGAACCTCTTCCAAGGTACTCATCCTCTGATATGGTTTTCCTAAATCAGTCTAGTCCAGCCTAGGGTCAATACTAGGGTCCTACTAATTAAGAATCTAGGGTCACATCTGGTTTCCTAATGTCAATAAGCACTATTCCTATTCTACGTTGCGGGGGTGCTAAACGCCATCCACCCGACTTTCCCCCGTAGATATACATTTACTCACCTGGTCCATGTCTGCCGAAGACGGTATCGCCATCCTCCTCTTCATCGCCCGCAGTCCACGTGAGGGGTACCTAAACGCAAACATATAAATAGCATCGTAAACCGAATCACATACAAAAGTCTAACGATCTAAAGGAACAAGCATAGGTTAAGACCTATGTCCCGTCCACGCAAAAGAACCAAATACCGCTCGATACAAACTCCGATGGATCGAGATAACATCAACAAACAACTTGTAGTTTTAAAACACATTACTTATACTATAAAACATGATTAAATCCATCGAAACCCGAAAATCTATCAAACCGTCCAATTTCGCAAAACCCGAAAATGCCAGTTTACCGTTTTTCATCAAAACTTAACATTTAAATGAAACCAATGGTCATAAAACTCATTAAATAGCATAACTAGACTATACAAACTATTACTATATTTTTATTACACAAACTTGTATAAATTTGAAATTTCTAGTTTGCACCCTTTAACAATTTTCAACATTTTTCAAGCAAAATACCACAATTCCACCACAAAATATGATTTTGCATAAATTAATGACTTAAACCACAATTCATGATGATAATGATATAATGAAACCATAATTATATTTTTAATCTCATTTATATAGGAATTTCTAAAATCTAGTTTACAAAATTAGCAATTTTTATCACAATTTATCAATTAACCATAGAAACTAGCAATCAAACTAAGTTTTTCTTTCCATTAACATGCTAATATTTCCACTAAAACTATAATCCAATGATAACAACCCAAATTAGAATTTTATATTAACCACAAACACATTTTGCAAAAACCTAGTTAACTAAATTCCTAATTTAAAACAATTTTAAATGAAAATTTTACAATTCAATAACCATGCAATATTTTCCAATTCTAAAAGTGTTAAACTAACTATTATAACCCTAAATAATTAACAAAAATCATAACTTGAATTTACAAACCCTAACTTGAATTTTAAAAAAAAAC